>JAEOAD010000006.1:21761666-22970833 GCA_036365145.1 Orientallactaga sibirica
CTTACATTATGTTCAGATGTTGTGACTCCAAAGACTTTTCTTGTTTCTGACAAGTACTCAGATTTTCCTTGCTTCTGATGGCCTTCACAGTTTTGAGCAATACTATTTTGTGGAATGTCTCTTCACTTGGTCATTTTGTTCACGATATGTTTAGACTAAAAGTATGAACTTTTTGGAGGATGGGAGAACATTGACATATCAAGGTTGCAATGTCAGTATGACTTGTTAGTAATAATGACTATTATCACCAGGATGAGAGTATGTGTGTCAGATAGCTTGACTGCAGATACTTTTCTCTCTACTTTCCACACGGTACTCTTTGGAAGGAAGTCACTCTTCCCTTAAAAGGCAGGGATAGATCCCACCACCTTGAGGGCAGAGAGTCCTCTACAAATATTTAGAATTCTTTTGCCTAATAGATTTGTCTCTTGTCACTTGTATTAACTAATCCAATCATTTATTTCTATTTATGTTGACCTGAGAGTTGTAGATTATTTTTGAAATAACAAATTTACAATAAAGTAAAACAACAAAATTAACATAAACCAAGGATGGGAAAAGAAAGCACCAAAGGTTGTTAATTTTCATTATCCTGTGGTTGATTCTTGTCAGCTGACTTAAGCCCCTGTATAGCAAGCCACAGCAAAGTACAACAGGTAGAGAACAACATACTTGTTTCTACATTGCAACTATTTTCACAAAACTAAACTAACCCTTTAAATTAGTATCCATTTCAAGAAATAAAATATTATTGGCCTTCTAGGGACCATTCTTAAGCTTTCTTCCTTCTGTTATTTTGTGTGTGTGTGTTCTTCACCCAAGTGTACCTGGGACCCTCAATTCTAAAAGGAAAGTTATTTTTGAACCTCGTGCAAGTCTATGCTGTTGTTTCTGACTTCTTCCACTCAGTAGTTGTGGAGGAAGGCGTTCAGAGGAGATTCATTCATGTACTTGCATGTTACTGTAGATTATTCTTGTTGCTATGTAGCATAAACATACAATGTATATACGTATATACCACAATGAATTTTCATGTGTATGACAGTATGACATTTCACTGCTGCCTAACTGAATGTCCTATAGTTTGATTATACTGTATGTCAGTAATACCAGAATTATTCACAGTGTGAATGCAACACATGCATTTAGGTTTTCTTCAGCTAACTACATTGAGAAGCCTCCCAATCTGAACAATATGGATATTGCTATAATGGACATGCAGGTATATGGCTATAAGTGAACAGGTAGACACATCTATGTCCATGTGATACGAAGAAATAGAATTGTTGCATCATAGGATACATCTATGTATGATCCTTTTAAGTACATAATGAAGTGTCCTAAAGGAGTGGATCCCATTTAACTACACACTTTTCAGCAGGATATGGTGTGAAAATTCTGTTTTACTACATTTTTGATAATAGTGGGAATCATTTTCCTTTCTCACTTGTGGATACAGTAGTATACTTTTGAAGTCTTATTTTTAATTTTTTTTACTTTTCTGATAACTAGTAAAGTTGATAATCATACATTTATTATTTATTCAAATTTTATCTTTTTATCTCTTTTCATGGAATTTTTTTCTATTTTTTGAAATTTTGAAAATACTTTTTTTGGAATTTTCTTTTCTTATTATAGTAGGGTCTTGCTCTAGCCCAAACTGACTTGGAACCTGAAATTAACTATGTAGTCTCAGGCTGGCCTCAAACTCATGGCAGTCCTCTTACCTTTGCCTCCTGAGTTCTGGGATTCAAGGTTTGTGTCACCTTCCCAGCAGAATTTTCTTTTCTGGTGTGTGTGTGTGTGTGTGTGTGTGTGTGTGTGTGTGTGTGCATGTTTGTGTGTGTGTATGGATGCAACAAGCTTTCTTGCCATTGCAAATGAACTCCAGATGTATGTGCTGCTTTGCATTCACATTTACATAAGTGCTGGGGAATCAAACCCAGGCCCACAGTCTTTGCAAGCAAGAGTTTTAAGTGCTGTGCTGAGCCATCTCTGCAGTCTCCATTTCTAAATCTTCATACACATATGTTGTTATACTATTTGTTCTCATTCTATTTCCTCCCACATTGCCCTCAAGGAATTCAAAATTTCTTGCATTTTTCTTTATTAAGTTGGGTTATCTTTCTTATTGATCTGTAGGATATGAGTGTGTGTTTGTATTATGAATATGAGTGCTTTATTGAATACCTTGTTTGAATATCTTCTTCCACTGTGAGTTAACTTTTCATAATCTTAACAATGTCTTTTTATTAACAGATTTTAAAAATTGTTTGTAACCTATTTTATCCATTTTGTTTTTGATTATCACTTTATTTGCTTATCCTAATGTTAGATAGATGTTCTAAAAAGGGGTGGGAAAATATAGCCTGCCATCCAAATGCTAGCTGCCATCTATCTTTGTAAATAAAGTTTTGTTACACAAAACTTTTGTGCTACCATGGCAGAATGTGGAGTAATTGCAACAGAGACTGCATGAACTGCAAAGTGTATGCACTATTAACTATCTATCTATCTCCTAGGGAAAGTTTGCCAAACCCTACTCTAGAAAGATTTTTGACTGTTACACTTGGATTTGCAATTTGGCTAGAATTGTTTTTGTGTACATAATTGACCTTACCATAGTGTTATCTTTGCCAGGAATAAGATGGTGCATACACGTGGATCTGTGCCTGGGCTCTCTTTCATTCCATTGATTAGCTGGTATCTAGCCCTATAACAATACTATAGTCTTCAATGCTATTTCTCCATAAAAGGCTTTACAGTTGCTCCACCACAAGACATTGGCTCTCCTTTTTCTATTACCTTTTAGAAAATATGATATTGATTTTGTCACATGTCTTGTTAGAAAAGTAGAAAAGTGAGTTTCAGTTCTTAAAAATGTACACTTTTATAAGAAAAAAGTACTTCAGGGACTGGGAAGATGGCTCAGCTGTTAAAGGGGCTGTTTGCAAAAACCTGCTAGCCTGGAGCTCAATTCTGAAGCAACCCATATAAGCTGGATGCACAAAAAAAGAAGTGGTGCAAGTATCTGGGGTTCATAGTGGCAAGAGGTTCACACACACACACACACACACACACACACACACACACAATTAAATGTTTTTTAAAGTCAGGTGTGCTGGTGAACACCTTTAATTCCAGCACTCTGGAGGCCCAGTAGGTGGATTTCTGTGAGTTCCAGGCCTGCCTGAGACTACATAGTAAATTCCAGGTCAGCCTGAGCTAGAGCAAGATGCTACCTTGAAAAAAAAAATTGAAAGAACACTTCACATTAAATATGCTTGAAATTCAAATCTCTTAGACAAGTGAAGTGTGAAAATATGTACTTTTACATGTTAATCTATTCAATATTCTGCTTTCTACTGTGTGTGTGTGTGTGTGTTTTTTCATGTATGTGTGTATGTGGTATGTGTGCATGCTGTGGGTGTGCATGTGTGCAGGTCTACATCTGTGCCTGTATATGGAGGCCAGAGTTCAATGTTAGAGGCATTCCTCTATTGTTCTCTGTCTTATTTTCAGACAGGGTCACTCACTGAACCTGGAAATCTCCAATTTGGCTAGACTAGGTGACCAGCAAGGCCCTGTGATCCTCTTGTTTACACCTCCCAGTGCTGGAATTACAGGCATGTGCCATCAAGCCAAGCATTTTTACACGGACTCTGGGGATATGAATTCAAGTCCTCATGAATTTTGTAAACACCTTACTTATGGAGCCATTGTCCCAGACCCAAAGATGACAAAATTTAGATGCTATGTGGTATTGATATGACAGTATTTTGGCCATTCTTAGAAACCGATTACATAACCATCTCAATTCAGGTGTGACAGGTGTGCATTCATTATCCTTTCAATAAAGACAAATGTATTTGGCAGATTCCAAGTTGTTAGAAAAGAGTTCTCCCTGCACATTTGAAGTCAGAAGCCACACTGCTTGAAAGCTGCAGTTCACTGAATCCTGTCTTAAAGGTTATACTGTGTTCTTACACAACAGGTAAGGAATGATAGATTCAACAGAGTAGAAAGGCTGTACTTCTTTCATAAATCTAGGGAAGTTTGATGGGAGGTTGAGTTCATACTCTATAACATGTTAGAAGCATAGAACTTAACCCAATATTAAGTCATTATTGTAATTATATATTTACTGATTTATAAGAGAGAGAGAGAGAATGACAATAGGCACACAAGTTCCTCTTGCTGCTACAAACATACTACAGATGCTTGCACCAACTTGTGCATTTGGCTATACATAGGTACTAGGGAACTGAACTCAGGCCATTGGGCATTGCAAGCCAGTGAATTTATAACCTCTGAGAAATCTCTCCAGCCCCATCATTGTACTTCTAATAACCCTGGAAAGAAGGAAGTGAAGAATAGGTATTTTGCTAAGGAAACCCATGCTGGTATTATCAAAGTGTCCTTATCTCCACAAAGCAATTTTCATTTCTATGAAGTTATTTATTTTACAGTAACATAAAAGAATTTTGCTACTTACATCACATGACAATTTACAATGAACCATTTTCAAATATAATAAACTGATGTCCTCTTTCTAAAAATTGCTAATTATTGTGTTTAACAGTTAAAGATCTTCCCCATTATCATAAGGCAGGCTATTTTACAGGGTTGCTCTGTAAAATAGGCCTTCATTGGAATTATGTATGTAATATTTTCATCAACATATTCTCTGTATTTAATATGACAAAAGATGGTTAATATTCAAAATACACATGCATCTGTGAAAATATATCTCAATATATAGAGCATACTAATTTAGTGCCAAATTGCATTGTGCAACATATTTCACAAACTCAGAATAATAAAGACACTGAAGTAGTGAGAAATCATCATAGTATATGCAAAGTAAGTTTTTATTATAAGGCAAAAGATCTGAAATTTTCTGGTGCTATGAATCACTTTAGAATTTGTCGATAAATATAGACACTAACAAGAAAAATATATTAAAACATATTTCCCACAAAGTCGTTTAGGGATTTTTCTAAGCTTTTGTTCCATATCCATAAACACCCGTTACATAAATCCTATTCTCTACTCCTCTGTATCCTCCTACAGTGCTTCTCTGCTCACAGGAGCTACTAAGTTAATCAGATTATCCATCTTGTCTCAGGAAAGCCTGGATAACAAGTTCCTATTTATAAATCTTTTTGCTATCTGAAACACATTTGTCTTCTAGGCATTTAAGGGGCATAACATGATGTTTGATATCCATAGTGAAATGGTTCCTATGGCCAAATAATTTACCACATACATCATGTCACACAGTTGCCCTGTGTGTTCAAGAGCAGCTAAATAATAAAATATGCATTATAACTAATCATCAGGGAAATGCTGATGTGAGATGGCAACTCACACCTACTAGGATGGCTGTAATCTAAAAAGTAAGAAATTACAAGTGTTAGCAAGATTGTGGGAGAAAAGCTAATCGTGTTGGTGATAAGGAAGAAGTATTTTTGAATTACTGAAACTATATTTTGTTCCCAAGCAGGATATTCTCTCCTTTTTTGTGTCCTTTATTTAGAAAAGTAAGTATCATTCAAGTCAAATGTATTAATTGTTGTTTTCTTGCATTTGAATCACCTCTTGCTTTAGTCTCAAATGTCCATCCTACATTTGATATCCGCTGCTGTCAGTGTTCTCTCACCATCCTACCTCCTTTCTGGCCTCACTACAACCCACATGCACATAGCAAAGGCTATTTTCTCACTTGTTCCCACTTACCCTAACAAGAAAGATTTCCACATCTTTATCTGCTCCTCTCAGTGTTCAAGAATTGCTTTAAACACATGGAATTGATTGCCATTCTTTGACTAGAAGCTCTCTGTACTCTCTCAAGTCTACACTGAGGCTCCCTTAAGAATGGAGTTTCACATTCATCTACACATCCAAGAGTTTGATACAGGGTTTGGCCCATAAGTGAGCAATAAGAGTTCATTGATGACAAAATGAATAAATATCCTCTAAAAATCTGTTTATCTTCATTAAGATCTTCTAGGAGTTAATGTTACTAATTTATGATTATATGCACAAGAGTCCTGAAGTACTTTTACCTATCATATTCCTACATAAGCAACAAATGTATCTTAATAGTAGAGAAAGAACTGTTATCTAAGAATACATGTAATTGAGCACCCTAAATACAGAAGATGAAATTGACCCATGTAAGGCAATATTGGTTCCTTTCAACTTGAAACAAACATTTATTTCACAATGAATATTGCAGCTTTTAAATTATTTGGATTATGCAACAAACTCTTTTTTTTGAAAATGGAACTGATTATTCTTCACTTTGTAATATTTAGTGTTCTACATTTTCATTTCAGAGATTTTGGTATTTAGTGTTATTTATTTAATTTCTTCCAGACCCATGAAGTAAATATATTTCTCAGACCATCTACTTGTTTCTGAAATTTTCCTAAAACATGTCTCCCTTTTAAATTTACTCAATCTGCTGCTTGAGATGGTGTTATGAGTGTTCTGTTCTGTGTACAGGCTTCTCTTTTTGTGTGTGTGTGTGTGTGTGTGTGTGTGTGTGTGTGTGTGTGTGTGTTACCACTCACTTTAGGTAAACTCTCTCCAAGAGGGTGTGATAGAGAGTATAATACCTGTCAGCATAGCCCCTAAAAATAGATTTTAAATGATCTGGCTGACATCTCACTTCATTCAAATTAATAGCTGCTGAGTACTTTGCCCCTGGAAAGACTTGAACTTTTTATTGCCATGTCTTGAAACAGATTAAGAAAAAAGTCAATTATTTTAACTCCTTGTCCTTCGTAGACAATTATTTCAGACAAATCCATGGCATAAGAAGTTTCAGAAGCTATACGACATTTTAGAATTTTCTTTTCCTTCCAACTGTCAAAATTGGGTAGTTTGTGATGTCTAGAACATAAACTCAACACAGTTCTGTGCTTTTCTCCAAGAAAACCTCAACTTTGTCCCTTCCTAATGAAAATGTATTTATTATTCTTGGATTAGTCATTGACATTTTATTTGAAAAGCTCCACAGATAATTCTAAGAATTGAAAAACAGTAGCTGACGAGATGGCTCAGGCAGTCAAATGCTTGCCTCACAAGCAAGAGGACTGGAGAGTTCATATTAAGAGCACCTATGTAGAATAATGCTGGGGTCCTATTATCCAGGTGATGGGAGCAGAGACGGGACAATTCCTGGAGCTCGGACCCCAACTAGTCTAGTCTGATTGGTGAGTTGCAGACCGTAAGAGGCTCTGTCTCTGCCTTCAAAATTTGTTCTCTTCGGCTCCTCTTCTCACTTACATTCATTCATCTAGTTCCCTAGAGTTTTTATACGTTGTGATAACTCAATCCTGCTCTACACTATATCCCAGCAACTGTCTCCAGCACAAATCCTCTTGAATATTTCATCAGTATCCCAAACTTTGCATTTCCAAAAGCAAACATTTAATCCTCAACTCTGCCCTCACTCTACCTGCCCCTCCCACAATCCGCAAATGGCACTGCTATTTGCCTCATTGCTCAGGACAAAGCCTGGGAATAACTTTGACTCCTGATGATTACCTTGCTTATTTCTTAATGTCTTAGTAAATGCTGCATGCTCTGCTTTCAAATCTTATTCAAAATATGACCACCTCCTCTGCTTCCAGCATAGGTAAATCCACCACAATCTCTTGCCTGGTTTACTCCACAATACTCCATGGGGGAAACTCTTTTCCCTCTCTATGTATGTTCACATGCACTATCTTTTCTTCACACAGTGGCCAGAAGCTTAGTAAAAAATACATCATAACTAGTCACTTTGCCACCTAAAACATGTCAGTGGATTTTGATGAAATTTAACATAAAATTCATATTCCTTAGCATGGCATACCTAACCCTGGATCATCTAGGGCCTATGTGGCCTGAAGATCTAAACTCATTTTCTATGTACTCCAAACATATTTAAATGCTAGGGTCTCCTTCATATCCCTCTGCTCAAGTTCTTATGCCCCCAGACAATTAATACTTGCTGCCTAAATGTAGCTCCATCTCCTGATCATCTATCGCCTCCACTGACTATAAGCTACATGAGGGATTTTGATTCTTTATTATTTATTTATTTATTTTGAGAGATAGAGTGGAGAGAAAGAGAGAGATACACAGAGAGAGAGAGAGAAACAGGGAGAATGGGAGTGCCAAAGCCTCCAGCCACTGCAAATGAACTCCAGACACATGCTCCACCTTGTGCAGCTGGCTTATGTGGGTTCTGGGGAAATGAAACTGTGTTCTTTGGCTTTGCAGGCAAGTGCCTTAATTGCTAAGCCATCCCTCCAGCCCTTGATTCTTTTTTTAAAAAGTGTTTTATTTATTTTATTTGATTTGCAAACAGAGAGAGCAGAGAAAGAGAGAAAGAGAGAGAGAGAAAAGAGATGTTTAGACTTTGTAGGCAGGTACCTCAAACATTGAGCCACCTCTCCAGACGAGGATTTTGATGCTTGATGCATGCCTAATGCCTAAAATAGATTTGGCACATTAGTAAATGTATGGCAAGTAATATAATGAAGAAACAAAATATTTTCCTTACAATCAAGTTGAAGCCACAGTGGTCTGTTTCTTTTTTTTTTTTTTTTTTTTTCGTTTTGCAAGGTAGGGTCTCACTTGAACTCTCGGCGATCCTCCTACCTCTACCTCCTGAGTGCTGGGATTAAAGGCGTGCGCCACCACCACGCCCGGCTTCACAGTGGTCTGTTTCTTAAGGAGTCAGTAATCTCCTAACATGAATAGTTTTCACTCTTGGTTCCTCTGGTCTGTCTAGGCTCCATAAAACAGACAGCATTATGTTTTCTATATACTAATCCAATGGTGTCATTTTTCTTTGTAAATTTTCCAGTGGCCATTCATCATGCCTATAATATAACCCCCAAACCTTTCCTTGTGGTATGTGGCAAAGTCCATATGAACTGCCCCTGCAGATGACAGCCTATTAGCTCAAATTCCCCATGATCAGGGTAATCCAGAATACCGAACCTTAATGACGTCTATCTCATTCTTATCTTAGGGTCTGCTTGTGTTGTGGCAGGTTTGTTTGTCTGGTTCCCTCTCCATGGAATCCTCTTAGCACTGTCTTCCTACGGCTAGCTTGCTTTTGCTGACTGAGATTTCAGCCTAAATATCAGAAGAGAGTTTACTAAGTACCCACTGTAAGTGCATAGTGGGCATTTTGAATTATGGCTCTGCTTTGGCTATCTGCATAGGCTTTACCTTGATCTGATTTCTTTCTTATTTATTTTTGATG
Organism: Orientallactaga sibirica; assembly: GCA_036365145.1. Taxonomy (NCBI): domain Eukaryota; kingdom Metazoa; phylum Chordata; class Mammalia; order Rodentia; family Dipodidae; genus Orientallactaga; species Orientallactaga sibirica. The sequence continues at coordinate 21,770,938 of JAEOAD010000006.1, forward strand.
GTTTAACTATCCCCAAGTCTTATATACTAGAATATAACTCCCATAACTTCAGCATTTATGCTTTCTTTATGGAAAAACGTATTCCTACCTAATATTTTTCATAGTAGTTGACACATTGCAAAAAATATGTGTGTATATCTATGTATGTATATTTGTGTATATTTGTTGCACCAAATGGTTTGTATTTTTTACCTTAGCCATTTTTTTTACCATACCCAATTTTAAACATCAATTTCTAAACAACAGTTTAGAGAAATGTATTCTGATAAAAACAAAAATATTTTATTTATTTATTTGAGAGACAGAGAGATACAGAAATAGGCAGGTAGACAGAGAGAATAGGCATGCCAGGGCCTCCAGCCACTGCAAAAGAACTCCAGATGCGTGCGCCCCCTTGTCCATCTGGCTTACGTGGGTCCTGGAGAATCGAACCTTGAACCGGGGTCCTTAGGCTTTACAGGCAAGCACTTAACTGCTAAGCCAACTCTCCAGCCTGCCTGTTCATATTTTTGTTTTTTCCATCCTAAAGGAGTACATTTTTTAATTGGGGACTAATTTTCTAATTAAACTCGTGAAGTGTTTCTCCATGATTAGAAATCACATATTGATAACATGTTCTTAGTGTTCTGAGTATGACCTTGGCAAACAGACTGTTGGCTTGGCTTGCTCAGGTCATCTTGCTCCTTCTTGGTAGCCATTACCAAATTAATGAGCCCAAGATCATCTACCCACACAATAGCTTAGTGGTTAGGGTCATTTTATAATAGTACTCTAGATCTGCAAAAAAAAAAAAAAAAAAAAAAACCTCATGCTTTCATTAGTGTGTGCTTACTGAGCTTATAACAAAAGTGAGAAGAGATTAAGGGATAATCCCCAAAAATAGAGTCTAAGAAAGTAGTAGAGTCTCAATTCAGGGTCTTACTGTTTGTTGTTGTTGTTTTGTTTTGTTTTTCTATACCAAATGCCTTATTCTTTGTATACTATTATAGCACTCTATAAAGGACAAGCTGGAAAACATGGGGGAAAATGTTCTTCCAGGTGTGCTTTGTGCTTGTCCTAGTGGGCTTCCCCTCTCCTCAGTCACCACGCCCTGACTAGAACAGTTTGGATGTATGAGGAAGTAGAACTGAGAGAAAGTACTAGCTGCGGTCCTCCTTTACACGTGTCTACTGACAGCAGAACTTGTTCCAGGTCTAAACCATTCCCAGTAAAGACATCTATACTTTAAGTATCTGGATATGAAGAATATGGATTAAAGGGCACTAGGTAGGACCTGCAACTGACACTTCATGAATTTTTTAAAGTGAAATATTTATTGGGAAACTCTGGCAATTGGCAAACTTTTGGGGAAGAATATGAGAAAAGATGAGTATATGTGTGGGAGAAGGAAGAAAAATAGGTTCTTGAACCTGTAATTTTAACTCCCACACTCTTTCTTTCAAATGTCTACACAGATAGTGTTTATAACAACTCATCCCTTTAAGGCCAACACATCCTGCCTGTTTGGCTATTAAACCTGGTTAAAAAATAATTAATGTAAGGTTAGTTAATGGTAGTCTATGTGCTATGGTACTGATATTATCAGAGTCTAGGGCACTAGGATATTTTCAGAAAAAATAAATAAGAGATATTTATATCAGCCTGAATTTTTGTTTGCAAATGTAGCAGACAGCTTCAGGTTCACTGACATGAACTTCCAAACCAGGCACAGTTATGAAGGAAGGGATATTTATTGAAGCTTACAGATCCAGGGGAAGTTCCATAATGGTAGAAGAAATTGGCCCCCTCTTAAAGGACCAGGCAGGGAGGAAAAAAAAAAGCCAAAGCAAAACTCACAGCATACTTCAGGAACTCCAGGTGGAACTAGGCACTTTGCATATCTTTAGATTGGAATTTCAAACATACCACTACACTTTAAGACCCACCTCCAGCCAGGTGGCTGCACATCCAAACTACAAACTAATAAAACACTGAATATTGGGGGGCATATATTCAAACTACCACAGTAATACATGAATAACATTCTATTACTCATAGTTTAGAGGTAAGCTAAAACCCAACTTTTGTTTTGTTTGTTTATGTGAGATTAGATTTCATGTCACTCTGGCTGGCCTCAAAGCTTGCTATGTAGCTGAAGCTGGCCCTGAACATCACCTAACCCTACTGCCTTCACTTCTCAAATGCTATGATTAGAGGAGTTCACCATCACATACTGCTTAAAACCTATCATTTATGGAGTATATTTTTAATATGGTATATGAAAACAGATCTTTATCTGAATAGTAGCTTAAAATATAACTACATTCTTTTGTGTATGGTTTTACTGTATTACTAAAGTGCTTCAGTGTTTTCCCAACTTCTGTTATATCTTAGGAAGACGAACAAGTATTTAAGTAATGCTCAAACAACAATGGGAGACCAATTTAGCACAAAACAGAAAAAGAACCTTTAACTAAAAAGATGAATAAAATATACTTAGGTAATTTGCAAGACACAACAATATTACCAGGCATTTAAACAGTAGCAAACCATGCATACAGTTTTACTCATTTAATTATGGCATAATTTCATCATCTTTTCATTCTCATCACTTAGATAACTATATCTTTTTAATACCTAAAAATACTGCATAAAAATATCACATATTTGGTCATACTATGCCACATTTCGGTACAGATATTTTCAAAATCCTTCAGTTTTATTTGATCATTGTGAACACTGATAGCTAATTAAAATGATAATTTAGATTAGAATGATGGTTTGATCTCATGAACTATAATGCCTTCAATCTAAAGGTGTGGAGGTGGAGCAGAATGTGGTGGCACAAATTTATAATCTCAGCACTCAGCAGGCTGATGCCAATGGATTGTGAGTTGGAGAATAGCCTGGGCTGCATAGTTAGACTCTGTCAAAAAGACAGAGAGAGAAGGGGAAAAGGGAGGAAAAAAGGAAGGGAGAAGGGAAGGAGAGACAGAGAGAAAAAAGAAAAAAGGACACAGAGAAAGGAAACTTTTTTTCCAAACACAGATAGGCAGAATTATAAGAAATGCCATTTTACACTGTGCCTCTCTTCCTCATCTCCCTTGTTTACACCTAAAGTCCATTTTTGTCTTATTATTATTTATACTTCTAAAATAAGATGGGTGAAATAATTATAATGGAAGAAATATCATAATATTAAATTGTAAAACAATTATAAATATATGATTTTACAATCTTTTTATTTTTATAAAACTATTTTCCATGCCCCTTATTAAAGGTATGAAAATTATAGGAATGGAAATGGTGAAAAATAAAAGAAAGAGAAATTGATCACTCTGACAAACCTGGAACTAGAGATTAAGTTCCAGGTAAATATTCTAGAAATTTTTACCATCACTGGAATATAGTGAAAATCAGACTACCCAAGAGTAACTTATGAAAAATTATAGGACAAAGAGAGTGACTAAATATTCTAGAAATTTTTACCATTTTATCCTGTATTTCTTATCTCGCTTTCTTTTACAACTTATCTGTCACAACTAAAAAAAGTAAAAAAAAAAAAAAAAAAAAAAAAAAAAAAAAAAAAAAAAAACGGATCACCCCCAAAATGAAAAACAATGTAAAGAAGGATGACTGCCATCACAAAGAAATGCATGGAGACAAGGCTCTAACACAGGGGAAATCTAACTGCCTGCTAAACTAAACTGAGAGCTCATGCACCGGATGTGAATCAATCGGGTTCATGTTTCTTTTCCCTACAAATCTTCCCTTGCAAATAATCTGGATGAAGCACAGAGGGCACTGATACATACAGCTGATGAGCAGGTGCCTTTAGGCTTTGGTTCATTGGCTTCAACGTTACAGGAATTGGGCAGAAGTCATCTGACCAATAAGGGGTGAAACAGTAATACCCGCCTTTTGCAGTCCTGAGGGTTTCCATGGGAATCCTGGCTATATTAGCTTTGGCATAGACTTACAGCTATTTTTAGGGGATTTAAAAGCAACTAAGCATGCCTTTCACTTCTATTCCAAAACTGAACTGTTTCTATGTTGATTAGCTGTCACTCTTCGTGCACTCACCCCTCACACACACACACACTCACACACACTCCTGAGATAACTCTTGTATTCAGCTTTAACGCGGGTACAACTCAAAACCACACTCACACACACTCCTGAGATAACTCTTGTATTCAGCTTTAACGCGGGTACAACTCAAAACCAAAAGCCGAGTCACTAACTCCTTTTCCACACTGTTCAGGTGCTGACAAGTCTATCTTTTTAATTAGCTCTAATTGCTCTTAAATCTTTACCCAGGAGGCCTCACGGCACTGCCTATTAGACCTAATTCTGGAATGCTAATATTGCTCTCCTGACTACAGAGAAAAGGTTGATTTATTAACAAAAGTTATCAAGTATAGACAAAGTCCAACAGTCAAACATCCTCATGGTGAAGAAAAATCCATCATCAGGATAGCAGCTCCTATCTCCACCTTAAAGCTCCTGTTCAGAGGAGCTCTGTGACACCCTGGGGCAGAAGTGTGAGTGTCTCAATGTGTCCTGTTCAGTAATTACTGCTGCATGTCTTTTCCCCTTCTTAGTAAAGATTGTCATAGTCCCACATCTTATCTTTCTTCTTTCATTTCTCCTTAGTCTACTACTAATTCTCATAGGCATCTGAATTAAAAAAAAAAAAAAAAAAACATGACATTTTGAAAATGAATGAGGTATGAGCTGGGATGATACTACGTACTCTGAAAGGCATGGTGCTGACCCAGAAGTATATAGTCCTGAAACAAATATTCCAGGGTGCTCTGCTACATGAATTTTATTCTTGTGAGAGCTATGAAAAACAGAAAGGGGAAGATAATTTTTTAAAGTCAAGGTCTTATTCTAGTCCACATTGACCTAGAGCCTATTTTGTAGCCTAGGCTGGTCTTGAACTCGTGGCAATCCTCCTACTCAGCCTTCTGAGTACTATGATTAAAGGTATGAGCCACAACACCCACCAAGAGGTAGACTTACCATACAAAGCTGAACTTACATACTGCCCTCCTTAATCTTAACCAAAATTAACTCAAACTGATCATTCTTGTGTGTGAGAGAGACAGAGAGAGAGAAAGAGAGAGAGTATTAGAGATAAGAATTGCGTTAATTTTAGGCTTATGGCTCCAAAAATGTATACATCAAACTCATTGTATCTAGACTTCCTTTCTTCATTCACTGAAGAAACCTCAGGACACATGTCATTTATCTCTTGAGATGAGTTCCAGACTTCAATATAAGACCTGAAACTACAAAAATACTAGAAATAAGTAATGTGAGTTCTGCAAAGAATACACATTAATGTTTATTTTCTGTGCAGATTCCAAAAGCACAGGAAACAAAGCAACATTTGGACTGGAGAGATGGCTCAGCAGTGGAAGGCACTTGCCTGCAAAGGCTGATTGCCAAGATACACAAAGTGGCACATGCATCTGAAGTTCATTTGTAGTAGCAAGAGACCTTGGAGCCGCCCATACACTCTCTCTCTCTCTTTCTGTCTGCTTCTCACTCTCTCTCTCCTTACCAATAAATAATAAGTGACCTTTAAAAAAAAAAACGAAAAATGTGGAAAATAGGATTACAGGAAAATGACAGAGTGAGGTGACAGCCTACAAAATGGGAAACATTTTACTAGCTGTTGATAATAGGGTTCATTTCTAGCAGGCCAAATGTCTAAAAAACTTCACAACAAAAAAAGTAATCCAACCAAAAACAGGCAAATGATTTGAATAGGCACTTCTCAAAAGAAAAAAAAGATATATATATATATATATATATATATATATATATATATATATATGGCCAATAAATATATGAAAATGCTTAATATCACTAGTTATCAGGGAAATTCAAATAAAAATTACAGTGAAATACAATCACAGCCTTGTTGGGATGTCTATTCTAAAAACTGAAGCAATGCTGGTAAGATGTGAAGGAAAGGGAGCTCTTATGCACTAATTTTAGGAAAGCAAATTAGTATAGCGATATATGGAAAACAATATGGAAGTTCCTTCAAAAACTGAAAATAGAACTACAACATGACCTAGCTATTGGGTCCCACTTATTGGTATAATGCTAAAGGAAATGAAGTCAGCATACAAAAGGTATGCTTGCATAGCAATGATTAACAATATGCATCATAACTAAGATAAGATCCACCTAAATGCCCATCAGCAGATATGAACGTAAATAAATTATGGTGTACATGAATAAGTGAGTATGATTCAACATAAAGAAAATCAAAATCCTATATTTTTTAGCAAAGTGGGATAAAGTGAAGCATATCATGTTAGGTAAAATTAGCTAATCATATAACAATTGTCTCTTGTTCTCTTATATAAGTGAAAATTCAAAGAAAGTAAAGTTCAACAAAATCCATATAAGAAGCTTAATGACTAGGAAGCATGTCAGGGTGAGGGCTGTGGTAGTTTGAATGGATGTCTCCCAATAGATTCAGAAGTTTATTAAAGCTTGTCACTTAGTTTTCCAGCAACTAGGCTACAGGAGGTGTCACTGTGGGTGGATCCTGGGGTCCTGCCCTAAGATACTACTGGGGTCTAATCTGAATTCCAGCCTAAAGGGAAGCAGAGTGCTTGAGCTCTCTTTGTGGTTCCAAGAGTACGCTTGCTTTGATGCTGGTGGTGGTAATTCTCTGTGTGTGTACCTGTGAAAGGGGGCCAGCTTCTTCTGCCATTATGGAATTTCCTCTGGATCTGTAAGTTTGATAAATCCCTTCCTCCTATAAACTGTGCCTGGTTTGGAAGTTCATCCCAGCAATATGAAGCTCACTATGATAAAAGTTTCTACAAAAGAGTGGGTTGTTATTGCATGATGGATCTGATCTTGTTGGTTTTGATCTTTTGGTTCTTTTGTTTTGGAAGAATGAACATGGACTTGGTACTTGCAACTGAAGATGCCTTCCAGAGTGGTAAGCCAAGTTTTATGGGCTATTCTGGTGAGAGCTTGAAAATGCTAAGTGAAGAGAGAATTGTATTTGGATGCTTTTGCTTATGAACTTTTTTTTTTTTTTTTTTTTGAGAGAGAGACAGACACAGAGAGAGGGAGATGGAGACAGATGAGAATGGGCGCACCAGCAGTCTCTCAGCTGCTGTGAACGAAATCCAGATGTGTGCGCCCCCTTGTGGTCAAGTGCGGCATTGCGCCATTGCGTCACTTTGCATCTGGCTAAACGTGGGACCTGGAGATTGGAACCGGGTTCTTAGGCTTAGCAGGCAGGTGCTTTAACCACTAAGCCATCTCTCCAGCCCTTGCTTATGAACTTTTAAAGAGGATTTAAAGATTGAAGAGAACTTTGTTGGAACTGGGCTACTAGCATAAGGGCTGGCTGCATTCTGCTGACCATGCCCAGACTGTTTGATCAAGGATAAATTTATGATCAACTGATATGCTGGGCTAAGGATATAAAATTGAGGGATATAAGATTTAAATTTGGAGAAAGTCAAACAAGTTTAAAATTTACTGGCACTGAGACTCGTTTTAGGTGACTGAAGCTGCTAGTGTTAATCAAACACATTAACAATCTTAAGAAACATGACCCAAAACTTTACCTTGAAAGAATAGAAAGAATGCCAGAGGAAAGACTAGATGGTAGAAATGCAAACTCTTTTGGAAGGAGTTGACTGAAAGGAAGGGACATGCTCTTGAAGGCTGTGATTCTTTTTGTCCATCGCTGAATTAACAATATGGCTGTGTCCTGTATACCTGGTATTGATTTTGGAAGAAGGAAAAAAAAATGCATGGAAGGATTCATGAAGTGCACATGGCTCCAGGAACCACTGCTGAGATGCAGCTAGTGAGGCAAGGCATGACGACCCTGATAGACCAAAGAAGCCACTGGAGGATGAACCATGGTTGGCATGGAGACATGGAGATGTTCTGGATATACCAGCACTGTGAAAGGGCTACCATGCAGCAATGCTAGCTCAGGATGGAAGTTCTTGGCTACTCAGTACAGCTGGAGGGGTGAAATTAGGACATCCTGATACCATCAGTCACTGGTTGATATTGGACTTGAACTTCACGTTTGATGTTTGCTTGATGATTATTGAGTTTTCACTGGTCAAACCTCTCCTTGTTGTGCCTATAGCAGTTGGATATGTTTGCTCTGTGCCTTTATATGTTGAAAGCATATAACTTATTTTGATTTTGCAGGACTCACAGCCCAGAGACAATCTTAAATCTCAGATGAGACTTGAGACCTTGGAACTATCTTAAGTTGATAACGACTATGGGGACCTTTGAAGTTGTACCGAATACAATAGACAATGTGAGATGGTTATGAATCTATTGGGTCCAGGGGTGAAATGTGGTAGTTTGAGTGGATGACACTCCCCTCCATAGATTTAGGAGTCTTTTAAAGCTTATAACTTAGTTCTTTAGTCACCTGGCTGAAGGAAGTGTCACTATGGGCATACCTTGTTGTCCAGCCCTAAGGTGTTACTGGAGGTAGATCTGAATTCCAACCTACAGGTATGGTATACAGAGTGCTTAAGCTCTGCCTGGAGTTCCAGAAGTGTGCTTATTTATGGTGCTGGTCATGGTATTTCTCTCTGTATGGACCTATGAAAGTCTGTAAGCTTCAGTAGATCACTTCCCCCCATAAACTGTGCCTGGTTTGGAAGTTCATCCCAGCAGTATTGGAGATGACCATGGAAAGAGCTTAAGGTACAAAGTTGGATGAACACAGTCAATGCACGTTTGCATATATGGAATTATTGTATTGAATCATGTCAATTTATTCAATGAATACATGTTAATAATTTTTTAGATGTTAGAAAATTAGTTTAAGTTTTAATTCTGTTGTATACCTTTTCCTTCATGGCAGCTAATAGTGTCCAAGACCTCTTACTGTATCCTACTCTCTATACAGGCTTCAGTGCTCAACCTTGAATTCTAGTTTGATATAAACTTTTTGTGGCTAATTAGGAGAAAATTTTCACCCTGTCTCTCAGTTCTAGCAAGAATTCTCCCCTGTATTATGTGTAGCTACAGATTCAGTAAAAGTTTTCCCTAAACAAATTACTGAAATCAAATCAAATCATAAAATTAAAATCATGAAAAATTGCATAAAGATCTGAAAAATAAAAATATGAGCCCTAAAAATAATATCATCTAAAATATTCATATAAACAGCAAAATAGAAAAGTAACTCTAAATGGAAGAACTAAGAGCTTGGAAGGATTGAGTGAATTGCATGGGGAGCTGCATATTCTTTTTTTTTTTGATGGGGGGGTCAAGGTTTGGTCTCGCTCTAGCCCAGGCTGATCTGGAATTCATTCTGTAGTCTCAGGGTGGCCTTGAACTCAGAGCGATCCTTCTACCTCTGCTTCCTGAGTGCTGGGATTAAAGGTGTGTACCACCACGCCTGGCTGGGAGCTGCATATTCTTAAGGAGAATTACAAGAGCTTGTCCTGAGTTCACAATCTTATGCACATCTTGAGAACTAGTAGAAGGGTGTTCGAAAAGCCATTTTCTGAAGTAGCACTCTCCTCTGCCAGTGATCCTCATCTTCAGTGTCATCATTCCCGCCTGCAGAGACATCTGGGCTCTGAATTCTACAACGTGCACTGTGTAGTATGCGGACCCTGGGCTCCATGCAACCCTCTTTCCAGACTGGAAGCCACTGGAGAGGAAAGACTGTGCTCCTGTGGATACTGGAGTACTGCTCTACGCCTGGCAAGGAAATATTTGTTGACTCACTCTGACTCAAATATAAAACTGCTCAAATTCCAAGAAAAGCTCATTGATACAGTTTGTGACTTTGTAATTAACTTCCTTGTTAATTTTCTTTTGTTCTCAGAAATGGATTTCAATCTCAAGTGTAGTTTTCTAGTTATCTTAATTTGTTCATGGCAGAAAATTCTACAAAATAAAAGGTTAAATGGTTGCTCGTGAAGGAGATGTGCATTTCTCTTAAAGGGCACTGTCAATGCACGTTGACTAGGGGATGTTATGCACACAGCATTTTTCTGGGAGTTCTCACTTGGCAAATATGCATGTTCACTCACTACTTCTACAATTTGATTTCCTTCAGATTTTTTCAACGGCTAATTTGTGATCATTTTACAAGGAAACTCAATTTCAATGCTTTATTATACCCTATCCAGTTTCTTTTCATATTAATTCATATATAATGTTAAATTTCTTCACCATATTTGATCTTAGCATAAATGAAGATGAATTTTTTCTTGGGTATCAATATTAATCTCTGTATTTAGAATGTTATATCACATTACATATAATTAGAAGGCTGCTTTGAATATTCAGAAGTATCCCTAATTCTAATTTAACGATATTTAACGATTTAAGAAAACCTTATAATTATATTTTTATATGCAATCCAGATTAGAAAGAACTAAAAATAATGATGACTGTAATGTATTTACTTTTGTCAAGTATGCATATTGAAATGATTGAAATATATGTGAACAGGGAATAATGTATATGGGTCTGAGATAAAGATGTTCTATGTGTTCCATGAGGACTGCAGAAATGGCTCAGCAGTTAAGTCATTTGCCTGCAAAGCCAAAGGACGCAGGTTCGATTCTCCACTACCCACATCAAGCCAGATGTACAAAGTGGCACATGCATCTAGACTTCTTTTGCAGTGGTTGGAGGCCCTAGCATTCCCACTCTCTCTCTCTTTCTTTCTCTCTCTCTCTCTCTCCTTGTAAATAAATAAGCTTAATTTAAAAATAAATAAATAAAAAGAGAAAAAATGGTGGCCCATGAGTTAGCTGCTGATGTTATGCATGGGATTTACAGGAATTATAACAAAAGACATAATAAATGGGAAGGTAGGCTGACAAAGATCATTTCCTATTCTATCATCTCCACTCATTTCCCAGTTTTGACGCATGGGATATATGAACCCTTCTCAGTCATGTATTTTGAGAAATGATTTTATCATTGACATAGAAATATACCCTTTGGGACTTGAGCCCCACTAGAAAATTGAGACAGAGCACAATCAAATTAACTGAATTCCACAAAGATTGACAAGCTACTCAAATGGGCTGCACAAATTATATCATCTTTGTCAAAACAGGAGAAAAGGAGAAGCCCTTTCTATGAATGAAGAGAAAGAAATTAGCTGTGTTTGGAGTTGATCTGTGAAAGACAAGTATGAGCTAATATGTCAGTTTAATTGGGAACTCCGGACACTAGAGAATACAACTTTATCCATAAGCCCTTTCCTATAGACTGCTTTTCCTTCAGGTAGGTAACCAGAGAGGCCTCTGCTGTGGCAGAATCATGCAACAGATGACTTGTACAGCTGAGGACAGGCATGGCGCCAAAAGGCCTATGCTATCAGAAGAGTGCAAGTTCTTAATACTAATTGCATATGGCACTAGACAGAAACCTGGAGCTAGATAAAGAAATAAATAGCAGTAAAATAGTAGAAATAAAGGTACACATGAATAATTTGTCTTATTTTTTAAAGACAGTTGGCTGCTCAAAATAAGGTTAATAGCAATGTATTGTAAGTTCATGACACTACAACAACAAAAAGGAGGCAGAGGACATGCAACATGTGTTGGAATGTTCTTAAAGTACAGGTGAAACAATATCAAATCTCTTGAAGGCAGATTGTGATAAGTTGAAAATGTATACTCCTTAGAAAACTACTAACTGTTTTAAAAAAAAGATTAACATCCTAATAGGACAATAATGGAGAAAAAAAGGTAATATAAAAACATATAATTAATACAAAGATAAGAAAGAAGAAAGGGAACAAAGGACATATATAATAATAGAGAACAATGATCATCATGATAAACTAACATACAAAGTATAAACAGCATCTATGTGATCATGCTAAATTTAAGTGCTCTAAACACGTTGGTTATGAGAAAAAAAATTTCAGCTTGAATTCAATAAAGCCAAACTATATCATATACCTATTAAACAGGGCTAATATATACCACACCAAAGCTCATCCAAAGAAATCCACACTGTGTAACACAGGAAATAGACTACAGATCAAGAAATAGTACTAAGAATAGGAGGGCCAGCAAGATTCCACAGTATAATGGTTAGCACTCTAGACTCTGAATCTGAGGGTCATTACATAAAGGTGATGAGATTTGTCGGTTTTAATTAATAAATTAATTAATTTGCAAGCAGAGAGAGACAGAGAGAGGGAGAGAGAGAGAGAGAGAAGATGGGCACATCAGGGCTTCTGGCTAATGCAGACAAACTCCAGATGCATGTGCCACTTTGTGGGTACTGGGGAATTGAACCCAGGTCATTAGGCTTTGTAGGCAAGTACCTTAACTGCTGAGCCACCTCTTCAGCCTGAGATTTGTTTTTAAGACTATTTGTAAAGTTGAATGTACCTAACAACACAGCTTCATTGTGCCTGAAGCACAATATGGTAGACGTGAAAGGAAAAATGGGAAAGTGACAAATATCACTGGAAATTGCAATATTCTGTTCTTGCTAATCTTTAAAGAAAAATTCAGTGATGACACAGAGGATTTAAGCAACAGCATTAATCAACCTGACATAACTGAAATTTATGTAATACTCCTCCCGATACTCAGAAAATAAACGTTCCTTTCATGTGTGCATTAAATACTCAGTACTATTTGTATTTTAGGACTTGATACATCTGAACAAATTTAAAAGACCTGAAATTCTCTAAGTCAGTATTTCTTAAACTTGGCACTGCTGATGTTAGGGCCAGCTAGTCCCTTGGTCAGCAGAACTTTCCTGACAATTTAGGAAATTTAGCAGTAACCTGGCCTGTTCTCACTGAACAATAGTAATAACACTCCCTTCCTACAGATATGACAACCAACGATGTCTCCAGATGGTGACAACTGTCCTATGGGGTATAAATGTCCCAGTTGGAAACCATTGAGATAAAATGTGTTCACAAATCACTACAAATTATTAGCAAATCAATTCCAGTGATATAGAAACAAACTGATACATTCTGAGCAAGTGAGTTTATCTTAAAAATGCAATCAATCTTAAGACTGGCAATTAAAGTTTACACTCATAAAATAACCATCTCAATGGGTACACAAACAAATATGAGACAACACTCAACTTCTTTTGTGTTAAAAACCTTCATCAAAGTAAGAAAACCAATGAGCCTCTTCATCTTAAGAAAGGGTGACTAAAATAAACCTACAACTGTCATCACACTTAATTGTAAGACTGCACGTTTTTACCTAAGACCACGAATATGAAAAAGACTGTTCTCACTATTCCTGTTCAGTGTTGTGGTAGAAGTCTTAAGACAATGCAAACAGTAGTATCATACATATTGTAAAATAATGAACAAAACTTTAAATTGTAGACCACTAGAGATTTTGATGTGTCTACACAATTTTATTTATATTTATTTTTGGAGAGAGACACAGAGAGAGACAGACACAGAGAGAGGGAGATGTAGACAGATAGAGAATGGGTGCACCAGCAGTCTCTCAGCTGCTGTGAACGAAATCCAGATGTGTGCGCCCCCTTGTGGGCAAATGAGGCATTGTGCCCTTGAGTCACTTTGCATCTGGCTAAACGTGGGACCTGGAGATTGAAACCGGGTTCTTAGGCTTACCAGGCAGCCGCCTTAACCGCTAAGCCATCTCTCCAGCCCTGTCTATACAATTTTAAAAGACATTACAGTGACTGTTGAAAGGTAAGCCACCGACTTGGAGAAATATTGCAAAACACTTCTCACTTCTCAAAAAAAAAAAAAAAAAACAAAAACAAAAACAAAAACTTTCTATCCTAAATATTCGAAGAATCCTTAAAGTTAAATGATAAAATCAAACAACCCATTTTCTTAAGTGGGAAAAATATAGGTAGATAGATAGATAGATAGATGATAGATAGATAGATAGATAGATAGATAGATAGATAGATAGAGATATCTATACCTCTATAGAAGTTTTACAGGAGATATGAGTAGTAAATTAAAATAAAAATTATGTTCATAATTAGAGATAGGAAAATTGAAACTGCAACAAAATAACATTATGCACCAACTAGCATGGCTAAAATTCTAAGGAATGTCATTAACAATGCCAATTAGACACTAAGCAACTCAAATTCTCATATATTGCCAATGAAAATGCAAAATGACACAGCTATTTTGGAGAATTGTTAGCAGTTTCTTTTAAGGTTAAACACCTATAAAACCAAGTATTCCCAATCCAACTTATTTATCCAAATAAAATGACCTATTTGAGAATTTCTATATCAAGTTTCTTTATAATTGCCATAACCAAATGCGAGCATCACTAAGTCACCAAGTTAATATGCTCTATCATTCAGCCTATGTGACATACTGAAAAAGACAAAATATAGAATTAGAAATGGGATCACTGATTGCTAGAAACTGAGAGTCGGGATAGAGGAATGAAGGAATTTGGAGATTATGGAAATATTCCATAGCTTGTGAGTTTGTTACATGAGTGTAGGTCTTCTTAATAGGTCTTATGAAGAAATGAATTTAATTAATATTTAATTTTAAGTGTGCTGGCATTCAAAATTTGAAAATTGCTACACGGTTTTCCTGTTTGTTCAGAAAGTTTCATTTGAAGAGACAAGAATGCCTTGGATATGAACAGTAACAATAGCTAGGTCGTGTGTGTGTGTGTGTGTGTGTGTGTGTGTGTGTGTGTTGTGTGTGTGTACATAATATGCACATTATGCCTTGTTTAAAATATAACTAACTATTCAATGCTATAACATCAATACCTAGAAAATACAGGGACACAATACTACATTACTTGGACAGAGGTCAACACGGCAATGTCCTAGTCAACTCTCTACTTTGGATGTTCTGACTATCCCAATTTGCCAGTATAAACTCTGCATATGTGACCGACCATTGGGCAGTTAAGAGAATGTGAGAAACCTGTTTGTGTAAAGGACTGACATTCAGAATAACTGGTAGTAATTGTGAAGAAAAATTCCTTCCTATATTAATGTGTGGGGCATTCCCATGATGAAAGAATGTTCTTTAATTTTTATTTGATTTTAATTTTTAATTGATAATTTTATACACGTAAATGACAGATTTTAGATATAATCCTTTCCTGCTACCTTCTCTTAATCCCCATCTTCTTTCTTTTAACCCATCCTTCTTTCTAACTAGTCCCAATTCTACTTTGGTCTCTCTTTTCTATGTGTGGGTGTGACTCTCTAAAGAGTAATTAGACTTGTATGCATGGGCAGAAAGACCCTGTTTTTACTCCCAGTATCATTTGTCATGAGATATAGTTATTACTTAAAGAAGATCAATCATCTTTACCTAGCCTGTTTCCTTTATCTAAAATGGTCTCCTCTCCATTACATGGTTACCTAACCCTCTCGTCTTCAGGTCGAAGCTCAAGTGCTTGAGCCATTTTTCTTTGCATTGGTGATCTAGCTCCTCCTCTTAAACACCCAACTCACCGACATCATCTTGTGGTGTACACTGATTTTAATGAAAAATCATTTGTAATTCTCGTTTTATATTTGTCTACCAATTCAAAAAAAAAAAAAGAACCATTAAAAGAACGTAATAACTTTCTTGGTGGTTGCTCCATAATCATCATTGATTCTGTGCTTTCTTCAAGAAATGTGCTAAATAAAAACTTGGTTTTTCACTGGGAACTTTCTGGTCATGCTATACATCCAACTTAGCTTAAGGCAATAGAGTACAAAACAAACAAACCCAAAACAAAAGCAAGAGCTGCTTGATATGCCACATCACTTATTTGTTAATTGTTTGATGAAGTTTGTATAAAAATTCTGAACATCATTTTCCTATCTTTAATAGTAACTTATTGATTTGTATAAAAATACTATCATTTGCTTATAAAATAAATCTACTAATAAAGAATGAATAAGGACCAGGGTGAAGGCTCAGCAGTTAATGGTGTTTGTTTGGAAAGCCTGCCAGCTGCGGTTCAATTCCTCAGTAGCCACATATAGCCAAAACCAAAAAGTGTTGCATATGTCTAAAGCTCATTTGCAGTGGCAAGAGATTCTGCTGAACTGTTGAACATACATCAAACAGACACAGACACACATACACACACACTCTCTCTTTCTCTCACATATACACAGACACATAAATAAAACGAATAAGTAAAGGTATTTCATGGGCCATAAAATATGTTTGGAACACAGGGAGTCAAAAGTAATTGAACTAGCTCATTGCTCTTTATACTAACTCAATGATGCCCATCTTGATTTTAATTACACTATATTCTAAGAATGTCTTTTCATTAAACAAGTCAAGGTATGTTTCTTTTTATCATAGGGTCAATTATCAAAGTGAACTCTAGAAAACATAACATTGTCTGAAATAACTATTTCAATTAAGTTAAACTTTTTGATAATTTTGTATTCAGGGCAGAGGCCATGACTCACATTGATCCTTCTCCCCCTGAAATTGTGTTTCAACATCTCTATCAAAAGCGTTGTCTAGCCCCATAACATGAAATCTAAAAATGTTGTCTTAACCTCCCTCCATGTCTTTCCTTCTACACTACCTTTTTGAATGATCTTTCTTGTATTAAAGCTAATTTTGGACAAGTTCTCTTCAGCTAAATCACAGACTTCATAATGGCAGGAACAAGACATGAGCACTTTTTCCCATGTTATTATCAGTTGAACATACATAAACTGACATAGTTAGAAAATATTCCTCTTATAATGACATTAATGAAAATTATTAAATGTATGTTGAAGGAATAGAACTAGAAATCAATAAAATGTTTTCTTTTAGGATACTATCACCAGGTAGAAGGATTTATTTTGGACAAATTATATTGTTAATCTTAATGTTACTGTACATTTTCTTTTTAAAATATTTTTATTTATTTACTTAGAAGCAGAGATGATAGAGATAGAGATAGATAGATAGAGATAGAGATAGAGATAGAGATAGAGATAGAGATAGAGATAGAGCCAGAGCCAGAGCCAGAGCCAGAGCCAGAGCCAGAGACAGAGATAGAGATAGAGAATGGCCACAGCAGGGCCTCTAGCCGATGCAAATGAACTCCAGACACATATGCCACTTTGTGCATCTGGCTTTATGTAGGTCCTGGGGAAAAAAGAACTCTGGTCATTAGGCTTTGCAGGCCAGCGCCTTAACCACTAAGCAATTTCCCCAGGCCCTAAAGTCAACTTTTTTTTTCATCTTCTTATAAAAAAAAAAAAAAAAAATCAGTATGTGTGGTTGTATCAGTTACTTCCTCATTGCTGAGATAAAATTGAAAATGATGGAAGGACAATGCAATCCCACTTATATTGTCAGAGAGCAGAGCCCATCATGGTGGGGAAGTCACAAGCAGGGGTAGGAAGCCCACAAGCATCACACGTCACGTCAGCAGGGAGAAAGGTGACAGAGAACAGAAATCAGGTCCAGGTTATAACACCTCTAAAGTTTGTCCTCTCTTCCTCCAGCAAGGCCCTACCTCCCAAAGGATTGATCTTCCAAAAGAGTTGTGGACCTGGTGCTTAAACACATTAGCCTATGAGGAACATTTTCCATTCAAACCACCACAAAGACAAATGAATTAGGCTGTTTTAAATTACACATCAGGGCTAGAGAAGAGGCTTCGCAGTTAAGGCACTTGCCTGCAAAGCCAAAGGATCCAGGTTTGATTCTCCAGGACCCACATAAGACAGATGCACAAGGTGGCACATAAGGCTGAAGTTTGTTTGTAGCAGCTGGAGGCCCTGGCACACCCATTCTCTTTCTCTCTCAAATAAATAAATATTTTTAAAATATTGAAATTATCCATCAATAAATTCCTAAAATTTAATATATAAAGTAAAACCATATTTGACCACATGGAGTAACTTATATTCTGAAATGTTATAGTTATAATTACATGGATTTAAAAAGCAACATATTGTGCACATTTAAACAAATCAACTCTCATGTCTGGAAGAGGGGCCAAAAGAGGATAATCTAATGAGAAAATAGCCAGTTTGCCCTATGTTCATATATTAAAGTTCCCAAATAAAAATTATTTTTTAAAAATTAGTTGTTGTTAAAAGTACCTCATCATGTTTCAGTAGCTCAATCCATGTTCAAAATATACTGCTCTTTGGTTTTATTGTTTATTAATTCAATATAGTCTCAAGGATATTCATAATTCATTGAGTTGTTCTACTCAGGTGAACTATGGGATATCCCTGTGTTTCCAAACCTGTTGCTTTGAAATAGAATTCGATTAATCTTTATGTCAAATCTGAAAATGCTATTGAAGTTGACTTTTAGTAAGCCTTTGCGCCTATGTAATTAGTACTTCTCTGATTTCAGAGATGATGTATCACAGGACATGTTCTAACTCTGGATGGAAGTCGTAAGTACACTTGGACACACAACCCACTCAGGAAATGTACGTGGGAGTTCCCAGGTTTCCAATGACTCATACTGTGGCCAGGTTACCTCTTTGTCACTTAAGTTTCTGAATTTACGAAAAAAAGTTTATAAAATTTGCCATGTGCCATTTAGGAGGGCATTGTGTCACCAAGATATAAACACCAAGGTTTTATGACAGCAGAGTGCATGTTACTTTCATTTCAATTGAAAAAATGTAAGCAATGAAGTAATCTTGGGATTTTAAATGTGTTTTTGCTTTTTTTTTCCTACACAATGTTGTCATTATAATTTGGCCCACAAATGATAAGTGTTTTCTTGAAAAGTTATCTTAGTTTATATTTTGCTTTTAATTAGATAATGCTTCTGAAAAAATGAATAAAGAAGATTCTATGAATAGGAAACCAAAACACCTCAATGGTATTTTTAAAATAACCCCAAATGATTGCATAAATGGAAATAAAAATATTTTTTAAATGTTGTGACTCTTCAACCATGATTATTCCCCTTGTGGGCTATTTGTGCCTTGTAATTTTCCATCCACCTACCTGTGGTTGGACCATTTCCCTGCTTTATTTTTTTTTTTATTTTTATTTTTTGGTGACTACTAAGCAAAGGATGGAAGGAGAAATAAAACATAATGAAGCTCAAATCCATTGTGGGACATAACTTCAGATTTTGTGTGAACTGAAATTTGAGCAATATTAGTATTATTAATTGGCCACATGACACAATAAATGGTGTAGCTGAGGAGTAAGTGACTAATCAATGACATCTCTCACCTCATATTTCTGAATGAGAGTAATTCCTATATTCAACTGAAAAAGAAACAGTTCGATATACCTCATAACCAGGTGGCTTCACAGATGTCATAAATATGACTTTTCCTAATTGGTTGGATAACTCAACATTCTACCTGAACTTCACAGACTTGAATACAAGAGCAGGACTTGTGCTGAAAATTCTTTTTTAGCTTATTGCAACTTCTCTGAATTGTAAGGTTCTATCATGGCAATGAGTGTGAAGAAAAATATGAGAAAAGAGAAAATAAATATGTAATTTAGAGTTTGTTCATGATCCAAGAGTTAACTCCCTTTATTCAAGAAAGTTGACTCATGGGCAAACCACAGGTGGTCAGGGGGTGGGTGAACCATGACACATCTGTTTCCCATAAAAACAGACTGTGCCATTCTACAGCCCTTGCTTTTTCTGAATGAAACACATTCATGTGTGAACATGTCACAGCCAGTGTAGGAAAAACACTAGCTTTCCCTGGTACAATATATACTTATGATTTGTCTACGTGTGGTAGGCATGCCTTCTTGGTCCTATATGCTCTCTTAGTCCCTCGGAGCATGAATCTTCCGATATGTCTGCAGTACCAACAGGGACAAACTTTCTCATACATTTCCTATCTTTTTATAAGCTCTTTAGGAACAAATGCCTGATTTATTGAGTTTTCTTTTTTTTGCTACCCCACACAATCATTAAATGTATTTCTTTGGTATGACCTATCTGCATTTCTCTTGATAAAGGTAAAAAAATTGCAAGAAACCCTTTAGTGAGACAACAAGGCGACAGAGTTTACATTTATCTCTCAGTTATGATGGCTATACGTAGAGATGCTGGTGGTTCTCAAACTTCAAATCACTTGTGGATTTTGCTAAAGTTCAGATTATAATCTGCTAAGCAGGGCTCAAGATTCTTATTAATATTAGGTTTCTAAATAATAGCTAACAAGAATTTTTTACATTTTATTTATTTATTTGCAAGCAGAGAAAGAGAGAGAGAGAGAATATAAATATGGGTGCACCAGGGTCTCTAACCATTGCAAAGGAACTCCAGACACACATGCCACTTTGTTCATCCGGCTTTTCATGGGTATTGGGGAATAGAACCCGGGTCAGGCTTTGCAGGTAAGCACCTTAACTTCTGAGCCATCTCTTCAGTCCATATTGAACAAGTTTTGAGTGCTTCAAGGAAGACGAACCTAGGGCCTAGATTAAACAGAAGGGTATAACAGACCAGCTAACACTAAGGCAGTTTGAGTTTATCTATGTTTGCTTCTATCCCTGCCCTAGGTTTTTATGAAAGCAGTATTTGCATTTATAAATAGATTACTGTTTAAAAACTTTAAAACTATGTAAACTATTGTGTCATCACAATCTCATGGTGATTTCTGGCATCATTTCCTTTCTTTCTTCTTCCTGAGATATCTGTGTCTCATTTTAGCAGCCTGCTTATTGTTAACAAGTCACCTTAAATGTCTAGTGTGTAGATGACACAGCACAAAAGATAGAGTTCCTGGTGTAAGATTTTTCTACGGAAATGATGATGTGAAATGAAAAGTCTCACTGAGCTGTAACTGAGCTGTAATTCCCATGTGTTGATCGTTTCCTTGTTCTATCTCTCACTGAAATAAATTAATAATAAGGGAAATCACTTTTTAAACTGCAAAAAAGCGTAAATATGTTGCATTGCCAATTTAATAATTCTACAGATGTTCAAACAGTTCTTATGTAAGACATCATTTTGAGAGTGTTGTTAAAAGCATTACAAAAATACTACTAATTACTTTAAGAGTGGCATTAATGATAGAACTCATGTGTGACATAACTAACTAGGTTATGATACCACTAAGGACAGAAAATCTATGTTATATTCTTCTTTTATAAGCTTGTATCTTTAGTCATTTACCCAAATTAGTTACAGTATTGTTTTTTAAAAAAGCACATGGTTGGCTAACTAAAAAAATCAAGTAGTAGCAATCAATGCTAACATCAAACCATGACTTTTAAACCTTGGCATCATGAAATACAGGTACTAAATCTAATATTAATTGTGTTATCAAGACTTATGTAATAGATCACTTTGGAAGTCCCAGAAACCCTGAGAAATCATTATTTCAAAATACCTAAACTTAAATATCATTACAGTAATAAATAACTATGTTAAATAAATAACTATATTAAATAATGACCAAAATATTAAAATAATTCTTCATTCATGCATTAAATAACAAGGTTAAATAGCAAATCTAGAAGCTAACATCATTCTGAAGTAGTGCTGATATATTCAATACCTGTGATGTAATTTACAACTAATTTACTTCTATTGGTGCCCCAATACCACTGTGGTTTGTGGCTTATATTCATAATTTTAAAAAGAGTTATATTCATAATATCAAATGTTATATTTAGTGGAAATATAGCAGTGTTTATTCTTATTCAAGTTCTAGACCTTGAATTATAGATATCTGCATTAAATATAGATATCAAAATGATAATGCAAATGCAATGTAATTCTCAGGGAATCTCAAAGTCTATTACCTGCCCCCTTCTCAGCAAGATTTAAAATATAATGCATGGCCTGTTATTACTGTAATTAAAATATTTTGTAGTTCTGCTCGAAAGAATGAAGTAATCAAGTAATTATGTTATTTTGGGTGAGAACTAAAATCATATATGTGTGTATATATATATATATGCATAAAATCATATATATATATATCACATGCATATATATAAATGTATATGCATGGGATATATTAAAATAATCCATATATTGTATGAGACATTAAAATAAAAATAATGATGGAATGTATTAACACAGCAATGCAGTCAAATGTGACAGGATGCTACTGAATTTTGACTTGTTATCTGGTGCTTTAAATCTCAATGCATTATTCTTAATGACATCTTCTAACTTTCCCCTTTCTTCCTATTCTCAAAATTATATTAGAATTACTTTGAAAGGAAAGATGATGCTCTGAGACTCTGGCTGAGAGTACAAAATAATGTAGCTAGCTAAATTTATCTAAGAGAGTTGTTGAAGAGAAAGAGGAAAAAAATATGCAAGTGGTCTAGCCTTGCTTTCTTTCACCATTGCTTCAGATTTAGTTCAGTGACAGCAGCCATTAGTATCTGTCAGTAGATCCCTGAAAGGGAAGAGAGATGGTGACTCACCCTTGATCACCAGCATGTCTGCTCTGGTACTTCTCAAGTGACTCCAATGCCTTGTGAGAAAAGGTAAGGTTTGACAAGTTGCACTGAAAAAAAAAAAAAAAGAAAAGAAAAGAAAAGAAAAAAAGGAAAGGAAAGAAAGAAAAAGAAAGAAAAGAAAAAAGAGAAACAAAGAGCTGATATCAAGGATATGGTGTAGATTTATAAGTAATGTGGCAGTGAAAGTATTCCACAGAATCCTACAAATAGATGTCATGGAATCTGGAATCGCAGACGTTTCAATGATGCCATTGTTGAAGGTTGAAGTGTACCCCTACAAAATTATGTTGAAATTCTAACTTCAGGTAACTGTGAGGTGAAAATTTTTGGAAACAGTCTTTTAAGGTGTAATTAAATTAAGATGAAGTCACACTGAATTTTCAGTGGTCTCTAAATTCAATATCATTTCCTTATATTCAGTATCATTTCCAGATACAGGCATAGAAGGGAAAATACTCATGTGCCAAGAGAGACCAAGATTGGAGTGACACATTGCAAGCCACAGAGTGTCACCACTTCCTGGGCACCATAAGATCTAGAAAAGGACAAGGAAAGAGTCTTTCCTATGATCTTCAGAGGGAGTATGACCTGATTCACCTTGACTTCAAACTTTTGGCCTCCAGGACTATGATAATGGAAATTTCTGTTGAGCTAAGGCAGTTAGGGGTTATTTGCTAGGGGGAAAGGAATACAAACTCCTTTTCAGGATGGTTAGAAATTTACTATGACCAACATCTGGGTACCAAGTTCAATTTTCAAGACAAAAGGCTGCTATAATTACAAAGAAAATGTAAGCCAAATATAAAGAAAGCACCATTGCAAT
Source organism: Orientallactaga sibirica (assembly GCA_036365145.1). Taxonomy (NCBI): domain Eukaryota; kingdom Metazoa; phylum Chordata; class Mammalia; order Rodentia; family Dipodidae; genus Orientallactaga; species Orientallactaga sibirica. The sequence continues at coordinate 21,794,144 of JAEOAD010000006.1, forward strand.
ATCATTGCTATAAATGTAAGGTACATTTTCAGGAGAAAGGACAGATTTGAAAATAACCTAATGAAATTCTAGCCTTGACTGCTATCATTATTGATCAACAATCCTAAGTAATTTGCAGTGGCTGCTAAAACTTACAAGAAGTCTGAAAGGTAAACACTCTCATTTGATTTAAAAGAATTAACCTGTTATTGAACTGATATTATAATAGATAACTGCCCAGTTCAAGCAAATAGTTTATTAGATGTGATAAAATAAGTCTGAAAAAGCCAATAATTTCCTAATTGATCTTTTCAGTTAAGGCAAAATTATGTACATAGAAATGGATGAAGGTTCCAATTTTTCCCCCATGGCTAGACTGCTAAATGGCAAACCAATAAGACAGAATGTAAGAGACAGAAACACAGAAAAGCTGTGTTGTGGGATAAAAGGTTCCGATACTTTAGCAAAAACAACATGAATGTGCTCATTAAGAATAGCCCAGAAATTGAAAGTCATGTGCTAAATTCTACTTCCATCTCTAATACTTTATCTTTTCTTCTTCATGCCCTTCTACTCTGCAGTAACTAAGGATGACCTTGAATGTCTGACTGTCTTGCATCCATTCCAAATGCTGAGATTACAGCCTGCATCACCATGCCCAGCTTCCATAGTTCATAGGACTCTTCTGAAAGCTTAGTGTCCCTCTGTCTATCTTAACTCTTTTCAAGTTCCTTGTTTGAAAAAAAAAAAATATTTATTTATTTGAGATAGAGAGACAAAGAGAGAGGGAAGGAGAAAGAAAGAAAAAGAAAGAGAGATAGAGAACGAAAGCGAGAGAATGAGCTCACCAGGGCCTCTAGTCATTGCAAGGCACTCCAGATGCATGAGCCACTTTGTGCTTTATGTGGGTACTGGGTAGTTGAAACTGGGTCATCAGGCATTATAAGCAAGTGCCTTTAACCACCAAACAATCCCTTCAGCCCTTCACCTTCATTTTTATAATGTACTTGCTCTTGTTTTGGTTCTAGTACTCATTTTCACTCCCATTTTACATTCCTAATGGTAAGAAAAGAAGAGTGTGAAGGCAGTGAAAAGGGTATTCTGACATTTATTGTTTACATACCAATATGTGGCTTCACGCATCCATCATTTCCAGTGGTAAGTAATATAATAATCTTCCCTACTATTGTAAAACAAAGTTCATTTCTCCACTACATTCAGATCAAGATTAAAAGGTTCCCTGTTGATAGGCACAGAGCACACTCAACTCCTACCAAACCAGAGCTCCAGAGATCCAGAGGCTACCATGACCTCATCACTGAAGTCGACCTAAAACGAACCCATCGCGGCTCAGGGAAAGTCACAGAAGAGGGCTTGGCAAGATTGTTAGCGTCACAAGGTGGGGCATTACACAAGTGACATTGCCTTTTCCCATATTGATGGCTACCCCCACAATACACACCACAATCCCCATGGGGATAACCCGGCAACCCCAATGAGGAGAGTCCCTTTGGTGGTGGGCAGGAATGAGGATAAGGATGGTACCAACATGTACTGTTTACATACTATGTCCATAACTAATAAGAAATGCTCCATGTATAAAAATGCCTGTGAGAATCCTCAGAGGTCATAGGCGATACACCATCCTCCTCCCCTTCCAGTCACATGGTAGCATTACGCCCTCCTTTGAAGCCGCAATGCTCCATGATGCTCACTTTGACCAGTGAACCGTGAGCTCGGTGAGGAGCAACATTTTTGTTTACAAATTTAAATTGCAACCATGTGATGTGTCAGCACCTTTCCTTAGCGCTGAGGACTGTGGGAGCCCTTGCTAGCAAGGAGCGTCCTTTAGCCTGGGTCCCTCGACTTCCTTAGCCCGGAAGCACGAGCGAGAAATGCACGTCTTCAAATAGGCTGTTTAGCGTCACTAAGATTGAGGAAGGGGGTTCTTCGGTTACTGCAGAAAAACCTAGTCTATCAGGAAATATACAGTAGCAAAAATTTGTATCACACTCAATATTCTATTTTTTTCCTCAGTTAAAACTTTTCCACAAAAGAGGTGAAGCAGATTCAGACCATCTGCCCACTGAAAAGACACAATGCTCAGAATTGATAAGCAGTCTTTTCAAAAGCTGGATATAGGCTAAAATTTACACACACACACACACACACACACACACACACACACACACACACACATATATATATATAAAATATTTGCTAGACATGGTGGCACACACCTTTATTAGAGACAGAGAAAGAGAAAGAACTGGCACGCAAGGGCCTCCAGCCACCTTGTGCTTATATGTGTCACTCTGGCTTATGTGGGACCAGGAGAGTTGAACACGGGTCCTTAGCTTTTGCAGGCAAGTGCCTTAAATACTAAGCCATCTCGCCAGACCCAAAATTATATTTCTAATAAACTGCCTATAATAGCTAACAAGTGAAAATAAGCATTGTCCTAGAAAGAACAGGATTTAGATTTTTAAAAGGGCTTATGTTTATTGAGGCATGGTCTCAGCTCATCAGTACTAATGACATTAATAAATAAATAATTTGACAAACTGCCCTTATATTTGCATTAAGTCCATTATATTGTATAATGAAAAATGAAAATTTAAAATGGACAGTATTTTCAATAACTTGGTTTTAAAATTCAAATTATGAAGCCATATGGTAATGTTGGCTTAAATTCATTAAAAGTCTATTAGCATAACTAAATTACAGTTTAATGACTAAGATCCTGAAAAATATTTAATAAAACACATTGTGTATATTATAAAATTTTTCATTAACTACATTTAATAATATTTGAACTCATTAGCAGTAGTGAAAAAATACAACCTCATTATTTATTAATCAGTTTATGTATATAGTTAAACTTCTGCTCCTACTTCGTACTTTGGTCTTTAACTCTTCTAAGTATGATTACTGCCACATTATCTAAAGAATGCATTTTATATTGATATACATATGAAAAGTTTTAAATGATCAATGATTTTTAAAGAATTCTATGCAGAAATTTGACTAAATAGCCATTAAAATAACCAATTTTATGGTAAAAATGAAATTGATCAATTTTATTTCTACCAAAAGTTTTATATTCTACATTTTTTATCTCTTATTTTTCTTAAAGCAACAAGGATATTTACAGTTTCGTGGAGATATAATGTAAAGCACATGAACACAAGCAAATGCTCACACTCCCTGGTTCTGAAAGCTATCAGAACATACTTGGGGCAAACCACACAGCTGCACCTTGTTGAGTTGAATGTGCTCATTGCTACATTTGGACGTCATTCTCAAGGAAAATGCCAACTCAAGGGCATTGCCTCAAAGACCACCATTGCTGCTCATTTCTGAATATTCCTGCAAAGTCCAAACCCAACATCTGGGGCTGGAGAGATGGCTTAGCAGTTAAGGCTCTTGCCTGCAAAATCTATGGACCCAGGTTTGATTCCCCAGGACCCACATAAGCCAGATGTACAAGGTGGCACATGTATCTGGAGTTCATTTGCAGTGGCTATAGGCCCTGGCATGCCCATTCTCTCTATCTTCCTCTCTCCTTTTCTCAATATAAGTAAATAAATAAAATATTAATAAAAATGAAAAGAATGGCAGTATTTTAAATTAAAACATCATGGACCTCAGGGGCAGATTTTATGACATTCTGTGTGAAAAGTATTACATTCATAATAAGGACATATCAGTACCACATTATGTATGTAACAAATGAAAATATTCCATGAACTACCTTGAAATCTTTAGCGGATCCTTCTTAGAGGATTGTGTGTATTTATATCAGATACTGAGAAGAAAGTTGATCTTGTGTGGTTCACCTGCTATAAATAGCAATGGAAAGAGAAGCAGGAGGAGGAACAAATGGCTGTATATGTTAGTGGATCAAGTAGAACTTTTATAACCCCTGTGAACTTGGTAAAACATTTCCAAAGATTTATTAAAAAAAAAAAAAAAAAAAACTTCTATTAACTCAAGTAACGTTTTACATAATTTTTTAAAAATTTTTTTGTTTATTTTTATTTATTTGAGAGAGACAGACATACAGAGAGATAAAGAGGCAGATAGATAGAGAATGAGTGTACCAGGGCCTACAGACGCTGCAAATGAACTCCAGATGCATGTGCCCCCTTGTTCATCTGGCTTATGTGGGTCCTGGAGAATCGAACCGGGATCCTTTGGCTTTGTAGGCAAATGCCTTAACCGCTAAACCATCTCTCCAGCCACATTTTACATAAATTTTAATGCAAATACTTTTGGGGGGAAATTCTGGAATGCCATTGCCTTACATATTCCGATGACTAACATGGGAAAGGATACTGAAGTCACCATCTTCCTCCATCTCTAGATAGAGTCTCTGTCCCTTTCCCCTAAAATGAACATCCTAGAATGCTGGAGATTAGTCTAAAATTCACACCCATGTCAACCTGCAGTTGTTTTCCTACTGTATGAAAGTAACTGAGAAGCAGGGATGGGTTATAAATTCAATGGCAGGGCATGAGGCGAGATTAGAGGTTTAATGTGGACTTATAGTAAGTAGAGATCTTTAACCAGCTAATATTACATGATCCCTAGACAGTTCAGTGGTAGATCAAGTGGTATGTGCAAAACCCTGCGTGTAATGCCCAGCACTATAAAAAAGTGATATCTAAAACTCAAAATAAAAGACCATGTCCTTCCAAGTTAAGGGACATTGGAGACAGGTACTTTCATTGCTCTAGCAATGCATTATTTCATTTTCTTTCATGCCATATCCTTTACAGAAAGCATAGACTAAATGCAGCAAATAAATACATGTTTATTTTTTTCTTGTAAATCTAAGAGTTTTTTAATTTGTACATCATCTGCATGGGGTATGTTATAATTCCTCTTATGTTGTGGGTTTATGGTTTGAGAACAATAATGACATCATCCAAGGCATGTTTTTCCTGTTCTAGTGCTGTGTTTCTGAATCACTTTGGAATAAATTTTCATCCCCTCCACTTTCTATATTGTATCGGAAACTGCACTTCAATGAATATCTAGAGGATTGATATGCTCATATAATCATCAAGGACCCCTGACTCAAGAGATATTTGCATTTCTTTCATATCAGATTAAAATAAACTATCATTTATCTTTGTGACGGTTTTCTTATATTCTGGCTCCTGAAGGTAATAGAAAGTCAAGGGATTACATCCCTTCAATTAAACCAAATGTTTCCATGGTTACACATTATTTTTAGCAAGTCTATAGAAAAAGAAAAACTGTTGTGATCTGCTGTGACACATTTAGACTTTGACCATGGAGTGCATTTGAGAAGCAACTTTGTGGGCAATACAACATCCAAATTCAAGCAAACTAAGGTTCAACTATTGCTTATTCAGACCTTGGTCTTCCTCCCTCAGAAATGGGCAAAACATCAGTGGCACAACATGACCTCCCGTCTAAACAGTCACCTCTCTCATTTACAAGTATGCAATGTCATTTTTGCCCTTATAAATCCTTTCCCCCAAAGAGAGCCCTCTAATGGTGATACCTTGGCACCAGGGTTCATTATATTATCAGAATGAAAGTGGGCCTGTAATCACCAAAAATCTTTGAAGAATTCATGAGTATTTTCCCTAAAAGTTGCAACTGCAGTATCTGTGAAATCATAAATAAATACCCAGTCAGTCAAGTGCTAGCAGTACTTAAAAACTGAAATCCTAGGGCTCTATCTAGAGTTAAAGGCAAAAAATGTCAAACAAGTTTGACACAGCATTCAAGCCATCTTTTCTAGAATCTTTCTATTTATTTGCGTAATTATGCTTGTAAAAGTTTTCATCCATCCTCTAATCCTCCTGTACTTGGAATTTTATCTCTTCTATGTGCTGGGAAAGCATATCCCTCAGGGTGAGGCTGTACTGCTAGAGCATTTCCCATGTCTGAGATCTTGCTCCAGAATCCTCCACACACAAACAAAAATTATGCCATAAAGCAGTGCTTAGGCTTGATCTTTTATTGAGAATCTCACTTTAACTTGACTGTTTTGTAGCTGCTTCTGTCAACTCAATGACCTCTAGTCTACTTTGTAAGTGTCCCAACACAAAAGCTTCCCATGGCCAATCTGTCATTGGCAGAGACATTCCAGTTACTAATAGGCAAGTCTCTCCCAAGACAAATGGATACTGGCAGCCACTCTTAAGTTTCCTTCCTTCTCACAATGAGTGAGGCATGGTGTCCCCTTCACATCTTTCCTGGTCTGCTTCACTAGTACATTATGTACTCTGAGATCAGGCCCTTATAGTCATCACTAAGTTTTAATCCTTGAGGCAGAAAGTGAGAGACTCAGTAAATGTTTTTGAACTGAAAATAATTAGAAAAATTACAGCAAGTTACTCTGTGCAAACATCCCAGAGAAGACATTAAACTGTACTGAGAAGGTAATGATATTTCTGCAATAATAATAATAGGGAAAATAATTGCTTAATTATTATAAACAACAACTTGATTTTAACTAACATCTCGAGTAGAAAACACAGAGGCTGGTATAGATGTCCAACCCACAGAAAATATGGGGCAATCTATTCAAATTGTTTGGATCAAGTTTTCATGATTTATTACCCAGCAATAGATCACTGATATAATGATCTAAACATAGTGCTGTAAGTATTCTTAAAAGACATTGCTTTTATTTTCTCATTTTATACATTTATACTCAAAATGGGTTCTGAATGACATCAGTTCCCAGGACCAGAGAATACCGAAGAGCTGCTGTGAGAATTAATAGCTTCTCAGTCCTAAGTTCTCGGCTCACTGAACAAACCATCTGTAGCTCTGCTGCCTTTTCTGATAGAGAAACAAATTATTTAGGGGACTGCGCTTTTCCTTTAAATGTGGTATTTGTAAAGGTGGTGTCTGTATTATCATTACTAAAAAAGACCGAGTTTTGAAATAAAAGTTAGTGAAGCAGCAAAAGCTCAGAATTTCATTTATGGAACGAAAGATGATTCAGGAGCAATGAAGATGAAGCAAAGACAAACCAAAATGAGAAGTTGGTACAAAAGTTGTTGACACATACAACGTGCCACAAACGGCCTCTTCAGGTCTTCAGGTGTGTCACTATTGTTAGACGTTCAACACAGTTATTCCCTGGAATGGCCAAGTAAAGTATAGATTAGAATAATTTGCACAATCATACCCTTCCTATCTAAATCTTGAACTTCTTAAAAAAATATTTTATTTTTATTTATTTATTGAGAGAGAAAGAGAAAGAATAGGCACCTCAGGGCCTCTAACCACTGCAAATGAACTTCAGACACATGTACCACTTTGTACATCTGGTTTACTTGGGTTCTGGGGAATTGAACTTGGGTCCTTAGTCTTTGCAGGCAAATGCCTTAACTGCTAAGCCATTGCTCCAGCCCGAAATTTTATATTTTTAAAAATATATATTTTGTATTTATTTATTTTCAAGTAGAGATAGAGGAGAAGAGAGCATGGGCACACCAAGGCCTCTTGGTGTTGCAAAGAAACTGCATATGCATGTACTATTTTGTGCATATGGCTTTATGTGGGTACTGGAGAATCAAACCCAAGCCAACAGGCTTTGCAAGCAAATACCTTCAACTGCTTACCACCTATATCTTTAAGTTTTTAAAAGCACTTAAAGAATAAAATGCAGTATCTAGGACAATTTTACATTCACAACAAAAACAGAAATTAAGAGATTCCAGACACACTTATTCCAACAAATGCACAACATCTCTCACAAGGAAAATTGTGCCAAAAGGAACATTTATTATAATTCATACTGACTCATTATCCTCTAATGTTAATGCTACATAAGGGCTTACTCCTGGTATAGTAGGTTCTGTGGGTCGGGACACATGTATGACATATGTTCACTCTTATGGTATCAAACTGAGTAGTTTTCACTGCTTGAGGCTCGTCGACAATGTGCTGAGCCATCCTCTACCACTATTTCCCGGAAATCACTGTAGCTTTGCCCTTTGCAAAACACACATAGTTTGAATCATCCGATACATGTAGACATCTTAGACTGCCTTCTTTCACTTTTCACCTTGAAGGCTCCTCCATGTATTTGTATGACATTATAGCTAATTTTTCAGGTATTAAACCTATCATCTAGCTACACCACAATTTATTAATTGGTTCATGTACTGGAAGGATATCTTGACCATCCTAGTTCCTCGTAAAATAATTTTTTCTACACTACATGCAACTTCTTATAATTGGCTAAGGAAAATAATTTAATAAATCTATATACAACAGAAAGTGAAAATTAATAAAATATCCCAAGGACTATGTGAATTGAAAGTCGTAATAGGATTTGAGCATTTGTTTTGGAAATTTTGAAAAATATTTAGTTGATATTTGAAAGCATAACATAGTACATTAAGAAGATTATAATCATTTAAAGAATGAAATTATTTCACACACTGGACTATCTAGATTCGCTAAGAAGCCCCTGAGAATTGAAAGTAGCCCCAGCACCTCTTTATCAGAAGAGAAGGGCATGGGACCTGAAGCTGTTGTGAATCTACAGGCCAGGTGAATCAGCTTCCTTGGTCTTCTGTTAACAGAATCCTTTCTGGTTAAGGTAGTGTTTTTTCAACTTTTTCAAATCCAAATCATGAGACAGTCATTTTATATTCTCTGTCTATGCTTCTGTTTGACCATCTCTCAGTGTTTTTCTTCAACTTTTTTTCCAAGAGTAAAATTGAGACACATTTCATAAAATAATACTTATCTATAAGTATTGTGATAAAGTAACATAACATGACCATTAAAGATGCTTTCATTCACTTTTGAATTACAGTAAAAAGAAAATTTCTAAAATAAATGATATAAAAAACAACAAAGCAAAAACAGATACATGTTCCTCTATGCAACCTCTAAATGGATACGGAACCACAAGGTGAAAAGTACACTCCAATGTCCACCCATGTCTTCCCTCTAGCTCCTCACAGGATGGGAGTTCTCAAAGAGGATCAAGATGCATATTTTCCAGAAGAGAGTCACACGCATTTGTATTTGTAAGCTGTAAGGTGCTTACCGGCAAAGACTACTAATGGCCCTGGTTGGATTCCCCAGTACCGATGTAAAGCCAGATGCATAATGTGGTGCATGCATCTGGAGTTTGTTTGCAGATGCTACAGGCCCTGGAATGCACATTCTCTCTCTCTCTCTCTCTCTCTCTCTCCCTCTCTCTTCCCCTCCCTCTTCTGTCTCCCTCTGCTTATACATAAATAAAAATTAAAATATATCAAAAATATGAGTAGTACTCCATTCAATGATAATAACTTTTGATTCTTCTAGGTAGGGTCTCACTCTAACCCAGGCTGACCTGGAATTCACTATGTAGTCTCCAGGGGGCCTCGAACTCACAGTGATCCTCCTACCTCTGCCTCCCTAGTGCTGGGATTAAAGGCGTGTACCACCATGCCCTAGCAAAGATAACAACTTTTAAGAGAATCACTGGAAATAATTTGTTGCAACAATGCTTTAAGCCCTGTCTCAAAAACATGCTATTTCAAAATCATCTAATATGAAAATGATATCAACAGTACTTCTTTTCTTAAAATAAACAGTAATTCTCACATTGTACTCTGCCCAAATAAAATACATGGCAGTAAAGTTGTAGCCTCTACACATGTCCTGAACCACAACTTCTAGAAACATCCGACAGACAGTGTTGAATGCCAACTACAGATAATAGTCATCACTGACTGTTACGTCTTTTCTCTCCTGAGAATAGAGATTTTCTAAAAATATTTTATTTTTATTCATTTGAGAGGGAGAGAGAAAGAGAGAGAAAGAGAATGAGAATATGGGCATGCCAGGGCTTCCAGCCACAGCAAACAAACTCCAGATGTGTGTACCACCTTGTGCATCTGGCTTACGTGGGTCCTGGGGAATCGAACCTAAATCCTTTGGCTTTGCAGGCAAGCACCTTAACTGCTAAGCCATCTCTCCAGCCCAAGATTTCATCACTGAGTTATCCAACAGTAAGTCTTGGGTCTTACATTTCCCCTAGCTTTTTCTTGGATATTTGTAGTGTGTCCACATGAAGTTACCCCATTTCTCTTGTGACCAGTGGTCTTCCTCTTGTGTTGGCACAGGGACTATAAACAATGAATTACAGTATTTCTAAATGTAACAGATGTCAGCATTTTCATGAAATTAAAATGAACTTGAACATAAAAATAAAATATAGAATCAGAGTTCAGTGTACATCTCAATCTTTTTGAATACACAGCTGAGTACATCAAATTTTGAAGAAGCTATTCATTTGCTACAAGGCAACCTTAAGCTTTGAGTTAAACTCTTAAAATTACTTAACAGTACTGAAAGTCATCATAGTCTGTAATATACACATTGTCACGCTGTCTACCATGTTTGCCTGGCTCTATTTGCAAAAGGAGGCTATATGCTACTGAAGTAGAAAGACAGCTCACAGGTAGACGACTCTTTTCTGGATATCACAAGAGCAGTTCTCAACCATGACACAATGAAAAGTTTTAAATGTCAAAGTGAAGCAAAATTAGCTCTAGTGATTATACTTGATAAAAACTCTGAGTTTAAACTAGATGTGATGGCACACGCTGGTATTCCCAACAGGCAGAGACATGAGGATCATGAGTTCCACGGTCAGCCAGGGCTACTTAGAGAGTACAGAAATCCTGACTCAAAAAAAATGTGTTAAGCAATTTAGAAAATATTTTAGATATGAGTATGTTATGATAATATTTTATTACTTACCTTTGTAGTTAGTTTACAAAGGAACCATCTGTAACAATTTAAGTATCATTCTTGAGAGAAAATCATGGTATTGCAAAATTTCTGTGCAATCAGTTCCACCCCCACATCTCATGCTATCATTAATCTTTTAATATCAACAAATTCTAATCTCATGCCCATCCCACAAAGTTCCCTTCATTCGTGTCCTCTTGTTCTCATTCTTTTCCCATTCTAAACACTTTCTCTCCCTTCACACCCATTTGGAGAATATCTGCCCTGTAAAACTCAAACTGCCTACTTCACCTACCCTGTCCCTGACTTTACACAGAAAATGACATAGCCATATGGGACTGCAGAATGACAACTACAAGGTCTCCAACCTCACAGCGCTCGGGTCTGACTCATGACCTGCTCCTGGTCAGTTCTCTCCTCAATTACCCTTTATGGGGACTGACAGCCACTGTCTTAGCTGTTCTCTCCTGCATTTATAAGCCTCTAAATCATGGCCATCTAGATTTCTTTTCATCCTGTCACATCAAAGATGTGCTCCCCATCCGTCAAGGTTAATCATTCCACAGGTACTCTGAATTTCTCGTATTCCTGACTTCTAAGAAGGTCACTTCACAATTCTCTGACTTATATTGTTTTTCATCTTTGTATGGGGCTTTCTTTCTCATAAAAATTTCATGAGAATTTAAACTTATCTAACACTACTATCTTTAAAAACAAAATATTACTTCTTCTAATCCATTGCTTAAAGACACTATCTAGCCCCCCCCCCATGTTTGTGTGTATGTGTGTGTGTTTTCATTTACTCCTTACCCCTATCTTTAATCTTTTCATAAAACCTACCTACCTTATACTGGTATCCAATGATGATTTGGGGGGCTAAAGGTAATAAGTATGTTGGTTCTTCATGCAATTGGTATCTATAATATTTGAAATGACTTCCTATTTTAATACTGCTCTTACCTAGTCCTATAGTCTTTTATGTTTTTAGTTTTTCAAGGTAGGGTCTCACTTTAGCCCACGCTGACCTGGAATTCACTATGTCATCTCAGGGTGGCCTCAAATTCACAGCGACCCTCCTTCTTCTGCCTCCCAAGTGATGGGATTAAAGGCATGCACCACCATGCCCGGCTAGTCCTACAGTCTTATTCCACATATCCTTGGTTCCTCTTTCTCCTTTATTCCCTCTCTCTCATCTTCTTATGTGTTGCATTATTCGGAGTTCTGTCCACTTTGCATTCTACACACTCATGCTGGTTTAGTCACAGTTTGGCTTAAGCTACCAGTAATAGCTTTTTGCAGACTTGTCCTGTTCTTCCAAATTCAAATACACAATTGTCCCATGTGGATGTCAAATTAGCACCATAAACTCATGTTCCATGAAACTAAACACAGCTTACCTTCTCTACAAAATCTCATTGAAAATTAATGCATTTCACGTAGGTATCCAGGACAGAAAGTACAGCTTCTCTATACTTTATCTGTGCATTTTCCCTACTTTGTGATTCAGTTTGCAACAAGTCCAGTAGATTTCTCCCTTCTAAAGACTCAGAAGTCACTCCCAACTCATTTCATTGTCCAAGCCACCATCATTTCTCATCTTCACCACCCCCTCTTTTGCATCTTGCTGATCTCAACCTATCTACACTTTGTCAATGTACTGATCTTTTTTTGAAGTACACATCTGAGCACATCAATTCCTGCTTTAGTCCCCTAAATCCTCTGCTCAAGGACAACATAAATTTTAATTAGTTTGGCAGAAAGGCCCACCCTGATCTAGTCCTTCTGGCTTTCTACCCACACTCATTGTCAGTCAGTCATTCCCAGTTAAGGAAGGATGTGAGTGGCTAAGCTGTGCACTAAATGGAGTTCTTTTTCACTTCCAACTCTCACACATGCTATGCTCTTGCCGCACAGGTTATCTGATGCCCGTTAGCTCTTCTCTCCAGTCAACTAATTCCTCCCCACATATACATTTATGCTTCACCCAGCAACTTGAGCTTCAGAGCTCAGTTTTCATATCCTGATACAGTAACTCCCCCACCCCAGTTAATTGAGGTCATCTCACATGTGTCCCTTCTTGCCTGTGCACATGTGTTCCAATCACTTATTGCCCTACCCTAAAAGCACCCTCTTATCAAGCCACCTCTCACATTAGATGGAACACCTCTAGACAAGGACCATGTCATAATCTTCTTTGTAATGCCTATAAAGACCACAGTATTAGGGGCTAGAGAGACAGCTCAGTGGGCGAGAGTATTTGCTGTGCAGGCATGAAGCCCTGAGAGGAACTGAGCTGGCATGAGTTCAATGTCCAGCACCTGTGCAAAAGCTAGCATGGTCATGCATGCCTGTAACCTCAGTTCTGTGGAGGAAGAGACAACAGGATATCTGCAGCTCGCCTCTCATTCAGTATGATGAAAAATGATGCATATTTCAAAGTTGCTAAAAGAATTTTTAATATTTAAATTTTTATATTTTAATATATTTATAGTTATATAAATTTTAGTATATTTAACTTTTTAATATTCTCATTCTAAAAAATAAATGAGTGATGTGTTAGATATGTAATTATCTTGGTTGAATTGTTCTAAATGATGTGTAAAGCATCACATTACATGTCATACATATCCACAATTACTATTTGTCAATTAGAAATAAATTGATATTTTTATAAATCCACTTATTTGGAACTTGATGCTTTTACTCTACTTTTGGACACGAGAATGCTGTTTCACATAGCTCTTGCTCTAAGAGAAAGGAAAGGAAGGTACAGAGAACATGGGCCTGATCTTCAGTTTACGATCAAGCACAGATGAATCTAACACAGATTGGCCAAGCTTCAATCAACCCCAGACAACCGGTGAGGAAGAAACGAATGCTTTCTGAATATCCACTGAGTTTAGCAAATCTGTTACATGGTATTATCATAAAGATAGCAATATAACAGTGACAGAATGACTGAATTATCAGGATTACTGAAATATCAGTTGTTTGATATTGATCCCAACTTATTTCAGAGGCAACTGCTGGAAATCATTATTATTAAATTAATTCACGTGGAAGAAAGCTCAGAGACCTAGAAAAAGTAGGTAATCTGGTAACTGTCTCTCAGAAAATAATGGGGCTCTATACCCTCTGAGAGGAAGGATCACAAAGTACAGAAATACCACATTTGCATTTTAGTGTGCCAACAGTTTTATTTCAATATTAAGAATGGTATTTGGACATTAGAAAGCAAACCTCTTATTCAAGCTAGAAATCATTACCTTTAGAATTGAGCTTGACATTTTCTGCACATTTATTTCCCCATAAGTTTTGATCAAGAGACCCAACAGAATCTATAGCACAGGAGAGAAATGAACTCCATGTGAGATGGTCCTTCCCAGAACACAGTGGACTGCTCATCCCTCCTGTGCCCATGCAAGTTACACTGAGCCCCTGATGGGCCATACGAGGCATACACTCCATCATTCAAAATTTAATTGGAAATTTAAAAATATCTCTTTCTCTATCTATCTATCTATCTATCTATCTATCTATCCATCCATCTATCTATCTATCTATAATCTATGGGCTGGGGAGATGGCTTAGCAGTTAAGGCACTTGCCTGCAAAGCCAAAGGACCCAGGTTCGATTATCCAGGACCCACATAAGCCAGATGTCCAGTGTGGCAAATGCATCTGCAGTTCATTTGCAGCAGCTGAAGGCCCTAATGCTCCCATTATCTCTCTTTCAATCTGCCTCTCTCTCTCTCTCTCTCTCTCTCTCTCTCTCTCTCTCATCAATCAAAAAAAAAAAAAATAAAGGTACAAAAGTTAATTGGTCACATTTGCTAAGACTTCATTTTTTTACAATAGTAGTTAGGCAACTATTCCATTTTTCAGAAAGAAATCACTCTATTGATGGTCTTAACTAAGTGATCTAAGGAAGTTTATCTTTCATATACATGTCTTACAACTTAAGTTCTCTATGGTTTTGCTCCTTTCTTGCATCTTCTCTATTTTTCACTTTTTTGTTCTCTGTTTTCACTACAAAGTAGTATTCAAAACAATGTTAATTTTTTGTCTACTGAATAATGTTTTATAATTTCTACATCTTACAATCTCTCCCCTCTGTTACCCATGCATTAGCAGTCACCATTTTCATGAATTTAAAAAGATACCCTTCTTACCTTGTAGGTTATAATTTATGAAAGGAAATCATTCATAATATATTACAACATTAAAAAAGATTTTATTTACACTTTGTAAATGTCTGGGTTTTGTTCAGTGATAACTTTAAGGAGTTATCTCTTATCAACTAAATTGCTTTTACCATATTTTACTTTTGCTTTTACCCACTTAGATTACTAAAGATGAAAATTCTTATATACAACGAACCCATTCATTGTCCATATACACTACATTAGGACTAAATGTATGCTATGAAAGTTATGGCTTTGATATCTATTTTTGTCACACAATAAACTATCTTAGGAATTTATTGCTGATTATATTGTTCATTTTTGCTCTAAAATTCAAATATGCTAATTCTAAATGGGAGTTAATATAAGATAAAAATAACTAGTTTATATTTTCTTTGGTGATTATGTTCATTGCTTTTTAAATTTTAACTTACTAATCATTGCATACACTTATGGGATACAGTTGATATTTAATTCCTTTATGTTTTGGAATAAGTACTTAAAGATAATTAACAAATCATCACATCCTATATTTATGTATTGTGGTGAAAATATTTAAAGTCTACTCTTTGGGCAATATAAAATATGTATACCTCATTACTGTATATTATAATTTCTATGCAGTATATCAATAAAGCCTACTACTACATCCAAAATGAAATTTTGTACCTGCCCTAACCCACCATCTTGACATGAAGCCACTATTCCAGTCTTTATGAATTAACTGTAAAAGTGATTTCTATAGTAATATCTTTTTCAAAAAAATCACAACATATGATATGCCACATAGGCTACTTTTAAATTAATTAGAGAAATTCTCCTCCAAATAGCAGTTAAAATGATTATTCAGTTTTGAGAAAACTTATGTATTCACATATAAATGATTCCTATTTGACCTGCACTGAATATACTAAGAGCTTATAGATCTGTGGAATAAAAATGTATTTAGATATGTGCATATATACAGAAGGAGAGATTCAAATATAACCCAATGCCCATTTGTTAACAAGACTATTCGATCTAGGCATGGTGGTGTATGCCTCTAATCTCAGAACTCGGGAAGCTAAAGTAGGAGGTACTGTCATGAGATTGATGTAAAACTGAGCTACATAACGAGTTCAAGGATAGCCTGGGCTATACAGTAAGGTCCTGTCTCAAATATTCCATCCCCAAAAAGTGCATGTGAAATTATATCATGGTCGTCTATTGTAGGATTTTTTTTTTTTTTTATTTTTATGAAGAACATACTTTGTATGGATACATCATGTGTGCCATCTTTTTCTTCCTCCCTGACTTCATTCCACTAAAAATCAATCATGTTTAGAAGAAACACAGGGAAATTATAATTTAAAATGCATCCTTATAATAGAAATTTGTATGTAAGAAATTAATTTGCAACATGTTCTTTAAGAATGGTTCTTAACTTCATCATAGATGAAATAATATATTAAGAGGGTAATACTGAGTTGATTATTATATTGTTTCTCACCGTTTAATAAACCATGTTGTAAGGTTAAAATATAACTTATATTCCAATACTGAAAACTATGGTAAGTCAACAATATATTTTCTATCTGACTTCAAACACTTTAACGAGAGTAAAATCACATCACCAAGTCTACTAAACAGTGGGACTTTGTTCTTTACAATTCTCAGTTCCCAGCCATGGAACGCATACATGGCAGCAAGAAGAATCAAAGGTGTGAGGCTGTCTAAAAACAAACATTTGATACTTTTTCAATAAGGTCTCCATTTCTCATAAGAAAGCTATTTGTGTATGTGAATTCAAACTTAGGATGCTTTCTCAGAGTAAAGTGGATAATTTTTCAGGGCACTAGGCTATAAGATAAAGCTTCCATGTAGAGCTTAAAATCCCTGACTGTCCCTTTAGTGTTCTTATAAGAACAGAGTAGACTATCCTCAGGTCATAGGAGAATTTTTAGTTATCATTTGGATCAACTTAATCATCTGAATGACTATAAAATTATTATAATTTAAAGTATCTATTTGAATAAAGAGGCCAAAAGGAAAAAGAAGACTAGATTACCTTTCTTTGCAATAAAAATAATAAATTCAAAAGGGTGAGTTGTAATGCATCTGTTAGTTTTGTGTATACTTACTCTTTCTCTTACAGGTATTAGTTTGATTTTTCCCTGTCATTACTTGCATTTTTCCTACTATTTCTGAATCACATTATTTTGGCCATATGAAGCCATTTTATATGGTTTAAATAAAAATGAAAAATTCTACATATCTATAAAAGAATGGGACAACCACAGAGAAAACATCTATGTAACACATGTAAACATCAATAGTGATGAAAGACTTGGAAATAAGCCCTAGTTTCTAAATAAGAAGGCACGTCAGAAGAAATTCAATTACATAAAAATTATATTACAATGCTAGTAGACAAAGGAAGTGCAGAGCTATAACAGCCCTTAATTTTAGCATACGAGCTCATGAACTCTCATTTGAAAAATGAATTCAAATTAGCTGTGATAGGAGAGTTCTCATCTGCACTAAAATAGCATGAAAGGTTGTACAGAAAGTTAATGATTAATAGTGAAGTATTGAATCACAGACTTTTTAAAAAAAAAAAAAAAAAAAAAAAAAAAAAAAAAAACTGCTCCAATATATTTAAAGATCTCAAAATAACAAACTACTCATGAAATCACCTGACATGAAAAAGCAGAAAGAAGGGAGGCAAGAATAAACAGAACTTAGGCAGAATGTGAGTTGCTTGCAATGTGAACATGGTTTCAACAGCAAATTCAGAAAGCCTATATGATTCAAATTCTATAGCACCCATGATGACAAGGCTTGAAACTGATTGTTAAGTCCATGTCTCATTCCCCTTCTATTTCTTATATCAATAAACTATATAATATAACAAGTATATCAAGGTGTATATGTATAAGAATAAAAAACAGGACTGGAGATATGGCTTAGTGGTTAAGGCACCTGCCTGCCAAGCCTAAGAACACCCAATCAATTTCCAGGTTCCATTTTTAGCCAGACGCAAAAAGTGATGTAAGCACGCAATGCCGTGCTTGCCCACAGGGGACGCACACGTCTGGAGTTCATTCACAGTAGCTGAGAGGCCAGTGGTGATCCCATTCTCTTCCTCTCTCTCTCTCTCTCTCTCTCTGCCTCTTCCTCTCTGTCTCTCTCAAATAATAATTTTAAAAAGAATAAGAAATAAAAATTTAAATATCAAGAACTATTACTAATTAACATGTGCTGTGCTATGTGTTCATATTTTGCTAAAACTTTAAATACATCAACACACGAATCATAAAATCAGTTTTGAAAGGCAAGTAGCTTTCTAATCTATTATCTATCATCTCTCGACCAGCAGTACTGGAGACAAATCCAGGCCTTGACTATGCTAGGAAAGTACTTTCCTAGCCAGCTGTATCTCTGACCCAATTATTCCCATTTTGAAGATTGAAAAAAACCCATTTCTTCTCTTTTTTTGCATGGCCAGTAAATTGTGAAGCTATAAACAAAATAAGTCTGCCAAAGTCAGGGAATCCTTTCCATTATGGAACTTTGCTATTATTATATATCATTACCATCTCGATTATAATTGCAATGTTTACTTTCATGAAAGTATCAGGGGAACAGAAACACATTAAATCCATAAAACATGGTTTGAATAGCTATTTACAACAATAATCAGAAACATGCTGATCAGTAGTAATTCCTTACATTGTCAAACTATGTGGAGTCTTTACTGTAATTTGACCACCATGCTGATTCACTTATGATGTGAAGCGTGTCTAAATTTCACAGCCAATAAGGCTGACACAAATGAAGATACAGAGACTGAGGGAACTAAAGAATTTTCTCTAGATAACTAGTGGCAGAATCAGGATTGAAGCCCAGGAGACTTGATTTAAGAGAACTTATATTCACCTATTCATGGACAGCAGTGTTTTTCATACTTGAATTTGCAACCCATTGCACAGACCCTGACTCTGTCTGTACTTCAGAGAATGTGGAATCACTGTTGACTTAGTCAAGGAAGGCTTTTAGACAAATAGGATAAAAGGACCTTTGCAGAGCATTTAAAAATTAGCATTAAAAACCAGAGGAACAGTAGCACATGCAGAGTAGATGGGAAAGCACAGCTTAGAGAGGAGCAAGTATAAGGCTAATCCTGGGAAAATGCAAAAACCAGAAAGTAAAAGCCAAAGGTTTGAAGGATGGATAGATACTTAGGGGGAAGAAAGGAATGTACTTATTCTGTACTGATTCTATTAAAAGCGACCATAAACGTGGTGGCTTAAATAAACATATGCCTCTTCCTTTAGAATTCTGAAGCATAGAATTCAATAATCAGTCCTCATTTAGCAAGGTCTAAGTGTCAGCAAGGCTGATACCTTCTGGAGGCTTTCAAGGCAAGATCCCTTCCCTGTCCTGTTTCCTCTTAGGAAGGCTGTGTGCCTTCCTTGGCTCTCAGGGCTCCTTTGCATCACTTCAGACTTTTGTCATGTACTCTCTTATGTGGACACTTGTGATTACGTTGGGTCCACTCACATAATCCAGGGTAATGTGTATCTGAAGATCTTTAACCCAAGCCCATCCTCAATGCCCCTTTACTGTAAGAGGTACCATATTCCCTGATCCAGCGAAGGGGAGGGGCTTTTTCAGCCTATCACAAGACAGGACAAACAAGTGCATACAGCCTGATGAGAGATGACCTTCCTTGCCAAACTGGAGACTAATGGGAGCTACAAGAGGTTATTCAAACAGAGAAAGAGTGTGATTGAAGTAATAATATCTCGGGTTGACTAATATGGCATTTGAGAGATGATTCATCTATAGCAATGGTTCCCAAAAATTAGACTGTATTAAAATCACATTTTGGGTTTATTATAAAACGAATTTTCCTAGGCCCTTTTCTTGCTGTAGAATTTTCTTACTGGGTCTGTTAGAGCCCAGAAATTCCCTTTTAAAATAATCCCTACAGTTTATTTCAATTCAAGTGATATAAGATCATGATATGAGAAAAGCAACGCTATGACAGAACTTTTAAACTTGTTATAGACTAATTTGTTTATAAGAACTATCACAAGCCTTATTACAATGTAACAAAATGTTCTAATTCTGGTAACTGCTTCTCTCTTTCTTTTGGGGACCCCCTCCTGCTTTCTCAGGAATCTTCTTCTATGTTTCCTTAAAAGTTACTCTTGTCCTGCTGAAAAAAATGTTAAGATTTTCATTACAAAGATAAGGGATTTTATTTGTTTCATATTTAGTGGAAAAGACATCTGAGAACTGTGTATCTCCATTTATTAGACACTTACTGGCACTATTGCAAACACTATGTAGTATCAATTCATTTCATTTCACAATTACAATCTACATGTTGGCTCTAATAACAGCCTAATTATGTATCAGAAAACTAAGTTTAGAGGGATTAAATAACTTCCCCTACATCATAATGCTAGAAAGTCACAAAACTCATATTTGGTCATTGTCTCTCTAGCTTCTTAATTCATAGATTCCTAGACTCTGCCAATGTGTCCTTGGCAGTGTGCTAACACACATGAGAGTAACTACCCTATTCATAAAAGTTCATCTCAAAATTTCTATTAACTCAGGAGACATTCCTGAAATTTTTAAAGAAGTGTTGAGAGAGTGGAAAGCTGTGCTCTAAGATCCAGAGAGGGGGTATCTTACTCTCAGCTCACTGTCAGTGGGAACTTGAACAAATCTCTTAATCTCCATATTGTGCACTTTCTCCCAATCTTAAAATAAAAAGTCTAAGCAAACTAATCTCTAAGATTCTTTCTAATTCTATAATTCTTGGAATTTTATGAATATAGCAATTATGAATCACACTAAATATTGCATGCAACTTCACACTGGTAGAATTATGGTTTCCTTGTAGAAGGAATTCTACATATTACCATATACTCTTTTGATGGGTGGGGGGACTTGCTAACCATGCTCAAGCCCTGTCCAGAATCTGTAAGAATTTTTTAAAAAGCATCAAGAATATGGACATAAAACTAGAATGAGATCAGGAGCTAGAAGAAATAGGAAGGGAAGAGAGCAAGGAATACACAATAGGCTAGGTGAGGGACAGAATGTAGTGGATGGGAGGGATAGGAGGGGATAGGGAAGGTAGAATTGCACATAATGTAAGACAACATGAATCAGTTCCACAGAAACCCTCCTTCTGGATACCATTATGTAAAGTACAACTGCTAATAAAGGAGATGGGGGATAGTCCACAGAGAATGCTCAGTAAAAAGTGGAAAAGGCTTAATTCTAAAACTATGGGCTCTGGCTAGCTAATCTCAGGCCCAGAACTGAGTCCCCAAAATAATGCAGACCTTTGCCATAACAGTTGATTACCCCCAAAGCTAAAAAGTAGAACCTTGTTGCTAAAGATACCATAGGCTACAGACACAGAACATCAAACTACTATGTTGGAACTGAGAGGGAAGTCAGTTCCCTTTGGGATATCCCTCGTAGTGTTAGAAAACATTATGGGAATTGCTAGAGAACAATGGTCATCAACAGCATGTCTAAGTAGGGGACCCTGCAAGCTACAAAATCAAACAGAAAGGCATAAACTATATACTTATGCAATAGTGGCATACAGCCTTTGTGGGTATATTCCCTGATTGGACATGAAACCTGCTCAGTGTGGGAGAACTTATATCTGGTGCTGGAAAAAAAAGTCAAAATCCCAAGGCCAGGAAACTCAAAGACTCTAGAGAGGAAACACCGACTGTTCTCTCAACAAGAACAGTGGGCTCACAGTCCAAACACTCTCTTAAATAACTAAACATAGCCTCTTTAATCCAAGCTGCTCATACTCTTGGTTGGAGAATCGGTTTTATTTTACAGATGGTGAAGAAAACTCAAGAGATTCAAGATCTATTGATAATGACAAGAAAATATAGTTGACTGCCTACTAAAAAACACACCACCTCTATATCTGCCAGGGCTCACAAGAAACTAAAGCATGACACAAGCATTGCTCCCAGTGGTATCCTGACAGTCATTCTCAGGGGAACAGTGACAGGCACTGTGGTCAATTAAAACACATCCAATCAGAAACCCAGCGGCTGTAGAACCCTCAATACTGCAAAAGAACCCATCAAAGTTCATGGACCATGACAGAAGGAAGGGGCAAGAAGGCTGTAAGAGCCACAGAACGGGTAGAAATATCCCGAGGCACGAGCCCCCTTCCACAAAGCCTGAGACCTTAATTAACCAGCAGTGACTGCCCTCAACCCTACTAAGGGGAGCTCCTGGGAAAACTGGGAAAGGAGAAAGGGGATATAAGACTACAACCTTTGTTT
Organism: Orientallactaga sibirica; assembly: GCA_036365145.1. NCBI lineage: Eukaryota > Metazoa > Chordata > Mammalia > Rodentia > Dipodidae > Orientallactaga > Orientallactaga sibirica. Next base: position 21,816,386 of record JAEOAD010000006.1, read on the forward strand.
AAAAAATTAAACTAAAATAGGGCTGGAGAGATGGCTTAGTGGTTAAGGCACTTGCTGGCAAAGCCAAAGGACCCAGGTTCAATTTCCCAGTACCCACGTACACCAGATGCAAAGGTAGCATGTGCTGCACATGTGTCTAGAGTTCATTTGGCGTGGTTAGTGGCCCTGGTGTTCCCATCCTCTCTATCTACCAATTTCTCTCTCTCTCTCTTTCTGTCTCTCTGAAATAAATAAATAAAGTATGTTTTTTTAAAAAAAAAAAAAACTCTTTAAAAAATGAAATAAATAAAAAAGTTTAAATCCTTACCAGACATTATTCCAAGGATTACATGACACAAAATTATGATTACAGCTCAGAGAAAGAGTAAACAAAGCTGAGTTTTAGAAAACAATGATAGTTTTTTGACAGATTCAGAAACTTAAGTAGATGCACTAATTCATAGAGGAGTAATTCATAGGATTACCCTAGAAATCTTGTCATGTTTTATTTTAGACACAACCTGCAAGAACAGAGTAAAATATGATCATCTGTTCCAAAGCAGTAAACCAACCAGAAGGCTAAGGGAACTATGTACTCAAGACAATGAAAAGCACTGGGCAGTATGGCAAGGCATTGAAAAGTTAACATGATGGCTAAAAGGCACAGTTTCAAGTTCTTCACACAGGACATGAGGTTGAACGACGAAGAGCACTGCCTTACATGCTGGGTTCGTCAGCCTTGGATCATGTCTAACACTACTTAACATTCATGGAGTCATGGCTAGAGGTTCAGTTTGCACATAGGGTATAGGATGCATCAGAGTGAAGAGGAACATGCAACTCTTGCCAATTGGTTCAGTAGTATGTGATAGCGTCTCGATCCAGGAAGCTCTGAGTCTAGAGTTTCAGGCCTTGAGAGGAAGTGCTTTGTGAGAAGTCTGGAGACAAAGCAGAGGCAAGAGTCTCACCAGTGGTGTAGAGAGGAACAGTCCCTCCAATCCCTGAAAAGCTGGAGAATCATGGGAGTTACTAGGAAAACAAGAGGAAACTATGGGAGCTGAAAAGCCACTGCAAAGAATGAATGAAACCATTACAGAGAAGGATCTCTAAACAGCAGGCCCTGAAGTGATGGCTTTAAGAGTGCCGAGTCAGGCTGGAGGGATGGCTTAGCAGTTAAGGCAAAGCCAAAGGACCCAGATTCAATTCCCCAGGACCCCATGTTAGCCAGATGCACAAAGGGACGCACACTTCTGGAGTGTGTTTGCAGTGGCTGGAGGCCCTGGTGCACCCATTCTCTCTCTCTCTCTCTCTTAAATAAATAAATAATAGTTTTAAAATAATTTTAAAAAGAGTGCATGACTCTATGGTCACATAGACCTGGCTTTGAATCCTGGCTTCACTTGACCACTCAATACCCAGTTTTTTCTTTTTTCCTTCAGAGCTAGGGGTTGGACCTAGGGCCTTGTATGTATGAACACACAAACACACACACACACACACACACACACACACAGAGGCAAGCACTCCACCACTGAGTTATATATTTCCAGCCTACTTACTACTTTTTATTATGAGACAAGGTGTTTGCTAAGTTGCCCAAGCTGCCCTTGAATTTCACTCTGCAGCCCAGAGAAGCCGTGTACTTGACAGCCTCCTGCTGAGCTAGGATTACAGAACTGACCTAGTGGGCACAGATAATATCCAGGTTTTCACAAGCAAATATTTCATTAGTCTAAGAAATGAATGGAATGTGGAGGTATATAGCTGACATTTTATGAATTGATTTTTTTCCATGGTCTGCTGTTACTTACAAAGAGTGAGATGTGCTTATAGGAACTAATGAGAGAAGGTATCAAGTGACATTATCTATGGAAGCAGCAGGTAAAATGATGAGAAAAGCCTAATATTTAGATACAGATATACTAATTTATCAAAATACTTCACACAGTGAAGAAAGAGTAACAGTTACCTATCAGAAAACTTGGCAGTGGAAGAGTCTAATAATCTGAACATGAGTTACTGCTCGCCCGGGGCAGGGGTACACTTTTCTTTCCATCTAGACATAATGTCCTATGTTATAGAATCATGTATTATTCATTTTTATGCTCCACATATCCTAACAAATAGAAGATGCTAAGTTAGTATTCAAGGGAGGGAGGGAGAGAAGGAGAGGAGGGAAAGGAAGCAAAGATAGGAAGGCTGAAAAACTGACCTCTCCCTCTGACCCCAGAACCACTGGTTTTTCCATTGTCAATGTTTTCAATCCATATTTGAACTATTTCTTGGGAGTTATTTTTATAAAACAAAGCTACAGTGTTTTTTTACAATTCAATCCAAAAAGAGCAACTGACAAAATGCAAGCACACTCAAAACCAAATGTAAAATGGGACATATACTGAGGATTAAGAAAAGACTACCTTCTTCTTCTTTTTTTTTTTTTTTTTTTTAAAGTCCTTCCGACAAAAAAAGAGAGGATTTCAAATCAGACTGTAAGAAGGAGCAGAAGGGAAGAGTCCCAAGGCCTGGCTTACCTCCCGAGTCTGCAAGTGCAAAGCAAGATGAAGAGAAGCCAGCTGCTGCTTAATGCCACCAACTGCTGATGGAAACTGGCAAGCAGAGCATGGAGAGTGAAAATGATGAGGCTTGGGCTCCTAACATAATTAACTATTCATCCCCTCTCAGAGATCAGTTCCAAAAAACACTCTTATCAGATCATGCTATCTAAAGGAATTTAGCAAATGCAAGCACTGGCTGTCAAGGCAATTTCTCAGAAGAGCCTCTCAGGGCAAATTTTTAGCAGTACAAAGCAAGGAAGAGAGTGCTCATAGGGGCTCTTCTCCAAGGTCAATTTGTAAAACTACAAGGGTGCCCCAGGTATGCAGCACCATGTGTGCTTTGCGGTTGTGGACCAGGTACACATACAGAGTATTCCTGTGCCTTCTTCAATATTGCAGCTAGGGCTCACAGAGTGACTATGGGTTGGGAGTATTCATAGGATGGCATGCATTCCAGCTACCATTGCTGCTCCAGTACTGCAAAACCAGAGTGAATATTTTACTAAGGAATGGCCTTTTAAAAAAATTTAGAAATTTCTCAAACACCTCCTTAATGCTATGAATATTGTTTCATTTTTTTTTTTTTTTTTTTCAGTTTTTCAAGGCAGGTCTCACTGTAGCCCAGGCTGACCTGGAATTCACTATGCAGTCTCAGGGTGGCCTCGAACTCATGGCGATCCTCCTACTTTTGCCTCCCAAATGCTGGGATTAAAGGCGTGCGCCACCACACCCGGCTGTGTTTCATACTTTTATGGAAATTCATTCATGAGTACATAAACAAAAAGTATACAGAAAATTTTTATTGGATGGTACAAAATCTAGATAAAATCTAGGTTGTCTCATGGACAGCAATTCGCAACTTTATTGATGTTGGGGCTATGACATTTACCCAAGAGCCCCAGCTCATATAGTCTTTGTTAAAAGTTAATCCCATGACTGGAGAGATTGTTTAGCAGTTAAGGCGCTTACCTGCAAAGCCCAAGGACCCAGGTTCAATTCCCCAGTACTCACATAAACCAGATGCACAAGGTGGCGCATACATCTGGAGTTCATTTGCAGTGGCTGAAGGTCCTGGTGTGCACATTCTCAATCTCTATCTGCCTCCCTCTTTCTTTTCTTTTTTTTTTTTCTCTCTCTCAAGTAAATAAAGTAAATAAATTTTTAAAAGCTACTCCCCAAATAATATTTCCTCTTCTGGTACTGAAAATATATTGTTCACCACAAGTATCCATCCTCTTCTCTGATATGCTGTTGGGTGACTCCAGGGAAGCCTCAGTGGCCAGTCATTTCCTCTCAAGCAGGTCATTTACAGTATCAGGGAAAGAACATTCAGTGCTAGGCTTCCAACTAGTGCAGATTTGCTCAACTTGTAAGAATTACTCCCACGTGTATGTCCCTTTTACAAAGCTTTTCAAATTATGCCACTGGTAAAGGAGAAATAGAGAAAAAAAGCTAAGTTCTTTTAGGCAGTCTCAGGAACACAAGCTCAGAGAGAATTGATGCCGCCTTCCCTCAGCAGCAACGGATCCTGTGTCTGACTGAGACTCATCCTGAGCAGCTACAAGCCCCTGCTGCCCATCATCTAGCAAGCTACCTGGACGGGTGACCTTTACTCTTTGGCCTGTGGTAGGAGTTTTATAAACATCATGATGATCAAATGTGCAAATGAGTTTAAGCTTCTGCTTTGACATGGCCATGGGAAGAGCAGAGGTTCTCATGTCACTTGATGAAGAAACATGTCACAAGAGTTCAGAAAAGATGGGAGAAGGTTGGGAACCCAAGCGTTATGTTTGAGAACATTAACTGGCTTCATCACCTATCTATCTGTTGTAATTTCTTTTACACAGAACTAAAATCGGTCTATATGAAGCTTCTTTTTTTTTTTTTTTCAAAATTTAAAATAACTCCACCAGGAACTGGGGAGATGGCTCCGTGAATAAAACATTTGCATGAGGACTAGAGTTGGGCCCCCCAGCATGAAGTAAATGTTGCATTTGTGTGGAAGCAGAGGCAGGGAACCCCCTAAAGCAAGTTGCCTAGGGAGTCAAACTGAACCAGTGAGCTCTGACAGACTCTACCTCAAGAAATAAAGTGTCCACCACACAAAGCCAACACATCAACCTCTGGCCTTCACATACATACACACGTGTATGTTCACACTACACACATACACATGAAAACCTCCATACATCTACTGCATCATCTTGTCTATGTCTATGTAAATTCTGGGTATAGATTCTAGTTTTTGTTGTTTGTTGTTTAATGCTTTATTTCTTTATTAAAGAGAGAGAGAAAGAGGCAGAGAGAGAGAATGAAAGAATGAGATGTCAGGGCCTCTAGCCATTGCAAACAGACTCCAGATGCATGTGCCACCTTGTGCTGTACCTGGCTACTGTGGAATCAAACCTGGTTCCTTTGGCTTTTCTGACAAGTGCCTTAACCACTAAGCAATCTCTCCAGCCTTAGATTCTAGTTTTATAAGAAATTTTATGCTTACTTCCTTATCATTCTTATGCCACTGCACCTATTCTTACTGCATTACTCAACTATACCTCAAACGTATTTCCAAAGGTTCATATGTAGCAAGAGAAAAGTAGTTATACCATAGATATCAATTAAAAGGTTTGAAATTTAATATGCATTATTTAGATATAAGCTTCCTCGGGACAGATAACAAATGAGGATTCTGTTAAGATATTTACATTTTGTGAAACAATTATTCATTTTAAAAACCTATTCAGCATTTATGTGTCACAATCTCTTTATAACAATCAATTATTGGCTAATTATCATCATAAAATCACAGAACAAAACCAAATATTATCTTAAAGATGTTTTACAAATGGAGTCTTATGAATGATTGCTCCAATTTAACTGTATCAACATTTTAAAATAAATTGTAAGTTCATCGTTGTTTAAGTTTCAATGAAGAGGCAAACATGCTCAATACCATGCGGAGATAGAAGCTGGCAGAAAGATTAGACTGGTTTCTACTGCTTATTCCTCTGTTTTCTTCCCGTGCTTCAATATTTTCTCTGAATGTCTACACCAAAAGAGGCTTTGTAATAGCCCCACACACAGTATGCAAAACTCTCTAAGTCTTCACCAGCCAACATTTACAAGGTAACAGCCAGAGTCTTAAGGGCCTTGGCCTTGGGATTTGGGATGGGCAATGGGAACTTGTTGTTCAGTGAGTACATGGATGGATACATGGTTATTCTAAGTGGTCCTAACACAAGGTAATTTAATCAGTGGTCTTACCACATGTAAAGTGACTGGAATTAATCCTCCTAACCCACCCTTGAATGACCTGCTGATCCTGGCTCCTTTAGGAATAACTCAAACTCACACTCACCTCCACCCAATTATAGAAATATTCCCTAGTAAATAATCTCAAAAATGTTTATCATAAAGCACACTTAAATATAAATTTGGGCCCCAACTGAGAGACAACTATTTAACAATAGAAACAATGATTAGCCAAATTGTATAATTCTAAAACTCCTACCTACATTTTTTTAAAAACAAAATTCCATCCAAATGCTCTCTGATTAGACTTGAGATTGCTCCACTACAAAGAATTCTTGTGTGGCACTGAAAAACTAATTAAAAGCCTATATCTTGGGAAATCATAAACCCTAAGGGGGAAGTACTACTGTTTTCTGGCTAAATGGACATGCTATGCCTACCAAACTGCCCTCCTAATCCTTATGCTTACGTCCATGTATTAATGTTCCTCTCACTTTTGGTTTGGGAAGTACCCCTTATTAGATGGCAGTGATCACTGGGGTGACTAAAACCTCACCAAAGTACTGAGAAGGGACAGTGGCATACTCAAACTAACTAAGACATCTTTGTTCATAACCCTCCAAGGATCAGGGGCCATTGCAGAAGAGGAGAACCAAAGAAAGGGGAGGAGTGCTTACAATGCTGTTATCCAGACACAAAGTGGCTTTGACATTTATGACCTCACAGTGGCAGAGGCTACCTACACAAGATATGAATAATAGGAGGGGGGAAATGATGACATCAAAATAGAAGAGAGACTAATTGGAAAGAATAAGGGTTTCAGTGGAGGAAGGACTTGGGAGGGGGAAAGGGGAAGGGGTGAGGAGGGGATTATGATCAGGATATATAGTTTATATTTTTGGAAATTGTTAAAAAAGTTTTAAAAAGCTAAACAAATACCATCTAGTGTTTTTTAAGCAGCCAATCTATTCACAGAAACAGTACTTTTCCACTTTGTAGCATTTAAATTTTTTGCCTACTTCCTTATTATCTCCTGTTAGGAAACGGTTTCTAGCATTAATTTGTTTATTCCAAATCTGATGGCAAATATCCATCAGAATTATTGCCCAGACTCTCTGGTGCCCAACAATATGATTCTCAGGATATTAAGGGAAAATCTAGTTTTTGCTATTTTTGAACTGCTATAACATTAGCAGTTATCATTTAGAAACTGTCATAAATTAGCACTATATGAGATTCTGACATGCAGCAGTTGAGAATCCCTGACTCTGATGGTCATTAGTGACAGCACAGTAGCCCTCAAATAATACCCAAGGCAACTACTATCCACACTTAGGATGGGAAGATACTTCCATGTCCTTTAGTAACCCATGCAATATTAAGAATGAAGTGTGCGAGCAACCTGCTTCTCTAGCAGAAAGGGAAGAGAAAACAAAGCTTTTAATGATATCACATGGGATGTTCTCCAAAGACTTGCTTTTGATTTTGTGGAGGATCCACTTCCATTCTGAGCTCCAAGGACGCTTTACTGAGGTAAATTTATCTGGTGCCTCTGGCCCTCTATAAGAGAAGGTGCCCCATGTGGGCTTGGAGTTTTTATTTCTTTGGACTAGAATAGACACAGAAGAAGAACTTAAATAAAAGGAGTTTCCTTATTGATCACTGAATATTCAAAGCAATTGATTATTTTCAAACCTTAGTGGACAATACGGAATATTCTATCAGAAAGGGAGGTTATCTGTGAACCAAGATGGGTGGTTTTGAAGGTGAATACAAAAGACACTTACAAATGCTCAATTAATAATGGCATTTGTTAGACATCTGACGGAGTGGAAAGAGTTCTGTAATTCATATGAGGAAGAACATGGTGATTCTTACCTCAAAGACAAGAATGACCTTCATGAAGAAGAGATGTGAGGGTTTGGGAATCAGATACAGGAAACATAAAAAGAAAGCAGTGGAAATAAGCTGAGCTCAAAGTGCCTGTTTGGCTTGTGGAAATACCACTGTGAGACTGAATTGTATGAGAAGCTAGTTAGGATGCAATGAAGACAAGATGCTTACTTGCCTGCCTTCCCAATGTTTGGCTTGATATTAAGAACTGTCAAATGGCTAAATTGCAAACTGAACCCAACCACATTTTCTATTTACCTCCTGACATTGGACTTCAAGCATTAATTCAATTATTTGTTCTGCAAATATTACAGAACACCTAAAATGTGCCAGGCATAGTCGGCAGTTTGGGGATGCAGTAAACAGAAGAAATAGTGTTCCTTCTCATGCCGATTAGCTTCCAAGGGGCAAGTGACCAAAGCCAAATAACTCATAAACATATAATAAAACATCAAGTAGATTAAGTGTGTTAAAGCAAAATAAAGCAAGGAGGGAGCCAGAGAACTATTCCTTAAATTAAATATTTATGGTACAGTTGGGATTTAAACCAAGGACTAATAATGACTTTTCTCCTACTCTTTCTACTCTGCAGATCATATTGGAAAGCCAAGAAAACTATGTCTCAAAGAAGTGCCCATTCAAATGAAATGGACCAACAATACTCTCTGGTAAACATCCTTAATATCTAGGTTGAGTCCTGTGGCCCCAATTTCATTATAAGATGTCTATGATTCTTATGTGCATGTGGAAGAATTCCCAGAAAGGCCCACGGTTCTGCTGCAAGGCAGAGAATCTGAATAAGAATAACTAGGATTACTACAATCAGACCTTGAAAATTAGTCAAAGTCTTTCACTGAGTATTAATTTTAAAATGAGTTTATGTTTTTAGAAATAAAAGGCATAAAGCGTCTGGGAAGATGGCTCAGTCAGTAAAGCTCTTGGTGCACAAGCAAGATGACCTGAGTTCAGATCCCTAGCACACACATACTGTCAGACAGGCATGGGATCACCTGAAATTCCATTGCTTGGTGAGCAGAGACAAGGCATAGTTGGGGCCAACTGGCTAACTAGACTAGCTCAATTTCCAAGCTGTGGGTTCAGCTGAAATACTGTCTCAATAAATAAAAAGGAGAGCAACTGAGGAAGGCAGACATCAAAACTCTTACCTGCACCCACATCCACACACACACACATACACACATATGCATAAAGAAAGAGTACAAGGTATAGAGGAGGTAAAATAAAATTATTCTTTACTATTTAGAAAAATTTTAATAGTCACTTCTCACATAATTACACACAAAGTTAATAAAGTCTTTGTTATGAAAAAGTATAGGGCAGCACAGAGTTAAATAAAATGAGAAGTTGGCAAAAAAGTAAAATGGTGTTGAACTTTCATTCAGAAATGGCACTTCAAGTGAACTTTTAAAGAAAAGCTACTGGTGTTCTAAAAGTATTTCTGTTGAATACATTTTTCCAGGGGTCACTGGAACCATAATTTAATGTAAGGGATAATAATGTAATTATGCACTTATTCTAGAAATGTATCAGAAAAGTTTTCAAAGGTAGCTACAAGGGTCTGTTATCTGAGGCAATTTTTTGTGTGTATATGTGTGGTATGTGTGCATATATGCATGTTTTTATGAGTGTGAGCACACACATCTGTGAGTCCACGTGCACGTGCGTGTGCCTGTGTGGAGGCCAGAGGTTGATGTCGGGGATCTTCCTCAGACCCTCTCTACTTTACTCTTTGAGACAAGGCCTCTCACTCGACCCAGAACTCATTAATTGGGCTAGAGGATGGGCACACTAGGGCCTCTTGCCATACCACACATGACCTCCAGATGTATGCACCTTGCACATCTGACTTTATGTGGGTACTAGGGAATTGAATCCAGGCCATGTGGCTTTGCATGCAAGCACCTTTAACCACAGAGCCATCTCTCCAGCCTCATGTTGGACATTTTAATGACATTTTAATGTGGATTCTGCAAACTAAACTCAAGTCTTCTTGTCAAGCACTTTATCCATTATGCCATCTCCCCAACTTCTTGAGGTAAATCTTGAACTTAAGACGCTCCGTCTACTAAGACTGAAAGATTGACAATAGTGATGAACAAAATGGAGCAGCTTGGATTCAGAAGTCTCATTCATGTGCTGCCCTGGATGTTACATGTCACTCACTTCACAGAACACATTCCTCTTTCTTCTCGAAACACTCTCATTCCCCACCTTCCCAAACTTGAGTCTACCTCCCTTTCACTATACATTTGCTGTTCCTCTGTGAGCTCATTTCCTTTAACCCAACATAGAAACATTGGTATTACTGGAAGATTTTATTCTATATCTTCTTTTCAAATTAATTTTAATAGGTATCTCATCTATCCACCCACCTACTCTTTTATTCATGTTTTCAAAAATATGGATTGGGCTCATTCTGTATGTCAGAAGTCGCCCATGGGTTTGGGATACATCTTAGAACAAATAGCTTTCTTGTGTATAAAGAACTTACAGGTTGTAATGACTATAAACTTCTGATCGCCAAGATTTTTTTAAAAATATTTTATTTATTAATGAGCAAGCAGAGAGAGATAGAGAGAGGACAGACAAATAGATACAATGGCCATGCCAGGGCTTCTAGCAAACTCCTGACACATGCGTCACTTTGTGCATCTGGCTTTACATGGATACTAGGGAATCAAACTCTGGTTGTTAGATTTTGAGGTGAGTGCCTTAACTGCTGAGCCATCTCTGCGGCCCTGGTTTCCAAGTTTTTATAACCAGTCTCCATCTGTCATCTGAGCTCCAGATTTGTCCACGTACTGACGCTCTGCTTGGATGTTCCAGAACCATCTCAAATCCTGCATCTCAAATGGAACTGCTCAGGTAGGAGGTAAAATTAAAAGTCCAGTATTCTCCAACTCTAGAATGGCATCAAATTTTGCTAACAAAGGCTCAGCTATAGGAGCAAATCTTGTCTTACACACTTCATCTGTAAATATCAATCTACTTCCACCAGCCTTCACTAAGCTGTCTTCATCTTCCGGGCTTCTGTGTTCCCAGTCTTTCCTCTTTAGGACAATGGCCGAAATCTTTCACAGAGCTCACCTGACCTGACATGGTGGGCCTTTATGCCACCTCTTTCAGCTTTCTCTCCATGTGCCTCTCATGCCTGCTCTCTGTATCCCACCCAAGGGCTTTCTTTCAGATTCCGAAGCACACCAAGGCATTTTCAAACGCAGAGTGTTGCACACCCTATTCTATGATGCTTCCCTTCATGAGGCTAATTTTTTTTTTTTCATGAGGCTAATTCTTGGGATGCTTTAGTTTTCAGCCTGAAAGGTTATCTTAGAAAGTCTACATTAGTCTATCATTGGTATCACAACAGGAAAACACAGGTTGGGTCAGTGAATCAATGCACCTTTGGCTCCTCACAGTTCTGGATATCTGCCGTCACAGATCTATGTGTCACAGGAAGAGTTTCTCACCAAGCCCCTTTCTTTGGCTTGCAGATGCCTGACTTCTCATTGTGGGCTCACATGCTCTCTTTATCTTCTCCTCTTCTCTGAGGCATGGCGTTAGTCCTGTTGGATTCGGGCTTTATTCTTATGTCCTCATTCAACCTTAATTACCTTGTCCAAATACAAGTACACTGGAAGTTAAATAAAGACAGATTTGAGAGAAAACATAATTCTGCCTAAGAACCTTCCAGGACTGGAGAGATGGCTCCACAGTTAAGGTGCTTGCCTGCAAAACCTAATAACCAAGGTTTGATTCCCCAGTACCAATATGAAGCCAGATGCACAAAGTGGTTGCATTCATCTAGAGGTCCTGGAGCACCCGTTCTCTCTGTGTGTCTTTCTTCTATCTCTCTCTGCTTGCAAATAAATAATGATAATTTTTAAAAATTTTTCCATGACTTCAAAGCTCCCCGTCACCATTCTCTTCATCCCTGATATTTGTCACAATACACTTTTCAGTATGTAATAATGTGCACCTTCCCCCTGAAGAAATCGTGGTCCTTCTCTCCATTTTGCTCTCATCTCCTAACACCCCTAGCCCCATGCACTGATTCCTCTAGACAATATCCTAATATGCCAGACAAATTAGCCTAGAATTCTTTCTAAAGGTAGGACAAGTCCTCTTATCATTCTGGTTTCAATATGAATACCTTTTTAAAAATATTTTTAGATACCTTTAAGTCCCTGACTGCTGTCTGTAAACATTCGATCTCACATGGAATAGCACGTGATGACCTGAAAGGCTTCAGTGTTGTCACATCACCAAGTGCCATATCTACTGTTCATTTTCCCACTGTTTTCTTGGCCCATCACCATCATAATATAAGCTTCATGGAGTCACACACTGCACCTTGCAAGGCTGGTACAGAACACAAAGCAACCTAAGTACATGTTTTTGAGTGAATTAACAGGTATATGTATTTTGATGGCTATTTAATTTTTTAGCTGTATGTGTCACTAAACTGTGTCCTTCAAAGTACAGGACAGTTTGTTTGGCTCACCAGTAACAGGCATTTAAGACCTAGCAACAAGGACATATCCATTTAATAAATATTCTTTTTAAAGAAATAATAGCAAGTCTTTATTTAAAAATCTTGAAGTAATTCTCAGAACATGAACAGAAGCCATAGAATTTCTAGCTTTCACAGTAGATTTTGGGCTAACAGCATACACCCTCAGATTAAGCATATCTTTTCTGGGCCAAATCTCTGTCAGGGACCAGAGTGCTATGAAAATTATAAGAGGAAAATCATACAGCATTTGTACTTCTGGAAACATTTCCTCTCTAAGGCCCAAGTGTAATCTGAGAATATTATTCATTTGATTGGCACTTCCGTGCACCAGTGAATGAGACTACAGGGCCAAATTGCTTCAGTATTTTATACAGATTGAAATAAATGTGTAAAAACAAGACAATACATGCATGCACACATGTGGTAATATTCCTATACCTTCCCAGGTATGACTAAGAAGGTGGACATGTTTCCTATGCCTGTTTGATTTTTAGCGAAACTAAAATAAAAGAATAAAGAAAATCCCACATATACTTTGATGGTTTGTTATGAAGTTTATCAAAAATAGATGTCATTGAATTAAAAGTTTGTATATAACATTTAAAAATTCTAACAATATTGTGCTACTTCTCTCCCAGTACATCCTGGGAGAAATCAGATTACTTGTTGAAAAGTAGATGAGTTGAAAGAATCACAGCATTTACTGCCTTTTCATTTATTTTTTCCATCTAGGGCTGGAAAGATGGCTTAGTGGTTAAGGCACTTGCCTGCAAATCCAAAGGACACAAGTTTGATTCTCTAGGACCCACATAAGCTAAAAGCACAAGGTGGTGCATGCATCTCAAGTTCATTTGCAGTGGCTGGAGATCCTGGCATGCCCATTCTCTTTTTCTCTATCTGCCTCTCTCTCTCTCACTCACTCAAATAATAAATAAATTAAAAATTAAAAAAAATAGTTTTCCATCTAGAGGAAAGTTTGGAAAAATATGTTTGCTTAATAAGCTCAAATGTACTATTTCCTTTGATATAGGTGAACAGTCCAAAAGATTTCTTATATAGAAGAACATTTAAAAGATGTTTTCCTTTTGCATGTGAAATACTTCATTACATTCCTTATTGTGATACATTTAAATATGTCTTATTATGAGTAACTACTTGGAAAGAAATCAAATTAATGAGCATTCACTCCTAAAGTTAAAATTTACACATCAACAGATACATCAGTAAAATAAACACAAAACAAAACTTAATCTTTACTACAGGAGGTGCTAAACATAAGAAAATATGCAGGTGGTGAGCTGCCAGATCAAAGACCAAAGGTAGCAAGAAAGAGAGAAAGAGGGCAGTTGCTCTGAAAGGATCAAAGCCATCTGTCAATTTAGCATGTGTAGTGTGTGTGTCCCCAAATAAAGATTTAAACAACTAACTTCTCAAATTACTTTTGGTTGTCTCTGGGGCATTGCTTCAAGTTTTCCAGAAAATGAAGGGAAATGCACATATTCAGGTCTAACAGATGAGTACCTACAGTTGGTTTTTAAATTTTTTTCCTTTTGTGAAAATACAGAAGAACTTTCATTGTTTATAATCAAATGTAATGTACTTCTAAATATAATTTCTTAACTTGGCACTCAGTGCATTTTGGAGGTAAGGGGATAATGGTTATGGAGCTGCCTTGCATCGATGACAGCTTAGTAGCCACTCTGGCTTCTATTCACTAGCTTTGATAAGTTTCTTCCCAGTTATAATGACATTGCAAATATACCCCCCCCCCCAGGGACCCAAATTCCTGCTGACCAACAACCATTTCCCTATCACCTGTTGTTTTTGAGAGGGAGTCAGGTAGCTTTGTTGGGCACCTATGGTGGCACCTGAAAGTAAAAAGGCAGGAAGATCTGCCCTCCCAAGCTGCACTTGCCAATGATAAAAGGATAATCTGCATTCTTATATCTTGCCTAGTTCCCTACACCTGCTTTTCCATACCTGAGCCCCTCCCTGGGAGGGAGGTCTTTTTCTATAACTCAAAGCTAATCCTGACATTGTGGTTGGTCAAGTTTAGACCCCAGACTTGGAACCATGACTGGCCTCTTCCTGAGTCAGCCTCTAGCCCTGATCGATCAGCTGTCTTCTCTGGCTCACCTGCTCCAGAAGGTGAAATCCACCACAGTAAGCTTATAAATAGATGCATGCAAGGGACAAACCTCTCTCTGGGCTGCCTGACCATTCCTGTACCTCCAAAATCTGGTGAGTCTTGCCTGACTCCTACTTCCCACATGGGCTTTCTAACTTTTCTTACTCTACACATGGCAAGAGATTTGTTTTGTTTTGTTTTATGATTATTGTTTACTTTCTTTTATTTTTGTTTTTTCCAGGCCCACCATGTGCCCTCTCAAACCATGTGAATGTATCCATTTTTCTTCCCTTGGTTCTGTACTCCCCTCAATAAATATAATAATTTAATAATTATCCTTCTCAGTCTTATTTTATTCAATTATTTGGTTAAAAGTAGACACGAACCTAGAGATTAGGGTTCAAGGAGTTTCCTGAACCCCTAACACCCAGTTTCAGCTCTCAAAACCATCTTTGTAATCTGCTTGGTTGTGCGCACTGGTGAGCCAGTACCTTCTCTCTGTGGGGATGAAGAGTAAGGTGCAGCTGCTTCTCTTAGAAAGACAAGTTGCTGGTAAGAAAGGATGACATTCAGCATTCACCACTTGCCTAGATTTCTCAAGTAGACAAAAAATAGTTCAGTGATTTAGAGTCCAGAGTCAAGGAAGCATTTGGAGAAATTTGTAGAAGGCATGCCTTGGAGTAGACATGGTATATGAAAGACAAAATAGAGGCGTAGGGGAATGGCTCAATTATGCTTGCCTTGTAAGCATGTGAATCGGCATTTAATCTCCAGAATCCAAGTGGAAATTCTGACCATGATGTGGTTGTGCACAGTTGTAATCCCAGAGCTGGGGAGACGTCTGACTGAGGAGGTGCACACTTGTAATTATAGATTTGGGAAGAAGTTTGACCGTGGTGGTACACACTTGTAATCCCAGAGCTGGGGAGCTGGGGAGGCAAAGCCATGTGGATCCCTAGAGCTCACTGTTCAGTTAGTCTAACCTAAGTGGCCAGCTCCAGGCCAATGAGAGATGCTGTCTCAAAAAAAAGGGGGGGGACTGGAGAGATGGCTTAGCAGTTAAGGCGCCTGCCTGCTAAGCCTAAGAACCGGGTTCCAATCTCCAGGTCCCATGTTTAGCCAGATGCAGTGACGCAAGGGCGCAATGCCGCACTTGACCACAAGGGGGCACACGCATCTGGATTTCGTTCACAGCAGCTGAAAGACTGCTGGCGCGCCCATTCTCTATCTGTCTTCCTCTCCCTCTCTCTCTGTCTGTCTCTCTCTGTGTATCTCTCCAAAAATAAAAAATAAAAATAAAAAATTATTTTTAAAAAAAGGTGGACAATATTCCTGAGGAATGCATGCAGGACCCAAGGCCCTCTGGCTCTCGCATGTATCTGCACATATGGAAACCCAAAAATGTAAAAATATGCTTTGTGCACACACACACATGCATGCATTAAAAATAAAAGACAAACTAGAGAAATGTTCATTTCATGAAAGGTACAGAACATAATTTCAAAGGTCAAAACTGGATGAAGCAAGTGTGAAAGACATCAATGAAATAATGGGTGAAAGGGTTCTTTAGAAAGCAATTACTTTGGAATGAACTGTGATGAAATGTCCACAAGACTGAGAATAAAGGATATAGCTAGGTAGGAGGGACTTGCTTAAAAACAGTGGTTGTGTGTGTGGGGGTGCTGGAGAAATGGCTTAGTGGTTAAGCACTTGCTTGTGAAGCCTAAAGACCTGGGTCCCAGGCTCGATTCCCTAGGACCCACATAGGCCAGATGCACAAGGGGGGCGTATGCATCTGGAGTTTGTTGGCAGTGGCTGGAGGCCCTAATGCGCCCATTCTCTCTCTCTCTCGGCCTCTTTCTCTCTCTGTCTGTCTGTCGCTCTCAAATAAATAAATAAAAATTTTAAAATTTTTTAAGAAAAAAACAGTGGTTGGAACTTGAGAAGGTGGTATTATTTTGCTCAAAAGGATTTTCTAGGTCTTGGGTTAGCACTTAAAGAGCAGGAGCTAGGAAGGAGGGGAAAGATAAGGATGCATCTAAGAACTAGTGGAAAATGAAGGGAAAGTCTGGATCTTGAACAGAAAAGTATTACAGCATGGGAGCTAAACTTAAGTAAAATGCAAGGTTGACATGAGATTACTGAATTTACCAAAGATTGTGTAAACACCAAAATGTCAACTGTGACCCCTAAATGCCTGTCCCTTTCCTCTAGATAACAAGTGGAATCATAACTTTTTTGATTTTTATTTATTTTGAAAGAGAGAAAATAGGCAAGCCAAGGCTCTTAACTACAGTGAATGAACTCCAGATGTGTGAACCCCCTCGTGTGCACGTGCAGCATTGCATGCTTGCATCACTGTGTGCCTGGCTACGTGGGACCTGCAGATTTGAACATGAGTTCTTAGGCTTCACAGGCAAGCGCCTTAACTGTTAAGCCATCTCTGCAGCCCAGAATCATATCTTTATGATTTATATTTTATTAGGATATGTGTCGCCTTAATAATTAAAGAAATAAATATAAAATTTTAATTGCTATCTATTTTATATTTTGGTTTCCAGTCAATATAATACCGACTTATTTTGCCATATTAGGAATAAAATAAAATACAGAATTAATTCCTTAAATTAGTTAACAGGCTTTAAGTTAATGTAATATCAAGAATAAGAAACAAATGGTTACAGAATGATATCCATAAAGTAATTAAAATGTGTGAATATATGCATTCACATATGTACTGGCATTTAAAAATTATGAAATATGCATGTGAATATATTATAAAATATATAATACAATAATTTAGAACCCACCACTATGACATGAGCAAAGTAAGGCCATCCTCTTTGTAATTCTACTATACCCTCACACATTATTTTTGTTGCATTTACTTAATGATGGGTCTCTTTACTTCCTTTGTGAGGAAAATCTCCAAGGATTATTAGCCACAATTCATCTTTCCATCCTGGGTGTTCACCTCAGTGACTGCAAAAGAGAAAGTACAACAGAAAGTCTAGCAGATGAACGATCTGTTGATCTAGTCTTTTTTTTTTTTTTTTTTTGCTCTGACCTTAAAATGGACTCATGTTTAAAATTTCAATTGTAAAAAGTGATATTTGATAAGATTTTTATCAAACTGATTCCACTTCCCAGTTGACATGTTTATACTGTTTTAAAGAGATGCTAGATTTACACTAATCAATAAGCAATAAGATGCTTCTGATTTGAACCAATCAATCAATCATTTTTTTTTTCTAGTGCTGGGGGATCAATCCCAACACTAGGATCTAGGCTTGCAAAATAAGAATTTTACCACCTGAATCCCCTACACCCAACAATTCTTTGTATATGTGGAAGCCAGAGCCAACCTTGGGGCACTCAACAGGTATTGCCCATCCTTTTCTTGCTTTTTTTCTTTTTCTGTAGACGTTTTATTTATTTATTTATTTATTTATTTATTTATTTATTTATTTATTTATTTATTTATGAGAGAGAGAAAGAGAAAGAGAGGAAAGGAGAGAGAGAGATAAGATGCATGCCAGTGCTTCCAAACACTACAAACTGCAGATGCATGATCCACGTTGTGCATCTGGTCCTTAGGCTTTATGGGCAAGCACTCTAACCACTGTGCAATCGCTCCTGCCCCGTCCTTTGAAAAAAAAAAAAAAAAAAAAAAAAAAACAGTGTCTCTCACTGACCTGGAACCTGGAGCTCACCAGTTGGGTAGACTACTTGACCACTGAGCCTCATGGATCCACTTGTCTCCACCTTCCCAGAGCTGCAATTACAAGTGTGTGCCAACACACCCAGCATTTTGTTTACAACATGTTCTAGGGATTTAATTCAGGTTCACATGCTTGCTAAACATGCAGTTTACTAACTGAGCCATCTCTTCAGCCTCTAGCACCCAATAATTCTTATAAAAAAGAAAACCAAACATATACCAAAGGACATTTGTTTTACTAAAATTTATTTAAACAGATTGTTTTATGTTTTAAATATATTTTTATTTATTTATAAGCAGAAAGAGAAAAGAAATATGAGCATGCCAGGGCCTCTTGCCATAGCAAACGAACTCCAATGCCAGTGCCACCTTGTGTATCTACTTTATGTAGGTACTGCAGAATGAAACCCGTGCTGGCAGGCTTTGCAAGCTAGTGCCTCCAACCACTAAGCCCTCTACCCAGCCCCCAAACTACACTTACATTTTTGGGGTTCTTTTTCAAAGTAGGTAGGGTCTCAATCTAGCCTACACTGACCAGGAACTCACTTTGTAATCCCAGGCTGAACTTGAATTTAAAGCAATCCTCCTCCCTCTGCCTCAGGAGTACTGGGATTAGAGGCATGTGCCACCGTGCCTGGACAATTAGTTTTATTTATACAAAATTCCTAAATAAATTTGCCAATATCTTCATAGAACAAACATTTATAAAGCACTAACTTCAAAATAAATTTTTGGGCTGGGGAAATGTCTTAGTGGTTAAAGTGTTGCCCTGAGAAGCCTAAGGATCCCGGTTCAATTCCCCAGGACCCACGTAAGCCAGATGCACAAGGGGGTGTATGCATCTAGAGTTCATTTGCAGTGGCTGAAGGACGTGGCATGCCCATTCACTCTTTCTCTCTGCCTGTTCTCTCTCTCTCTCTCTCTCTCTCTCTCTCTCTCTCTCTCTCAAGTAAATAAATAAATAAATAAAATATCTTTAAAAAATCAATTTATGAGCTGGGAATGGTGGCTCCTACCTTTAATCACTTGGGAGGCAGAAGTAGGAGGACTACTGTGAGTTCAAAGTCACCCTGAGACTACAATAGTGAATTCCAGGCCAGCCTGGGCTAGAGAGAGATCCTACCTCCAAAAAAAAAAAATTATATAAAGATGATTTTAATATCTTTTCAGTTTTAATTTACCTTTACATACAGAATTTTTATAGTAAGATGGAAATACAAAAAAGAATAAAAAATGTTTTGTTATAGTACACTTAATTTATTTCAGTGCATTTGAGCCTGTCACCATTGTAACACTGGAACACATTGTTTCTCAGAGGTATAAAATATGAAAGGTCTTTTGTGCTATAATTTAGGTCTGATAATTGCTTTGAAAATTTTACCCTACTTTACTTTTTAAAAAGAATTACAGACTCTAATAGGAGAGGAGATTGAACTCTATAAATTTTGATATATTTGGTTGGCTTTGTTTCATCTGAAAACATGATTTGACTGTAAGACCTTTAGTCACATTTTTAAGAACAGGTGTATAAAGTATTTCAATTTTTCACTGTGCACCTATTTAAACTTTCCTATTCCTAATAACACTATCTCCCTTAAGAAGCAGTCACTGTTCTGCCATCTATATCACTTCAGAACAGAGTGTACCTATATTGTTTGTATTTGTTTAACACCGAGAAAAGTAGTGAGTGAATTCAGTATGAAGAGGTATGTATTGGAGCCTTAGCTACTACTATCCTTGTTGATGACAGATCCTCAGGGAAGTCTACTGATCTAGGATAAGTGTTCTCACAATTTAAACTCAAGATCACCTCAGGGTTCAACTATAAAAACACTGATTCTAAGCAAGGAGGAAGCTTTACATTTCATATGAATGAAAATAACTTTTGTATTATTTGCAATAATTTTCAGAAAAAAACAAAATTAACATTTTTCATGTTTTTTATATTTTTTATGAGAAAAAAAAAATTGGCTGGGGCCTTCAGCCACTGCAATTGAACTTCAGATACATGCACTACCTTGTGGGCATGCACAACATTGCGCATGTGTTACCTTGTGCATCTAGCTTACGTGGGATCTGGGGAGTTGAACGTGGGTCCTTAGGCTTCATAGGCAAGCACCTTAACTACTAAGCCATCTCGCCATCTCTCCAGGCAAAAATTAACTTTTTTGTTTTGTTTTGTTTTTGTTTTTGTTTTTTTTCAAGGTAGGATCTCACTCTCTAGCCCAGCCTGATCTAGAATATGTAGTCTCAGGCTGGCTTGAACTCATGGTGATCCTCCTACCTCTGCCTTCCAAGTGCTGGGATTAAAGGAATGTGCCACCATGCCCAGCTTAAAAAAAAAAAATTTTTTTTAAAGATTTTATTTTTATTTATTTATTTAGTTAGTTAGTTATTAGAGACAGAGAGAGGGAAAGAGAGTGAGAGAGAGTGAGAATGGACAAGCCAGGGCTTCTAGCCACTGCAAACATGCCCCCTTGTGCATCTGGCTTACATGGGACCTGGAAAGTTGAACCAGGATCCTTTGGTTTTGCAGGCATGTGCCTTAACCGCTGAGCCATCTCTCCACCCCAAAACTTAACTTTTTAAAAAGCAAGAAAAAGATGTATGAAAGTGCTAAGCCCATAAACTATCTCTTTTTATTAGAAAGAGTCAAATTATACAATTGTGATTGGTATATTTCATTTTATATGTGTTTTTTTTTAGAAAACAGTTAGTATAGCATAAGAAAAGACAGTCATTACTACAGCTTTGTGAAGATTTTATTTTAGTATTTTTAGCATTTATCCTTGCTAACTTCTCACTGTGAAATTTCCAGAAAATTAGAAGAAATAGTTCAATTTGTAAAAAATATGCATTTTGTGAATGTGGTAAAGTCTTAATGAACTTGGAAACACCTGAGTTTGACCTTTACAGCTTTAGATAACATTTTAAAATACATTGAATTTGCTATCATCAGTTCAAACACATACAAATACTTTTTGAATATTCATTATTACCTCTATAAAAATTTAAAAAAGCCGGGCATGGTGGCGCATGCCTTTAATCCCAGCAGTCCAGAAGCAGAGGTAGGAGGATTGCCGTGAGTTCAAAGTTCAAGGCCATCCTTGAGTTCCAGGTCAGCCTGGGCTAGAGTGAGACCCTACATTAAAAATATGTGTGTGTGTGTGTGTGTGTGTGTGTGTGAAGTGATCTTCTGAAAATCTAATTATAATTAAGATATCTCTGAAATTATGAAGATCGGTAATTTTTTTAATTAACATTATATGTAAGGCTATTAATATTCAAAGAAAACGAAAGATTCACTTTCATTTTCATAGGCAAAGGAGGGCTTGACCATAGTTTTTAATTCATATAAAAATGTAAAAAATACTAATATTTAAAAGCATCCACAAATCAGCCATTTATTTAAGATATTTTTCTTTTAAAATAAGGTTCTTTAAAATTTCCCTTACTTTAAGAGAAAAATCTCTTCAAGTGAGTAGTTTTACAAGTTTCACAGGAACAACAAACATATTGAATGTCCTCATCCTAGGTAATTACTTCCTTTGAAAGAGCAGTTACATTCTTGCAATTTAGTTGAAAATTAAAGCACATATTACAAATATAATTGGACAAATGGAAAACATGTTTTCAAAATATCAGAACAAATGAGCCAATATCTTAAAATGCTGACAGGCAGTCCATCTAAGCCACTTGAATATGCTGCCTTATGAAATCAGCTGGATTATTTGCAAATGCTGCTTTGTAAAATTTTAAGTCTATGTACCTTGGTCCTCGCCAAATAAAATATTTTTAAAGCAATGGTTTATGTGGCTATTTTAAGCCCTTACAATTTTGCTGGAATGGTGTGACATTGTTCTTATAACTCAGAAAGTAACGGGCTGGCTGGAGAGATAGTTGGTAGAGTGTTTGCTTTGCATGCATGAAGACTTGCATTTGATCCCCAGTATCTACGTAAAATGCCAGGCATGATGGAACTTAGCTGTTAACTCAGCACTGGGGAGGCAAAGATAAGCTCCCTGAAGCTCACTGGCCAGCCAGTCTAGCCTAATTGGTGAGCCCCAAACCAAGAAGAAACCCTGTCTCAAAGTAAGTGGATGGTGTTCCTGAAGATGACATGGGAAGTTGGGCTTTGGCCTCTATGTACACATATATACATGTGCACATGAATCCACACACACATGGGTGCCTACACATGAACAAACATACACACATATACACCACACACACACACACACACACACACACACACACACACACACACACACCAGTATACTGAGGGAAGTGGACATAAAACAGGCAATTACCAAACAACACAGAAGGGCAATGATCAAGAGATCCCAAAAAACATACAGTAGGGCCATCCAACCAGTGTCTGTCAGAGGTGAGGCGGGAGCTGGGTTTAAAAAGGGAAATTAGGGGGCTGGAAAGATGGCTTAGCAGTTAAGCACTTGGCTGTGAAGCCTAAGGACACCGGTTCGAGGCTTGATTCCCCAGGACCCATGTAAGCCAGATGCACAAGGAGGCACATGCATCTGGAGTTTGTTTGCAGTGGCTGGACGCCCTGACGTGCCCATTCTCTCTTTCACTCTCTCTCTCTCTCTCTCTGCCTCTTTCTCTCTGTGTCTCTCTGTCACTCTCAAATAAATAAATAAAAATAAGTTAAAGAAAATATTTTAAGGGAAATTAGAATAAAATGAAAGAGAAAGAGTATTAAAGCGTATTATTGGCAAAAGAAGCCACTGGAAAAGGCAGGACAAGGTAACAACAGTTCAAGGCTTCGGAATGTAGTACAGTGTCTCAAGTAGAGTGGGTGAAGAGATGATGGCCACTCTTGTCCATGAAGACTAGAGTGTGACCTGAGTAGAACTTGTCCTCTGTTGGCTGTAAGGGTGACAGCACAGGGCTCTAGTAGGAGTGGCATCAGGAAATCCTTACCCTAGGTAGCTGCTGTTACAGCTGCATGAAGGATGGGATGGAATACTATAGGTGGGAGGTTGTTAGAGTAAGAGAGGAGTGAGCAGTGTCTGAGGCAGGACAGTGAATGCAGGGATGCCGAACCCGAGAAGTATTTGTAAGATAAATCAAGATAGATTCCAAGGATTTGAAAAGGCTAAGCACATAGAATGAAAATAAGCACAAGTCTTTTCATCTGGATCTGCAAAGTGCAGTTTGTGAATGGAAGCCATGCAATGAGGATACTTGTTTTGTTGTGTTATTTTAGGGGATTTTTTTTTCTTTTCAAAACTTTTTATTGACAATTTTCATACGTGAACATACAGTAAATTGGGTTTTTTTTTTTCCAGAGTGAGTATGCACATTCTTTTTTCTGTTTTTTTTTTTTTTTTTTTTTTTAGTAGAAACATTTTTTTGTTTTGTTTTTTTTTGTTTGTTTGTTTTGTGGTTTTTCATTTTTTGGTTTTTCAAGATAGGGTCTCACTCTAGCCCAGGCTGACCTGGAATTCACTGTGTAGTCTCAGGGTGGCCTTGAGTTCACAGTGATCCTCCTACCTTTGCCTCCCGAATGCTGGGATTAAAGGCGTGCGCCACCACGCCCAGCTAAGTAGAAACTTTGTATGGACACATCATATACTGGGACTATCATTTCCCTCCTCCCTGTCCCCCACTCCACTGAGGGGCCTCCTTAGTGGGGTTGCTATTCATGGGCTTGTGGGTTATGAGAGCAGCAGTCAGTCGTTGTGGGGGCAGCAAGGCCTTTAGATACTGCCTCCTACCCTGTCGCTCTTACATACTTTCCACCCCCTCTTCCACAAAATTCTCTGAGCCTTGGTGGGTGTGCTTTAAATCTACATTAGTGTTGAGCTCTCAATAGTTTCTGGATTTCTCCTTTAGTGCATTTTAAGTGTCCTCAGCATCTGTCTCCAATCACCCTGGCCCAAGTTGTCAGGCTTGCCTTTTTTATCTCACCAGTTCCTCTCAGAGGTTTGTTGAAGGGGTGGTTCATCTCCTGCTAGGGAGGCACCTATCCTTGTCTTGGTAGATTTTGGCTGTCCCTGGTTCTCGTGGCTTTAATGATGTTCAGAGTGGCCCTGTTGCCAGAATCTCTTGGCTCTACCCTTGTTGAATGACCCCCAGCTCAGCCCTGACTCACAATCTTGGTTTTTGTTTTCTTTCTTTTTTCCTTTTTAATTGCAGTAAACTCAAGGAAAATGATCACCACCTGACAATTAAAACCTGCATTTGATTTCTGTGGACAGGCCGTATGTGGAGGCCATGATCAGAAGACATCACCTCTTATCTGATGCGATGGAGTCCTCAGGGCTATGTCTCAAAGTTATCTCCAGAGTGGAAAAAAACAAGGAAGGTTTGCTTTCGCAAAATGCAAAAACACATCCTTTTCTACTGGAACCATAGCTCTTTATGGCAACATCCCAAAACCTTTGTCAACATGCAAACAAAAAAGAAAACTATTTCATAAACCTCTTATATACTCTTTTTAAGAAAAATGGGGGGGAATAAGGAGAAAAAGGAAAAGGGTAAAGGGACAAAAGGCTGTATTTCCTTAACTTTGGCCAATAACTCAAGAGTGTCCACTTTTATTTCCCTTGGGGACCATGACATGGCAATTGCATTTGGCGCCTACCTTTTATGTAGGCAGCCCTTCACTGCTAAACAGATTTTAGTGTTTTATCTTTGCTCACGTTGGTTTCACAATGTATCTCTAGTGACAAGTCATTTGTGTATGAATGTTAACTTTCCTCTGAGATGATATTCTAGGGCAAGATGTACAAACTAAGGAGATCTTTAGCCAAGAAAATTGTTTGTATGTTCTTTGAATCACTGTATCCCATAAGCCTAATGTGCTGTGGAAAAAGTTAAGAAAAATTAGTTGAACTTTCTATGAAATCGTGGTGTACAGTGACATATTAAGTTTATTGTCTATATTAAGAATTGGCTTTCTGGATTTTTCCATATATTTATAAGCTTAAAATAACTCACAGCCACAGAATTTTTAGTCATTTTTTTTTACAAAATTGCCAAATTAGTTACTGATTCTTTAACATCATTTTATTTGAAAAGTGTTATAAAATATTTGATAATTTCTGAAACAAAAAATGGACTAAGGCAGTATTTTATAGGTTAATTCAAGTAGACTTCTTTTGAAAGGTCTGAAGGTGGGGTAAAAAGCCTTAAAATTTATGTGAGTTTCAGTTCAACTACATTAAGAAACTGTGTGATAACTGATAAATTTTCATGGCTACATTAAGAAACTGTGTGATAACTTTGATAAATTTTCATGGATTTAAAAGCTTGAGTTAACCATTTCTTTTTACCTCTAGTGGGTATTTAATATATACTTTCTCTGCAAAGTTAAATTATAATTTTTTAATCTCTCAGGCCTTTCAGTAAGTGAATTTCCCTGCTTATTTTTGGAATTAAAGTAATACCTGGAAATTTTGTTTCTATTTTCACTACTGCTGCATGGTTAAAATAAGCAAAAATCATGAAATTAATTAATAGGCAGAAATGTAGCTTAATGATAGAACAGTTAAAAATGTATTTTATTTTTTCTTGAATTTACATGACTTTGTGATAATTTCAGATGATAATACTTCATTCTTACTTTCAGTTGGCAGGAAGGGGGAGAGAAAAAAACCTCTGAAGAGGTTTAACTGAGGCGTGGGTTTGCACATCTTTCTGTCCTTCAGCCTAACAATGTTGGTAGAAAGCATGAACCCCTCTACTGGGGTTCGAAGATTTTAGGTTTGGGCTTTCTATGAGGTTCCCAGAGGACTGGCTGCAAGTACACCTTGCCTTTCCTTATCAAAAAAAAAACCCATAGGGCTGGAGAGATGGCTTAGCGGTTAAGGCACCTGCCTCCTAAGCCTAAGAACGCTGGTTCCAATCTCCAGCGGTTCCAATCTCCAGGTCCCACGTTTAGCCAGATGCAAAGTGATGCAAGGGCGCAATGCCACACTTGACCACAAGGGGGCGCAAGCACCTGGCTTTCGTTCACAGCAGCTGACAGACTGCTGGCACGCCCACCTCTGTCTCCCTCTCCCTCTCTGTCTCTCTCTGTGTCTCTCTCCAAAAATAAATAAAATAAAATAAAATAAAATAAAATAAAATAAAATAAAATAAAATAAAATAAAATAAAATAAAATAAAATAAAATAAAATAAAATAAAATAAAATAAAATAAAATAAAAACCATATAGGACAGTAGGTTAGTGGAGTGGATGTCTCTTTTGGACTACTCTTTCATCTGCTTGATTTTATATTTAAAAATCTCATTTATTCACATTAGTTTATTATTGGGCCATCATGCTGTGATGAGTAAAACAAATTGTGACACACCTAGAAATCGATACTGTGCACAACTGAAAACCACGAGGTGGAATGTGGTTCTAAAAACAGACACTGTCTAAACGTAGGTGGCAAAATTAAAACAAAACTCGAACTGGACAAGAGGTAGTTGAATGTGCCTGTGATAGAACAATGATAATAGGGAAGTAGTCGTTCATAGAAGGATTTCCTGCAGAAATTTGGAATATATTACAAATGAGTTATAGCTATTTAGTTCTTGAGTGTGGGTGAGGGACTGGACTCTGAATCCAAATAGAAGTTAGTTTCCTCTCAGTTTTGCTCTCACTAGCTGTGCAACGCAACCATACTTTTCAGAACTGGTACAACAGGAATCATCTATAAATATAATAGCAATACGCCAAAACATTGACTATTTTGTATGTCAAACTAGATGATTTTAATTTCTTACATCAATAAGTGTTTATGCCATTTTGAGTGCTTTTGACAAATGATCTCATGTAATTCTCCAACAAGCCTTTGAGTCAGATGAAGCAGAAATAAGGAAAAATTAATTATACCCAAAAGGTAAGGTGTGATGCCAACCAAGCAGGATGCCTACAACACTGGCTGAGTAAGTATTAACAGTTGTGCTCACATTACTTCAATCCAACAATAGAAATAATGAGTAGCACTCTAAAATAGAGTACATAGGACAGATTTGACAAAATTCAATAATTTGAAAATTAATAAAAGCTAAAATTAGCCATTTCATTTAAACAAAAACCAAACTTAGGATCTAAGAATGAAAATTACATTGTTAAAGTATTCCTAAATGAGAAAAACATTCAGTTTATCAGAGCATAAATTCTTAGCCAGGCATGGTGGCAAACACCTTTGATCCCAGTACTCCAGAGGCTGAGGGAGGAGAATCACTGTGCTTATATTCAAAATTTCTGATAAAAAAATTTCACAAGTTACAAAGAAGACTAGAACAAACCTGCCTTGCTGCTTCTACAAAAGCAGCTTCCCTGCTGGGCGTGGTGGTGCACTCCTTTAATCCCAGCACTCAGGAGGCAGAGAGGTAGGAGGATCACTGTGAGTTCAAGGCCAGCCTGAGACTACATAGTGAACTCCAGGTCAGCCTCGGCTACAGTGAGACCCTACCTCGGAAAAACCAAAAGAGAAAAACTAAAATAAAACAGCTCCTCAAAACTGAATCTGTCCCAAGGGTGATCTGGAGTTGAGAACATTCATGCCCATTTTACTGCTAGTTTTCCCAGTCATCCTTATTTAGAATCTTGGCCAAAATGCCATATGAAAAGATGCTTCTGCCACTTTCAATAAGAAATCAATAAATTCTCCAATTATAACCTTGTATTACTGTTATTGTTTTTCCTTTTTAATTTTTTCTTATTTTTATTTATTTGAGAGCAACAGACTGAGAGAGAAAGAGGCAGAGAGAGAGAGAGAGAACGGGCGCACTAGGGCCTCCAGCCACTGCAAACAAACTCCAGATGCGTGCTCCACCTAGTACATCTGGCTGATGTGGGTACTGGGGAATTGAACCTTGGACTGGGATTCACAAGCAGGGGCCTAAGCACTAAGCCATCTCTCCAGCCCCCAACTGTTATTGTTTTAAATCTCATTTAAAAAACACAATGCTACTTCAAAATTGTCATAGGAGATATATTATGCTTTATCTATATAAATATTTGTCCAAATGGTCATACAGCACTAGGTAATCCCCTAATGAAAAGATAAAACCAAAAACATGAAAATACACTCATTTTTAGTGATTCTTTAAATATTTGGGTATAATATGAAGAATAATTATTTCCTGAAAATACCAACCTGATTGATTACTTCTGAGAGGAAATTGATGTGCAAACATTTGTGAACTGCCTTTCAAAGACATCATGTTTTATTCAAGAATCTCCTTAATAAACACATGATGTATACATATGAAACATCTTACTAAAAGTAAAACTAATAATGATGATAAACATTAAAAATTATATTCAAGAGGTTTTAACATAATGTGAAAAAGTCACTAGAGTCAAATTAGCTAAACCATCCATCTCAATAAACTTGAAAAATATACATATAAAAGTCATTTAATAAGTTAAATTTTTTTTTTTTTTTTTTTTTGGTTTTTCGAGGTAGGGTCTCCCTCTGGTCCAGGCTGACCTGGAATTAACTATGTATTCTCCGGGTGGCCTCGAACTCTCAGTGATCCTCCTACCTCTGTCTCCTGAGTGCTGGGATTAAAGGCATGCACCACCATGCCCGGCAATAAGTTAAACTTTTAATAAGTTGAATTTTAAGCACCAATGTACAGCTGCATGAACTAGACCCATATATTAAAATTTTCACTGATTTTGTTTTAAGCATTTGCCTTTCAGCATCAAATATTGCTTTGTCACCTCCTCCTACACTTATTGTACACATAAGCCTAAGAGTTTTATCTTATTTCCCAAGAATTTTGAATTTGAAATTCATCTTGGAATAATTTGATCACCTTCTGCTGCTTTATCTTTCTCTCTCTCTTTTTTTTTTATCTTTTGAATATGGTTAAGAGAAAAGAGCTTTCCTTGGAATAAAGTTTGAATTCCTCTTTTAAATTTTGGCAGAAGAAGGCATTAAATAAAATTGTGCCCCATTCCTAGTTACTGGATTCTATAACTATGGTATATAAATTTATACATGATATATAAATTCTCCCACACACACATATTCCACTTGCTACCTTTATAGTTCAAATGTGCACAAAACCACTCCAAATGCACATGTGGTAAGATCCGTAGTATGACTGAACAATATGAGTGACCAATATAGGCAATCACCTTATCAGAGCTAAGGAAATGGTTGCTCAGTGATACTGACTAGAACATAATTACAAAACTAATCCCTAGTTAGGTGTGGTTCAAGTATGTGCCTGGAATCCTGGCTACTGGGAAGGCAGAGACAAGAGGATCCGTTGAACTCTTGAGTTTGAGACCATTCACAACAATATAACAAGTTCCTGTCCCAAACAAATATTCAGGGAAAATACTGAATATTGCTTGACTCAATCACTATTCAATTTACTATTTAAAAACATTGCTGGGAACAACCTTAAACACATCTCTGTGTGCATGTCTGCCCTTTTCAATGATCTCCTACTGATAACTGGCCAGGAGAAACAGTAATGTGGTTTCCCTCAGCTTCAATAAAGCTTATCATAGTTACTAATAAGTGGTATTAAAACCTCAATCAATGATTCAATGACCTTTTTATTTTTCTCCTGTATGTAAAAGTACTTTTAAAAGATTGAAAAAAAATTAAGTTGGGCTGGACAGAAGACTTAGCGGTTAAGGCACTTGCCTGCAAAGCCTAAGGTCCCAGGTTCAATTCTCCAGGTCCCACATAAGCCAGATACATATGGTAGCACATGCATCTGGAGTTGATTTGCAGTAGCTGGAAGCCCTGGTGTGCCTGTTCTCTCTCTCTCTCTTTCTCTCCCTCTGTCTGTCTCTAATAAATAAATGAATAAAAATTTAAAAAAAAATTAAGTTGGTATGCTGAATCATGTTCAAAACACTGTGAGTGCCTATACACAAAGGTGCTTCTTGTAATAAATAAGAATATATTCCAATTTTATAAATCTGTTCTATAGTTTAAGTTAATAATTTAATATGCCATATTTTCCTAAAGTAGAGCATTCCTTAGGAAACCTTAACTTCAAGGACTTAATTGTGATACACTAAGACATAATACAAAGGGTATGATTCAGCATTGCATAAAAATAGAAAAAAAAACACTGTATAATAGATCTTGTCAATTTGTTAACCTGCATATGTTTGGGAAGAAGTGTTTTTTCTTCTGTAATTATTTTGGGTGAACCCAATGCAATCACTTAAATAGAAACAAATTGTATAAAAATTATAGTGAGTAAGGTATAAAAATCTTTATTTATAAAATATTTAACATTAAAATTTTTTCACACCTAGCATTATTTATAAACAAGCATTGTTTATAGAGTTAAACATAGTTAGCATTTTGACAAATGTTCTAATGGTTTGTTTTTTAAATCCTACTTTATCTACTCAAGAAAGTTTGAAGCACTGAGACTGGTTTGGGTTACTGGAATGATCTTAAGGAAGGTGGAAGGAAGGTGGCCAGCATTTCATTAAAACAATGGAAGGATGTGTATACTCTAGTATTGTTTGTCTACTTTACTAAAATAAGAAGCTTTTAGATCATGCACATGTTTTACTACTAAAATCGTTGCTGTTGGGCTGGAGAGATGGCTTTTGCCTGCAAAGCCAAAAAACTCAGGTTCCATTCCCCAGGACCCACGTAAACCAGATGCACAATATGGCACATGTATCTGGAGTTCATTTACACTGGCTAAAGGCCCTGGCGTGAACTAACTTTCTTTCTTTCTTTCTTTTCTTTCTCCCCCCCCACTCTCTCTAATAAAAAAAAAATGCTGTAAACAACCTTGTATACATATCTGTGTGCATGTCAAGATTAAACAGAAAGGTGCAATTGTTCACAACATAGATTCCTTCAACTTTACCTGGAATTTCTAAATTGCTCTAAGTATTTGCACAAGTTTACCCTCCTACTATCAATTTAAAAATCCACATTCTCTTTTCAAACAGAAAATGCAAAGGCCCTGTGTGTGCAACTGTAAATATTTCAAAATTTCTAAAATCAATTTAAAAATCAGGCACATTCTCTTTGTAATTTTAAAAATATTTCAAAACTTAATTTTTGAATGAAACAAGGTCATGTGTGGATACATATTATATTCTATACACACAGAGTTTATGGAACTGAAAGTACAAATCACCCAAATGTAAGTTGAAGGGATATAATTTTAAAGATATTGACATACAGCAAGGAAAATAGGTAAAAGAGATGGGGAGAAATGGTATCAGAAACATCTGTAAACTTTAAGTGTTTTGTTTAAAAAAATCAGAAGAAAATTTAGCCAAATGGCAACACCATTTAATATAAGAGGAAGATATAAGAATATTATTTAGAGTACTTAAGATTAAAATCTTAATGAAAATATTGAATTTGTGTACAAATTATTGTTGTTTTCAACCAGGGCTAAGGCCACATTGTGCAGACTCATAATTCTTTGTGTTACAGTGATCAGGCATGTGCATAGTTCTCTCAAGAGCACAGGTTCTGGAACAGAAAATGGTGAGTTCCAACACCATGGCACTAACATAATTCCTCAAATGGTTTGACCAGGTATTCTCTCTGTGAAACCTCATAGTCTTGTTTGTTTGTTTGTTTAATTTTGAAGTAATTAGAGTCACATGACCCTCCATTTTAGAGATGAAGAACTATGTTCATAAAGCTTCATCGACTTGTCCACTGACAGTTACAAGAGTAGATATGAGCTCAAGTCATCATCAGAACATAGCATCTCTTCCAATTCTTTCCCCGATCTTTGCCATCTCTGTATCTCTCACCCCATGAGAAGAAAGAATAGACACTGATTAAAATAATAGACACTGACAGTCATCCAGCTAGTATTCTGTAGGACAAGTCCTCCTGACCAGACTTGAGAGGCATACTTCCATGCAAGCCTCTCTGAGAGCTACGGTATAGATGTTCACTAAAGTGCACAGATGTTGCATATTTCTTGTCCACTATTTCTCATAGGAATGTCCAAACATAACCTACTGACTACAATAATCACCAGAAGCAATGACTTATATTTTGCTCTATCAAAAATGTAGAATTTCCCATAACCCTCACCAGTTCTACAGCTTAAAGCATGGTAGCTTAGGATAGGGTGGCTGTAGGTTTGCTCTGCAGAAGGCAGCCATGTAAGGAATGGCCGAGGGGAAGAAACGAAGCCTAAAAATTTAAGTTAATCAACATTCTCCAAACTCAGTGAAAATCATAAATTTTAATGAAAAAGAACACCAGGGTCTAAAAATATCAGAAACGACATTTGAAGTTGTATTTCTTCTTCACTCCAGCAATTTTAGTTGTAAAATCACCAAGACTGGGGAGATGGCTCAGAGTTTAAGAGCACTTGCTATGTAAGGAGGAAAACCAGAGGAGGTCTGAGAGATCTTGAGGTCCATCCCCAGAACCCACATAAACAGCTGGGCATGGCCACATACATCTGTAATCCCAATCTTGAAGAGAAGATCCAAGAAGTAAGACTGGCTCAAGCTAATGAAAGAAAATGCATCTCTGGAATTAACAAGTCTCCAGCTCAAAAAAGAATGGCTGGTGCTGGGCGTGGTGGTGCACACGCCTTTAATCCCAGCACTTGGGAGGCAGAGGTAGGAGGATTACCATGAGTTCAAGGCCTCTGAGAATACAGAGTGAATTCCAGGTCAGCCTGAGCTAGAGTGAGACCCTACCTCAAAAAAAAAAAAAAAAAAAAAAAAAGGCTGGAAAAGCCATGGCATGGGACACCTGATGTTCTGCTCCAGCCACAGGGGAGTACATGGGACTCTGCATGGACATGGACATATGCATACATCACATCAAACCTCTCTCTCGCTCTCCCTCTTTCTTTCTTTCCTTATCCCTCTCCTCTCTCCCACACACACAAGCCAAAAAGAAGAAGAAGAAGGAGAAGGAGAAGGAGAAGGAGAAGAAGAAAGAAGAGGAGAAGGAGAAGGAGAAGGAGAAGGAGAAGGAGAAGGAGAAGGAGAAGGAGAAGGAGAAGGAGAAGGAGAAGGAGAAGGAGAAGAAGAAGAAGAAGAAGAAGAAGAAGAAGAAGAAGAAGAAGAAGAAGAAGAAAGAAAATATCTGAGAACCAACTATGAAATAGCTATGGTTTTGAGAAGAAAAGAAAGAAAAGTCCCAAAAATAGCTAATAGAAATGTCTCTCTCCAAATGAAATCAATGGGATACTAGTTTTAATACCTGTTCTTATTCACTCAAAATTAGGATTCAATTAAAATATTCACTTCTATAGCATAGTTTAGGTAGAATCTTCTCCTATGATGATACAATTGAAATGTCCAATAATAGTTCTATGATTCCATGACTAGGGCTTCCTTTATAACCATATGAATAGTTTTAATTTTTTTGATCACCACTCCCATTTTTCCCTCCAAAGAAAAATCTTTGTTCCATGAGTTTTCCTCCCCTCTCTCCCAAAGAATTTCTACCTTGGTATTAACAGTGTTATTTTTTTCTAACATCTTTCCAAGACATTACCCAGTGAACTCAAACAGCACAAACATTCAAAGAGCCTAACTGCCCAATTCCCTGCATCTTTTGCATTTCCCATCCAACGCAACCTGAGGCAAAATTCTGAGCTCCTTAACATCTCCTCCATCTTATCATTCTGTCTATATTTCACTTCTAAACACATTCTCCTGATTTTCTTCTCTAAAGAGGCATCCAGTAACATTCTTTTGTTCCTGATTTTATCTTCCATCATGCATGGCTCTGGGAACTGCGCCCCTCTTCTCCTTGTGCTCTTAGTTCACATGTTTTCTCTGGGTCCTATCACCCATTCCTATGACTTTTTAATTATGAACTAGAAGTTAGTAACCTGTAAACATTCATCTCTAAATAAAGTTTGGTTGCTGCAAACCCAAACTCAATCCATGTTCAATATGTTTATTAGAATTATTTGCTCTTACTTTAAAAAAAATGACCCAATTTTTTCCCTTATTGACAAAATAATTTTAATATCAATAATAATGCTTTTCTGGTGTGGGAGATAAAGTTGAAAGTTCTCAGTGCTACATGTAAATTCTTCTATGGTATGTTTTAGTATAGTTTTCTAATCTCATAAATCCACACCATATCACAGTAGGACCCACCAATCCTCTTTAATCATTCCGTGTCTGCACCATTTAACACATGACCAGAGTCAGTCAGGACACAATGGCAGATTCACACCCTACACACCTCCTCACACGTCTTGAAGGCAGAAGGACTCATTTGGAGTCTGGTCATGTTTGGAATATTGTTTTGATATTTTCCTCTGGAAGCCATCATAAATGTGCTGAGGGTTGATTATCTTCTTCATAGAGGTATCCACATTTTAGAATCCCCACTGCCTAAAGAAGAATCTTTCTCTAACTGTTTTGCTTAACTGACAAAATAATTTTAGAAATGGAGAGAAAATAAGAAGATTCACTTGCATGAATTCTGATAATCAAGGAAATGACCTTCTCAGAGGGATGGCTCTCACACAACCTGCAAAACCCCAACTCATCATGCAAGTGAGATCAGACTGGTCCCATGAATGTATTCTTTCTTTTGTTTGTACAGCATCTATTCTGTGTGATTATAGTCCATAGTATATTTATCTATAATTACTTGATTCGATGCCCATCTTCTCCATCAGCTGGTGAGCTCCTTGTAGATATACAGAACACTTGGCACAGAGAGACACAATTAAAGGAAAAATGAATTCACCCTTCAACAACAGAAATGCCTAGGATACAATAAGGAAATGAATATGTTTTAAAGGAGTCTTGTAGTCATAGCAATAGCTATATTAAAATAGCACAATTTGGCCAAAGAAATTATGAATGTTGCTTTCACACATTTTATACAAAATCTCTCTCATTGAAGCAATATGTTCATAAAATACAACAGAATGCCATGAGACAATGGGCTTCATCTAGTACAAGTTATAAAATAGCACAAAGCAACTGCAATGGCACAAAATAGTTTTGCTTGGAAATTTGACCAAAAACAGTTTCTTTTCCTTTCTTTCTTACTTACTTACTTTCTTTCTTTCTTTCTTTCTTTCTTTCTTTTTTTATAAAATCCAGTAAGAACTAAGGACATAAATTCATATTGCAAAGGCAAGATGTCCCAATGAACAAAGCTAATTTTCTAGCTATGACATGTGAAAGTATAGAGTGCCCATGAGATTAGGACATTATCCAAACTGCAGGTAGTTACCAAAAGTATGCTGATAGTGTTTTTTTTCTTATTACCACACCTCTAATATTCCTATTTCTATACCTTTCCAAATCCTTCGCATTTATACAACTCCCTTCTCTACAATTTAGCCTTTTATTTGGCTCACAACGTATGCATTATACTAAGGAGGTAGTCACTTTTTGGCATGAGTACCAGTTGTCCATAGCAACTACCACTTGAAGGAAAATCACATTTTCATCCGGTAACTCAAAATAGGACTGAGGGGTCAACTGCGGAGCAATTGTGAAAAGCAGGCCTTCAACTGGCAACTTGCTCAGTATAAGACCCTCTTTCATTTGGCTCACAAAGTGACATGAGAAGTTTTGTTCCTAAATACTTCATAAATCCCAGCATATAGAAATTAGTTTCTAAATGATAGTTGTAAAAAGGGAACTATAGATCCAAACTTGAGATGTCATTCTTGAGCCTATGGAGATGAACGACATAATTGACACATGCCTATGGTAAACTGAGAGACAAGTGAGAGGAATGTTATGCTGAGAATTCTGTAACTGTAATGCCCTGTGAATTTTCTGGCTTTTAATTTGAGTTCAAGCTTCTAAGAACTGGTACTGTGAAGCAAAGCTAATTTGCATCAATGTTTAGTATGAAGAACTAAATGAATTATCTGATAAACAGCAATTGCTAAGAAAATTCATTAAGGAAATAAAGGGCAAATCTAATTATCCATTAATACTCTTCAGAGCCACTTTATATATACATTATATATAATGACTTCGGAAGTAACATTTAATATATACCATTACATAACATTTAATATATACCATATGTGTTAGTGTTCAGTCTCAGGGAAATGAAGATCTCTGCAAAAGAATTCCTAGAGTTTCATTAAGGCTGTGCCTTGCAAAGCCCGGGAAAAAGGAATATTCAGCCTTCCTTAGCAAGAGGAGCTCAAGGAGCTTCCCTATATCAGAGTTCTGTGTGTACCTGGGGATGGACATCAATGCAGGCAGCAACATTTATGTTGACACTCTATAGGTTTTGCCTCTCCCACTATGCATCTTTTCATTTAAAAAAGATGCTTTGTGGCTTGAATCTTTTCAAACTCATGTGTTGAATACCTATTCCTCAGGTACTGGAAGGCTGTAGAGCTTTTGGGAGATTTGGTGGAAGTCAGTCATGAGGGGCAAGCCTCAGAAGGTTTCACCCAGCACCTGGCTCTGGCAATTTCTGCTTCCTGGTTCACCGTGATATAAGAAATCTCTGTGATACATTTCTGCTACCATGTTGGAATGAAACCCTCTGAAACTGTAAGCAAGATAAATCTATCCTTCCTTACATTGTTGTACTCACAGTGATATGAAAATAATTAATACAGGTGCCTACTAATTGGCAATATAAATTCAATGATGTACTTCAAGAAATTTTATCAGAACTGTATTTACAGCCAAAACAGGATCAAAGTCTTCCATTCAAAAACACACAATTAATAAGGAGGGGAAAAGTTAAATAGAAGAGTATGAACCAAATCATAGAGAATCAGAAGCAAGTCAAATATTCAGGGAAAGTGTTATGGGGTACTGTGTTGCACAAGTAAGACCTTCCACTCACGGAATGTGAGGCAATGTATTATTGGGCAAAAAAGAAAGAAAAGAAAAGAAAAGCTAGTGCACACCAGGTCTACACCCAGAGTTGGGGCTCTCAAGATGTAGCATTGCACTGTTCTGCGTGTCAGCTTTCATTGGAAAGAACCACATGATGTTCATAGAAAAAAAACAGGGTGGAAGTTAAGCCATAAATCACAACTTACATTCTTAGAAGATTATATGGAAGAAAAAAAAATAGAACGAACTTGTGAACAGGTCTGTTGGTCAGTTATGGGAAGCGCCTATGGGGTGTAAGGTAGGCCTGGTCCCTTAAGGACTTTGCACAACAATGCAGGCCCAGGGTAATGCTATTCAGACCAGCAGAGCATCCTGTTTATCTCCCATCCCCACCTGTTCAAGCAAGTGTTTCATCCCATTCTTTTATGGGCTCTTACAAGGACATGACTTCTATTTTCTCTAAACTTGATATAAAGAAATAATAACATTAACATTTTGCCCTCTTTACAAAAATAACTTGAAAATGTGATGGTGATGACAAAATTATATTAACATGTATGGGAGAATGACTATGAATGCCTGTAATGATACTCTGTATGACTGTGTGGTTCTGTGGAAATCACCTGTTTTCATGATTTTGTAAGTTATACCAATTCAGTTTTGTAAGTCATATGCTATGAATGTAAACTTTTCTCCTTTCAGTTACTCTTAAATAATTCTTCAAAACAAAAGATCAGTTACTGAATCAGATTACAGTCAATTTACTGTGTGGTTTGGTTTTGCTTTTCATTTCCCTTCTGTACTATATCAAAACTTGTTTTTAGCTAGAAAAAATGAAACATGACTAAGATATTTTAAAGCTGCATGTAACATCAGTGAAATGTGCACTTTATGAATGTAAATTTCTCTGTAACAAAACCTATAACAAAAGGCTACCATTTGCTTGATACTTGATGTAAGCATGACTACATAATGTCTTCAGTTTTTATGTGAATACAAATGCTAAGCTACTATCAAGTCTTTCACCTCTAAAGCTTATTTTCCAAAGGGTAATGAAATCTGGTCAAATAAAAATCATCAGTAATAAGTGAATTTTTAAAATAAGCATAAAATAAATGCAATAATGGGAAAAGAAATATTATATGGGCTTATCATGATTGTTTTTATTCCTGACAAGGATACTGCTATGGCCATCCTTCCCCATCTGCCAGATGCTATCTGACCTTCTGGGTTGATGCTCCCTCACCCAGTTCCCCTTGGCCAAATGGTCATGTTCGTGAGAGGGTTGGAGGAGTTGTGGATGTTGCCTGAAACTGTGGAACTTCTCTTCTTGTAAGATATTTTCTGTTTTGTTTTTCCTGTGTGAAGGCCAGCTCTGTCCATGAGGGAATTAGACTCGTGACTGGAGGTCCATTAGTCATGGCCCCCTGTCACTGTTCTCACTCACTTTGTTCCGACTGCTGACGTTAGAGTTGTGCACATTTGGAGAGAGATGGGAGTAGTTTCACAGCTTGTATTCTGACCAGTGGACTCCAGAGGGCTGTCTCTGATTTTCCCCAAAATTAAATGGAGATTTAGACAGGCAATAAGAAAATTAAGCTCTCAACTGCAAGAACTTTTTAATGAGAAAAGAATGGTTAGTCACTTACTGTGAGTTTTTAATTGGCCACTACCCTTTATTTTTATAAGTATACTTTTTCTCCCTCAAATGTTTTTCACTTGTATATTTGATCAATTTTTTCATGATGTATTTCTGTAGAGAACATGTTTTGGGTCTCTTAAAATTTTTGGCACTTGAATACGATGAGAAAATAACTTACCAAATAACAAAACCTTTTTAAAAATCTACTACAATTACAGACAATTTACAGTATGTTATAAAATTAAGTAATATAATAAACATGATAAATATAAGTACTATGCAACGTTTATTAGAGGAGGAAAAATACTATTAAATGCTATCTAGAAACCTATTGTTTTTGTAAACAACAATACCGCATCTGTGTGCAAGATAACTTATCCTGAAAGTTCAACTAAATGTGGTGGCAAACATCTCTGACTCAGGTTATTCAAAGGGCTGAAATGAAAGGATTGGAAGTTCAAGGCCAGTGTTCTAGGCCAGTATGGGTTACATAACACAGAAACCTCATCTTTGAGGTTTAACATTGCTGAGAAATACACAAGCTTGCTACTGACTTGACTGCATTTGTTCTGCCATAACAGCTCATACAGTTATTTGTATGATGAAATTCTATGCCATAACAGTCATTCTACACATTCTAGTTTTAGAGAGACTTCATACAAGTTTCATATTTTCTCAAGAAACACATAATAAAAAGCATCCAATGAGAAACAAGAAAGCCTTCCTAGAAGTGAATGTATGGATCTGGTCTAGCCATAGGACAATGGAGAGAAATAAACACTCTGAAGAGAATAATTAATTGTAAGAGTCCTGAAGGGCCAGAGAAGTGGTTGTGCTGCACAACAGAAGATGCCTCTAAGAATATTTCTGGTGAAGGGAAGAAGGTTCAGGATAAAGTATCTGCCTCACAAGCATGTGTTCCTGAGCTTGAGTCTCCAGAAACTGTATAAAAGTTGGGGTCACTGTGGCAGTATCTGTAATCCTAGCAAAGCTATGGTGAGGAAGCTCATAATCCAGCTTGCCTAGATAATCCAGCAGTGAACAATGAAAGACTCCACCACAAAAACAAGGTGGAAGGTAAGGACCTAAGCCTAAAGTTGCCCTGTGACATCTACATGTGTGCCATCACATGTGTCCACACTGCATTCATACAGATAACCCCCTCTCTATTACACACACACAAACATATGCAAACATGGGTTTTTCTGAACCCTCAAATAAAGGATAAAGACTGAGAAAGCAAAGTTACATTCATTAGGCCATATTCTAAAATAACTAATAAAAAGATAAGGTTTTGTCAGTTGGAGCTCATATGGATACCCAATAAAAACAATACTAATAATAAGGGATGGAGTGATGGCTCAGCAGTTAAAGCAATTGCCTGTGAAGCCTTAGAACTTGTGTTGGAATCTCCAGATCCCACATAAGTGGATGCAGTGATACAAGTGCACAATGTCACACATGCACATGGGGGCACACGCATGCATCTGGAGTTCGTTTGCAGTGGCTGAAGGCTCTGGCATGCCCCTCTCTCTCTCTCTCTCTCTCTCTCTCTCTCAGCCTCTTTCCCTCTCTCTCTCTCTAATAATAATAATAATGATGATGTTCTTATTTTTTCCTAGTAAAAGTCAGATAAATAAAGCCCAATATTAAAAGTCGGAAACATGGTGCTAATTATATAACAGAAGTAAAATGCTGTTAAACCTATTTACATTATGTATAGCTATCATTGCCTAATATTTGTAGTCTAAATAGCAGATAGCCTTATGTTTTATCTCAAGTCTGCCATCCTTCCCAGTCCAAGTTGGATAGCTTTTTTTCTGAGCTTTTGGGGGCCACTGTGACTATGACTGCTCCATGTCTCATCACTGTTCATGTTGCTGTCTATCTCCATTATGATGGCTTCTCCTTGAAGACAAGGCCCTCTTTCCCTTTTTGTTTC
This sequence comes from Orientallactaga sibirica, assembly GCA_036365145.1. Taxonomy (NCBI): domain Eukaryota; kingdom Metazoa; phylum Chordata; class Mammalia; order Rodentia; family Dipodidae; genus Orientallactaga; species Orientallactaga sibirica. The sequence goes on from JAEOAD010000006.1 coordinate 21,856,783, forward strand.
TCAGAACCTCAGGATAGGGCTGAGAACATGGTACACACTCGACAATGGTTTCTGAGCAAATTAAATATAAATATGACGCATCGACTCTCTCCTAAAGGCTTCATAACATTCCTGCGAATAGAAGGAAAGTTTTGCACAGGGAAGAAGTAAACTTTCTACTCAAGCATGTAGGTCAGGCAATAATGTCAGAGCAATCTGAGCAGACAGCAGTGTGGGTAAATCTTCAGACATAATCTGAGTTACAACAGAATTTTGATGTTGGTGCTTGAGATAATTTAGCTTCCATATATAAGTGCAATGTATGAAACTGTGAAGTTAAATACAAGAGTTATATATTAACTAATAAAATAAGGATGGCCTAAAATAAATATAATTCCAGTAATTAAAAGATACAATGTATGCATACACCCTCATCCATCTACATTCTGAGCATGAATTATTTACATGGTTCATACAGTCACAAAAACCAGTAGGTAAGCATATGGAATCAGACAGTTCCAGCACTGGTAGGCCTCTCAGAGGTTTTTCCCTCAGCACATTATTTGATAGATTTACAAATTTTTCTGAAGATACAAACAAGTATAGGATAATGGATTAAGAAATATTAAAAGAAGCAACCAGTAAAATAAGCAAAAATGTTTGATCATTATCTCACAAGGCATGCATAATAATCCAGGTATACTAAAGACAGAAAATTAAAAATAAAGTCTTAAATATTCTAAAAACTAATATTTGAGAAACCTTATGATTTCAGCATGGAGATGTGATATAAGAAAATATTTTTTCAATCGATATGAAATCACTCACCATTAAAAAAAATCAAAATATACAAATAAAACTGCTTATATATTATGTGAGAAACCAATGACTAGTTTTTAGTATATAAGCATTTCCTACAAAACAATTGAAAAGAACAACAAACCAACTGGAAAGAGAGCAGAATGCATCTAGCTACTTCTCAAAATAGAAGCTGCTAACAGTTACTAATTTCATGAAATACTTTTCAACTTCATCTATTAATAGTAAAAAAAAAAAAAAGTTACTTAAAACTATATGAGCTACCATTTGACTTAACAACTCAAGGAACATCTTGATAGCTATTATTCATACAGTGAACTCCTCCCACCGCCCCCACCCAGTGTGGTGGTATTAAGGTGGGAGGTTTTGGGAAGCAATTCGTTTTCGATGAGGTCGTGAATGCAGTGCCCCCATCATGGGACTAAGTACCCTAAAAGAAAATCCTCTCTGAACATACAGAAGGAGATCACATGAGAATATATATCAGATGGTGACAAGCCTCCAGGCAGAAAGAGTTTTGTGGTTTTTTTCTTAATTTTTTTAAGAATAATACCCTTGACTTTGGACTTGTCTGTCTCCTCCAAAACTGGAAGAAATATATGCCTGCTCTGCAAGCCATCCAGCCTATAGCATTTTGTTAATGAAGCCCAAGCTAAGATGCAGATTAAATGATCCATTGCATATTCAAACACACAAGTAAAATGACATCCACCTAAGTATTTTCACTGAAATATGATAGTCGGTACTGAAAATAATAAAGCCTAGATAAACAAATTAGTATACATCTATTTGCCAGAATTTTATGTCGTCTGAAAATGAATAAGGCAGTGTTAAATGAAATACTAGGGCAAAATATACAGAATTATGGTATTTGTTCCTTTCTGACCTAACAAAATCAACGTTAGGAAGGAAAGAGTTTATCCTGGCTTACAGTTTTGAGGTGGTGCATGGTGTCAGGGGTGGCATGGAAGCAAGAGGCCAGCTGAACACATTGCAGGCAGAAGCAGGAAGCAAAAGATGGACAAGAAGTGGGTCCAGGTTGTTAAACAGAAAGGATAGCCTGCAGTGACCCACTTCCTTCAATAAGGTTCCACCTTCCCAAAAAGCCCCACCATCCAGGACCAAATATTCAAACATATGAATCTATAGGAGACTTTTTATAGTCAAGCCACAACAATTGGGAAGAGAGGTAAACCATATACCTATAACCATAATGCAATGGCATCTGAAAGTTAGAAAGAAATTGTTGATGTCAGTGATAGAGAAGGAAACTGATTCTTGAGGGAAGACCAGAAATGAGTGCCCAACTCTTACCATTAACCCCCGTGACTTTTAATTTTGTATTATATTTTGGATCCCAATTGAAAGAAGAAAAAGAGCAATACCAGGGTATGTTGATGTGCACATCATTTTGTTAACTAAAATTTGAGCTTCAACTTGAAACAGTGTTTTTCAATCTATGGAAGGATTTTGTCTTAGCAAACTATTTAATGAACAGTCAGAAACTTTGTGTAAAGGCTGGAGAGATGGTTTAGCAGTTAAAGCACTTGCCTGCAAAGACAAAGGACCCAGGTTCAATTCCCCAGAACCCATATAAGCCATATGCACAACATAGCACATGCATCTGGAGTTTGTTTGCAGTGGCTAGATGCTCTGGCAGAGCCATTCTCTCTCTCTCCTCTCTCTCTCTCTTTCTCTCTCTCTCAAATATGTAAATAGAAATAAAATATTTTAAAAGAAACATTGTACCTCAGACAGAAATCACTGGATCAGAAACCAAGCTCTTTGGGTCTAAGTCGTAAACAAAAGATACTAAAATAGATAAAGTAGAGCTTATAGACAAAATCTCAATTATCCTGAATCAATTATTTTCTCACTTTTGCCCTATATGTTGCTTGAGTTTGTTTGTATTTGGCATGATCTATACACAAACTGCAGAAGCAAGGCCTGATTGTGAAGGGATTGCCACATTCCTGACCCCACAGCGAAGGCTGACAGCCGCACTGGGGAAGGCCCTCAGTGGAATGAGAGTGCAAGAGAAGGAGCATAAGAATACTCCCCAATCGGAATACGAGCAATGTGCAATATGTTCATACCGTAAATGTCATGGTTCGCTTGAAAAAAAAAAACAACACAATGGAGAAGAACAGACAAATGCCTAGAAACTTGATATTAATGCTTGGGTGTGAGAGGCAAGGTTGTCCAAAAACACACTGCTAAACGTTTTTGGACATGTTTATTGTGTGTCACAGTGGATGGAGTCATAGCGTGTCAGTGCAGGCCTTCACAGCCCTGTGAGAATGCATGGAATAGCAATAGGAACGATCTACCTGACACGTAAAGGAGGAGTGTGGGATGAGGTTTCATAATGCGGACAAAAGTTTCAGTGGGGCTGGAGAGATGGCTTAATGGTTAAGGCACTTGCCTGTGAAGCCTGAGACCCAGGTTCGACTCTACAGATCCCACGTTAACCCAACACACAAAGGTGAGGCCAGTGCAAGGTCGCACATGCCCACTGGGTGGCACAAGAATCTGGAGTTCGATTCAATGGCTGAGGCCCTGGAATGCCAATTTTGTCTCTGTCTCTTGCTCACTTGCTCTCTCTAAAGTAAAAAAAAAAAAAAAAGAAGAAGAAGAAGAAGAAAGAAAAGAAAAAAAAAAAAAAAAAGAAGAAGAAAGAAGAAAAAGAAGAAGAAGCTGGGAATGGTGGTGCACACCTTTAATCCCAGCACTGGGGAGACAGAGGTAGGAGGACTGCCATGAGTTCAAGGCCACCCTGAGACTACATAGTGAATTCCAGGTCAGCCTGAGCTAGAGTGAGACCCTACTTCAAACCCCTCCCCCCCACAAAAAAAGTTTTGCCTGACAGGAGGAAGGATCATCAATGGAGAAAGACATTGGTGCCTGTGGCTGGTGGGATCACAGTCATTTACAACAGAAAGGAAAGCCACAGTGAGCTTATTTTCCTTCTTTTGTAGAGACCAGGTGATCATACTATGTGCATAGCTGGTGATGTGAAGTAAATATATGAACACATCACTTACAAGATTGAAGCTGAAAGGCTTGTGCACTGGCACTGACTATGCAGGTCAATAAACTCTAAACATCAGTTTTATTACCAGACAAATAAAGATAGTAAAGGCTTTCTTATAGGTAGAACTCTCTGAGGATAGAAAATGATTTATATACAAGTGTAAAGAAAAAAAGATCTTAGCAATATGATACAATGAAAACAGGAATGCCCAAACACTGTGACATAAACACTTGTCATAACAGATCAGCTGGCAAGCGGTGTCACAGACAGCAACCTTAGAGACAGCTAAGCTGTGCACAGTGATAACTGGCTGGGATAGAGGCACGTGGACATGCATGCATCCACTGCCTGCTCCCACCGAAGGCCAGAATTCAGGTGGGGGCAGGAATATGGGTAGACTTCTCCATCCTTTGATCACAAGCACCTGAAAATTGGAGATTCTGCAAGACCCAGAAAGTCTGGAGGCAAAAGCTTGTCTCCAGAGTACAGGCACACTTTAGTTTGAGGACTCTTGCCATCTATGTGAACCTGAATTAATGGCCATTAAGTTCTCCACTTATAAAATGAGGATAAAGATACTTTGCAGAACAGGTTGTACAATTAAATGAAAACCAAATAAAACACAAGATGAGTTAAATACAGCATCTTGTACGCACCGCAACCAGGCCAAGATGGACACTTGGAGGTACTAAGTCTCCTAAGCCTGAGAGCCAAGTACCACTGAGAGGGAAGTGTGAGCTCCAGAGAAGGCAATGAACCTGAGGTCACAGTCTCCTCTTTATCTTTCCCCCTCCTTAATCCCTTCATCCTCACCACCATAGTCTTCTACCAATGAAGGACCCACTGGTCTTCCTAAGTACCTCCTCTTCCATCCCCACCTCTCTTCTTAAAGGTAACACAAGAGATACTGAGTCAGCTATGCTGTATGAAATCAGTTTATCAATTATTTTCATGATTATCCATAGGTATAGGTGATAAAATAAAAAGAACAGAATAGGGGTATATGAGGAGTACTTTGGGGGCCAGTACAATGAGAGACGGTAAAGTGTGTGAGGGACTGTAGAAAAGAACTCAGTCAGGAACTGACCCACTACTAGATTTTTGAAAAGGTAGAAATAAGATGGAGGACAGCAAGGAGTGGCCAGTATGGAGCCAGAGGGGGGAATAAAGTAAGCCCTATTGTGTAAGCCTAAAAGAAACAGGGAATCAAAGGGACAAGCTGGGAGAAATTTTAAAAATTATATAACAGTGAGATCCAGACACAATTGACTAGGGTGTGGGCAGGCAATATTAATCAGGAAAGTAGGTTAGATATAGCAGCAATAAATCGCATCCTAAGACAACATTTAGAATAAGATTATTCCTAAAATCAAAGTTACTAAAAATAAATACTGTGCTGGTCCAAATAAAAGAGGAATTTGTCCAATCACTTCAATGTTATAAATGAACTTATATATAAGGTGATGTAGTATGATATGGTTTTATATAGAGGTCACAGTGCATGGGGTTCTTTTCCCCACAGACATGAAACCTGACTGGTGAACATGAAGCATCTCCCAGGAAGGAGTTTAGCTTCTGACACTCAAAGAACTCCTCCAGTCCTAGGAAACTCTAGAAGTTTGTCCATCTGGCTCTCAGGTGAGAACGCCCTTCATCCTCCAAGGTAACCAAGGAGTAGGGCCAGGGAACAACTAAAAACTCTTTAGACAAAAGTACAATATTATAGGGTAATGACAGATTTTGAGTAGGAAACAGACTGGTTCACAAGTTGATCCCCTGCAAACTCAATCAGACCTAGAAATGTTCTAAGCTTGTAGAATGATGACAGTAAGCTCCATGGGTAGGCGTGAAGGGTCACATCTGTAACAAAAGCATTCAGAGCAGGTTCACTCAGCTAGGCAGTCTGTCTGCTGGGGTATACAATCCAAATTATTGTCAATGTTGTGGGTGACTGGCATCTCCAGCTTTGATGTCAAACACCTTTGTGTAGTTCAAAAAGAGAGAGTTTAGAGCAGTGTTTAAATTCCAATTATACATTCTCACACAGAGTCAAACATTTCACTTCAGTGACATTTCTTCTCTGTAAAATGATGATAATAAAACTTATATTGGAAGGTTATAAAGTTAAATGTAGATTCAAAGTGCCTAGCAGATAATAATTATTCATGAGTAGAAGCTACTGGCTTTTATTATTGTTATTATGGAAGTTACAGAAAAGTGTCACTATACAACAAGCTCCATGTTTGTTTCTCAGGTCATCAGTGGAACTTCCTATACACATAGAACCTGTGCCCTCTCCACACTGGGATAAGCATACCAGTAACTCAACATGTATCATGGCTTATAGAAGCAGTAACTGTCAGTCTATCTTTTGTTTTTGCCAGATCCTTATACACAGTTATTAATAATTATTAGCACTGGGATCTTGTGATTTGTGACATTTGACTGAAGCATAGAGCTTTTTCTTCTATTACTACTCCATAAGTAATCCATTTAAAGTACCGGATCACAAAACTCACTATAAATTGAAATGTATGCTTCCTTTGATCAGGGTGAGCTTTAATCCAACCAAGTGAGAAAACATAGTGTTAATTTCTATTTTTGGTTTCATAACATTACATTGATTATTTACAAACTTAATTTGGTGAGCAATAGTAAAACAAAATATTTCCCCTTATATCTTTGTTAATGTAGATTGTTTTGTTAGGAGCGATATTCTAGCCAATAAATTTATATTAACAAATGTTGGGCAAAGCAGAAAGAAGCAGAATTAACTCACTGAGTCATTCCAGTGAGGAACAAGTTCTCATGGTTCTATACTGCTCACTAACAGAAGTCAGCGTTTCTCCTCTCTAAAGATATTATCTTCTCATAGGCTGTAATTTGAATAATGTGAGAGAGAAATTAAGAGCGGTAATTATTTCCCTCCAGTTAGAAATGAGTAGTAAGTGCATTCTCGTCACAATTTCAGATGAATGAAACAGACTAATCCAAACCTCATCACCTGATGAATGGATACATACTATGTGGCATATCCACACAACGGGATAATATTAAGCAGTAAAAAGGAATGAAATGTTGAACATTCTACAGCATGGAGGTAACTTGAAAAATGTTACCTAAAAGGAAAGACACAAAAGGCCATCTATCCTGTGATTGCACGGGGAAGGAAAGAAGACTGAAATCCTACTAGGGAAGCCACAGTACAGGATGGAACATAAGCTTTCTTGGGAGAAGGGGATAATAAAATTATGCTGGATTACAAAATACTATACTTTGTACAATTCAGTTGAATACATTAAAACCCAGCTGAGCTTTATACTTTAAAAGAGTGAGTCAGAACCAGGCACGGTAGCACAGGCCTTTGATCCCAGCACTTGGGAATGCAGAGAGAGGTGGGAAGACTGCTGTGAGTTCAAGGTCAACCTGACATTACATAGTGAATTCCAGGCCAACCTGGGCTAGTGCAAGACCCTACCACAATAAATAAATAAATAAATAAATAAATAAATAAATAAATAAATAAATAAACAAACAAACAAACAAAGGGAGGGGGTGAGTTGGTAATTTTGTCACACGTCTGTAAGCAGTTAATAAGAAGGCAATTGTCTAATGGTCTAAGCAGGACAATAATGAGTTTGAAGCCAGTCTGGGCTACACCTTTATTGGGAAAATATCTTGGTTGGCAGAGTACTTGCCTCAACGCAGCAGGGTATGAATTCAATGCGCAATCCTCAAGTAATGCTAGGTGTGGGACATGCCTAAAATCCCAGCACTGGTGAGGCTGAAACAGGTGTCTGTCTGGAGACTGCTGGCCAGCCAATCAGTGAGCTTCAGGTCAATGAGACACCCTGTTTCACAAAGAGGTGGATGACCTACCTGGGGATGACAAAGAAAGTTGTCCTGTGGCCTCAGCACACGCACACACACATATGCCCCCATGCATGTGCACACATATGTGCCCACACAACATACAAAAACATATCCATGTGCAAATGCACAGTACACACACAGTAGAAAGGGTGAAGTGTGTGTGTGTGTGTGTGTGTGTGTGTGTGTGCACATGCGTGTATCATTTCTACTTCAGTTTCTATCTAAAAACCTGCCGGTCATCAACAATATTTCCCCAAACAAACATCGCTCTGGAACTTACTTTGTAAGGTTTGTTGAATTCCTGAGTTACAGCACATTAGTAAAATAACTTTTTGAAATCCTTACATGTAAATCTGATGTGAATCTGTTTGTTTTTCAAAATGTTATAAACCAAATTTGCTGCCAATTTTAAAGTTTAAAAAAAAATATTGCCTTGGATGAGTCTCATTTTATGAGCTTTCCTAATAGCACAAAATAACACTTTGGAGTTTTTTATTTTCTCTTTATTTTTGTAACAAAATGGAATCACAGTGGGGTTCAAAGTGGGAAAGAAAGCACTTACTTAATTGAGCATATTAATTAAAAATATCTTGCAAAGTAAATGCTGCCCTAAAAACATCTTAACTACTTATTAGAATATCATATACATTTGTTGAAAAAACTGCCAAGCTCTATTTTGGTCTTCTAGTAAAGATGTAATGAAAAATTTCAAAAACATAAAAAGAACAACGTAATTTATATGTGAATAAATATATACATATGACCCATTGTACTTTATTCCTCATTTTTAATGCCATGTATTTGAGAATGCCATTAATGCAAGGCTCTATTTAATAACTGAAAAATAATGTGTAGTGATGTGTCAGTCAAAAGCACAAGCCTTGGATCAGACTATCTGATTTGAATCCCAATTTCCCCTTTTATGAACTTGAGAAAAATTTTGGGATCTGTCTGGGCCTCAGTTTCTATCTTTAAAAGGAGGATAACAGTATTATAAGGATTCAATATGAGAAAGCACTTAAAATTCTTTAAGATGATGCTGGGTTCATGTTGTACTGTAACTATTAAAAGCATCATCATCTTTTCTCTTGATTTGTTTAACACCCTATTACAGGATCGTTTCTTATTCCAGTGACACTTTTAATACAGTCCATGGATTTCAGCTAGAAGCAAGGTTACAAAGAAAGACAGCCTGACAATGAGACATCTTTTATGTCTTTCTCTCAAAAAAAAAAAAAAATCAAATGATAACTCCATGAAATGCGGTGGTTTGAATTAGGTGTCCTCCATAAACTATGCTCTGAATGCTTGATCTCCAGCTGATAGCAATTTTGGAGGGGGAGACTTGCTCGAAAAGGCATGTCCCAAGGGGGCTTATTAACCCCAGCTTGCTGGAGTTAGTCAGCTCACTGTCATGTAGTGTTCCACCTGCTGTGGCAGAGGTGATGTCCAGCCTCTGCTCTCCCATCCTTTTGCTTGCCATCATGGAGCTTCCCCTTAAGACTGTAAGCCAAAAGACACAGCTTCCCGCTCATCAGATGCTTTTGCTTGGTTACTCTGCACCAGCAATAAGAAAGTAACTGCAACAGGGCCTCAAACCACAAGCTCGTAAAAATGTTTTTTTTTTTTTTCCCCATAAGCAAAGCCACACATAATATCTCATTCATCTGATTATAAGCAGAATAACTGTTTTCTGAGCACTGCTGTGTAACAGACAATAATGGTCATAATTTCTGGTCACAGGGGGAAAAAATCACCTATGGAAAACATGTGGCATCTATCCGTGTAATGAGAGATGAAAAGAGGCAAACAATTCTGCCTGTTCTGCTTTCATGTTGCTATTTGATTTCTGTTCAGCAGCATTGCACACTGCCTATTACAAAGGCAAGCACATTTGTCGAATGAATGTCAAGCTTTATATTTTGCTCTTCTAGTAACTTAATATAACAAAAATATTTCAGAGAAACAAAAAAAGAATAATGTCATTCTTATGAAAGCAGTGCAGTTGCACAGAATAAGTTTATTATTTAATTGAATTCCTTAACATTGTGCTCAGTGTCACAGACACAAACTAAGGTTAAACTTCACCTGCATCTTAAAAGCTGATCCTGAGATATGTTGTATTTGGAATTAAAATAATGCAAGTTTAACCGCACTGTAATGTTAATGCCATGTACATTTACTCTCTGGGATATTAGACATGAATCGTGTTTCAAGATAAGTTTAAGTTGTCTAGAAAACGTTCACAGCATGGCAGGCTGTAAGGGCAATCTTAACCACTAGAATTCACCACTAGGTAAGAATGCTACTTATGACATCCTTTCATAAACATCACCATTCCTGAGGTTCCCAAACTGTCTAGGAATTAACCCAACATCACCAGTCCTAGCTAGCAACACTCTCACCAGGTGATCTTAAACATGAAGGCTGATACTGGGGTTTCTGAACGATAACCTTGGGAGGTCTGGAGTATGCCATCTTGGCTCCATTGGTCTTGCATGAGTGAGTGAGTCCTGTCTCACCTGGCCACAATTCACATGGGCAACAGGGTAATGGAGGCCTCAGAAGCCAGTATGTGTGTGGGGTGGGGGTGGGGGGTTATATCACTGATCCTGTGAACCCGTGTATGGCTAACATTGTTAGTGAGACAAAATGAATCGAGATCACAGTCACTGAACTAGCTGGTTTGGTAGTCTGAAGAGAAAATTCTTAAAAAAAAAAAAAACTTGCTACAGACACACACACACACACACACACACACACACACACACCTAACCAAAAACAAGCTGAAAAGTAAGGTAAGAACCAAAAAAAGCAATAGTGCCCTGAAGGCCTACATATTCCGTGTTATCCACAAACAGTGCTTTGGATTTAGGCCAATCAGACTTCTTAACATTTGGCCCTATGTTATTCTTTCTATAACGGGCTTTTGAAAGAAAACAAAATGAAAGATCTAAACATATTAATTCCATTTCAACATAGAGCTTTTTAAAAATATCAACTTTTTAAAAAAAAGAGTCAGGACAAAATATTATAACAAAGTTTGTCTTCATTTTAAAAGAAAAAGTTGAACTGATAGAAAGAAGCAAAAATAAGACACAAACAAAAATAAGAGTAAACAATTTTAAAAAGTAATGTTTGTTGGGCTGGAGATATCAAGAGTTGGCTTGGCACTGATGAAGCCCTGGGTTCAATCCTCAGCAATAAAACAGCATTAAAAATAGTTATTTTGGGACTGGAGAAATGGCTTAGGGGTTAAGGCGCCTGCCTCCTAAGCCTAAGAACACTGGTTCCAATCTCCAGTGGTTCCAATCTCCAGGCCCCACGTTTAGCCAGATGCAAAGTGACGCAAGGGCGCAATGTCTCACCTGACCACAAGGGGGCGCACGCATCTGGATTTCGTTTGCAGCAGCTGAGACATTGCTGGCTCGCCCATCTCTGTCTTCCTCTCCCTCTCTCTCTCTCTCTCTCTCTCTCAGTGTCTCTCTCCCAAAAAAATTTTAAAAATTAGTTATTTTGGTTTAATACTATAAATATGCACTATAAAAATGAACAACCTCACTATAGATATTTTTTTGGTTCTAAATACCAGAATTTTATTTCCTATCATTTGCACATAAATGTTTATGTTGTTCTTTAATTTAGAAAAGTTTAGGATGCTTAGTCTAAACCTCACTTAGAGTATGAGGTATAGAGAATCCAGGTATGGCCACACGCCACACATCTGTACTTCTAGCACTCTGAAGGCTGAGGCAGGAGGATCTTGAGGTCGAGGCAGTCTGGGCTCCATAGTGAAATACTATCTCAAAACCGAGAAACATAAATCTAAGGACATGGACACTAGTCTGCTTTAAGAAGACTTCCCCTGCAAAAGAAATACACTGTCCCTCCTTTCTCATCCCTAGGCATATTCTGACTCAGTAGCATTGAGTTTATTTTAAAGTGAAGTACCTTGAGATTCTTAACATCATTCTATTGCTTTAAGACAGTGGAAAAACAATATTTAAAGAATCCAAACAATGAGACAAGATTTCCTATTCTTCTGGATGAATTGCGTTTCACATCCTGTTCTACGCTTACCTGTGAAGAGTTGTCTCTATAGTCAAGGTAAGTATGGAGAATGGGAGTCCTTTCATGTAGTGACAAACAGGATGTTCAACAAATCAAGGCAGATTCATCGTCTCACTCACCACTTCAACCATCAGAAGGCCTTTGTAACAGTTAATAAAATTAGCTCCTATGACAACCATTCCAAAGGAACCTTTCTCTGAATTTACTTGAACAGTTCAATGGGAGTCCTATTGTTTCAAAATGAGAAAGAGGCTTAAGACTTGGCATACGTTTGAAATGAAGAAAAGGCCATCCTTGTTAACTAGGTAATATCCAGTGATTTATTCCCTTAATTCAAGAGTGGATCAATTTTTCTAAACCACTGCTCCCATCAGATAAAATCAGTGAGAAAAATTCTTCTAAAAAGATTAATAGTTTAACACTTAAAAGCCTAAATCCCAAAGGCTTAGTTCAAAAAATAAACTTCCAGTGAAACAAGGGAGGTGAATTCCACAGAGGTGTGGGTTCACTGGGGTTCATTTGCAAAGCAAACTGGTGACACATCCATGAGAAAGCTGGTATGCCAAGCATGTCAGGCAAGTGCAGGGCTATCATCTCATTGGCAGGGCTCACTTCCTCAGTCTTAGCCACTGATGGCCAATCTCCAAAGGCTGCCCTTGGACTAACAAGCAAAACTGCAGACCTCAAGGCCAGGATTGAAAATTGCAGTTTATGACCACTGACAAACACTGGCCTTCCACAATAGAATTCAAATGCACAATATTTTAATTTAAATGTCACTGCCGTTCCAGAGCACATTAATATGAACTGCTTTCTTTAATTTGCCCTAGGAATTAAGTTTGTCTTTATAACAGACAACAATTTTATAATTTCTTTACAAGTCCTTGGATAGAGAATACAGTTAACTGGATAATTTAACAAGTTAGTTGATGACTAAGATTTATATATTCCTAAGACTATTTTTTTGACACTCAATTTTGAAAATGAAGTAGTTTCTGGGTACTAATATATAGTATCTTTGGAGAAATATAAATAAGGGTTGAAAAAATTTTGTTTCATTCTTCTCAGAAAGACCTGAGCAAAGAGAAAAGACCATCTTACTGCAATAAAAAAAAAAAAAAAGCTGCAGTGCTAGGCGTGGTGGTGCATGCCTTTAACCTCAGAACTCAGGAGGCAGAGGTGGGAGGATCGCTGTGAGTTCAAGGCCAGCCTGAGACTACATAGTGAATTCCAGGTCAGCCTGGACTAGAGTGAAACCCTACCTCGAAAAACCAAAAAAAAAAAAAAAAAAAAAAAAAAAAAAAAAAAAAAAAAAAAAACCTGCAGATGTTTTAAGGCCTTTGACCAGTTGTAATGAAGAAGCTAAGATATAACTTGGCAAAGAACTTTCTACAGAATATGTGATCATTATGTTACTTAAATTAAGAAATCATCTGCATACAGGCAGTCATGTTCATACATACTCACTGAATCATAAAACATACAGCTATTCTGTGAAGCAGAAGCAGGATGAGTTGATGCAGTCTTTTTTAAATCAGCAACAGAGACTTCTCCATGACTATTCACCAACTTCTTAAGAAAGTCCATTTACATCCTATAGTGGTTTGAATTAGGTATCCCCCATAAACTAGCATGCTCTGAATGACAGGTCCCCAGCTGGTGGAAATTTGGGAATTGAAGCCTTCCTAGAGATGGTGTGTTGTTAGGGTTCAGCCTATGGGTGTTATAGGTAGCTTCCCCTTCCTAGTGTTTGGCACACTCTCCTGTTGATGCTAGCCACCTGTTGTGACAGAGGAGGTGTCCAGCCACTGCTCATGCCATGTTTTCCCCGGCCATAATGGAGAATGGAGCTTCCCCTCAAGACTCTAAGCCAAAATAAAACCTTTCTGCCCATAAGCTGCTTCTGGTCAGAAGTGTGTCCCAGCAAGGAGAAGGTAGCTACAACATATCCTTTGAATCCATTCTCTAATACAAACAGTAAAAGCCTTGAAAAAGTGAAAAATAATTAAAGGAAAATAGTGAAAGATTATTGATGATGATGATAGATAGGTAAATAGATAGAGAGATATATGAATGATAGATAGATAGATAAATAGATAGATAGATAGATAGATAGATAGATAGATAGAAAATGGTGATACATGGTATGTAGATAGGTGATAGATACAGATATAGATTGTCCCTTTCATGTAAAAAGGATCTGTAGTGACATTATTCAGTGTATACCTTCAAACCTTAAGTCTTTTAAAACTTTTTAGTAATTAATTTGAACATGTGCATGCACAGAGAAGTGTAACAAACCAGAGCCTCTTGGGGATACAAACAATGGAACTACAGACACCTGCACCACTTTTTGGGTCCAGCTTACATTGGCGGCTTGGAAATTGAACTTGGCTCTCAGGCGTTGCAAGCAAGTGCCTTTAACCATTGAGTCATCTTTCCAGTCCAGTCTCTAAGTCCTTAAGGTTAGAAATGTAATTTGTAAAATCATGCAATCATAGAAAAAAATGCACCAATATTTTACCATAATATTTCTTACCAAGTCTGGCTGAAATTTGGAAAAGAAAAGGCTCATTCGGGGCTGGAGAGATATCTTAGTGGTTAAGGCGCTTTCCTGTGAAGCCTAAGGATCCAGGTTCTATTCCTCAGTACCCATGTACAAGGATATGGCACAAGTACCAAGGACAAGGAAGCCTGTGTGCTTGGAATTCGTTTGCAGTGGCTAGAGGCCATGGAATGCCCATTCTCTTCCCCTCTCTCTCAAATAAATAAATAAAATTAAAAAAAAAAACTCATTCATACTAATGTCATCATGAAGCTGAGGTAAAAAAGATTCTTGCTAGAGAACATTTTCTTTGATTTAATATGTTTTCAAAAAAATAATTTCCAGAGTCCAGTATGGAGGCTCTTGCAATTCATTAAACCAAAGTGAAGGTGTCAGGAGAGTTAAAGATTGGCATAGTACTAATCAGCTAACCAGCCTTCAAAAGCAAGACCCGAAGGATAAGCATGTTGGCCTCCACAGGATCAGCGGGGTATGTTCTTTTCTAACCTGAGAATATCCTCATGCCTGCTCTCCTTCCTCCGCTGGCTTCCCAGTACCTTCTTTCTTATCCTCTACAGAAATTCCCCTTGCTCTCTGAATCTCCCCCCACAGTCTTTGTTATTTCTTTCTCTCTCTACTTAGCCCAACTCCTTTTATCTACCCCATCTAATGGCGTTAAAAGAGAATAACTTTGGGGACAAGTAAATTCTGCTATTTACTATCCTCATTAAAAACTACATCTGATGGCTTTCAGTGTTTTGTAAATTAAATAAAGTGGTGTGTGTGTGTGTGTACACTCAAGCATGCACATGGGCACACATGTACCACGGCATGGATGTATAGGGTCAGAGGACAACTTTTAGGTGACTGTGCTCCCATTTTCTGCCAAGGAATGTGGCCCATGAGCTTTGGATTCTCCTGGATCTGCTTCCCGTTGTCATGGGTTCACTGGGAATACAGAGGCATGTACCGTCTTGCATCTGGCTTTATATAGGTGCTGGGGGATTGATCTGGGCCTGGCAGCTTTTGTAAGAAAATGCCTCGAGCAATCTCCCCAGCCCGTGGTTTCAATGTTTTCAAATGAAACATGGACACTTAGCTTTTTTTTCAAGGAAGGTCATAGACTTGTGGTAGCGTATATTCAGGATGTAATTTACCATTATTTGTGTCTTTTTCTACATGTTAACAATCATGACCAGGAAAACAAGAAGGTTCCTTTCTTCTTAGTGCAGCCTAGGTCCATAGAGAAACACAGACACAACATTACAAAAAAGGTCAGGTTCTGTGGAGTCCAAGTACCTGGGTCCCATAAGGCTGGCATTTCACTGTTCCCACACACTAGGATAACTGCCACAAAAGGGGAGTCTACAACCTCCCCAGAAGCCAAGTCTGCTTGGAAGTGACCTTCACTAATGGAAGGGTATTTTCTTTAATGAGCCTAGATCTCTTGTGCGGACCTTTCCCTTTCTGCTCGTCCTTATTAACTCTCAGGTGCGGGAAGACAGTTACCTGATTACTTATTGGCTATCTCTTTCTCAAGCACGGTGCTATCAATTATTTACCTTTCCAAAATGTTGTGTTTTTTTATCACACCTGTAACTGTTTGATACTGCTATCTCCATATTGATACTAGTTTTGCGAAACTGATCAGTAAGAAATATCAGAAAATAATCACTGCTGTGCTAATGAAATCATGACAGAAATAAATGAAATGTTTAACAAAATCCTTTTAGGGCATGATGTCATCAGAGTCTCATGAATGTATAAAGCTAGGTGTGGCAGGGGATAAGTCTTTCATTGTGATTCCATGAGGAAATTGAAAACTCCACGGGTAGTCATTTTTCAAAGGATGTATAGCTGGAAAGTGCCAGAGAATGAACTAGGATTTTGGACTTCTGACATCGAAACTTTGATACTTTTATTTCTAAAAATATTAGGCTGCCTATTCATGTCTATGATACAATCTTAGTGGACTTTCTTTTCTCCTTCTGTCATTTTTGTTAAAAATATTAATGTGTGTATGAAATGCACTTAACATTTCTGGTGATTTGTGTGCATATATCATCACAGAAAACTATTGTTTGGCAAAGGTCTGTATACTTGTGTACTCTGCCACTACGGACTAGAGTGCAAGAATACCTGTTGTCATGGTTACAGTTCAACACTCCTCCTATGCTGTATTATAAAGGAAAAAATACTGCATGTTATATAAATTTGATGCTATTTCTTAAAAAATATTAGAAGTCCAAGAGGCACTATAATTTTAAAGTGATAACTAAAAATGTACTCTCTGTCATCTCTTCTCTCTAGAAAATAAGACCCAGATATAAAATCACAAAAGGATATGCTCTGGGACAAGGCTCCTGAAAACGGAGCATTCCTAATTACGGAGACTTATCTGAATGCTGCTAACATTTAGAATCCTTCCTATGGATTCTGACAAAAAGCACATCACAGTCTTCACACTAACTTGCATGCCCTCAGTGCAAACTCCCTAGGAAACCATGAACAGCCTTGTTCCTTTCTCCTTAAACAAAAGATTCACTCAAAATTCTCAAAGTAAAGGTTGTCTTCCCTCAAGGATTTATTATTTGCTTCCTTTAAAAATTCATATGTTGTGAATTCCAAACCCCTAATGTGACTGTATTTGGAGATGGATATTTTATTAATTTGAAACTTTGTATGGCTACATCAACGTTGGTACCATCATTCCCCTCCTCCCTGCCCCCACTCCACTGAGGATCCTCCTTAGGAGGATTGATGGTAGTCAGGAAATGGATTTTTTCACGCAGGTAATTAAGCTAAAAGAAATCCACAAAGGATTTGAACCCATTTGATTCATTTTCATATAAAAGGAGACATGAGAGCCAGGCGTGGTGGTACTCACTTTTAATTCTGGCGTTTAGGAAGCAGATGTAGGAGGACAGCTCTGAGATTGAGGACACCCTGAGACTACATAGTGAATGCGAAGTCAGCCTGGGCTACAGCGAGACCATACCTCAAAAAAATAAAATAAAATAAATAAAATACCCCCAACAAAAAAAAAATAAAAATAAACAGGAGACATGAAAGTTCTCACACCTTCTCTCCCTATCATGTGAATACAAACTATGGAGTGAGCTGTCTGCAAGACAGAAAGACAGCCAGGAACTGAACCGTCTAATTAAGGCCTAATTAAGTTTCTGTTCATCATAATGGTGGGGCTATGATCTACTAGGATTAGTGTCCTCACAAGAAAAGAAACCAGGATGTTTGTGTACTCTTTTCTCACCATGTAAGGACCCAGAAAGATGGTAGCCATTTATAAAGATCCACCAAGCCAAATCGCCCAGCACCTTGAACTGAGACATTTAGCCTCCAGAATTACAAAAAAATGAATTGATTTTGTTTAATTCATTCAAGCTTATGGCGTTTTGTATGGCAGCTTGAAATGATTAGGATATCCATTTTGAGTTCATGTGGTATCACCCACATGCTTTGGAAAACGAGGCTACCTGTTGTTCCCCAGCAACCTCAAGTTGGCCTCTCTGCTTGGGACGCTTCTTTTTGGTTTGCCACAGAAATTCTATCTATCTTCAATTCCATCTCATGTCATGCACAGAAAAAGCTTTTCTAAAGCTGCCAAGATACACGTGTATTTGTGTGTGTGTGTGTGTCTGTGTATACAACTTAATTATACTGATTTGAACTGTCAGCTTCTTCCCTTCTTAAAAATAACTTCAAAATATGAGCTCAATCAAGAAGTTTTCCTTGAGACAATGAATGAAGTATGCCCATTTCAAAACACAAAGCCAGACCACTATTGTTATTTCACTGACCTAATGTTCTGCTTTTAGCTGGATGGTCTTTATTACATGTATTTGATTCCTCTCCTATTTAATGGGAAAACTTCACATTGGTGATGTGCTCTTTCAACAATAAAATTAAAGAAAGTAAAAGAAAAAAAGAAAAAAAAAAAAGGGCTGGAGAGATGGCTTAGGGGTTAAGGCGCCTGCCTCCTAAGCCTAAGAACACTGGTTCCAATCTCCAGGTCCCACGTTTAGGCAGATGCAAAGTGAGGCAAGGGCGCAATGCCACACTTGACCACAAGGGGGTGCGCATCTGGATTTCGTTCACAGCAGCTGAGACACTGCTGGTGCGCCCATCTCTGTCTTCCTCTCTCTCTCTCTCTCTCTCTCAAAAAAAATAATAATAATAAATAAAAAAATAAAAAAAGAATTACAGAAAGGGTCTGGGGAAATGGCTTAGTGGTTAGGGCATTTGCCTGAGAAGCCTAAGGACCTGGTTCAATTCCCCAGGACCCACGAAAGCCAGCTGCACGGGGGCACGTGCATCTGGAGTTTGCAGTGGCTAGAGGCCCTGGCGTGCCCATTCTCTCTGTCTTTCTCTCTCTCTTTCTCTCTCTCAAATAAATAAATAAAATATTTTTTTAAAAAAGAGAATTACAGAAAAGGAGACAAAAGCAGCAACCCTATAGAGTACATGGTGTATTAAGACTGGTCTTTCACTAAGCCTTCCTGATGTCAACATCTTTTGCATCATACTACAGTTACTAAAACTGAGAAATTAATGTTATTATAATATTAGTCCTTAGATTAAAAATTTATTTGATGGCTGGAGAGATGGCTTAGCAGTTAAGGTGCTTGCCTGAAAAGCCTAAGGACCCATGTTCGATTCTCCAGATCACATGTAAGCCAGATGCACATGGTGTCCCAGGCATCTAGAGTTTGTTTGCAGTAGCTAGAAGCCCTGGAGCACCCATTCTCTCTCTCTCTCTCGCTCTCCTGGAGCACCCATTCTCTCTCTCTCTCTCTCTCTCTCGCTCTCTCACTCTCTCTCTCTTTCTAATAAATAAATAAAAATAAATTTAAAAAATTTGAAAAAATTATTTGTTTTACAGGTTTTTTTTTTTCTACCCATGTTCTTTTTATCATCTGGAATAAAACCCCACATTGTAGTTACTCCTCCAAATGGTGACAGTTCTTCTATCTTTTCTAGCCTTTCATGCTCTTGAAACTTTTTAATATTTATTGTCTTACAGTATTCCTCATTTTGTTTTTGTTCTGACATTTTCTTATCTAATTATATAAAATCAACCTGAGTGCCATCATATAGGGATACAGGATTTTAATATGTCCTAATATCATCACATTAGTTAGGAAATATGGCATTGATATATCATATTTCTGCTGGAGTTAAGCTTAACCAGATGATTTATGTATCTCTTGTTACTGATGATAATATTCAGAACCCCAGATGGGTCTTACCACTGTAAATATTTTTGCTTTGTTATTAATAAATTAATAATTATATAATGGGAGGCATTTTGAGACTATGCAAATATCCAGCTACTCCTCCATCTTTAATCCACTTGCTTTAATATCCATCAACATACCTTGCTATTAATAATTATTTCTTTGACATTTACCTAATAATGATTTCAGTTTTCCTTATTCTAGAGCTGTCAATTTTCAAAACAAACTGATCCATTATAGTCCTCAGGTGAGAAAAGATAAACAAGTAAAAAGCAAAGCGTGGACTACCCTGGACCATGAGGTGAACGGTGAATTGGGGATAGAGTCCGCGGGATCAATGTAAGTACAACAGGAGGCTTTTTGTGCCCACACTTAGCAGAAACAGGCTTCAGTCTGCTATGGTGGCTGCCTTCATTTGACAGATCAAGTCCACTCCTCTTATTTGATGAGGTCCAAATTCTTAGCTAAGTTAATTTAAAGGTTCTCTGTAGAGGAAATCAAAAACAGATGTGAGGAAGAAACAGCGAAGGTAGCTATAAGCACCAGATAGTTCCTAGGAGAAGCTATTCTGAAATCTTGGCAAAAAGGAATGTCATTATTGTTTAATGGATACGTTTAATTTTATAAAAGTATACATCTTTTTCAAATTGATTGACTGATATGGTAGTTAATCATGGCCAATGTTTTAGGAATGTTTGTTGCAATATATCTATAAACAACATAACACACAACTGGTACATAGAAACAAGAAATGACTGTGTATTTATTTGTAATTTTAGGATTCAGTTCACCATTACAGGAGGAATACACATATTATTTATTAGGCTTTTCATTAAATTTTTTCATTTTCTAATAATATACTTTAAAAACATTAAATACAAATATGTATAATAAAATGATGAGTTTTACTTAATTGAATTATAACATGTTTCTTATGTTCTTTTATGGACAGTGAGTAAACCTATAGCTCAGATAACCATCTAGTATATTTTTATGTATTCTGAATCATTTCAATACATATTGGTCATCATGTGCAATTTCAATATTTACCCTTATTTTGGAAATTCTGGAATTGTTTAAAGGTTTAAATGGGATTCAAACCTACACATTTAAATGTGTTCAAAATTCAGTTATTTACTAACTAACCTATAAAATTGGTAAAGAAAATATTAATTCTCTTTCATTTCAAAAGCTTTTGTTTTTATGGCATTGATGGTGGTAAGGTGATAATAAAATAACATTGAGGTAAAATGTCACCCCACAATTCAACATGCAAATTTAGCCCATATGTTATTTCTGGTTTACACACTGCTGCAATGAATATAAGTCTAGAATTATAATTTTTATAACACCATTAAAATCTTTTATAATATCATAATATATGCCTCTACTTATTATTTATTCTTGGTTACGTCTGTTTTATAATTTTGTTGGCATTGGTGGATAGTCACTGTACATGGTACTAAGTTACATAAGGACATTTTTATACAAGAATATAATGCGTTGGAGCAAATTCCCTCCATGCTCACTCTCTTCCCAGTACTCTCCTTGTTCATCTAGAGAGTTTCACTTCTTCTTTCACAGACCCCCACACACATACACACACACACACACACACACACACACACACACACACACACACACAACTATGATTAAATATATTACACAATATGCCTATGTAAAATCTAGGCACCCCAAATGAGAGAAAACATAGAGTATTAATCTTTCAGGATATGACTTAATTTATGTAATATGATTATTTCCAGTTGCACCTACTTCCCTGCAAATGGCATAACTATTTTCTTCTTAATGTCTGAGAAATATGGTCCAGCTACTATGGAAATTCATATTTTACTCCTGGGTATTTATGTAAAAGATTCCAGGTCCACATATCACAGAGATTCTGCACATTAGTGTTTACTACAGTACTATTTATAATAGCCAAATTATGGAGCCAATCGAGGTATCCAACAAGACTGGAATGGATAAGGAAAATGTGAGATATACAATGGAAATTTTCAGTCATAAAGAAGAACAAATTTATTGCTGCTTACTTTGGAAAATATTAGTGTTTAATTTTATATTTAAAACATGTGGAAATAACCTTTAGAGATTGAAGATCTCTGCACTGCAAGCATATGGAGGGTACTCTGAAATAAAAAACTTATTCCACTTCCATAGCAGCTACCACTGATCAAACCACTAGTTTAGAATCACTCTTTCATGTTTGATTATGGAAACAAATAGGAAATCATTAGACATTTAATTCATAAAATGAGGTTTTGGAGTCATTTTATTTATAAACAGGAGCCTAATGGTTGAAATTTGTGTGTGGATCAGGAAGTGAGGATGAGGACAATTCCAATTCTGTTGAGAAATAGTCTTCCAATGTTATAATGCACCAGCTGTCTGGCTGCCTGGGGATATTACCTGAAGGACAACAGGGTACAGGTTACATAATTTCGGGCATGCTATAACCACACAGCTTAGTGATTCGTGCCAACAAGGATAAACAAGCAGAAATCTGAAAAGACAAATAGTCCATGAAAAACATAATTACATAGAAATGAAGGGAGCAGCTTGACAGTTTTGGGCAAAGCTAACTTCACAGGCACCTGGATTTGGAAAGTGGATTCTTACATACCTGCCAATCTACAATGGGAGTAACTCTCCCAGAGCTAGCTAAAAGTTTAAAAAAGATGCTACTGATTCTCTCTCAATAATAAATCCTTGGCAATTATTGGACAGATTTAAATCTTAACACTGAGAGATTTAGGGCACCATAATTTTAAGAGAGTCTACTTTACAAATTGATCTTAGCCACACATCACAGTCTTAAGACACAAGATTTTTATTTTACAACAGGCAAAATATGAATACTATAGTTTAAAAATAATTTTTATTTACAAATAAGATATGAATGTATATTTTAAAAGGCTATGCCAGGTTCTATAACATCGATGCTTTTACTTTCAAGTACATTTGATCATAGTAAACAATTTGGCATCTATCTGATGTGATGTCACTACAGCTACCTACTTCAAATTTTCAAAAATTGAGTAGGGATAATTCATGAGATTAAAAATAAACATGCCAGGAGGGCATAAGCCTTAGTAGGAACTACTTTGGTTGCTTGGCTAAATGGATATGCTTATGCCCAACAAACTCTCCCCTAAATACTTAAGCTTATGCCAATATATTAATGCCACTCTCACTTTTGGTTAGAGAATCTTCTCTTTTCAGATGGTGGTGACAACTGGGGTGACTCAAAACTCACCAAAGTGCTGAGAGGTGACAGTGGAGTGCTCAGCACTAAATGATAAGACTCTATCCCACTTTCCAAGGCTCTGGGACAAGTGCAGAAGAGATGGCAGAAAGAGTGTGAGAGCCAAAAGAAAGGGAGAAGGGCTAACATTGCTGTCTTCCAGACGGAAAGTGGCCTAGATACTTATGACTTCATAATAGCTGATGTTACCTACATAAGACCTGCATAACAGGAAGAAAAAAAATGTTGGCATCGAAATAGAAGAGAGACTAGTTGAAAAGAAGAAGGGAATTCAATAGAGGGGGGAGTTGCAAGGGGCAAAAGGGAAGGTAGTGGCAGGGGATTATAACCATGGTATACTGTTTATATTTATGAAAGTCATATAAAAAGTTAAAATAAATAAATGCCATGCCAGGCATGGTGGTGCATGCCTTTAATCGCAGTACTCGGGAGGCACAGGTAGGAGGATTGCCGTGAGTTCAAGGCCACCCTGAGACTACACAGTGAATTCCAGGTCAGCCTAAGCTAGAGTGAGACCCTACCTTGAAAAACCAAAAAATAAATGGACAAATAAATAAATTAATGCCTCATAATAATAATGAAAGTAATTGTCTGAAATAATAGGGTTAAGCAAGTAAGGAACCATGAAACTTAAAAGTTTTGTGGTAAGTTTACTCTTATATAGACCCTTAAATAAAACTATGCACATTCTACTATCTTTTCACCCACCAAAATTCTTCTGGAAATTCTGAAATGTCAACTACTAGACCAACATATGTTTGGTTGACTTATGCCAACTACCCACGGTGAAAAATGACAAGTTTGAAATTGTCATGGGTTTTTAAGGCTTTGCACTATGCCTTTTAATCAAGACTGCTACCTGAACAGCATTGTTACCTACCACTCACTGTGGCCCATAGCACTGTATTCCACAGGACCTGTTATTATATCAGTCCCTCATTTGATCTTCTTACACCATGTAGGGATGGTGATAATTCATGGTGTTTTATTTTTATTCCACTATCATAAGAGATGAAATAATGGGAGGCAGACTTCCACTGAGGGAGCTCTTAGTTCTTGTGAACTAGATAGGAAGTGTCCCAAGCAAGGGTACACTGAAAACCCTAGATACTCAGAGAAGCATGCTATTTCATTACTGATGTGCCCTCTGATGATACTGGTTAAAGAAAACTTCTAGGAGAGAACAGAGCAGTCCTGGTGAGAAGCCGATGGAACAGTAAGACTTAAACCAAAGTCAAGAATGTTGTCTGGTCCTGAAGGTGTGTAAAACGTGCTACTTTGAAACCATCCCCATTGTCATGTCCTGGACTTTCTTTGTGGCGATCAACACATGCACATGCTTGGAGCAGCCACTGTTGACGAGGGGGCATCCCTAGGATAATCGAGTGGAAGCAAGGGGTGGGAAGTAGAAGAGTAAGGAGAGAATCAAAGGAAGAAAGAGTAAGGACCAAAAGAACCAAAAGTAGAAGAGTAAGGAGAGAACCAAAAGGCTCTTCATTACAGAGCAGTCTCCTAATTTCATTCAGATGATAAAAGATTTGAAAACCATTGGCCCAAAAGGATACCCCTTAAGAAGTGAATTATGCTAAATATCAAGTGTGGCTATAATTGCAGTATGTGATGCCTCACATCCTGGATAAGGCTTAATGAACTGAAACCTTAAGCCTCCTGAAGAACACGAACATTTAATGATCAGGTAACTGTTATTGTACTATGCCTGAGATTTTCTGAAGACCTTTAAAATATATCATCTGGGAAGTTTCTGAGAGATTCACACAAAATCACTGGT
This sequence comes from Orientallactaga sibirica, assembly GCA_036365145.1. Taxonomy (NCBI): domain Eukaryota; kingdom Metazoa; phylum Chordata; class Mammalia; order Rodentia; family Dipodidae; genus Orientallactaga; species Orientallactaga sibirica. Next base: position 21,881,434 of record JAEOAD010000006.1, read on the forward strand.
TTTACTGTATGCTTTTATGAGTTCAGAAATAGTTTGCTAATTATTATAGATCATCATATTTTTAGGTTTTCCTTGTCAAAAGTAACCTTGCTCATTTTTCTTTTACCCTTAAACCCAAACAATGGCAGCGACAAGGCAGCAATCTCCCAGAAAGCTGAAGACAGAGTTGGTGGTTTCTAAACTTACCCAAATGTTTTATTTGCTAAATAACATCAAGAGTTCTTATTAAAGGTAAAAGAAAAATATCTCCTTTAGGTCAATAGAACATGCTCTTTCTCATTCACATTTTGGATTCATTAGGTATTTCAGTTTATTCGTGACTATTTAATTTTTAATTTTGGTTTTGTCATCATGAGCATACTGAAATATTTGATACCTGCTTTTCAACTAATAAAAACATTCCATCATTGCTATCCTACTGATGGAGTAAAAGAGAGAAAAAGCTATAAATCACTTACTATGCATGGAAAGTTGAGCTTTTAATTCATTTTCCTCTTATGCCTCTAAAGCTCACCTAGTCATTACATTTTTAGTCCTCCGAATGTCGTGTGTGTCATTCAGAATAGAGATTTCCAAGTGTAAGTCAATATAAAACAGAGAAGCAGAATAAATAAGAACCATATGTAAAATTTAAAAAAAAAGAACCCTCTACAGCAAAAAGTATTTATGCACTTTTACCTATGGTTACAGTAATTTGATAATATTATGGTTGGTGTATTAACTCTCAACTCAAGTACCTACAAGGAGGCATTCTTTTTTATTATTTAATTGTATATTTCTGCAATAATGAATCTGTAACTAATCTGATAGGCCTGAATGGCAAGACAAAACAAATTAGGAAGTTTTAGAAAAATCGTAATGGTAAAGTTATGTTATTTTATGTTGTATTCTAGTCAATAAACTGATAATATGGTTACTATAAATATAATAACGATCAAGTATGTATAATTTCAGATTACTAAGACAATAGGGAATCAGTGCCTTAATTTTTAGCAAGAGAGGTAAATCTCACTATTTATGACTTTCCTCTGGGCAGTTACTTAGGCATTGATACCTTAAGTAATGTTTGAAAACAAGACATGTACTAAACTGAGCAGGGGATAAAATTTATACTTCTTTAAATTCATTAAAAATATAACATGTAATTTTAAAAAAATCTTGTCTGCCACAAAAATGAATCTTCTACACATTCTCAACAGCACTTTTGATTATATGTTAGAAAAAAAAAAAACTGGCCTGGAGGATGGCTTACCAGGTAAGACACTTGTCTGCAAAGCCTAAGGACCCAGGTTTAATTCCCCAGTACCCACATAAGCCAGATGCACTAGGTGGCACATGTACCTGGCATTCATTTGCTGTGGCTAGAGGCCCTGGTGCATCCATTCACCCTCTGTCTTTCTCTCTCAAGTAAATAAGTAATTTTTTTAAAAAACTGCTGATAATTAACAAAAAACAATTTTAAAATGGGCCAGTGATCCACATAAGTATTTCTCACAAGAAGATATATGAATGGTGAACAAGTTTATAAAAATGCTTATAAATTGATTACCTAGAAAATGCAAATCCAAATACAATGAGCCATTATCTCACAAGTTAGAGTGGTTGTGATCAAAAACCTAACAAGGGGGGATAGAGGGATGGCTTAGCAGATAAGGCGCTGTGTTCCATCTCTCTCCAGATCCCACATAAGCCAGATGCACAAAGGTGAGGCAAGCACAAGGTCACACATGCCCACTAAGTGGTACAAGTGTCTGGAGTTCGATTGCAGTGGCTGAGGCCCTGGTGCACCAATTCTTTCTCTCTCTCTCTGTCTCTCTGTCTCTATCTCTCTCTCTAAAAAAATGTAGCAAGAGTTAATAAAGATGCAGAGCAAGGAGCAATATTACACACTGTTGTTGGTGGGAAAGTAAATTAGTACAGCCATTATAGAAAGCAGTATAAGTATGGAGGTTCCTCAAAACCCAAAAGCAGAGCTAACATATGATCCAGCTATTACATTACTAGGTATATAATGGAATTATATGCTAAAATGAAATACCAAGTGAGACAGTATGTCATAAAGATACCTAACACATTCATGTTTATTCAGTAATTGCCAAAATACAAATCAACCACAGTTTGCCTCAACAGATGAATGTATAAAGAAAATGTGGTATATACCCACAATGCAGTCTTATTTAGCTTTAAAAATGAAATCTTGGGCTGGGGAGATGGCTCAATGGTTGAGGTGCTTGCCTGCAAATCCTAATTCCCCAGTAACCTGGCACGCCCATTCTCATCCTCTTCCTCTTCTCTTTCCGTCCCCTCCCTTCCCTTCCTCCCCCACCTCTCTCTCTCTTTTTCTCTCTCTCCCTCTCTCTTTTTCTCCTTTCAAATAAATAAATAAAATGTTACAAATATATATTTTAATGAAATATTGTCATCTGTAGCAACATGAATGAAACTGGAGTACCACCACATTATTTTGGTAACTGAAGTAAAGCAATGAAAGGAAGACAATGACCCCATATTCTCACCAAAAAGGCTGATTTCATAGAAGTAGAGAGTATAGCTTTTTATGTAGGTCAGATGTAGAGTGCTTCCCTAGCATGCAAGAAGTACTGAACTCAATCCCAACATCTTCAACCCCCATCCAGAAATAGTAATAGAATACTACACTAAAGGCAAGGAAGTGTAGTGGCCAGAATAACAGAGACTGGCTGTCACGTATCAAAATAGAGGTCAATTGAAAGAATAGGTTCTAGTATTATAAAGCACAGGGGAGGTTTGTAACACTTTATCATGTATTTTTCCAAGAATGAAAGAGAAGAGTTTGAAAGTTCCCAACACAAAGAAATTATGTTCAAGGAGAAAGAAATCCTAATTGCCCTGATTTGACATGACACATTGTATACATGTGTAAATAATCAAGCTGTATTGTGTAAGCATTTATAACCATGTCCCCATTTTTAAAGCTCAAAGCATAATATAATACATAATTTTCTCTATAAAATGGAGTATCAAATACCTTCAGTGCATAACAACATGCCATCTTATGAGGTTAAATGGTTACACAGAAAGAAGAGAATATTTATCCGTGCAACCTCATTATCTACTGATCTTGAGAAAGTTCCTAAATCTTCTACAGATTGGTTTTTCTCATGAATAAGATGGGAATTAATAAGAGATGGTGGTGAAGATAAATGAGAATAGATGTGCATGCTTTCAGTATATGTTCTGCTAAACCTAAGTAATCAACATACTATCTTAAGGTAGCACTTGCAATGTTCACAGTGTTTCGGAAGTACTGCAAGAAGGGTCTTGGTGTAAGGAATATGTGATCTGACTTGGCTTTCAGCACATACACTCAAGTTTCAGTGTTGAGATAGCATATACAGGACAAGAGCAGACAGAGGTAAACTATGTAGGCAGCCATTGCTGTGGGTGTGGGTGTGTGTGTGTGGCATTTGGACTAACAAGATTGTTAACATGGGGATCATTCTAAAGGTATACACATGAAAGGAGAAAATAAGGACAATCTGGAATTTGGTTTCATGCACATTCAGGTGGAGATGCCTGACAAGCATCCTTGAGAGGTATAAAAGAACTGGTTGGATTAACAAGAGGAGAGATCTTAGTGAGACTGAAGAATGAAGCTGCTGCTTATGAAGTTACATTACACAGAATGAAGCTGCAATGTGAGATAGAAAATGTGAAGAAAGCAACTCCAAGTAAGTGGTTAACCATAAAGGAAGTTGACTTTTCCCCCCAAAAGAGATATTCTTAATTCTTAAACTATCCCAATAATTACTTAAGTGTATGTATAATTACAGTGACATTGTCTAGATATTGTTAATATTGTTTAGAAATCTCACTGTTTGGACTTACAGACTCCCTGAAAAAAAAAAATGTTTCAAGAACTGTCTATTGTGACATATCTCAAGAATACAGGAAGTGGCCAGCACTCAAGGAGAGAAGTTTAGTTCACATGTCAACTGTCAATCCAAGGCACAAATCTTTGTTTGTCTGCATGACTCAAACATGAAAATAACTCCTCTACATTTCAAATTAGCCTGTAGCTATACTCTCTAATAAGGTAGCATTTATTCTCTCCACCAGCCAGTTACTCCGCACTGGAAATAAGGATGAAAAGACAAAATCTGAGTCCAGAGGAGCAGGCTAAAAGAGACAATTGTAAAGGGAGAAATTCTCATGCGTTCTAAAATCCCCCTTCCCTCACCAAGAAACTGGGGATGCAAGAGATGGAGGCAGTCTGTAGAGATGTCCCAGGATGCATTTTGGAAAGGCAGTGACTTTTCAGATAGATGTAATATAATCAGAATCTCATAAGGTTGAGACTACAGAAAGGAAGACGTGTACTAAAAGAATGTGCAATGAAAGGCATTCATTTATGGACTTTTCTCAATCCCACACCTTCACTCTCCAAATGTGATCCTACGTATTCTTAATTTGTAAAAATCAAATTGCCTTGAATTGTATGATTTACCTAAATTAAGAAATCCACTTTATTCTCAAAAGGTATTACAGACATTTTGTAATGCAGTCTAAATTTTCATCATCATAAACACAAAAAGAGATGCTTCCAAAAGTTTGGAATAAGCTCCTCTCTGCCCATCAGGCTTTTCTGGCTGGCAAATGCCCACGTACAGAAGACAGCAGTGACGGACTTGAAGCTAAGTTGTAAATTAAAATACAAACACTGTGAGGAGTTTGATGACTACTCCCATCAAGATGTGACTGAAGTATATCAAATACCAATGACATTCCCCCAAAAAAGTGAAGTTGGAGAAGTTGAAAGTTAGGAATACTAGCAGGGCATGGTGGCACACACCTTTAATCTCAACACTCTGGAGGCAGAGGTAGGAGGATCGATGTGAGGTTGAGGCCAGTCTGGGACCACAGAGTGAGTTCCAGGTCAGCCTAGACTAGAGTGAGACCCAACCTCAGAAAAAGCACAAGAGAAAAAAGAGAGTAATAAGGGACAAGGGATAGATTTGATAACATCAAAGATAAATTAATGAAGCTTTATAGGCTACATTAAATGATCTTATAAATTATAAGGACAATGAAACTTTGACATACACAACAGTAAAATGTTACTCTACCATATCATCATTTGCAAATAAGCTATGAACTTCTATGTACAAAGGCTTTAATTTGAGGAAAGAATTTTTATAGTCATGGCACATTCTGAAACTGGTAAACTTCCCCAGCATCTCCCAGGAACAACCATAAATGAACAAACCCTTGTTTCTTCCTTGAGGCACAAATAGTTCACAAGGCATTCCAAAGCCTTCAGAATCAAAGTAAATAACCTTTCAGGATGTAACAGTACATGATAAGGCTTAAATCTATTTTATTGAAATGGGCCTCATTTTATTCACTGAGTTAATCAGGGCACTGATTTTGAAAGAGATTAAGCAAAAATTCTTAGTGACTATTAAATACTGAAAATCAAAACCACATCTAGTGTTAGAGTCAAATATATCCTGAATGCAATGTTCAATAGGAATGATTTGGACCAGGTCAAAATGCATAGAAGCCACAGATAAGGGACTCACCTGTACATCTGTGTGATGGAGAAACCTCCATAGAGTACAAATCTAAGTAGGTTGGGTCTAGGATGTCTATTAAGTTCATATATGTAAAACAATAAGTTTAGTTCTTATTAGGTAAAAAGAAGGGGAAAGCCAAGCTAAAATGGTCAATTGACAATGACTTTTGTTATATAATTATATCATCATATACTTAATATACATTATAATTAAGCACATCTTAATATTTATAAGATATAAGTGAGCAGAAAGCACAACCATAATGGCAACATGTTTTTGCTCAGAAATCTCTTTCTCTAATGAGTAGGAAACTATTCCTTAAGGAACATAAATAAAGCAATATGCCTTCAAACATACCAGACAGAAAACCAAGTTGAGATGCATTTGAAGACTGAGCCCAGGGGGCCAAACAATGCAGTGTGCTACAGTGGCTGAGGACAGCAGCTGCCCTTTCTAAAGTAATTAGAAATTCTGTAAAATGTCTAGGGCAACCAGGTCATAACTCCACAGTTTTGTGTGGTCTTCCATTCCCAATGAAATTTAGATGTGTGGGTGTCCCAAACAAGCAGGGTTGAAGCAGCATCTATCCGGGTAACCTTAGAAATTTGAGAAGACACTGGGACTGGAGAGATGGCTTATGGTTAAGGTGCTTCCCTGGGAAGCATAAAGACCCAGGCTAAATTCCCCAGCACCCACAACCATTTAGTAGGGCCCTGGCATGCCCATTCTCTCTCTCTCTCTCTCTCTCTCTCTCGCTCTCTCTCTCGCTCTCTTTCTCTCTACTGTCTCTCTCTCTCAAAATAAATGACTAAAATATATTTTTTAAAAAACTTGAGAAAAAGACTGCAGAGATGGCTTGGCGGTTAAAACTAACCTTAGGCCTGTGAAGCCTAAGAACGCTCATTTGATTCTCCAGGTCCAACATTTAGCCGAACACAAAAGCGACACAAGCCCACAATGTCACAAATGCACACAAGGGAACGCACACATCTGGAGTTCGTTCACAATGGCTGAGGGGCCCTGGTGCCCCTATTGTCCCCCCCACCTCTCGCTCTCTTTCTCAAATTAAAAAAAAAAAAAAAAACTTGAGAAGACACCATTAAAATAGAAAGAAGTGATATCCTACAGCTGAGGTCACCTGTGCCAAACCATACCACAGTTCTTTCTGCCAAATATCTGAGGGTAAACTGTGGAGATGTGAAACACAGACACATGTCCTGTACAGATGAAATCATTCCAAATATTAGCATTTTTGGAAGATTCATACATAGAGTCTTTTCTATCATGCTGTCTCATTTTAGATTTTTTTTAACTATGGAACTAGAACAAAAGATTCCCAGCCATTTTTCCTAATTCCAATTCATTTTCATTCCAGAATATACTAAACACGGATGCTACCTCAGTATTCTAAACTGCTGTCCTAGACATGCCATTCCCTACTCAGTCCACTGGTGACTTTTCCATTGCTCACAAGGCCATCAGAATTTCCTCACCAGAACACTTACACAGTACACCCACACTTAGCGCTTGATCCCAATCTCCTGCTACTCCTCCACTTTTTCTCCAGCCCAGAGGATGATAACTCCTTCCTAACCCTGTGCACCATGCTTCTAGCCATAGCTTGTGCACGCTGGTCCTTGGCCCCACTACCTGGAGTGCCATCTTTCTCTATCCCCACTCTTTACTCCTCTCTAATTCTACTCTGTGCAGAAACCTTTGCTTTTTCTTATGCAATCACACTCCCTGTGGACTCTGGAAATGATGATGATCCACAGACCCCTGTTTGGTGTTGTAATATTTACATATTATGTAAAGATTTTGAACATGTGGTTTATAGATCGCAAGACCCTCAAAAGTAGAAGAAAAAGATGATGACATCAAATTAAAAGAGACTAATGGAGAGAGGGAGGGGATATGATGGAGTTTGGAGTTCTAAAGTGGAATGGGGGAGAGGAGGGAAATATCATGTGTTTTTGGTATGTAAGTATAGAAGGTGTCAATAAAAAATAATAATTAAAAAAATAAGCACCTTTAAAAAACTGAAAAGATATATTTATAGACTTGAATTGAATGTAGCGGAACTGAGGTCTCCTTTGGTGACTGGACACTGAGTAATAAGGCTGAAAGGTCCATCACACTTTATAATGATGGCCTTTCCCCTACACTTCCCATTTAGTTTAACCATGGCCATATAAGCAAAACATGTGGTTTTCTTTTTCTTAAACTTAAAAGAACAGACTCTAGCCTCTAACATAGCAGCAAATACGCTAGAACAGATAAACACTGCATATCAGAAATGTATTTGATTTATTATAAATTATACACAGAAAACTACAGAATTAAACATGTGAAAATACTCAAGCAGTAGGGCGTGGTAGCACACTTCTTTAATCCCAGCACTGGTGAGGCAGAAGTAGGAGGATCACCATGAGTTCAAGGCCACCCTGAGACTACATAGTGAATTCCAGGTCAGCCTGGCCTAGAGTCAGACCCCTAGCTCACAAAACCAAAAAACCAAAATATGTATGTATGTATGTGTGTGTATATATATTCAAGCATGTTTAATTAGTAGCTATGCAAAAACACATTCTTCATTGTTCACTGGATAACTGTTTCAACTCCTTTAAACTTTTATTTTAAAAATTACTACACAGGGCTGGAACGATGGCTTAGCAGTTAAGGCGCCTGTTTGCAAATTCTAAAAACACCTGTTAGAGTCTCCAAGTCCCACGTTTAGCCAGACACAAAAGGTGATGCAAGGGTGCAATGCCACACGTGCCCACAAGGAGGCACACAAGTCTGGAGTTCATTCACAGCGGCCGAGATGGCATATGGCATACCCGTTCTCTCTCTCTCTCTCTCTCTCTCTGTCTTTCTCTATCACAAAATTTTTAAAAAATGACTACACAGTCTACAAAGTAAGTAGACTTATGTAATCATTGTCATGTATAGCTTCAATATATTTATATACATATATGTATGTATGTATGTGTATATATATATATATACATTCACTATTTGAAGTATCCTACACTCACTGACCATCTACAGTTATATGAATCTATCTTCTCTAATACAGCACTCTTTCAATAGTCTCTCAGCCTCCTGCATTGCTACCTTGGAGATGTCCTTCTTTTCTCTCTCTTGCTTAACATCCTTTATGCCCATCACACCGATTCCTCTTTTCTCCATCTCTGAGGATGCTGGCTCACTGACGTATTTTTACCCATTCCAAGGTTCCCGCCTATGTATAACTCGAACATCATTGGCCCATGAACTACGTACAGTGAATAACAATATAAAAGTTCTGCTTCAGTTCATGAGGTAATTGATGGTCCTTCATCACTACAATGATCTTAATCACTTTAAATTTTGCATATCCCAAACAGAAGTTGGCATTGCTCTTTCTCCAAACCCTCAGACTCTCCGAGTCACCTGCCTCTGGGTCCCAGCTTCCTTTTACTCCTTTCCTTACATCACAGGGGCCAAACAAAATTAAGCTCTTTCTGTGTATTTCCTTTCTGTTTATGCCTGTGTAAATATTTATTCTTCTTATTATGCCACTAGAGTCCTTACTGTGAGCTATTGTTATAGCAGATAATTGGCACAATATGTAGCATTCAGTAAATGCTTCTCACATACCAGATATTGGGTTAATTAAGTTCTATGCATATTAGTTGCATTGAGTTTCAAAGTATTTTAAAAAGAAGATGACATAATTACTTTTATGAATGAAAAGAGTATTTAACTATTTACTGAATATAAGGATGTGCAATTGTACATGAAACTACCTAATGTCCAAGTTTATGTTTTTATCACAACAACATGAACTGTTAGTTGTATATCTTTGTGCTTTTGAAATCAAATGTTATATTGGCAAGTTTATTATTTGGAGACTGACCTTAGTACAGTGACTTCAAGTAACAATTTTGGTTTTTGTTTGTTCAAAGTAAGGTCGCACTCTAGCCCAGGCTGATCTGGAACTCATTCTGCAATCCCAAGCTGGCCTTGAACTCACAATGATCCTCGTATTTTTGCCTCCCAAAAGCTGGGATTAAAAGTGTGTGCCGCCACACTCTGAAAAATGACTATTTTTTTTATAAATATTTTTTTTTTTATTTGAGGTGACAGACAGAGAGAGAAAGAGTTAGAGGGAGAGAGAGAGAATGGGTGCACCAGGGTCTCTAGCCACTGCAAACGAACTCCATATGCATGCGCCACCTTGTGCATCTGGCTTATGTGGGTCCTGGGGAATCAAGCAACAAACTGGGTTTCTTAGGCTTCACCGGCAGATGCTTAACTGCTAAGCCATCTCTCCAGTCCAAAATGACTATTTTTTTAAATGAGCATCAGAAATGCTTAAATAATAAAATAATGTAGTCACTGGAAAAAAAAAAAAAACACCAAATTATGGTAAAAATAGTGGGGAGGCATTGTTTCCATTATTTTGATTTCTTCTGGTCACCATCCACTTGCCTCTCCTATCTGAATAATAAGAAGAAAACTTATACCTATGAAATAACTTTCACAATTAGAAATTAAGATAAAATGACAAGTGATGGAAATCCACACAGTGATTTAAAAAAATCTCCATTTGCCAAAGAGAATCCTTGAGAGAATAAACAACTGAAATGACATGAGAATGAAGAGCCACTCCGTGTTCCTGAGACAAGCCGTCAATGGCTTGCTTCACTGATTCTGACAACCTGCAGGTTGGTTATGAAACACCAACACAAAGGCTTCTAAGATACCGAAGATTCAGAAAATGTGGCAGCTGAAACATAACGGAATGAAAACCCAAGGGACATGTCTCTCTTTTTAAAGAATGTTAAAGCCACTTTTGTAAGGGGGCGGGGGTGGAAACTACAATAAAGCAATTGCTTCTGTGGTTCCTATATCTATGGATGCCTGTGATTGTGAATCACAAGCAGCGCCCACGGAAGTAGGGAATACATCCATCCAAACATGGTAAACAACAACAAGGAAGGAGACGAAGCTTACAGAAAGCATCACTGGGAAGCCTGGCTTTTTACATGATCTTTTTACATAAGCTTCAGTCAACGCAGAGGAGGAAACTGGGACCTGAAGCTTTCCTCCTCGAGGATTACACTTAGGGTAAACTGCGAGGCTGAGCTGAATGCTGCTGGATAGGGATGAGTGTTCTTTTCCTCTGAAGCCCCACACCACTCTTCATGGTGAAAATAAGAACACAGAACACATCACATTTTGTCATTAACAAATGTGTCTGCCACCTTTCCAACACCCCTGGCAGTAGCCAGGGTGAGGGGAGAGGCAGGCCGGAGTTAGGATGGATCAAGAGTCTAAAAGATTCATGAAAACTCAAATTGAATTAAGTAGGGGCCATAACAAAGGAGACTGATAATCTAGTTCAATCCTTCTCAATTCTAGGAGATTACCAACAAGCAAATTTGGCTTTCTGTGAAGGGAGAGGAGGAAGAGGAAAGGAAGGGGGTGGAGAAGAGAGAAAGGAGGGGGTAGAGAAAAATGAGATGGAACTCAAAGTTGGAGAGAGTGATTCAGAGGAATTAATATCCCACTCTTCTAAGGAGACACATAATTAAAACTTCATCTTCTGAAACATCTAACTAAAAACGACAGGCTAGAAAACCTCTTCCTCTCACTTTTTTTTTCCTTCTGTCTCAAGAACTTTTAAAGTTGCCTACACGTTGCAGAATATTTTGTTTGATTTCTTTTTATGTTCCAGTGAATATTTGGAGTGTTTCTTAATTTATATATGGTGTGGTGTTGTTTATACATAAATCCCATGAAAAATAAAGATAAGTGTGTGACAGAGTGTATACACCAATGCAGGAGAGGGAGGAAATTAAAGGGAATGGAAGAAGCTTGTAAAATCCTGCTTGTTACCCTATCCACCCCCCATCAAAAAGAGAAACCTGTAATTCATGAATAAAATATAATATGAGTTTTACATCAGCACTATAAATGTTCTTATTGAGTGTAAGTTTTTAAAATGTTATTGTGTTATAAAATTTAATGGAAAATTTTTCTTTCCCTTAAAAATAAACTCAAATGCCACAGACATTTCCCCAAAATTCCAGCTGTCTGCTTGGTCTCCTTGCCTCTCCACAGCAATTTTATTTTTCCTCCATTGGTATTTTAAAGGTGTACTCTTTGATATGTAATACCACTTTAAGGAGTTTAACAGAATTAAAATTTTTCCAGGGACTAAGCAATTTATTTTCACATAATTGAGGTACACATTGCAAAATTAGTGTTTTAATTGGAAAGCTTTCATTGCTAGTTAAAAATTGTCATCTCAATGAAAGAATAGATTTCTAAACCAAACAAGATGTAGTCCAACAATTTAACAAGTATACTAGTGTATGCATGAATGTGAAATTCTGGAAGGGCCAGACATAGGCGGAAATAATTTCTAATTTATAATAAAGTCCAAGTGTATTTCTAGTAAAAATATTTTTACATTTTACCACACCCCATGGGCTGCATTTTTCTTCCTATGTTGGTTTTTCCACTGAAACAGTCATAATTCAAGTATATGACTTTCTCAATACAGAATATACATACATACATCTGTCCTCTCTTCTAACCATCCATGTTCCATTCATTCATTTGTTCACTCATTCATTCATTCAGTTCAATGAAAAGAGAATTCATTTTGTGCCCACCAGATGCCTGGTCCTATGTTAAGCCTTAGTAATAGGGGTAAATTGAATGTTTCTACTCTTGAAAACTTCACAGAGAAGATCAAAAGGTGACTGGGTAATTCAGTATATGGGGCAGCTACATTAGATGAACAAAAGGTAGACAAGAATCTAAAAAAGCAGAATCTCACCACTTACTTCATTCCCTCACAGAAAACATACAATTTACTACTCACAAATGCATTTGAAAAATTATTCCCTTCTGTACTTGCACCCTGTTCCTGTACTTTGTCATGTGTCCCTCAAACCAATTGCCCATTCTGTCATCTGCATCCCGCAGTCTTTGTTCCTGGGCATTTCATTCTCATGGAATCTCTAAGGTGATGCCACACTTGGTGTGTCCCAAAGCTTCTTCATTAGTACTGAAACTACTTGAAGGCAAAAACTAACTCTTTCCTCTTCATAACACCAATTACCCCCACGGAAATATATAATGAATTTTTAAAAGGAAGAGAATGTGCTGGGTGTGGTGGTGCACGCCTTTAATCCCAGCACTCAGGAGGCAGAGGTAGGAGGATAGCTGTGAGTTCAAGGCCACCCTGAGACTATACAGTGAATTCCAGGTCAGTCTGGGCTACAGCAAGACCCTACCTCGAGAAACCAAAAAGAAAAAGAAAAAGGTTTGAAAAGAAATTGTACTTCAAATGTACAATCTTTTATCATTATTCACTAACCAATGCAGTACAACTATTTACATAGCACTGTCATTATATAGCTATTACAAGTACCTTATAGAGGATCTGAAGCAAACTGGAGGGTGTGTGCGTGTGAAGCATAAACATTGTGGAATGTGAACCTATAGGGACTGTGGTATCCTTGGAGGTCCTTTAGTGGATAAAGGGTCAACAGACGTTACTAATAAATGAGACTCTACACAAATATATTTAACTCTCTCATCCAGGACACACAGAATTGGCCCACAACTGCCATGAACCACTTTTTTATCTTTTCTTCTACAAAGGTAAGAATTCAAATATTTTCTCTTTTAAATGAATTTTCCCCCAGAGGGCAAACCAGTCATTTAGTCTCCTGGCAGAGAAAAACAATAAAGTGTTAAGATGGCTTAGCCAGCTTGAAAATATTCTGGAATTTCTGGTTTCTTTTTCTTGATTTTTACACAGCTATATAAATGTGGACCTAATCTGAAAGTCATCTTGAAACATAAATTTTAAGGTATTTTTGCAGTACTTGCCTTTTTTCATTTCACTTGGCTAGGTAGTGTTTAAAATGTGGTATAACCAGGCTACACCTATTTATATTAGTTATCTCAAAATAGATATCTGTGAATCACTATTTTCATGTACTTTAGTCACTCAGAGAAGAAATAGTTAAAATAAACTGTTAGAATAACAACTACTAGTTGAGTGATCCAATACAGATTATATTATAAAAAGTCAAGAAAAACTTTAGTCTCTAGTTCTAAGTACATTTTAATTTTCTGATTAAACCAGTAATCAATGAACTAGTGTGCATGTATAGTTTTTTTTTTTTTTTTTTTAGGAGAATAGAAAATGTTCTTGAATCTTATAAGAGAGTAATTAGGCATTCAAATCACCAACAAAAATATGTGACTGTTAAAGAAAAGGAACAGAATTGCAATGAGAAACTGTATTAACCATATCTGGATGCTAGTCAGTGAAATATTTATTCATTCAATGAACCAAGCTCCTGGGATTTCATTTCTACTTGCTGCCTAGTGAATAAGAAAGTGTGAAGTTCATGTTTGTAACCTTTCACTAAAAGTTTCATTCCTTAGTCATATTCTGTATTGGTGGTCGAGGTAGGATGCCAAGAACTTGTCTGAGTTTCCTTCTCACATGAAATGCCTCAGCTAAATCACATCTCAATGAATGGCTGGGCACAAGGGAAGAGAACTGGTTGAAGGATTTTTTTATTGCCAGTAATTTCATTCTTTAAAGAAATATTCAAGAAGCACTAATAATAATAATAAAATAAAATAAGGAGCAAGGGAAGACTTCATATGCATTTTGGTTATTTGTGCTGCAAAACTGATGGTGATCATGGTACCTAAATCATGGAAAATCTCCTGAGTGGTACAGATTCTTCATTGAGTCTGGAACTCCATCTCCAGTGTCCTGGAGAATTTGACCAAATTCATCTAAATCAATATATTTATTCATGACACTCTTAACCAAGGTTCTTGAATCCCATGTTCTATGAACTTCTGGAAGATCCGCAATTGCATGTCCATGCACACACATGTGTATGTTTGTTTAAGGACTAAATTCATAATTTTGTTTCACTTTTTCCTGACATTCTCCAAGAGGCTTTGACCAAGTCTGTGGAACACACACACTATTAGCCAGGCATTCATAGACAGGACCCAAAGATCTCAGCATCCCTCTGCTATTACTCAGCTGTGCCTGGATTATACCCCAAAGCTTTCAGTTGACAGACAGGATACAGGGTATAATAAAATTGGGGTGCTTAGAGGTAAAACTGAATCATAATTCATATCATTTATTTGAAAGAGTAATTCAGTAAAGCCATGCATGCCTTCTTGGCAATTGTCTCCATAAAAACATATTTAGCCTTTTCTTTTTCATTTTTCTTTTAACATATTTCAAAGAGAAAATATCTTAGAATAATAAAAGCTGGTCTCCATGTTTGTGAATACTGTATATTCTATCACACTCTATTTTTTTAAAAATCAGTTATTTATTTATTTATTTTTTTTTACCATTTTTCTGTTAAGAGGCAGAGTCCCTGTGCTATGTAGCCCAGGCTGATACTAAATTTAAGATTCTCCTGCCCCAGCCTCCTGAGTGCTGGGCTTACAGTCACATGCCACCATGTCTGGCTGTACTTTTTTGTTTAGGCAATCCCAACAGACTGGCCTATTTTTTATATGAGACAGAGACAGAGAATTAGCTACCAGGGCCTCCAACCACTGTAACTGAACTCCAGACACAGATGCCACCTTGTGCAAATGCGTGACCTTGCACTTGCCTCACCTTGTGTGTCTGGCTTACATGGGATCTGGAGAGCAGAACATAGGTCCTTAGGCTTTGAAGAAAAGCACCTTAACCACTAAGCCATCTCTCCAGCCCTGTACTCTTTTCTCTTTGCTATAATATTAACTTTGAGAAGTAGCAGTACTTATTAAGAAGTTCTAGTTCATTTTTTTATACTTCTGTGTAGAATTTTTCCATATGACTGCCCATTATTTACTTGTTATTGTCTTTATGAACTTTTGTTAATTACCAGTGATGTTGCAGTGAGTATTCTCAGTATACCTCATGTGCCCCCTGCAAGATGCCCTGTGAGCCCCCCCCCCACCATCTTGATGGTGCAAAGTGATCATCTTTTCTCCACATACCCAGCACTGTGGATTTTCCAATATCAAAGCATCAACTTTATACAACATGGTATCCATAGTGGCTAGCAATATGTTTAAGTTGATAATGAATCTGCTATTAATACTTATTACATTTTACTTTTGGTTTTTCATGGTAGGTCTCACTCTAGCCCAAGCTGACCTGAAATTCATTATGTAGTCTCAGGGTGGCCTCAAACTCACAGTAATGTTTCAGCCTCATTTAACTGGCAATGCTTTCTTTAGTTGTTGATGTATATATCTAAAATTTCTTATCATATTTTATGTTTTCTTGTAGTGTTTGTTACATAGATGTGCTCATCCATCGAGCTCTCTGGTATTAGTTCTATACACGTAATAGGTCTTTTATGTTTACTAAGTGAGAGAACAAATGAAAAAAGAGGGAAATCTTGTTCAATTTCATAAAGTGTGACATAACTGCAGTCAACAGTGCAATTAAATTTTCTTTTAACGCAATCCTTGTTTAATGGGGGAGGCATTCCCATAAGAACTTACAAATGAGGAAAATATATTTTTGTCCCATGATAAATAAACAAAATCTCATCTCACTCTCATCTTAAAATGTCACCTTCACTTTTGTTTTTCTAGGTCTGTTCTAGTCTCCTCTGCCTCCTGACCAGACTCTTGTTTAGCTCATAGTTTTCTTATTCCTCATAGCTTACCCTTACACACTCGCACCTCACTTGCCATGACTAGCGCTCCAGATAAATGGTATCAGTTCTATCTCTACTGATGACTGACTCACCATGCATGTCTCCTAGTCACCTGCCTCCAGGGCAAGGACACATGATAGAAAACACAGTAGTCTAATCTGGACAAGATATCAAGCATCTTTGGAATTTTCACCCAGAGATCACTGTTGGAATTACTCAACTGTGCCGTTATAGATGAAAACTGTCATAGACAATACAAGAATGAATGCGGATGATGGAGCTCCAACAAAACATTATTTAACATGTAAGCTGGGGAGAGAGCTCAGTTGGTAAAGCCACCGCCATCCCCTGTCCACATGTGAAAAATTGCTATTCATGGTGACATGTACCTGTAATCCCTGCACTGGGAAGGTGGAGACATTAGAATCCTCGTGGCTTACTGGCCAGCAAGTCTGGCTAATTGCTGTACTCTAAACCAAGAAGAGACCCTGGCTCAAAAAAGAAATTTCAAAAAACAAGGTGGATGGTGTTCCTGACGATAACACCAAGTTTGTCCTCTGAACTCCATATACATGCACAGACATGCATCCTCACACATACCCACATGCAAACAAACATGCACACTCACATTAAAAAAAAACATTATTTATAGTGGACTCCAGATTTACACGATTTGACGAGCTCCTGGATGCTCTGTGCTTATGTTTACACCTTCTACTGGTGGTTCAATTTTACTAATAATTCTGCCTAAAGGAAAAATAAAATTAAAAGACAGTTATATGGATTGGATGATGTAAACTGATTGGAGAATTTGGGACAATAAGCCTAGGCTGTGCACTTGCATTGGGCGGAAGTGCCACCTGACGGTGCAGGTTTCTGAAGCAACTGGCAATAACCCAGTCACAGAGAACTCTATACCAACTAGAAGACATCCTGGGGCTCCAGCAAGCCTGGGTGTGGTGTCGTGAGCACAGAATGCCTCCCCTAGCCTCAAAGGTTTGTGACTGAGCTTCCAACTTAGTCCCCAGCTAAAGAGCGTTGTGGACTAAAGCATTGCTAAAACGGGGGTGGGCCTTGAGCTTTATTAGCCCATTCCCCTGGGTGTTCAGAGCGCAGTCACTTAGACTGCTCCCTCCCTGATGCTGATGTGTGAAGATGTGAGCCTGCTGCCCACTCTACCATGCTTCCCTTGCCATGCTGAAACTCCCCTCAAAACTGTAGGTTTGAAATAAATCCTTTCCTCCATAAACTGCTTCCAGTGAAGTGCTTTGTCCCAGCAACAAGAAGGTAACTGCTACATTAGCTTACTATAGGACATGTCAGCTATACAAAGGTTATGATGGGGGCGAAAAAAAAGGTCCTTTTAGTTTTTCTGGAGATTCTGTGTACAAACATAACAGTAAACTATGAATGCCAACAGATAAGCACAAGTTCTCCCTCCCCAAACCCTGTGGGGGTTTTATACATAAGACCACCAGTAATCACAAGAAGCCCCACTTGTGTGTAAAATGTGAGGAAAGTAAATATCTTAGGATTTTTGACTATTTTTATTTTGGAGGTTCATATATTTACAAAGCTTATTCCTAAAATAAAATCACCATTTGCTGCAAAAGTTATTCTTTAAAGGCGTTATTTAGGGTTTTTTCTTCAAAAGAAGGGGTGTTTTAACACATTTTTATTTTATGTGTGTATTTGTATATAAACATGAAAAGACAGCATTTTTATTTAAGAGAATCTAAAAAGCTTTACACTCTTAGAATTCCAATTATACAAAAATTTCATTTTTTTATTACAAACCTTAGGTGGACTTAGGGTATAAATTAATGTGAGGCCATTAACATTAATTTATCCTGGGATAATTAGATATGGACATTTCATATATCTTCTTGTTCATTCACTTGTCAGCCTAGCTCTAGCTTAAACCCCCACATTAACTAGAAAAAAAAAAATGTATTTCGCTGAAGTTAGAAGTTACTTCCCATTTAGACTTATCCTTTCAATAAAAGAAGAGAACACCATACATATGCAAGGAAGGAAACATTATACAAGTGAAAGCTTTTCGGGTTTTCTAAACTAACATGTTATGGATGACAAGATTTCAAAAATAACTGAAGAAACCATTCATGCTGAGGTCAGAAATGGATGTTTTTGAGCTAAACACCCTGGAAAAGATAGGACTCAAAAGCTCTTGATTGGACTTATCCTGAAGTCAGTGGGGACAAAACCAAGAAACTTACTATCTCTCTGTCACTACTAAAGAGAAGGAGGGAGCTCAAGTACTGGAGTTCCGCCTGAAAAGAATTTTCCCATCATAGTTCATATACTACTTAACAGTTATGACTGCACCACTGAAATTGCTTTTTTCCAACTTAGTAAGTTTCATTCTGACAATCTGTAGTAAGAATTAAGGGACCATTGCAGAAGAGGTGGCAGAAAGAATGTAAGAACCAAAGGGAGAGGAGGCGTGCTTACAATACTGTTTTCCAGATATAGTCTTGGTATTAATGACCTCACAGTGGTTGATGCTACCTACACAAGACCTGAATAATAGCAGGAAAAATGATGACATCAAAATAGAAGAGAGACTAGTTGGACTGAAGGGATTTGGTGCAGGGGGATTTGGGGAGGGAGAAAAGGGGGTGGTGGGATAGGATTATGATCATGGTATATTTATATTTATGGAATTGTCAAAAAGTTTTTTCTTTAAAAAGGCATCATAAACTGAAAATACCCTTATGTCTAGAATCTCAGTGCTGTGAGACAAGGAAAAAACACAAATTTCTCTGAGAACTCTTATCTGTCTGAGACATACATAGCAGCTATACAACATGATTCATTGCAAAATTATAGAGACCAACTTTTCCAAGATTAGAATTCAGTGGGTATTCACTACCATCAATTTGGTTGTAATAAAGCTTTGTTCTTAGAGCCTCACAGAAACACATGCTTTGTGTGATGGTTTGATTCAGGTGTCCCTCATAAACTTAGGTTCCTAGCTGATGGAGATTTGGGAATTAACACCTCCTGGAGGCAGTGGGGAGCCTTCCAGCCTCACTCTCCAGCCTGCAGACAGCCACTGTTGGACTGTCCAGCCTGTATCATGTAAGGCAATCTGATCAATTTACTTTATAGTATCTATCCGTTCTGTCAGTTCTGTTCTTCTAGGGAGCCCTGACTAATGCAGTAATGATTCATGATTCATTAATTCAGCGTTTGCGGTGACCTCATAGAACATGACTAAGGGAACTAATAGAAATCTACTGTGTTAGGCTGTTCTTTGAATTCACAGAAGCTGCTATTGGTGTATGTATTCTATATACACTACTTTACATCTTGAGGGGGTTTTTTAACCTAAAAAATTCATTTTAGAAACCATGTGATACTATGTCAATCATATCTACCTCATTATTTTCAAAGTGTAGAGTTTTCCCTTGTATGATTCTGCTATTGTTGATTTAACTAGTTGCTAATGACGGAGTTTTATGTCACTTCTGAGTTGTAAATGACAAAGCCATGCTCTGGGAACATTTTGTGTGCTTCTCTTGTTGCAAGCTACACAGAACTCAGAATAAAAGGAAACTGTAATAAATATACAATAGCTATGGCTATCTTTTGGAGCTACTGGAAATTTTGAGAGACTGATGCTAGTTACTACAAGGGTGGGGTCTGGCCTGTGAATTGAATGTTGCTACACAACCGTCCCACACTGAGGAGGTTGAACAAATGTCAAATAATTACACTTTCTTTGGTAGGTAGGAAAGACCTGGCTTGGTCCTCTTGTGTCACAGATGAACAGGGGTACTTTCCGTTTGTGTATCAGTCTGCCCCACAAAGAATGGAGGTCCTTCCAAAGTGTTCTTGATCTAATAGTGTCAGGCTAATCCCTCTTCCTTAAGGAACAAAGCAGTGGCCACAGGCCAAAGGGAATGAGTCTCTCTTTACATCTCACCCATCCCCCCTTCCCCTAGCACGGGACAACTCTGACTGGTGGATAAAGTAGCTCAGGGCCATCTGTGTGGAGCCTATGATGACTGAGAGCCAACACTTGTAAATGCTCCAATCCCAAGGGAGGAGAACAGAGAAAATAGTTTATAAAAATAAATGAGAACACTTCATTTCCCCAGTCAGTTTCATGCCTCAAAATTTTCTTAGATAAAAAGAAAGTGCCGGAAGAATACAATCCAAACTCCCAGTGCATGCGGATAACCCAAACAGAAAATGGTCACATAAATTAACAATATGAGTTGACAATTTTAACCGTTCCTTTCTCCCACAATTCATTAACAAAATCATTATATTACAATAAAAGCAATTTGGATACAAAGAATGTTCATAAGTTTAGAAGTCAAATTCAAGTTAATTTTAACCCTTTGTTAAAAAATATAAAGGTTTGCACTTATAAAGCACTTCCCCCCTGATGAAGGAGGGCAAGGGTTTTCAGTCGTCAAGGTCCTTCCTGCCCATGTATAACTGTCTCATCTCAGGATCTTGAGCAAATACATAGGTACAGGATCTGCTTAACGTGATAGAATTAAACACAGGTATTGAACCCCACTTGGATTTCTGCATAACAAAGTTATCAAGTGTAAAGAAATAGTGTGAGTACACATTGACATTAGCATATGTGTGTTCACATGCAAATCAGTTAGACTGCAGATCATTTACCATTCCTGAGATAATGATACTCACACTCATTCTTTCCCTTTCCTACTTCAATTCTGCAGCTAATTCACACAAAACCTTCAGACTGGGGAACAAAGCACAGTGCTTGCTACAACTGAAGGAACGGAATACTGACTTACTTAGTGAATTCAGTAACTGGAACCTTGCATGATCAGGTTAAAGCAGAAGACATCTCTTCAGACGTTAACTTCCAGAAGAAAGAAATGTCGTGGATTTTAGTATCTTCTGCTAGCTAGTAGGAGTATCTAAAAGGAAGAATGTTTTCTTCTGAAAGAATAGAATTTGAGTGAGGCGTGGTGGCCCATGCCTTTAATCTCAGCACTTGGGCAGCAGAGGGAGGAAGATCGCCATGAGTTTGAGGCCTCCCTGAGACTACATACTGAATTCCAGGTCAGCCTGAGCTAGAGCAAGACCCTACCTTGAAAAACCAAACAGAAAAAAAAAAAGAAAAGAAAAGAATTTGAAATGAATGTCAGTTTGCAGTTTTTAAAAAACGTCTTTAAAAATACCTTCAAGAAGAGGAAGTTTAAGGCAGTTAAGTGACCTGCAAAGGACATCCTCTCTACGCAGATGGTGGAAGACCTTATCGCCACTGCTGCCTCCAGCAGTTAAGATTTGATTTGGAGGATGTTACCTAACATTTTTAAACTCAGTTTTCCCATGTACAAAATCACTGGTGTGGGCTGGAGAGATAGCTTAGTGGTTAAATGCTTGCCTGTGAAGCCTAAGGACCCTGGTTCAAGGCTCTATTCTCCAGGACCCACGTAAGCCAGATGCACAAGGGGGCATATGCATCTGGAGTTCATTTGCATGCCCATTCTCTCTCTCTACCTGCCTATTTCTGTATCTCTCTCTCAAATAAATAAATAAAAATAAATTTAAATTTAAAAATAAAATATTTTTAAAAAAACATTGGTGTTAGGAAAGGCCCACAAAGGCTCTTTATGATCTGTAATCCTATTAGTTAAGTATGTCACACCAGGAGTTGACAGTGTTTTTCAGTTTGAGGAATGTGCTCTTCTCCATATATTTCAAGTTTTCTGAAGGGGAAAAATCTGTGTGTTCAAGTACAAAGCTTTATGCACACTAGACAACATATGCCTACATAATCTTGATATCAAGTACAATGCTGTCATAAAGTCCTGATAATTCATTTCTTCATTTGTTTATTCACCAAACACATTTCCTATTAAGCAGCCATTAGTACTCACTTTATTGCCTATGAAATATAATAACTACCTTTATTTATACCAGAAATTACAGAAGGAGCTTTAACAATCCACTTGTCCCTTACTATTGCCACAATTATGTGATCGTCAGTGTTTAGAGAGGTTTGTGATTCACCCCAGGTCACACAATATGTGACATGCTCCCAGGGTTCTCACTCCCATCACCATGGCTGTTCAGGGGTAGTCTTGGTTATGACTGCATCTGCTTCGTCAGGTCCCTCCTCCATACCACTGAACACCACTGTTGAGAAATTCTTGGAATCTCACACATGAAACTTCTACCTGGTGCTGCCCCACTCTCAGAGTCTTGGCTATTGTTAAGACATGATACTCATCGCCTAGTACTGCCTTACTAACCTTCCCTACTTCTTTCTTTTTCTATTGATTGATTGATGATTGACTGATTTACCTACTCCAGGCCTCTCCTTTCTTCTGAGGTGTTGTTCATCTCAACTACTCTAATCTTTCCCCTCCACCAGCAGCCTTTTCATGAGGCTTATATATTTGGTCAGACCTCTGGCTGCTTGGCAAAATTAAAGGTTTAGCTTTACTCTGTCGCTTCCTGATCTACCATTCTCTTTCCTCTCTCCTCCATTTACTTGTCAATTTCACAACCTAATCTGTCTCCTCCTTCTCCCCTCCAGCACTGTCTGGTGTCTTATCTCAAACTCTTTTGAACTGCTTTCCTTCACTTATCAGCTCCTCTTTTGCAGACTTCAAACTTGCATTCATACCAGATTTTCCCACTTGTATGAGGTAGTCCCCAGTCTAACTACAGAATTCTACCTTAGGGGACACCCTCACTCCTTGAGGTGCCTTTAGAGATCCTGCTTGCTGGGTCTGCCCACTACCTGCTTGCTGGCTTGTTTTGATCCTTTTCTTTCTAGGACATTGTGTTTGTTTCCTGTGAGATTGGATATCCTCCCAACACATGGCACTACAGATGCTTCCCACTTCTAGATGGCTGAGTTTTCTTCTCAATTCTGGCCACTCTTCTTTTATTGTGGGTTTCCATGATACTGTCTTGTTAAATGCACAGCATCATTTTTCCTCGTAGTACTTTTGCCCCCATGGATACTGTACTGCCCTAGCTCTGGTATCCTATCTTTTGTATTTCTGTTATCCTCTCCTTTCCCAACATGTCAGTCTCTTGCCAATCTCTCTCCCTGAACTCTTTCCTCAGCACTTTCACAATCCCTTCTTCTAAGTAGTGGCAACTAAATAATCTTCCATCTCTCTCCTTAGCCCCAAACAGGCCCCATGTCTGCCTATAAACCTAGCTTCCATGCAGGACCAAGTCCAAAAACTACTGCTTGCAAGTAGCCATACTTGGTTGAAATCTTGAGAAGTTTGATTCCTTTATTTCCTTCTTGTGAGAAGCTAATTGAGGACTGAGCACTCCAGTTCTCCCTCTGAACCTTATTTTGTGTTCAGTGTATGCATGTCTCAGAGGAGGAGTATTCCAGAAGGCCCTGGCCATGCTACATTGTTGTCCCATTCCCAGACATTTACTATAGAGCAACTCACTGACTTCCATGCAGCCCTGGAAGCAATTAAATCTACTATGAGCCAGTCTCTTAAATACCCTACCACATGCTTTGCAAATCTATTAGGACTGAAGTGTAAGGGGAATTTGAACCAACAGAACTCCCTCTACCCATAAAAAGAAAAAAAAAATTACCTTCAACTTTTTTGAAGGGGAAAAGAAATATTTTTTTTCTCATTGATGACAATTGTGAATTATGTTTCCTATCCTTTCCTTAGGTGGGTATTCTGTTTTCTCTAGCACAATGTGATAGTTTCTTGGCTACTCTTGTTTATGGTTGTCTAGGCTACTTCACCTAGTGCCATCTATAAACTTATTATTATCCACTTCCTGCCCTGAAGCCTGGAATAGAAGTTCATACCTACAAGCTCTGGAAACAGCTCTCGGCAGCATGACCTAACTAGTTTAAGAAAAGTAATTTGTGAAGTATCTCATCAAATCCAACACTGGATGTAAAAGCTTGGAAGCCATGTAAGGACACATTTCTTGTTTTAGATACTTGAAAATTCTCACTTCCATTTCTAGTGAAACAGCTGGGACCATTCTACACGGGGGGGAGCGGGGTTGAGGTGTTACTGAGTGGACAAACTAAATGGGTGACCTGAATCAGTGCCCAGAAATCAACACAACTGATACAAACCCAATGAGGGGATGCTTTTCTTTCCTAATACAGTTACTATTCTACCTCTGGAAGAACCACAGGGTCATCTCAGTATGAGACTGAAGTAGGACCATGTTAACTAGGGATATTGGCTCCACTGGGAAGATTCAAACCCATCTCATTCTGAACTCAGCTGACTTTATTCTAGTTTTTTGTTTTTGAAAGAAAGAAAGAAAGAAAGAAAGAAAGAAAGAAAGAAAGAAAGAAAGAAAGAAGGAAGGAAGGAAGGAAGGAAGAGTTGGATGACTATTTGAAAATGTTCAAGATAGGTAATAAAAAAGTTGCCTATTCACAAAGTGTCATTTCTTTTACTTGCCAAGGTCTACATGAAGAAGAACAGAAACTTCTAGGTTCAGGAGCTTATCTTGAAGTTGTTAAGTGAGCTCCCCTAGAGTCAGTATATTATTACTCTACTTCCCTGTCTTTTCCATTTGATGGAATGAAATTGAACTACATAATTTTATCATCTGGCATGAGGAATTTAAGACAAATTTTATCTCACATCTCAATTATTTAGCCTGACTGCTGACCTAGTTCAAAAGCCCATTTGAAGCCTTAGGATGTAGTTCCAAGGTGCTGGATAAACAGCACCTTTGGGATTGCAATGAACACAGATTTCTAGCTCTTTTGACTTTCATTGCTCTGGAAAATGCCACTGCCTAGCTGAAGAAATGAGAAATATTCCACATTCCTGGAAATAGAAGAACAATGGGAAGAATTATTTGTAACAAGTTTCAAGGACACAGTAAATGGTGGGAACTCAAGCATTGAATGAGTGAATTCTAGGTCTCATCCAGACTGAGCAATAAATATTTCCTTTTCATGAGTAAGTATAAAAATGTTAGCTATACAGAGAAAAAAATGTTAGCTATATTAGTACCTCAGACTGTATAATGAAAATAAAGTCACTTCCTTTTACTTGTTAATTAATTTATTTATTTTGGAGTTTTTGTTTGTTTGTTTGTTTGTTTTGTTTTGTTTTTCAAGGTAGGGGCTTGCTCTAGTCCAGGCTGACCTGGAATTCACTATGTAGTCTCTGGGTGGCCTCAAACTACTTCTGCCTCCCAAGTGCTGGGATTAAAGGTGTGCATCACTACACCTGGCTACTTTTTAATTTATTTTTAACCTTTGTATATGTGTCTGTATGTGGGTTCATGTGTGAGGGCAGGCACACACATGCCACGGAGGGCTATTTTCAGGTGTCCATTCTCACCTTCCACCACATTTGAGGGAGGCTGTCTTTGTTATTCACTGTTATATATGCTAGATTATCTGGCTTGCTAGCTTCTGCTATCTCTGCCTCCTATCTCACAATAAACACACTGGAATTACAGATGTGTGCTTCCACATCTAGCTTTTATATGGATTCTGGGGATCCAAATTCAGGTCATCACACTTGCATCACAAGCAGTTTTAGTCATCTATCCAGCCCCACTTCACTTTTCAAAGAAACTTTTGATTTTTATTGTAAGAGATTTGGGGAAGAAAAAAATAACACCCCCAAACACGTTATTAAGAAGTGGCATTGGTTTCTTTTCCATTGGTAAAATACACTGGAGCAAATTAAACATACTCAGTATTTTATTAACTAGAACATTTAGTTTAACTAGTTTAATTGCTACTGTTTAGAAATTACTATGATCAGTGGTAACTCCTGTGTTTGGTCTCTGTGTGAGAATCCCCTGAGTAGAACACCCACCTACCTGCACAGGCAGCTAAACTCCCAGTTACAAAATTTCCCAAGGGGTCAAGAGAACTGGTAATCAGTGGTTCTATATATTGCAATCTTGGACAATGCCTTTTAAATTCTTTCAATAAGAGGAAGTGCTAAACATCAGTGAGAAAGTCAAACTTTGCTTTTACCCTGTCAATCAATACAGATAGCTTTTGTGGCTCAGCAAATAGTAAACTAATACCCTTTTACATTAAAAATTCTATGAGAAAAGGAATTGTCATTTTGACTAAGACCGTATTTCCTATGAAAAACCTTATACATGGCATAAATCCAGGTTACTTAATAAACACTAAAGAATTGCATCCTAATTTTATCAGTCAGAAAGCTGAGAAACCCATTCAGTGACTAAAATCATGGAAAATGCTCAACTTCATTCAGTCTTTCTTAGTGCTTGAAGCCATGAGAGAATACGGGCTTAGACAAACAGGAGTCCCGTGCTTCTCTCCTATTTTGCAGAAGTTCATAGGAATAACTTTCACAAGGTCTATGCTTTGGAAACATTTACAACTAGGAAACAATGCAAGTGGTTTTCTATGTCTGAGGTTCTCCTATGACATACCAGAAGTCTGAGGCTACAGGTTAACCTCTCAACTCTGGTGTCAGGCTACAGATCTATTTCTTAGCTCACTGAATGAGGAAACTTTAGTGATTAGAGGACTATGAGGTGGAAATATCTTTAAGGTAAGTGCTATTTTATCAACATTTAGTGTAATTTTTCTTGAAACTTGCTGTCTACTCAGCCCCATTCCCCATTTCCTCTGCTCACCCTCTGCTTACCTCCTAATGGCTAGAATTCTCCAGCATCAATCTTGACCTACTTCCTTTCTTTTTGCTACTTTCCATGTGATTTTGACCACCTGTATTTTAGATTGGCATCTACAGCAGCTACAAGCGGCTGTAAGTTGTACCAGCCCTGAAATGAGTAAACGCATTTTATCACTCTCAGTTTTTATTATTTTTTTCATGTATTTCTCTCAACCTGTTGTTCCATCTAGTCTTGATCTCAGTTAATTACTCCACTATCTACATAATTAACTCAAGTCAATTAGCTGTAAATAATTAATCTGTCTGTCTTCATCTTCCATATCTGTTCATTCATGAACACAGTTCAACTCTATTGCCATGAAGTCCCTATAGTCCAACATAGTTCTTGCTTTCATCTCCATGCTTTATACCTAATTTTTTTTTTTCTGAAGTTGGAATAATGGTTTAAATACTGATCTCTGGTTCAAGTTTTGGTCTCCTTTGAGCCATTATTCATAGAGTTGGTGGACTAATAACCTAAAATGAAAACCAATGATAGCTAGATGTGGTGACACACATCTACAAGCCTAGTTCTCCAGGGGTTGAAGTAGTAGGATTACCACTCATAGGCCAGCCTGGATTTATAGAGAAATTGAGGCTAAGCTTGGATACATTGGGACACATTTAGAAAGAAGGGGAGAAAATGAATGAAGTAAGGGAAGAGGGAATATGAATCAGTGTCATCACTGCCTGAGTTCTGTCACAAAGATTGTCCAATAGGTACAGAATAAAAAGCCTATAACTGGACTCAGAGGTTAAGGCGCTTGCCTGCAAAGTCTAACAACCTAGGTTCAATTGTCCAGTACCTTCATAAAGCCAGATGCACAATGCATCTGGAGTTTGCTTGCAGTGGCTGGAGGCCCTGGTGCACCCATTTGCTCTCTCTTCTATCTCTCTCTGCTTGTAAATCAATAAATAAAATATTTTAAAAATATTTTTAAAGGGCTAGAGAGATGGATAGGTGGTTTACACATTTGCCTGCATGGCCTAAGGACCCAGGTGCAATGCTCCAGTAACCACATAAAGCCAAGGTGGTGCATGTGTCTGAAGTTCATTTGCAATGGCTACAGGCCCTAATATACCCATTCTCTCTCCCA
This sequence comes from Orientallactaga sibirica, assembly GCA_036365145.1. Lineage (NCBI taxonomy): Eukaryota > Metazoa > Chordata > Mammalia > Rodentia > Dipodidae > Orientallactaga > Orientallactaga sibirica. The sequence continues at coordinate 21,909,459 of JAEOAD010000006.1, forward strand.
CTCTCTCTGTCTCACCCTCCCTCCCTCTTGCCTCTTCTCTCTATCATTCTTAAATAAATTTTTAAGTAAATTAAATTTTCAATTTTTTTAATTTTTAAAAAAATTCTAGAATTTTAACATGCTAATACCGTACTCCACCATATGTATATTTTAAATACTATATAAATATGTATAGCTCTTACATATAATACTGATATAACATTTTGATACATGCTGTATTGCATAGCAAATACCTTGGAATTAAAAGTACTCCCTCCTAAAAGGAAGAAAAAGGCTCAGGAGATCAAACCTGGAAGAGCTGAAACTCAAAAAGTCACAGGATCAGTCCCAATGGTTATAGGAACAGTAAACGACTGTTAAGAAGCAAACTCTGACCAGGGTTTTGTAGCAATTTTCTTTCAACTGATATATTCCCTTTTCTCCTGGGGGGGGGTGGTATTGAAGGTTCAGGAAAATCAATAAGTCTAAGAAAAAGGTTGCAAGACACATCCTTAAGGCTATTTAAAAGTTAAACAACTGCTTGGGGAGAGCCTCTATGACCTGCCCAGCTTCCTGAAAGTTGGCCTGCAAGTCATACAGTGTGCTGTAAGCTCTCCCACCAACCCAGCTGCCTGCAAATCTTGCAGTGCGCTCCAGAGATGTAGCTTCTGTGAGTCATCACCTATGCTGGGGTGGGCTTGTCAGTAATGCAGCTGCCTTTGAGTCACCCATGTTCCTATAAGCAGCCCCTCACCCTGCTCTGTAAGAGTCACAGTCAGCTTCATACTGTTGGTATGAAGCTCCAAATAAAACACAGCTTACAGGAGGAAGGGTTTATTGGAACCTTACAGATCCAGGGGAAGTTCCATAATGGTGGAAGAAGCTGGTCCCCTTTTGCAGGTCCACGCAGAGAGAAATACCACCAGCAGCACCATAAGCAAGCACATGAGAGCAATCCCAGGCAGAGCTCAAGCAGTCTGCATATATTATTGAAGAATTCCAGATCCAACCCAAAACACCTGAAGGCTGGACCCTAGGATCCACACACAGTGACACCTCCTCTAGCCCAGGTAGCTGCAGAACCAAGAAGCTTTAATAAAACTGAATCTATTGAGTGACATCCATTCACACTACCACAGTAAGTAACCACCCCAGCAAAGGCACTGGTTCATCAAATCTGGTGTTATGCAATTGTGCTTTGGTCTGTGCCCAATCTGTGGTAAATAGATGTGTGATCATGTCTCCCCAAGAAGAAAGTTTCACGCAGCCTCCTGTATTACAGATTAAGAAACTGGTATTGAAAGCAAATTATTCATTATGATTAAGTCAGCAGGATGCAATGATGGTGACTGAATTGGCACCTAATCATATTCCCTATTAAATGTCCTTGAGCCATATCATCCTCTGCTAAACCACCATTTCATTCCACACATTAACTAGGACACATAATGGCTGCCAGTACAAAAAAAAAAAAATATGGATTGTAACATTACCATTGTAAAAGACCATCCTGTTACTGACTGAGGAAGAAAAGAGATTCTGGAATTATCTCATAGGTGCTATAAAGAGAAAAAATGACCACCATGACAGAATTTTTGCAAAGCATAGCTTAGTGCTGTAATCCCAGCACTTGGGAAGCTGAGGTCAGAAGGCTACCTCAAGTTCCAGGCTACAAAGCACGATCTTGAGTCAAAAAAGAGCTCATTTTCTCATGTATACTTAAAATTTAATACATTTGGGAGAAGGCTCATGAAAGCCCACCCCTTTCTGAGTATCTATATACAGCCAATAGTTGCTGAGGGAAGGAGGTACATTTTCTTTGGTGATATGGCCACTGGTAAGGAGTCTATGTTCCTGTAAGTAACGCTTCACCCAGGATCCTGCAAGCAACTCTAATGACATTCACTGGATTTTATATATATTAAAGACATGAAAATAGAAGGAAGAACTAGAGTGGGAAGGGAATGAGAGAGGTAGGAAGTATATATGATCAAAATACATTATATACATGTATGACAATGCTTCCCCAGTATTATGTATAACTAACATATGCTAATAAAAATTTTAAAAAATTAAATGCCTTCAAATTATGAGATAGACTTCATGTTACTAAAAATAATTTAATATTCCTCTTATTTCATTGCATTTTATTCAAATATCTCTTTTTATTTTTAGTGGAGAAATAAAAAGAAGTCAACTCCTGGATCAAGGATGTGTGAATTTATATTGTGAGCTTACTCTGTTTATAGAATATATATGGACGAATGTACATATGCATGTAACAGTGAAAGTAATTGTTAAATTTAGGAAATGGTGATTAAACAATATTTAGAAAACTCACTCTTCAAACAAACTGTCACTTGAAAGTATCACTAGGAGACTCAGAGAGAGCTCCATCAAAGAATTTTACCAATAATAAAAATACCATGAAGTTGTGTTGCCAATCTGTCTCCAGGGTTGCAAACAAATAAAAATTCAAATAACACCCTTATAAATGGCTGAAGAGAAAAGGGAAACCAAATATAAACATGGACATATCATTAAAATAACTGTGAACTATAGATGTTCAACAATTGGGCTTCAAGCAGTTCCACACCACTGGGCTGTATGAAACAAGCTCGACTGGCATTTTTATCTGCCAAAACAGCCATTTGCAATTAAAAATTAATATTGGCACTACTTCTTTGCAAGCAATTATCAAAAGCCTTCTGGCTATCTCTGTTGTTTATAGTCTTTCTTGTACCAGGGCTGTATTCCATTTGGAAATAGTCTCATATATTTCATTTCTTTTAGGCTATAGTATTCCCAGTATCGATATCTTTAAACTTTCAACATTTATTATTGAAAAATGGTCCTCAGACACTATGGTACTATTTATATTTCTAAAACTAGATTGACTTAGAATGGAATATTTTATGCTAGTATATTAGCTGAGTTTAAAGCAGTATAAATTATATAAGGTCTCCCTCTACTAGAGAAAAATAGGCAATTTTTAATGAATGCAGGATCAAATATAAAATGCAAATATCATTTTTATAGTCACATACTTAATTCAGAGCAAATTGCTATGTAAATAATGAAGTAATTAACTGGATATAATTGAATGAGGTACAGAAAGACTCAGTAGAGTAAAATTCCACCTTCTACAAGAGAACAGGTGTGTTTAAATGTATTTTAGATGTATTCCTGGGCCATCTTCTGTGTAAAAGACAGTTTTGCATGATAGTGATGCAGCAGTGAGAGAGAGAGAGATGAAGGGAGAGGGAGAGATACACAGGAAGAGAAAGAAGGAAAGAGACAGAGAGAGAGAGAGAGAGAGACTGAACCTGTCTTTAAGATTTGCTTGTGTATGGAGGGAGGAGAGATAATGAACAGGTTCCCTCTCCGAGCATAGGAGGGATATGTTCTTTTAAGCTTTACAAAGGTCATCTTGGCTAAATTGTGGTATCTGGAGCATGAGAAGTAGGGAATGAAGTTGTAGCTAAAAATTAGGAGGAAATCTTCCATACTGTAATTTGTTATGCCAAATCCGCTGTCTCTTTTGGAACACCACACTCACAATACTGCCATCCACTATCTCTGTTGGGTGATAGACACTACTGCATAGATGAAGATTTTGAGCCCCAACAAGATAACAAGACTTACTCCAAATCATAAAGTTACTTATTGGAAAAGTTAGGGGCCAGGCATGCATCTCCTAAGCTACTGCCAGCCCCATATCTTTTCCCTTTGAATGAACCATCATCAGTATCTCATTCCAAGAAAACTGCAAAGACTAGGTATTTCTTTCAGTTTGGGCTCACTCTGAAACTTCAATGTGGAAGGCTTCCAATGAAAATGGCTTCATCACTTATTAGGCAAGCATTTATCTAGGGTCTACTTAAATACAAAGGAACTTGCCGGGTGCTTGAGATTCAGAGTTAAGTAGGATATATATATATATGAGAAGTTCTCCCTCAGACTAGAAGGCTGGAACAAGTAGCCCATGACACATACCTCTCCCATGAAGAACCATTTTAGTGTCATTCCCAGCATGCCATGGAACCTGACTGGGATACCTACTCATCCTAGAAGACGGTCTGGAAGTGGGCATGGAAGAAAGAAACAAGAAGAGTTGGAAGAAGGAAAGTTAGGGTTCAGGAAGCACAGGGGAATCCAAGAGCCCAGCATGAGCAAAAGACTAGTGGTGAAACACAGAACAGTCTAGCAAGGCTTAAAATCACAGGAGATGTCAGAGAAGAGGCTATAATCAGGTCAAAAAGACAGGCAGAAAACATGGCACTCTAAACTTTCAAGGAATCTACAGATCAATTTATTCTAGTCCTAACCACTCCCCAGCACCCTGAAATAATACTTACAATCCTTGGAACTTCAGGGTATAGCAAAGGCCATCAGCAAGCTCTTCCATGAAATATCCAATCAAGTCTTATCCAACTTTCTAGTACATTCTTCACCACCAGAAACTGCTGGCCATAACCTCTTTATCCACATCTTTCTTTACTAATAGAAAAATCAAGTCTCATGGCTTTTCCCTTGGCCTTCTGGATTATTCTAACATGGGTGTCCCAGGCCTTCCATGGAGTCTTACTCTTCCATCCTTTGTCTAGTGCTCATATTCCCAAACTCAGTCCTCCACCATAGCTCCATTCACTCTGTGCATTCCCCAGAGTATCTCACTTTTTTTCTATTCAGTGCTTTTACAAACTGCTAGATGTCTAAGCCTATGACCTAGACATTTACATTAACCTCCTGACTTGTAAATGCATTCATTCATTCAAAAATATTTTTACTGTGTGTGTGCACTCCATGTGCCAGTAATAATTTGGGTTGCTGACCTAAGACTCAATGAAAAGAGACTTTGTCTGGTTCACTACCATGTTCTCAGCCCTTACAATCTCAAGGACTAGAAAACACCTGAAACTCTGTGTGTCCACATCTGAACTACTTACAGTGCTGTGGACATGGGTCTTCACACTTGGTCCTGTATATTAATGGATGGTACCTCCATGCCTAAATCACCTTCAGAAACATCTTTCTCATGAGACTGAGGAAAACAATGAGCCAATTCAATGTCCTAACATTTTCTCTGCTTAACTCTCTATATATATATATATATAAAATTTGGGAGAAAGAAAGAATGAGCATGCCAGGGCCTCCAGCCACTGCAAACTCCAGATGCATGCACCCACTTGTGCATCTGGCTTACGTGGTTCCTAGAGAGTCTTAACCGGGATCCTTGGGCTTTGCAGGCAAACTCCTTAACTCCTAAGCCATCTCTCCAGCCCCAACTCTCTCCTCTTAACCTCCACAGTTATAACCATAGTTCTACAACCATCTCTTACCTTTCTACAAAAGTTTATGGCACATAGGGAGTCAACAGACATTTGCAGAATGAATTAACATGTGAAATTTTGCATAACTGCTACCACATTTCAGGCCAGGTTGACTCAATTTAAACCCCAGCACCCTTCAGTTTCCAAACAGAAAACAAAAAGAAGCATTCTAGGGCTGGAAAAATGGCTCAGCCATTAAGGTGCTTTCTTGCAAAGCCCAAACACCTGGGTTCGATTCCCCAGTACCCACATTAATTCAAATTCACAGAGTAGTATACACATCTAGAGTTCATGTTCTATGACAAGAGGCCCTGGCGCTCACGCTCTCTCTCTTCTCTCTGCTTGCAAGTAAATAAATAAATAAGCACTCTCCTGATTTTTACCATTCATTGACCACTGCTGCACACAGGACAAAGACCAGATTCCACGCCATCATCTCAGGCTGTTCAAGGTCATGTTTATACTCTTCCCACTCCCTTCTTTTATGCAGCTGTTCTCACCCTATAAATACATTAAAGTATTTACAATTACTGTGCACATTCACAATTCTGTAGCTTTTAGTCATTACTTTTACCAAGACTGTTCATTCCCCCTGTGTAGTGGTCTTAATCAATCTTCCCCCATAAACCTATGTTGGTGCTAGTTTGGGAGATGGAGCCTAGCTGGAGGAGGTATGTTGATGGAGGTGGGCTTTGGGATATTAAAGCCAGCTCCCTCTAGCCAAAGCTCAGCTCACACTCTTGCTACTGTTTTCCACTGCTGTGGCAGAGGTGATGTCCAGCCTCTGCTCATGCCATCCTTCCTCCTATGATCATGGAGCTTCCGCACAAGACTGAAAGCCAAAATAAATTCTTTCCTCCCATCAGCTGCTTTTGGTCAGGTGTTTTGTTCCAGCAACAACAGCACAAAGGTACTACAACAGCCCACTTTATCCACCTGAAAATTAACTGCTGATTTACACAGAACTCTGCTTGTGCCTCACTTCCCCTTCAAAGACTGCTGGCTTTGCTGCCCCCATCTCCTCCACTTTACTCTTGTTTGCATAAAGCTTTGCAACCTACTTCCTCTATAACGGCATAGATAACGTTTCTTCTTATTTGGTCACATGCTTATAATGCTTATAATCACCCTACCCTACACTTTTCCTTCCTTGAAAGTATTTGTCTTATTAGTTTGGAAATGCATGCATGTTAAACACTCAAATATATTAGATGAATGAGTAAACGAATAAGTAATTAAGAGTCACAGAAAGGGAATGATATAAGATTTACCTTTTGATTAACAAAATCAACAGCCACAAGGTTGTAAAGAAAGCAAGATGATCAACCCTTCCATTGGAAAGGAATCGAGAGGTACAGAAAGAGGAAATATCAAAAGACAGAAAGGAATAGATATAGAAAATGAAAAAACAAATGTAATGGCCATTTGGATGCTCAGTGGTTACAGGTATGAGAAACGGGATGCCTTTTATGACTCCTACCTTGGGTGATTAGATTGCTTATTCTACTCTACAATATTTATAAATTTCTCATTCATTGTACTAAATACCATACACAAGATACACTAGGCAATGGGATGAGTCAATGGATCTGCAACAGAGCTTCCTGTGAGATTCCTCAGGACCACATTTGTTACACTGATGGGAATTTACATGCAAAATCCCATTCTGTATTACATCATACTTCTAAATTTTGGGGGGAGGGGGAATCAAAAAAGAAGAAATCACCTTTCATAGCTCTTCTAGTCAACTGAATCACAAGTTAAGACAGGAAACATGGCTACCCAGTGAACCCAGAAGAGAAGGAAGGGTCCAGATCTCTTGATCTCCACTAATTTGGAGATGGGAAGAAATTATTTGAAGTAAGTCATCTCATGTTCTTGCCAACCAGCTTACCATTAGGCTGGGATATATACTCTTAAAATCACATTTCACACCATTAAAATGACATTATAATAATTATTTTACATATTTTAATAGAAATTTATCTTTATCTGAAGCCTAACTTTACATATACTTTTCTTGTTTCTTGGCAGTGGAAACACTGGTCTAACCAAGTAAATTCATCCCTGAAGTGCCTCATTAATCACGGTGCACTTGTTCTTGGCAGGAACCTTAATATGCTACAAAAACTGTTATTAAAGTAAGATTTGAGGATTCCCAAGCTGGCAGGGCATTAGTTAGTTACACCTCTCTAGAAATAATCTTCTTATAGTTTCCTGTAATGGTCTTATTAGACTTACAGCTCAAAGCAACTATACTTTATTAGTTTAATGTGTAAAGTCCGCTATTCAAAAACTCATTTGAAATCATAAGCAGCAATTACCAAAGATGGCCCCTTTCCCCGGGGGTCTGCAGTAGATGAGTCTGATCCTTCCAGAACATGACATGCTCAACTCTTACTGTGTGCTACCAATGTAGACCTAGCACCTCCGTGTAGCTGCTCAGACTTGTCAGTGGCAGGCTCTTAGATGTCTTTCATACAAATCTTTACATTAGCAAGGATGTATTGGCATGCACAACATTTATTCCCTACCCCACACAACTGTCACTGCTACACTCAAAAAGTTGGTGAGAGGCCGGGCGTGGTGGCGCATGCCTTTAATCCCAGCACTTTGGAGGCAGAGGTAGGAGGATCACCATGAGTTCGAGGCCACCCTGAGACTACATAGTGAATTCCAGGTCAGCCTGGTCTAGAGCGAGACCCTACCTCAAAAAACAAAAGCAAAAAAAAAAAAAAAAAAAAAGGTTGGTGAGGAGGTAAATATTCAGACTTGAACCTTTTGAAAAATCATTTGTCAAGTCAAAGTGTAAAAATCCCATAAAGCCCACACAACCCTCTTAAACACCCAGCCATCATAAAGAATAGATTGCACTGTGAGAAATTCCCCTTCATGTCAGTGAGCAATGCTTGGGAGATATCAAGTATGTGCAACAAGCCTGTCCCCCACCCTCCCTGAATGTATAGCAGCAAATCAATCACAAAATACAAGGCAATAATGACATCATGTTGAAAATTCAAAGCCATGAATATTTTGAGCACGTTCTTCTAAAACCCTCACCATCCATACCCAGGTATATTTGCTGCCAAATTAAACATCATCATTGCTAGAATTTTTCAGTATATTCTGACAGGTCAAAATCATTTATTAGGCTCATTAAGTAGTATAAGAATTAGAGAACAACCAGAGATGAACATTATAAAGGATCGGTGGTGTTTCTCAGGCATTAATTACAGCATCTGCATCCACATCAATATGACTCTCACATCAGCGAATGACAGACATAACTTGTGCCTTCTGATGGAACAACACCACCACACAGCATTCTCCATGTGCACACTGTAAAATGGAAAAAAGTTGGAGGGGATATTCTACTAATCCTACATGCTCACATCAATCTGGAACTGTAAAAATTTCCAGACACCAGGGCCCCAGATTGTAGGCTCCACCAATTTCCTGAGTTCTACCTGGTCAAATTTCAGGCTCACCTATTAACAAAACCCTTCTCCTGTTATTTAAAAGAAGAAGGGGGAAAAAAAAAAAAACTTTCCCATATTGGTGCCAATCCTGGATATATATGGATGACCCGCCTCATTTCTGGTAGAAACCTACTTCGTGTGTTCTAAACATATTTTACTAGGAAACAAGGACCCTATCAGTGAGTGTCTGCAACTTTCTCTTCTGGGTCTCTCAAGGCTGACATCTTTTATTTAGTTTTTAACATACAGAAGCGAAGGAGGAGCGTTAAAAGTAGAGAAGAAGAAGGAATCTTAAGGAAAAAAAAGAATTAGACAAGGGTGTGAAGGCATTAAAAACAATGATAAAACGTCCAGATAAATCCAACAGGAGATTGAATGAATGGACGTTGTGGGGAGGGAAAAAAAACAAAAAAAACACAGTAGTAAACTTTAAAGCCACTGAAAGGTTTTTAATGCCTGGGGGAAAAATAAACATTTGCTTCCAATCATTTTCTCATTAAGCATTCTCTGCTAGCCGGCGAGAGCTTACTTAACACATACACTTTGACTCAGCGCCCTCAGTGCGGATTTAACCCGCTGCCTGATCCCAGTCCAGAGACTCCAGCGATCTCGCTCGAGCGATGCTCCAGCGCCCCAGGCTTCCCCACTGGCCCCGGCGACAGCCAGCTGCCCCGGGTCCGCTCGCGGGGGCTAAACCCGTGGCCACCTTGTCCGTGGCCACAAGGGCCACATGCACTGGCAAGATTTTCCGTTGCGATCGCTGTGTTTCTGGCCAGGCGTGTTTCCGGGCGCGCTCGGGGCTCTCTCTCCACAAGTAGCAGCTTCGCATTCTGGCCACTCTGGACGGCCTGAGCACCACCACCCCCAACACACACACACCACCTCCTTAGCATGTCCACTCCACTCCCACGGGCGCACGTCCGTTTCACCACCTACTCCCCAGCTCCCGGGCGCCCCACTCAATTCAAGTTTACGAGGTTTCTCCGGACCTCAACCGCTCCTCCCCATTATCTGCTAAAGCCTGCGATCCGGCTTTGGTTGGCTCCTGCCCTAGGGGGGAAAAGGCGCGCGGGGGGGGGGGATTCAGTCGGAAGCTGCTGGTGCAGAGTGGAGGGGAGGGGAGAGAAGAAGGCTCACGCAGATGAGGTGGGGAGGTGCAACGGAGAGGGATGGAAGGCTGGGGTGGGGGAAGACCCCAAACACGTGCAAAGAAATAAGAAAAAAAAAAAAAGAAAACCACCACATGTTTGGGGGGGTGGGCCGGGCGGCAGGGGGCTCCCCTGGCAGCGGCGCAGGCGTGGTCAGGGGTTGTGTGTGTGTGTGTGCGCGTGTGTGTGTGTGCGGGTGTGTGTGTGCGCGCGTGTGTGCGCGGTGGGGCGCGGGTACTCACACGAACGCGTGGTAGACGAACGCCCAGCCTCGAGGTCTCTCCAGCACGTTGTACAGATAGTTCTGCACCCTGCGGTACTTCACGTTCCTCCGGCAGCTCTGGCTACTCGTGTAGGAGAGCGGCTTCCCCAGCAGGCTCATCCGGGCCCCGTGCTTGCCTCGCCGGCTGCTCTCTCTCAGGCCGCCACCGCCGCCGCCGCCGCCCCCAGCGCCGAGCGCGGCCGCGCGGGTGCCGAGCAGCAGCAGCGCGTCACCCCTGGCGGCCGCCGAGTTCAGCAGCACTCTCCCGCGGCCCGACTCCACATCCTTCATGCCGCCGCCCGGGCGCCCCCCGCCCGCCGCCGCCGCCGCCGCCGCCGCCGCCGCTCTTCACCCACAGCCCGGCGGCGCCGCCCTCCTCTCCTCCCGCGTGGTGGCGGGGCATGGCATCACCACGGGCACCGCGAGGGGGGCGCCACAGCCTGCGGCGGGGGTGCCGGCCTCATGTGCGCAGGCAGCGTGCGTTCCACGGGGAAGTGCGGGCTGCTGAGGTCTGGCGGGGTGGGGGGGAGAGGAAGAGAGGAGGAGGAGGGTGCCGACCGGGCGACCCGCCTTGCCCGTGACCTCGGAGCCCTGGAGGGGCGGGGGAAGCAAGCTTGAGGGCAGCCGGTTAAAAAAAAGAAAAAGAAAAGAAAAGCAAGAAAGAAAAAGAAAAGAAAAAGCTCCTCCGGGGTGGGGACCGGCCCACGGTGGGATGTTGCAGGACAGTCCCCAATGTCTTGTGAAGCAGCCTGGAGCTTCCAGTTCCCGATCCGGACCTCCTCCGGGGCTGTCCCTTGGAGAGGGTTGCAGTGGCGGGTTCTAATCCCCGAGGCTACCACTCCTTTCTTGTCCAAAGTCTCTAGACCCTCCTCTGCGCCCCCCCAACACACCTCCAACCTCCGACAGGCGCGGGGGTGTGCGGGGTGCTCCGAGGCACGCTCGCTCCCACGCGCGCGCACCCAGCCACGGGCTCCCGCGCTTGCTCCTCTAGCTCCACTCGGTGCACACCCAGCCTGGGTCTGACTCCCTCCTTGTTCCTGGGGAGCACCGAAGTCTGTCCCCCTTCCGAGGCTCGAGTTGAATTGGGTGAACACACCCCCTCAAGCCCCCCAGAGCTTGGAGCTGTCTGGAGAGAAGGTGACCTCGGGGTCCCCCCACTCCAGGGCAGAAACTGGAACACCAGGTCCAGAGCTGTCCTGCCGCCGCTATGCCGCCGCTATGCCGCCGCGCCCGGTCCTGCCATCCTTCCGTAAGGGGTGTGGGCTGGGGCAGCCGGGTGCTGCTGCTCTCCAGGTACTGGGGAGCCCCGGAGCTCCCAAGCCGGCCAGTGCTTCGGGGCAGTAGCGCTTGGGTTTTCTGCGCAAGGGTGGTGGGGAGAAGAGTCCTTCAAGCCTTTTCCGCGGGCACACCTGGAGGACCCAGCTTCTTTTCGAGGCTCAATCGAGCCTGCAAGCTGTGACTTTCCATCCCAGCATCAGTCTGCAAGCCCGGGAGTCGCTGAACATCCTTTCCATCCCGGGGGTGGGGTGTGGGGAGGGTGTAAAAAAACTCCAAAGTGGCTCTTCTGCTGGTGAGCTAGGCTCCGCCTGACACAGAAGCCTGGGAAAATGAATGCAGTTCTCTGCTGTCAAGAAATTTCCATTTAAGTCGGAGAAAGTCATAAAACTGTTAAGTTTCTGAGGTGGCCGTGGCGTCCCCAGTGTAGGAGAGAGGAATTCTGGAGACTGGGGAGTGGGAGGGGGGTATCTAGGACACACCTCTCCACCAGGTGTTGTAACTTTCAAGGTTAAAGTCTTGCTAGGAGGAACCACTAATTGGCTCTCACACCACCTCTGGAGACCCAAAGCCGTTCTTGAAGGACCACTGGTCCGGGGATTCTGGCTTTCCGAAACAATTTTAGCATAAAATAGTATAAACAGTTAAACATCACATTCAGCGAGAAGAAACTGAAAAGATGCCAGCCCCGGGAACTTCTTCCAAGAGAGTAGCTTTCCTCCCAAATACGAAAATTAAAAACAATCACTTAGCAAGTTTTTATAGAACCAAGCTTCCACCACAAAGCATGCTGCACAGTAAGAAGCAAGGTGGTGGTTCCGTGTGCCTTTCCTTCCCTACGGATCAAACCATACTGCAAAAGTCTTACTTCAACTGTCTCCTCCCCTAGAAGGTAAATACACCATCCATCACTTCTCCCGGTACCTACACCCACGCCTACGGGCGTCTCTGCCTCCTCCCGGAAAAGCATCGCTTAAATGCTTATTTTAGAAAAACTTTTTATTATTGCCATTGTTTTTGTGAAGCCCTCTCGCAGATTTCCCGGTCACAGCAGGACCTTGCTTTTCCCTCAAGCCTCCGGGCAACAGGCAGTAGGCAGCAGAGAGCTCCGTGCAGCTGGCAGCGGCCCCACGTGACTGTGAAACAAGCAACCAACACCCAGAGTCACTCTCGCTTTCCCCTAATACACTTCGCACCCACGCGCTGTGGAGGTGCGAGAGAGACTGCTCTGTGCCCTGCTATTCAAGGCACAAGCACAGAGCGCCCTGGAAGGAGTTCGCCAATCCCAGAGCTGCACGGGGACCCCGGCTGAGGGCGGGCGCGGGGGGATGGGGGGAGAAGATGGGGAGTTTGCTTCTGCTATATTTAGACTTCCCGTGGAGTTTCTGAGCAGGGACTTTCAGGGTGAACGATGTAGGGACTTAAAGCGACTCGTGGGCACGCTTTAAACTTCATCATCTCGGCTTCTCTGAAGGCAGTAAAATGAAACAGCACTTCCTCTATAACGAAGGTGTGGTCCTAGTTGCACACTTCTACCTTCCCCTCACCTAAGGGCTGCGCCCCTCAGGCACATAGGAAGGCTTTGAAAGGAAGGTCAACACCACGCCACAGGAACCTGTTTCGTCTCCTGCCCAGCCAGCTCCTTGACTTTCACGTGATGCTTTCCTGGGATGCAGAAATAATGCTTAAGATCCTGTGATGAGTACGGATTTAACCCTGCTGAAGCCATTTGAGATACTCTCATTGATTCTCTCTTCAAAAGTACCATCGGTTTAGATACACCGCCCTGAGAAGGGAGGCTGCCTCCATACCCACCAGTACTCAGAACTCAGTAACCTGGGCACCCAGTACTGTGCCCTTCCTTCTGCATCTCCACAAGAATGGAGGCTTGTGTTTTACTTCCCTACTTCCACGTCAAACCCCGCAGCTCTCGCCTCAAAAGGAGTAAGAGACAGTTTGTTCTCGATCAAAACAAGAGTCATCATAGACCCAGAACACAGATTCAGGTTATCCCAAATACCATGTTCCAACACAGTAAAGATTTCGTGAACAAAACAATGCCATATATATCCTGATATTTTAAAGATATATTGGTGGGCAACACCTATTACGTGGGTTACAGCAAAGCAGAAAAGTCTTCCTACAGGCGTCAGATAGTCTTGCGGTTGGTGGAAGCGGGGGATATGTTTCTACATTCCAAAAGGATTTGCCTAGTAGTCACAGAGGAAGTGAGGTCCAACACAAAGGTGGACAATGAATGGCTGTTGAGGAGCCTAAAGATAAACCAGAATAATCTGGACCCAGACCTGCATCATTCCAGCTTCCACAAACACAGAAGATTTAATCAGGCCATCAGTGTGTGGCTTTTTTTTTTTTTTTTTTTTTTTGATTTTGATTTTTTCTGGGAACTTCAGTTCACACTACCAACTACCATTGGGAAAGGCCTGTCTAGCTATAAACACTGACCACTCTGCCCTTCCATCTCTCTGAAGGAAAGACAAAGTGAGGCTGCTCAGACCTCTCACAGGACAGTCTTTGCACCCTACTTTCTTTGCTGCCTACTGGATAGACTGGGATCAACTTTGAGGAAAATAAAGTGTTTAAGCTGTCATTATTGTTGTTCCTTTGAATGCAGGTGTTGCTAGGAAACTGCATTTTATTCCTCTTGCTGAAGTATCAAAACTGGATGGCATAGTGAGCTCTGAGTAAAACAATATAGTATATATTCCATGAATAATAATCACACTAATATATGGTGGAAGGAGAGAGAGAAAGTAAGACGGATTGGTTTTGTGAGACACGGGCTCATTCTGTAGCCCAGGTTGGATCGATCTCTCTCTCCTTCTCTATTTTAAATATATATATATATTTGCAAGCAGAGAGAGAGATACACATACAGAGAGACTGGGCATGCCAGGGCCTCTAGCTACTGCAAATGAACTCCAGATACATGTGCCCCTTTTGTGCTTCTAGCTTTTCATGGGTACTGCAGGCAAGTGCCTTAACCACTGAGCCATCTCATCAACCCTAGTGCTCTCTTTTTAGCCCAGATACATCTTGAACTTGTGCAATCATTTTTCCTCTCCGTCCTGAGGGCTGGGATTACAGGCAAGAGCCACCATGCCAGAACAGATAATCACCCTTTTTAAAGGCAAATGTCTATGAGTAGTGAGTTGATTGGTGGTCTCCAGCCTTTGAGATGGTTTTGCTTTGTAATATTTGCCTGGAATCTATGACCTTGAAAACTAATTCTGTAAAGTCTACAAGGAGGTGGTTTCAATTGAATGTCATTACTAGGACTTATTTTATTTCCTGTCCCATTATCTTTTACACCCAAAAGGTACTCTGGAAGCAATACTTGAAATTTCAAATATGAGCTAGAAGTGCACATGATGTTCAGTGCCCATTCTCTCTCTCTGTGTATTTGCTTCCCTCTCTCTCTCTCAGACCAATAAATAAGAATTAGCTGCTATATGAGCTGGAGTGGTGGCTTAGTGGTTAAATGTGCTTCCTGTGCAAGCATGAAGGCCTGAAGGAGCCTGAGTTTGCCTGAGTTCAAATCTCTAAAACGCACATAAACATCTGGGTGTGGCCATGCACATCTGTAACCCCAGTCCTGTAGGGAGTGGAAATAGAGAATCTCAAGCTCACACACTGCCACCTCCAGACTCCGTTAGAGACTCCATCGCAAGGAAAAATAAGAGAGTGAGTGATGGGGGGGGGGGACCCTCACTGTCCCCTAGCTGCAGCCACAGGAAAATCCATGGTGTATCACATTAGCATATATGAATATACCTCACATACCAAAGGAAAAAGAAATAGATTCAATAGTCAGCTTCCTTTTGCCTGTGAAAATAAGTGAGTAGATATCTTTACTGAAAATTTCAAAATCAGTTCCAAGTGTCATGGTACTAACTACTTGACACAATATTTCTATTTTAATCTTTGTTCTAATACTAGCTTCAGTTTCATTAATGAAGCTTTGCTTATATTACTTCCTTAAACCCAATTTTAGTTGTCCTGGTATGTTAGTATGATGGTCTTATTCACGTATAGACAATTATTTAAACACTTCTTTCAGAAAACAACTTGGATAGACGTATTTGATCTTTTTCAAATCCATCCATTTTAAAAAAAGGGATAAATTGATGCAGGAAGAAGAAAAAAAAATCTGCTCCTTAGAGCTAGTGTACTGGAAAATTCTGTTATAATTCTGTGCCCCCTAGTGGTACTCACATTTTACCATTACTTTCAAACAGGAATGAAGGAAGCACTCTTGACAAAGTTTCCAAAAGTCATTCATACCTTCAAGGAGCAACCAGCAATCAACGGGGGCTAGACTAGCTGTAGTGGCACGGAAATGCGAGAAAACCTCTGATTCTTACCATGTTCATGGTCTACTGGGAAAGATGGAGTACATTAAGTAATTATAACTAGGTAATGCATTAGGAAAGGTGCGTGCAAAAATCTTACAGAAAGCAACAGAGATTTCCCGAAGAATGTGGTAGGAAAATTAAGTCTTGAGGAAGAGACAGACATTAATGAAGACATGACGACAGAGTCCTCAAGGAGAAAACAGTTGAGAAAATGTGAGGTCTGAAGAACTGGACACACTTTGAGAATGACAAGTAGTTGGATCTCATGGGAGCCCAGATTGCTTTTGAAGATGTAGCTACAAGCTGGAGGCAGGAGATGTACCAGAAGCTCTACAGTTCAGGGGCTGGGCAGGTACTTTGGTTTGCATCCCAAAGAACAAAGAGCCACTAGAGAATTGTAAGCAAGGAACACTGCATATTCCTGCTTCGACTTCCAGAGTGGAACGTGGTATGGATGAAGCACCTTTGAGAGGTACCCGTTGTCTCAAATCAAAGCTGAAATGGATGGTGTATCTGAAGAAGCATGTACATGAACATTAATTTAGAACAGAACTGAAGACCATGAGCAATTAAGATAAGAAGAAGGCAAGGTGGGTGAAATAAAGCTGAGCTGACAGTGAGGGACCCCTGCTAGGACAGCCCAAAAGGAAAGGAATTTTAACAAGAAAATATCAGAAAAAGACCAAATATGGGAAGGCATGGTTGGTTTACCAATAAAGACATCATTTGAAGAAGTCATTGTGTTTATTGTCTGCAGAATTATGGAAGCAGAAAGGGCTGGAGAGATGACATAGCTGGTAAGGTGCTTACTGCAAAGCCACAGGACCCAGGTTCGATTCCCCAGGACCCATGTAAGCCAGATACGCAAGATGGTGCATGTGTCTGAAGTTTGTTTGCAGTGGCTGGAAATCCTGATGTGCTATTCTCTCCATCTTTCTCTCTCTCCCCTTCTTTCTCTCTCAAATTAATTAATTCATTTAAAAGAAAGGGAAGAGTGGTGAGGGGAGAGATGATATGAAGATATTGGAGTGTAGAGGGTTTGCTGAAGGTTAAGGAAAAGTAGCAAGAATGTCTGGAATTGAGAAAGGACTGAGACAAAAGATCATGTGGGCTCAACTAGGACTTAAGTGGTTATGACTGAATCTCTCACAGGTCCTGATCTGCAATATTGACTGTTAACTGAGAGGAGGGAGATATACTGTATATTTTATATTGATTTATTTAGTAAAACCCATCCTTTTTAATTTCTAGCTTTTTTTGTTTTTGTTTTTGGTTTTGGTTTTTCAAGGTAAGGTCTCACTCTAGCCCAGGCTGACCTGGAATTTATTCAGTATGCTGAGGGTGGCCTTAAACTCTCAGCAATCTTCCTGCCTCTGCCTCCCAAGTGCTGGGATTAAAGGCATGTGCCACCACACCCTTCTTAATTTCTAGCATTTGAAAACTCAGTTTAAGGGCTGGAGAGATGGCTTAGTGGTTAAGGTGTTTGCCTGCAAAGCCAAAGGATCCCGGTTTGATTCTCCAGGACCCATATAAACCAGATGCACGGGGTGGGGGGCGCATGCATCTGGAGTTCATTTGCAGTGGCTGGGAGCCCTGGCGTGCCCATTCTCTCTCCCCCACTCTCTCTCTCTCCCTCTCTCCCTCCCTCCTCTCTTTCAAGTAAATAATAATAATTTTTTAAAAACCTGAATATAAGGGGCTGGGAAGTTGGCTTAGTCTGTAAGAAAGTTTGCTAAGCAATCATGAGGGTCTGAGATGGTCTAAGTTTGATCCCTGAGTTTAAATGAACAGTTGGCCGTGCACTCCTGTAACACTAATCCTGTGGGTATTGGGAACTGAGAGTCACTAGGGCTCACTGGTGAGCTAATATGATCCAATCACAGCAGCCCCAGGTTTTGTAAGAGACTGTTGCAAGGAAACATGTGGGTAAGTGATAGAAGAAGATGCCTGATGTTCTCCTGTGGCCTCCTCTTACATGCACATGGGGTACACATATCTGCACATGTATAAAACACATACACACAACACTACATGTACTATACACACAAGTAAATTTAATAAAGCATTTTCATGCTGTATAATTTTGTCTGAGGGAAATATACAATGGATAAATTATTCATTTTTATTTGATTTTATGTATAATAGAAGGCTGGGGGAACTGATCAGATCAAAGAAAAAGCTGGTATCTTATAAATATTCATTCTGTTTTCAAACAGTGCTGCTGAGACCTTGAGGAGATATCAGGATAGGGCAAAACTTGGCAGAAGCAAGGGCATTGAAGGATCTGGAGTGTCAATCAGATGTTTGTACCTTGTTTATGCATAAGGTTGCAGTATAAAGTTATATTAGCAGAAAGCCAGTTAAAAGACCTGTTGAAAATTATGGAACTCAAGAATACCCAAGGGCGTGAGATATGGCTCCGCAGTTAAAGGCACTTGCTTGCAGACCTGAAATCCCAGGTTTGATTTCCCAGTACTCAGATAAAACCAGATGCACAACGTGGCAAATTTGTCTGCAGTGGAGTTTGTTTGCAGTAACAGGAGGCCCTAGTGCTCCCATACTCATTCTCTCTATTTCTCTCTGTCTCTCTCTCCCAGTAAAATAAATAAATAAAATTTATTTTATTTTATTTTTTATTTTTTTTAGAAAGAGAGAGAGAGAGAGAATGGGCATGCCAGGGCCTCTAGCTACTGCAAACGAACTCCAGAAGCATGTACCACCTTGTGCATCTGGCTTATGTGGGTCTGGGGGAATCAAACCTGAGCCCTGTAGCTTTGTAGGCAAGCGCCTTAACTGCTAAGCCATCTCTCCAGCCCAACAAAAATATTTTAAATGCTCACAATTTGGAGTCAGGAAAAAATATATATAAACCATGGGATCCTAGTTCCTGCATGTCATTTCTCTCGATTTAAAGTGAAGGTATTGTGGAAGAAGGGGCAAAAAGCTTGTAAGACCCTTGGGGTGGGGGGGAGTAGCCTGAGGTACCTTCTTCCCTCCCCTCAGAGACTGGCTAATGCATTCACGACCCCATAGTCAATACCAATAACCTCACTGAGGAGGAACCCAGTGGAACAAGGATGGGAGAGAGGAGACAGAAGTATATAACCCTTTTTTAAATAAAAAAAATAAAGTGAAAGCTGGGTGTGGTGGCACACGCCTTTAATCCCAGCACTTGGGAGTCAGAGGTAGGAGGATCACCATGAGTTCCAGGCCACCCTGAGACTACATAGTGAATTCCAGGTCAGCCTGAGCTACAATGAGACTCTACTTGGAAAACCAAAAATAAAAATAAAATAAAATAAAATAAAATTAATAAAATAAAATAAAATAAAGTGGAGGTAGTTCTTATAACACAGAGTTCATTATGAGTATTAAATGAATTCATTTACATAAAGCCCTTAGTAAAATGCTGACTCATAGTAAATGCTCAACAAATATTAAGTACAATGCCTAGGTTTTGTGGACATCAAGATGAGCTTTAAGATATAGCCTGCAATTTGAAATAATAGCTGATTAATTTTCTAAAAAATTAGCTTCTGTAATTGTTAACATTTGGCTGAAATTTAGCAGTAATATAAAGTTATAAATACGAACTTGTAAAAGATGCTTTTCATGAGTCAATCTAAAACTAAAATAGAAGGAAGGTTTCAGTTCCACAGATGATTGCTTTCACGTGACTCAAGTTTCAAAGTAAATGAAACCAACTATACCCAATAATCTACCATGATACAACTTTACAAACAGGTATTTTATTAGATGTTACTATATATAACAAAGCAAATAAGCCTTAGCCTGTATAGCTTTTGGTGGTATCTTACTTCTAGCAACCATCTTCAAATGATAATCTTTTCAGTATAAGATACGCATCATATTTTAGATATTTAGTATTAGGTTTTAAATTCATTCCTGCAAAATGTCTATGAATTTTTGCTTCAAAAGTTTTATTTTCCTTTTATTTTCTGGGGCTGGAGAGATGACTCAGTTGTTGAGGCCCTTGCATGCAAAGCTGAACAACCCAGGTTCAGTTCCCCAGTTCTCACCTAAAGCCAGATGCACAAAATGGCACGTGCATCTGGAGTTCATTTGCAGTGGCTGGAAGCCCTGGCATGCCGATTCTCTTTGTATCTCTTCTATCTATCTTTATCTGCCTCCAAATATCTATTTATTTATATTTTTCAATTTTATAAATACTGCAATTATATATATATTTATTTATTTGGAGGTAAGGTTTGCCTCTTACCCAGGCTGACCTGGAATTCACTATGTAGTCTCAGGCTGGCCTTGAACTCACAGATCTCCTCCTATCTCTGCCTCCAGGTGCTGGGATTAAAGGCATGTGCCACTATACCTGGCAGATTATCTTTATTGTGAGATGAGGCGTTGCAATCTATGTTCCTTAGACTGCTCTAAAATTCCAACTCAAGTTTTTCTCCTGTCTTAGCTTCTGAAATAGCTGGGACTAGAGAAATATGTCATCTGGCCTGTCCCCATCCTCCCTTCACCAAACATAGACAAACTTTTTTTTTTAATAATTATTTTTTTATTGATAACTTCTATACTTACATACAAAAAGTGCATGGTATTTCCCTCCCCTCCCCCCATTCCCCTTTAGAACTCCACTCTCCATCATATCCCCTCCCTCTCTCCATTAGCTCTGCAGTGTGGTAGTTTGAATAGATGTTCCTCAATATATTCAGTGTTTTATTAGTTTATAGTTTGCAACTGCAGCCACCTGGCTGGAGGCAGTGTCACTGGGTGGATCTGGAGGTGTGGTGGTGGGTTTAGAATTTCCATCTAAAGATATGCAAAGTGTGCCTAGCTGGAGTTCCTGAAGTGTGCTGTGACTTTTGGTTTTTGGCTTTCTCTCCCCCTTGCCTGGTCCTGTAAGAGCAGCTGCCAGCTTCTTCTGCCACTATAGAACTTCCCCTGGATCTGTAAGTTTCAATAAATATCCCTTCCTCCATAACTGTGCCTGGCCTGGATGTTCATCTCAGTGAACCTCATTTTCCTCACCTTTGCATATACCTGTAAAGGTGGACCTCACAGAGTTCAGTTCTACGGTCTTTAACTAGTGATGGGACTTTGTCTTTTAAGTTTTGCTATGAGCAATATTTATTAGAACTAGATTTCAGAGAAATGTATTTCATGTAGGAAGTTTCTGATCATCAAAATATTTCTTAGAAGTTTGTCATTGTTGAATCATCTTACATTAGTGTCTTTTATCTTTTTTTCATTAGGACATAAAACATTTCAAGTTTCCATTTAAATATATATATATGAAACCAATATGTACATATGTATGAAATATAAAATGAATAACATAACCAAAGTATATCTGTGTGTTAGTGTGCGTGTTGTAGAAGGTTGCCCTGCAGGCATGTCATAGCTATTACTGTCCTGAAATCAGAACAGTTGTGATGTGACTATTAATGTCTGAGTTTAGAAAACACTCATTTTTCAATCTCTGTAAGAATTTGTCCATTCATCCATTCAACCACTCAGTCAACAAGTATTAGACTACCACTGTGTATCAAAAAATATAGACACAACAAGGTGAGACAGGAAGATTGTCATGAGTCTGTGATGCATCTAAATTACACAGAGTGAGCTAGTCTTGCCCACGATGTGAGACCTTGTATAAGAGTGAAAGTATAGATGTACAACACACATTTTTCTCTATTTAGTGCAACTTTTAATTTATTATAATTTTTCAAAAATCTTAATATATTTTAGGGCAAACAAATATATAACATGAAATAAAAAAAATATTGTCCACAGCTATGATTACCTGCATGAGACTGGGTCCAGCAGTACCATATCATGGGAGAAGACTTGTGTGGCTTCCTCCCCTCCCTAAGGACTTACAAGCAGTTAACAGTTGATAGAGACAGGAGACGTTTTCCTTAGCAGTGTAGCTGCTTGTAAGGTGTCCATACTTTAATATCCCCTCATGTAGCCACCCAAATTAAACTCTGGGGATCAAAAATATATTTTTCAAAGACATAAATTAAAAGAGGGGTTAGTGGGCTTAGTGGTTAAGGTGCCTTCCTGCTAAGCCTAAGAACCTGGTTCCAATCTCCAGGTCCCACGTTTAGCCAGATGCAAAGTGACACAAGGGCACAATGCCACACTTGACCACAAGGGGGCGCACACATCTGGATTTCCTTCACAGCAGCTGAGAGACTGCTGGCGCGCCCTATTCTCTATCTGTCTCCATCTCCCTCTTTCTCTGTCTGTCTCTCTGTCTGTGTCTCTCTCCAAAAATAAAAAAAAAATTAAAAAAATTTAAAAAGAGGGGTTAGTGAAAAAGAATGTTAGCCAAAATGGGAGAAGGATAAGAGGGTAACAGAAGGTTAATATGATTATGTACATGTATCAAAATATCATAATGCAATCCATTATTATGCATCATTTATATATGCTAATAAAATCTTTTCAAGAAAAGATTGTTTAAAACATGACAGTCCAAAGCCAATTAGTGGGTTTTCTAAGCATGTATTAATCCACAGTCAGTTTTTTTATTATTATTCTCATTTTAGAGTGACAGAGAGTGAGAAAATTGGTGTGCTAGGGCCTCAGCCACTGAAATCAAACTCCAGACGCTTGAGCCACCTAGTGAGCATGTGCAACCTTGCGCTTATGTGGGAGCTGGAAAGTCAAACATGGTTCCTTAGGATTAGCAGGCAAGTACCTTAACCACTAAGCCATCTCCCAGTCCCAGAGTAAGTGTTTTGATACAAATGCTGATTTGGGGACAAGAGGAGCATTATTATTGGCATCCAAATGATGCAGGCTAGGGATGCCACTAAGTATGTTACAATGTATGAAAAAGAATTTTGTTGATGAAAATAGCATATTACAAAGGTTGGGAAACCATATCAATATTTAAGATACTAAGGTGTGTATGTCAGGGGAGGGGGTGTCTGAGGAGATAACTCAGTTGGTAACAGCTTGCTATCCAAGCATGAAGACATGAGCTTGATACCCAGAAGACAGACAGACAGACAGACACACACACACATATGCACACACACCAGATGTGGTAACACATGCTTGTAATCCCAACACTAGCGAGGTGGAGACTTGATGGGTGAGCTTTATATCAATTACAGACCCTGCCTCAAATGGTAAGCACTGTTCCTGTGGATGATAGCTGAGGCTGGTCTCTGGATCCAACGTGCACACTCACATCCTTCCACATGCATCCATGCACACATGAGCACCCTTTCCACACATGCACATGCTCATGCAAAAAGGAAGGAAAGAAACATAGTGAGGTGAGAAGTTTTGCTTGTTTTCATGTGGTAACATATGTTGGTCAACATACTACTTTATTTCTATATTTAGAATTTTAGTTTTTAGTATTTTCCTGAGGAAATGATGGCAAATATTCATCTAAAAACCATCTTGAACTGTAGACTAGAAGGTTAAAACAGTATTATGTCTGAAAATTAAAGTATCTCTCTGCCTCTAACAGATAATTAGATGAAAGAAATAGAAAAATGTCCACAGCACAAATAAGTGGGCAGTGAGGGAGAGTTTTGTGGGCTCTTTGATATGTTCTTGATTGCATTAGAATATAGACCCCCCTAATGACATGTTAGGTTTTTCAAACCCGATCTAATTCCCTATAAATGCATATAAGAGCTATTTCCATAAGAATGGTGAAAATGTGAAAAATGTTAATCACTAAAAGAGCTATGGTTCATAGCTGCTTAATCACTATTTCCTGAGATTTAAGAATGGACATTTGACCTGTTATTTAATGTGAATATTTCCATTAGTGATGCTGTGTCATTTTTGAGACATGTAATAAACCACCCATTTCTTGTGGCAATCATAACGTTTGTAGAGTTATATCAAGCTGACAATATTTGTTTTGCCTTTTACTTCAGTTAATAATACAGGAGCATACTAGAGTAGCTAACAATTTTCTGGCACAACAATGGTCTCTGTGTTGGAAGATAGAATTGGAAAATATATAAAGAAAAGAAATGGCTTAGTCGATTTTCCTACTGAATAAATTTACCTACTTTCAGGGCAAAGCTTATTTTCAAGCTGTCTTTGCTACAAATCAAAGAAACATTCACACAGGTGATTACTAACATGCATGTACATCCAATGTAGTCATAGACATGTGTGTGTGTTAGCCTGCAAAATATGTTTTTACCTTCACTTACTTATTATTATACTCCTTAAACTTCTTTGTTTTGGAAAACAAAGTCATTCTTTAAGAAAAGTAAAATTGCTTTTCAAATGAGGAAAGTGTATTTTCCTAATACGTTGAACAATGTTCCAAAGTTTTAGTCAGCAAAAACTGAAGACCTGTGTGAGATTGTTCTCTGTTATGAATTCTACTGGAAAAATAAGAGCACATTACATGGTTGAGATCAAATTCTGATAACTTTTCTTAAAATATAAACAAACTTGGATGCACGTTTTAGTCTCTGCACCACAATTTTCTCATTTTTGTCATAGAAGGTAATAAAGTTACTGGGAGATGAACTAAGTTATACAACACATATAAAGTGCTTTGGGCAAGAGAGGTGTTCTGTAACTTTTAGCACTTAAAGATGTTCCTTCTTTTGTTATGGGTGGAGGCATTTAGGAGAAAAAGTTCAAAGTCACAACTTGTTGGATAGTTGTAATGGTCATTTATATATTAAATCCAATATGACAACACCATATAGTTTATCATATACTTAGTAGTTCCAAAACTAATGTAAATGTTAAAGTAAACGTGTGAAAACTTTCATATACAAGAATTAACTTTATTTCTTCTTCATAGCCTGTGATTTTTTTCTGATCTAGGACCCCTCCCCCTTTACCCCCCTCCCCCCCCGCTATCACACAGCCTTTATCTATTTAGCAGAGTTACAACTGTTAGAGATGGAATGGAATTTAGATCCTCTTTGACCAAAGATGAAATACTAAAACATATTCCACATTTAAAATTTTCACTCTTGGAAAAATGTGAGATGAGACTCTGGACATACTTTCTTTCATCTCGTCTTGCAGTGACTATGTGAGGTGGACAATGGGACGATGAACTGAGCTCCCAGAAAAGCACTACACCAGTGGTGAACATTCTAGATTGTGAATGGCTAATTAGAACTGTGATTGTGGGGAGATGGACTGTTACGGATTAGCAGCCACATTGGGCTACCTCAGCCCCTCAGTAGACTTTCATTGCCCTCCTCCGTGTTTGATGTAATGCTGTAGTGACTATTAGGTAAATCCTTTTGGAATGTACAACTTCCCCTAACTTCCACCAACCCAAGTATCATCAGCGAGCATCAGAGGCTGGCAACAGAGATTTCTCTGCTTTGCTATGACCCTCTTACCTGATGTTTCCACCAAGATATTTGAAAAGTGTCATGATTTTTGACTTCAGTCTGTTACTTTAAAGGTTTGATGAAACTGTTGCCATGTTGGCATATAGTATTTGGGGTAGCCTGAATCTATGTTCCCAGGGCATGGTCATTCATTCTTGGGTTCAGAATAAATTCTGTCTTGTTCCTTTGAGATGCGAGCTGTGTTTGGTTTGTGTGTGAAAGTACCGTTCACACTTTTGAAGTGTAAAAGCAAGCTCAGAAATAATAAAAGGCGACTCAAGAATATGCAAACCATAACAGTAAGGGAGGGCCTTGAAAAGATGTCTTACTTCTGAGTTACAAATCCATAATGCCCCTTAAATTAGAAATCCTCTTAAGAATCAAGGGCTCTCTATGTAGGATTTTACTAATAGCCATATTTGGAGCCAAAGCAAAGGACATAATGTACAAGGCCCAAAGCACTGGTCACACTCCCTCTGGCTTTAAAACAGGAAAGAAGGGTAAACATGATCAAAGCACATCACATGTATGTACTAGAATGTCACCATGAAGCTATTACTTTCAACAATTAATATATTTGGATAACTAAAAAGTAATGAGAGAAAGAATCATTTTTGTATTTTTTGTAGTTTTTTTATGAGAGAACAAAAGGGAGAGAGAGAATTGGCACCTCAGGTCTCCATCCACAGCAATTGAACTCCAGATGTGTGTGCCACTGTACACATGTGTTACCTTGTACGCTTGTGTCACCTTGTGCATCTGGCTTATGTGGGATCTGGAAAGTTGAACATGGGCCTTAGGCCCCTCTGGGCACAGTAAGGTACGCAAGAAGTGCGGAAACAAGGAATAGAAAATTTGCAATAAAGCTTCTTTTAAAAAAAAAAAAACTCTCTTTTAGGACAGAAAAAGATAAAATGGAAGAACTAGAAGATAATAGAATTGGAATGGAGAGAAAATTTTCTTGTTCCTTCAGCCAGTAATTTCCCAGATAGCCCATTAACTCTGGACTCTGGAGGAATCTTACTTCTCCAATGAATTAGTATGACATCCCCACTACGGGAGTATGTCCTTATGGAAGGCTACTTTATCCTAATAGCTCAGTGCCTGTTGGGAACCAGGATTTGTAGCAAGGACTCAACAGGGTATTGCCAACCATAATTAATGTTGCCAGTTTATTAATTTCTAATGAACTCTGTGTGATGGCATTCACAGGCAAAAACCTTGTTTATAACATTAGTCCTTGGAACAATAGGCATGAAACTTCTCTATCATCTTTCTAGCCCTCTGGCTCTACTTTGGTCAATATTTTGACACAGTTCAAAATAATGAATATCCTACTGTGATCTTTGCCCACAGGCAACTCGTGTTACTGGCTGAGAATTCCTATAAGAATTGCTTCAGAAAGAGAAGTGAGTTTGATCTATCTACTCCTGGAGCTTCTGATAGTTAGCTTGTTCTTTTATCAGGTTTAATTTGAGTTTCCAAAGAGGATAGTTTGGTACACTTTCAAGGTCCTTATCAGAGGACTTTCCATCCCAGACACAAAGCTATTCCTTTCTAAAAGCAGGATTTTCTCATCTGGACCAGCTAGCCTTACAATGACTTAACATCTCTCTTACATGAGTTTGCTGAAATCAGAACATGGGGTCGACCACACAAAGTATTATGCTTTTTTTTTTTCATCTTTCCTTAGCATTCAGATTTCAACGAGCACATTGCTTCCATCCCATATTAAATATATAAATACCTGATGACCACTTATCAAGATCTTTCAATTTTCCAGGCTGTAAATGATTATGGTAAGCCCTTTGCCACTTGTTATGCTCTTGGTGATAAGTTGTATTTAGGTAAGTATAGCAGAAAGCTCAACACTAAAGTAGACATATAACACAACTGCCAAGGCTCAGGGAACACTGTGGAAGAGGGAGTGGGAAGATTGTAAGAGCTACAGGGTGGAAGGAGTATTCTAAGGCATTGTCATCCCCGCCCCGACCCCTGAGACTGACTGATCCATTCATGACCCCACAGTACATACCAACACCACAAATGAGGAGGACCCTCAGTGGAAGAGAGGCAGGAAAGAGGGCATATGAGAATAACACGAAGGGAATGGAAACAACACACAATTTGTTCATACACTAACATTCATAATTAATAAAAAAATTTTAAAAGTAGTAGAATCTAGCAGTAGCCAGGTCTGATTAATTAAATTAAAAGTGTTTACTTAGCCAGGAATAGTGGTGCACACCTTTAATCCCAGCACTAGGGAGGCAGAGGTAGGAGGATTGCTGTGAGTTTGAGGCCATCCTGAGACTACATAGTCAATTCCAGGTCAGCCTGGGCCAGAGACACCCTACCTTGAAAAACAAAAAAAAAAAAAAAAGTGTTTATTTAGAGTACATTGGACTACATACACTTTATTAAAAGGAGGGTTGGACAACTGCAGCAAAGACTAAGCTTTTTTTTTTTTTGTTTTTTGTTTTTTGTTTTTTGTTTTTTGTTTTTTGTTTTTTGTTTTTTTGAGGTAGTGTCTCACTCTAGCTCAGGCTGACCTGCTGACCTGGAATTCACTATGTAGTCTCAGGGTGGCCTCGAACTCATGGCGGGATTCAAGGCATGAGCCACCACGCCCAGCCGACTAAGCATTTAGGAACAATGACTTGAACCATACAAACCTGGTCTGATAAGACTGAAGGAACAGGACCAGCATTTGCCAGAGCTTTTCTTCACTGACTCCACTTGTCAGCAGCATGATACTTTTACCTGCCAGCTGGTCTTAAAACCAACACTGCTTCCTAAAGCCAACTACCTCAGCACCATCTTCACCACAAAAATGGAGCCTGCATTTGGTTTCTGAATTAGTGACTAATAAGATGTAGCTTAAGAGAGTATGGGTGTATAGCTAGCTCCAAGGGGTATAACCACTCTTGGCAGAGAGGGGTTGGAAGCAGAAGAAGAGCGGGCTGATCACAGGGCCTCCGCAGTCAGGAAGCAGGGAGAATAAACAGGAAGTAGGGTTGGGCCATACAGCTTCAAGATCCACCATCAGTGGCCCACCCCTCCAACCCCATCCTCCCAAAGGTTCCATAACTTCCCAAAGGGTGCCACCAGGTGTTCAACATATGAGGAGCTGTGGTAGTTTGAATGGATGGCCCCCACTATATTCAGGATTTTATTAAACTTTGTAATTTAGATCTGCAGCCACCTGGCTGGAGGAGGGGTCTGGTCCAGCCCTGAGGTATGGTGGTGGATTTGAAATTCCCGTCTAAAGATATGCAAAGTGTCTGAGTTCTGGAGTTCCAGAAGTGTGCTTGCCCGTGTAGGTGGTGTGGTTTTTGGCTTTTGGCTTGTGGCTTTTCTCTTTCAGCATGAACCTGTGAAAGCAGGCCAGCTTCTTCTGCCATTATGGAACTTACCCTCTATCTTCAATAAATAACCCTTCCTCCATAAGTGTGCTTGGTCTGGAAGTTCATCTCAGTGGCTTGAAACTGTCAACCACAGGGGCATTTCATAGTCAAACCACAAAGACTTCCTCTTTACATTTCTAATTTCTGGATCAAAGTCTTAAATAGAGACATCTTAGTTTTCTCCTTGCCTTTATTAGGTGATCCACAGCATTAGGAATTCCCTCAAAGAGCTCTCAAAAGAAACTGCCAAGTCAGAGCATCTGGTCAGTGTGTATGATAAATAGTTAAAGGAGTGCTTTAGGGGATGGTACCCTTGGCACATTTCTAGCCCCACACATTGTGGATTCTAAAATGTAAGGATACAATTACATCCAGTGCCACCAATTTTCCTGACTTAAACCCCAAGAGACTAAAATTCCAGCCTAAGAGCTCATGAAAAGTTTGAATGACTAATTACCTGTCTTAAAACTTGGTATTAGATTTATGGGATAGGGGATGTCTACTAATGACCCTTAATATAGATAAAAAGATAAGAATTTTTCAGACTGAAGTCATATCATTTCAGTAATTTAAAATGCTATTAATACTTTGACAGAGTCCCATGTTGGATGTGTTCTCAAGAACTCAGAAGTAGCAAACATCCAATATCAAGTTAGCCCTCAATGGATGTCTAAAGATGAAGTTCTAATGAATGGAAGTCCATTGTCAAAGTTACATACACACACACACACACACACACACACACACACACACACACAAGGCAGCAGGGAAACACCGGCCACTGTATCTAATATATTTGAAGGAAAATGTCACCATCACTGTATACAAAAATGTTCCCTAGTAAAAAGTTAAACTTTTGGAGAGATTGCTTAGTGGTTAAGGCACTTGCCTCCAAAGCCTTAGGACTCAGGTTTAATTCCCCAGAACCCACATAAGCCACATGCACAAGGTCACACATGTGTCTGGAGTTTGTTTATAGTGGCTAGAGGCCCTGGCACACACACTCCCTCTAATAAATAAATGAAAAAGTAAGTAAAAATTTAAAAAATCATATTTAAAATGTTAGACATTTTAGACGTGAGATTTGTTATACACATTAAAAAATGGTTATAGTTAGCATTTCCAATATTTGCTTTTTAAAAAGAAAGGATTAAAATAGAGCTGAGATGTTAAAATTATACAAGTACACTCAAAAAGGAATAAAGCAGAAATGAAAATATATTGAAATAAGTACAATGTTTAAGCTTTGTGTGGAGGCACAGGCCTTCTAATTATTCAGAAACTGAGGCAGGAGGATTATAATGTCAAGATCTACCTAGATTATAGAGTGAGCTCGTCAATCTGTGAAATTTAGTAACACACTGTCTCAAAACAAAACGTAAAACACAAGATTTTTGTATATTTAGCTCAGTTGTAGAATATAACTAAATTCAATCCCCAGGGCCATAAAAAGAGAAGGGAGAAAGAAAAGAAAAAGAAAGAGAAAAGAAGGAAAGGGAAAGAAGGAAAGAGAAAAGTCAGGCAGGCAAGGTTAGATTGCAGGATCAAAAGTTTATTGAACTAGATGAGAGATCTTAAAAATGTATCCATAATGAGGCACAATAAGAAAAGAGAAAATCTGCCGGGCATGGTGGCGCAGGCATTTAATCCCAGCACTCAGGCGGCAAAGATAGGAGGATCTCCATGAATTCAAGGCCATCCTGAGACTACATAGTGAATTCCAGGTCAGCCTGAGCTAGAGTGAGACCCTATCTCGAAAAACCAGAGAGAGAGAGAGAGAGAGAGAGAGAGAGAGAAAGAGAAAGAGATGAGCAGAACAGAATTTAATTTACAGTTCTAGAAGTATCTAGAAGTAGTGAGGTAGAGGCAGGGTTGTAGAGCACTATCCTCTGTGCATAACAGCCATCTGCAACACTTGGAACTAGCAAGATGCCTTCAAGATTTGATGTGTTGACATTCCCTCATAAAGGATGGGTCGGGAGGATCATCTGACTCTCAGCTAAAAGCTTAACAACTACCTCCTGCACATCCCTGCCAGCTGTTGTGGGGTCAGTCGGCTTCTGTAAGTCCGCCCGCCCCCTCATGACCCACTTCCTATACCTTTACAGGTATAGGCCTGCCACTCATGACTCACTTCCTATACCTAGGCCCTGCTTGAAAAAAATCCGTAGCTTCCCAAAATAATATCAGTATCTGGAGACCAAGTGGTTAAACACATGTGCCTGTACAGGATATTTCACCCTCAAGCATACCAAGGCTTTATTGAAATTAAGAAATTTGCCACTCTGATGAAACATCTCAACCTATAAAGCCATGCATTTATAGCAGAATAAAAAAATTATATAGCATTTCTATCTTGAGCTACAGAAAACTATAAACTTACAGAAAATCTTGCAAATCCACCTGAGTAAAACTACTATTGATTTCTCAGTAGCAGTAATCAAAGCCAGAAAACAGTGGAATGTTATCATTGTGATGAGAGGAAACACTTGTCAATCCAGAATCATACATATAATGAAGAATGTCTTTGAAGTCTAAAAAAGAAAAGCATTGGGCTGGAGAGATTGCGCAGTGGTTAAAGGTGCTTGCTTGAAAGCCTAACAGCCCCAGTATGATTCCTCATGTAGAGCCAGATGTACAAAGTGGTGCACATGTCTGGAGTTCCTTTGCAGTGGCAGGAAGCCTCTCTCACTCTCTCCTTCTTAAATAAATAAATACACAAAATGAGTACTTTGAAAAAAGAAAAGGGAAAAACATTTTGCTGGATGAGAAAAATGAAAGATTCAACCAAAAGATTGTTCCATAAAAAATTGAAAAGATGGGGGCTAGAGAGAAGGCTCAGCAGTTAAGGCATTTGCTTGCAAAGCCTATTGACCCCGGTTCAATTCCCCAATACCCATGTAAAGCCAGATTCACAGAATGTCACATGCATCTGGAGTTTATTTGCAGTGGCTGGAGGCCTTGGAGCACCCATTCTCTATCTGTCTCTCTTCTATTTCTCTCTGCTTGAAATAAATACATTTAAAGGGTTTATTTATTTGAAAAGATGTACTCCAGATAACATTCAACTTATAACCAATATTGTATGGAAGATGAAGAAAAAAGTCAAATAAAATGGAAAGTTGTGAATTTGTGATTAATATTAATAATAGTCAATGTGAAAAGCAATACATTTTTTGATGTTTACAACAGGCTAAACTATAATACCCAATAACTGCATGTAGGTTAGGAAGCAGTGCTCAGATTTAAAATTTTGGTAAGATAATTGCTTAAAGAAATGACAATTGCACTTTCAAATATCTGTGAACTAAGTGACATTCCTGTGTGGTTAAAGGCACTTGCATGCAAAGCGTAATGGCCTAGGTTTAATTCCCCATACCCACATAAGCTACATGTACAAAGTGGTGCTTGCATCTGGAGTTTGAAGTGGCAAGAGGCCCTGGTGTGCCCATTTCCTCTCTCTTTTCCTCTCTCTCTCTGTTTGAAATAAAGAAATAAAATTTTAATATATTTCCTATCTAAACTGAAAACCAACAATGATATAACTACATATGCACAAGCAAAAATATCAAGCGGTTATATTCAGTAAGGAAAATTTACAATTCTTATAGGAAACTCTTAATATCTTGTTTCTTACTAATGCTATTTCCTTGGGAGTTTCATTTGTATGCTTCTACAGGTTTTTCTGGGAAACTAACATATTACCTTCAATTTTCGCCATGCATGTGCCATAATTAACATAGAGTTTCATACAGCTGTCCCTAGTTGTGATTATGTATAGTGATTCACAGTAATTTGCACCTGGTTCAGCATACACGCTAGATACAACATCTCAATAAAGAAGCCATTAAACAAAGTATTAAGCAACTTGAGTTGGATTTTCTATACTTTATATAATGCTAAAGTCTTTGGTGGCTTTTACATGAGTCTTAGATGGTTTTAGTAATATTCGGGGACTTCAATTCTAATTTTTTCATGATTATTATTGCATTTGCGGATGTGATTTGCAACAATAGAAAATGTCATTCATGGACTACTTACAAGAAAAGGGTTTTTAAATCTTAGTTAATCGGTGAAAAAAAACAGAGAAGTCTGGTGGCATGTACTTGTCATTATAGCTACTAGGGGCATCTCAGGCAGGAGAATTACAAATCCAAGGCCAGTCTCCTCTACTGAGTAAGTTCTTGTACAGCCTAAGTAATTTAGTTAGACCCACCCCCATCTCTAAAAGTAAAAATACATATACAAATAATAATAATAAAAATAAAAGGAGGCCAAAGCTCTACTACCATGTGCGAGGCTTTAAATTCAATCCCTAGTTTCACAAAGTAAAAGAATAATTGTGCTGGTTTGAATCAGATGTCCCCAATAACATTCATGTATCGGGACTGTTTGGTTCCCCAGCTGGTGACAATTTGGGAGGTGGAGACTTGTTTAAGGAAGCATGCTACTACTGGGGGTGGAATTTGAGGTGTTATAGCCAACTTTGCCTTGCCAGAACTCAGCTTATTTCCTTGCTGCTGTTGCCACCTGCTGTGGTAGAGGTGATGTCCAGCCTCTACTCATGTCATGCTTTCCTCTGTCACCATGAAACCCCTCAGATGGTAAGCCATAATAAACCCTTTCCTTCCATCAGCTGCTTTGGTCAGATATTTTGTCCCAACAACATGAAGGTAACAATAACAAACAAGGTACCTAAGACTTTAAGCTTACTGCTTAAAGACAGAAATGTAAAAATATACTGGGGAGCCAGGCGTGATGGTGCATGCCTTTAATCCTAGCACTGGGGAGGCAGAAGTAGGAGTTATCATCATGAGTTCAAGGCTATCCTGAGACTACATAGTTCCAGGTCAGCCTGGGCTAGAGTGAGACTCTACCTCGAAAAACCTATATATACACATACATACACTGGGGAAAGTATAGTTGAAAAAATGCATGGTATAATTATGTACATATCAGACAAAATGTAACTTAGAATGAAACATCACTAAAAGAATAGTATAATGTAGCAAAGAGCTTTGAGGGTTTTTTTTTTTTTAAACAGTGATATTGAAGTATGCTAACTTGTATACACAGCTAATAATCCTGTATGCATGCATAAAACAGCAGGATGTAAAGACTGTTATGCCATCAAAATGGGAGATTTTAACACATTGGTTTAGTTAATTCAGAGATCAGCTACATAAAGCCAATGAGGATAGCAAAATAACAATGTAACCTAAAGGATCAAATATAGGAAGGTACTCCACTTAATAGATACAGGTTTGAACAACTTAACCACATATTGTGCCATGAAGCAAGGCCCCCCAAACCTTGATGATTCTTATCATGTAGAGCATGTTCTCTGGCCAGAGTGAAATTGTTACATGTAATTAACAAAAAAATAATAAACCAAATTCATACATTCAGAAGTTAATTTAAAAATCACATAGGTCAAAGAAGAAATCAAAATGAGAACAAATTGAATGAAATTGAAAAGTTTCCCTGCCTGATGAAAGTTGAGATGTAAAGAAAAATGGAAAAATTATTATGTTATAAAATTTCTTTAAAGCTCAAAATGAGGTGCTGGGAGAAATGGTTTAGCGGATAAGAGCTTTTCCTATGTGTGATGGTTAAGTTTGCGTCAACTTGGTCTGTTTAGGAATCCACAGACTTTCCTCTAAATGTGTCTTGGAGGTGGCTTCTAGGAAGGATTAACTAAGGAAGAATCCTTATCCCAGGGTGAGCCCTTCCCCCAGAGTGGGTGGCCCCTCCTGGAAAGGAGGACATTATATAAAGAATCTCTGGGAAAGAAAGTATCCCCTCTTCCCACCTGGCTGCCAGTGCTGCTTGCTGCTTTCCAGCGTGGACTGAAGAGCAGTGTCTCTCTAGGAAGCCTCCAGCGTTCAGTGCTGGATTGGGACTGCTGAGGCATCTAGCCTCATGGACTGAGCAGCTCCCAGGTTCCTTGACTCTCTGGTCTGCAACCTGTTATTGCTGTTATTGCAAGCTAATCCAATAAATTTCCCTTTAATACAATTCATTCTATCAGTTCTGTTCCTCTAGAGACCCCTGACTAATACAGATTGTGGTACAAGGAGTGGTTCTAGAGAAACAGAATTGTAATAGTGGGCTTGGTGCTCTCTGGAGTTGGTTCTCCAACTTCAGTGCCACTAAAGGCTCTATTGGTAATAAGGAGAGTGCTTTTACTGGGAATAAGGAGGGCACTAATAATCCATGGTGTGAACTCTTTAAAGAACTTCAAGAGATAGATGTATTTGGTGATCCTGAGTCCTGTGAAGTCTTGTGAAGAGCAAGGAATTTAGTGACTGAATCTAGAAATTCTGAATATTTGTGGAAAAGTAAGACAAATGATGATGCTGGTTGGTTACTTCTAGCATCTCTGGATAAACTATTGGGAGAGAGCCTGATGTGGTGGTGTATGTCTTTAATCCCAGCATTTGGAAGGCAGAGGTAGGAGGATCGCCATTAGTTCAAGGCCACCCTGAGAATACAGAGTGAATTCCAGGTCAGGCTGGGTGAGAGTGAGACCCTACCTTGGAAAAAAAAAAAAAACTATTGGGAGAAAAGTAGAAGGTCAGAAAGGAAATTTCCAAGCTTAAGACCCACATAAATGATCTGAAGGTTTGTAAGTGTGCCCTGGAGGAGAGTCTCCTGTCTAGCCAGAACAGGGCTCAAATTGCAGAAAACCAAACCCAAGTTCTCATTGTAAGATTGGCTAACTTGCAATGTAAGCTCAATTCCCAGCCTCACACGCTATCAGAAGTTAAAGTGAGGGCACTGATGGGAAAAGAGTGGAACATTGAACTCTCAGATTCTGAAGAAGTTGTTTTGCATGAGAATGTGGCTTCCCCTCATTTAGGGGCAGTTTCATCCCCACCCCCACACCCTAAAATATTGCCCTCTCCACGCCTGAGGGAATCACTCCTTCTTTGACTGAGGAACCAGCAATGACCCTCCCTGCAGGAGGTGCTGATGCTTCTCAGTGCCCACCCATCTTTGCCTCTAGGCCTATAACAAGGCCTAAGGCTAGCCATGCCCCTAAAGGTGATTTAGAAAGTGTGACTCTAGAGGAAGTGCGGTACACCCCTAAAGAACTTCAGGAGCTTTCTAACTTGTACAGGCAGAAGCATGGGGAATATATGTGGGAATGGATTTTAAGGGTGTGGAATGATGGCAGAAGGAATGTAAGATTAGATCAGGCTGAATTTTTTGAAATGGGCCCACTGAGCAGAGATTTTAGATTTAACAATGCAGCTCATGCAGTTGGAAGAGGTGGCAAGAGTTTATTTGATTGGTTGGCTGAAGTATGGATCCAAAGATGGCCTACTGTGAATGAGCTCGAGCTGCCTGATATCCCTTGGCTTAATGTTGATGAAGGGATTAAAAGGCTCAGAGAACTTGGAATGCTGGAATGGATTTGCCATGTAAACATATCTTTATCCCCACAATGGGAGCATCCTGAAGATGCACCCTTCATTAGACTATAAGTTATAAACAGATTTGTGAAGGGAGCCCCAGCATACTTAAAGTTGCCAGTAGTTGCCATGATATGTAAAGAAGACATCACAGTGGGAGCCACAGTTGCTGCATTAGGTGACTTAGATGCAATGGGTCTAACTGGCTCTTGGGGTAACAAGGGCCAAGTATCAGCACTGAATTGCCAAAAGCAAGGTGACCATATTTACCATGATGGACAGTGCAAGCAAAACAATGCTTATAGCAGTATGACTCGTGTAGATCTCTGGTGCTGGCTGGTTAATCATGGTGTTCCCAGAAGTGAAATAGATAAAAATCCTACTCTCTCTATATATATGTAAGAACACAAAGTAATTTCTGAGTAATGTAATGATAAAGGATATCTTTATGACCATGGCCTAACAACAAAGAAAACTTTCTAAAATAAGACTTTGTCCCAAAATACATGGATTAGTACATTAAGATAAACATAACTTTGGGAGATCTTTGCAATATCAGTTTATATTTATATATTTGTATATTATACATTTAAATCAATCATATAACTAATAAGGAGTTACATTGTAGATTATGTAAAATATCTTAAAAATGTACAAGCACAATAAAATAGTTCTAAAAGAAATGGAAGAGGGCTGGAGAGATGGCTTAGTGGTTAAAGGCCCTTGGCTGAGAAGCCTCAGGACCCATATTCAACTCTCCAGATCCCATGTAAGCCAGACACACAAAGGTGAGGCAAGTGAAAGGTTTCACATGCCCACTGGGTGGCACAAGCATCTGGAGTTTGATATCAGTGGCTGAGGCCCTGGCATGCCAATTCTCTCTCCCTCTCATTCTCTCTCTAAAATAAAAAAGAGAAGAAAAGAAACAAAAGTGCAGGAGAGACCTGTTCTAAAACTCATTTCACTTGAGAGAAAAAGAGAGCCAGAAAGTATATAACATGTGGAATCTGACTGAGAATAAGGAAGATGGGATATAAGGTCACACTGAGAAGATAATTTCTCCCTCCTAGAATGGTAAGAGTCTTACAGTCTGAGAACATCATTTTTTGCCCAGCATATGAAACCATAGTATCACTGTGTACTCTTGATAAAAATGTAAGGTGAAGCCCTCCCTTACAAAATAGTTAATGTTTTCCAATTGACCTGAAAAGGCAGAACTCCTATTACTTCACCATTCCATTCTTGCCTATATTCCCAAAAGCTACATGCACATGGATACCAGCAAAATATGTGGAAGAATGTTTTCAGAAGCCCTGTTTGCTAGCAGAAATTTAATATATATATATATACTGGAAACAATCCAGTAGTAGACTGAATAAATATGCTGTGGAATATTCCTACAATGGAGTGGTAAGGAGCGGAGAATGAATAAATTATAATAATATACAACACTGATGGATCTCAGAAACAGGAAAAACAAATCTGCCATTTTGCTTTACTCGAGCATTCTGCTGATGTTGAGTATGACACCATGCAAAAGTAAGTAACACAATGTGTGTATACAAAAGTATTTGGTAACAAAGGAATGATACAGAAAACGAGGATATTTACTTGACATGGGGGGATGGCCAGGAAAGGGATGATGCAGGAGGATGCTCTTTTCAAGGCTTAAAAAAAAAGAGCATCATATTGTGCTTTCTGAACTTGGTTGCAAGTAAACATAGGTTTTTTTGTGGTGCTGATTTGCTATTTTAATACTTTATCCTTATTTATATGGACATTTTTCCATATTTAATAAAAATAATTGAAAAAATTTAATAAAGTACTAAAGACAAATTCATAGTATGGTCAAATGAGAAACTAAATAAATCATATCCTTTGAGGTATCTTAGGGGGTAATCTGAGTAGACATGATTTTTAAGAAGTTGACCCTGGTGTACAATTTTTTTCTGTGTAGAGACCTTCTGGCCTTAGTGTGTCTTTTTTTTTTTTTTTTTTTTTGTGGGGAAGAAGAGATTAGCAACCAGCTAATGCAGCTTGTAAGTTCTTTCTCTTCTTGACCTTCATCACCATAAAATTGCTTTAAGTGAGGAATTAAAGTGTCTTTAAGATCAAGTAAAGTAATGTGAGTGAATTTGTTGACTAGGATACACTGAATAGAATTTACTTATAGATATTTCATATTATCTGTCATCTTAATTCAAATCATGATTCCTTTTGTGGAAAATACCTTACTGTTTTCAGTCAGTGTTATAGTGCCATCACTATTTTACTTTACAGAGTTTCTCTTGGAACATCCTTGTCAAGTATAAACCCTACCTTTGGGAGATTCCCCTCAGTTTTAAGTGGGCCTTTTCATACTTTTTTAAAATTAATATCATTTTAATTGTTCTTCCTGCCAAGGAGCTGAAAATCCATAACTCCTTGCTAAAGTTATAACTGCTGACCAAGGAGCCACAGTTAATGTATTGCTTTTGGAAATTGCTATTTCCTTGTAGATATCTGTCCTGAATTAATTATAGACCAATCCAGGGCCTTTCTGGGGAAGGGCTCCCTCTTGCTAAATTGTCGTCATAGACTCCATTTCTTAACTTTCCCAGAGCTCAGTAGGCTATTGAAGACAAATTAAATGGAACAGTACTAATTACTGCCTTTGAAGACACAATTTTTAAGACTAAAGAAAAAATAGATGTTAAATAATTTTAAGTTCAATTGCCTTAGACACTTTCAATAGTAAATGAATTTATGGGATTAATATGGAAAATAAATCTGTTCTCCTTCACCCCCGTGTTCCATTTGTTGTTTTGGTTGTATTGGTGCCAACAAGTCTTGGCAATCTGTATGCATTTAAAAAAAAAAAAAACCTCAAAAGTAAATAACAAAACACAGATTTCATGATTTTGTGGTTGATTTTTACACACTATTATGGCCTACTTACCTTGATAACATTTGCAAAAATTTTCCTATTCACCTATAAGTGCATCTTTGGAGTTATTCCATGAGGTGTGTGTGTGTGTGTGTGTGTGTGTGTGTGTGTGTGTGTGTGTGGGTGTTCATGCAGTTTCTTAACTGGTAGTACTTTACATGACTCAAACTTTCAAAGAATGTAAATGAAAATAAAGTGGACCCTCAGTATTCTGAAATGGTAATGAAACAAGGTGGGAAAAAAAGTCTTATTTTTTTTTCTTTAAAAGTATAAGGGAGCTAACCAGATACTGAGTTATTACCTGGCCAAAACTTAAGAAAAACTGAAAATTCAGAAGCTAAAGACTAAAACTAAATGTGGCTTTCCCCAGGGAGTGTCTATTGAGAGAAATATCTAATGGAGCTGAACTGTGGTTGTGGAGCCCTCTGGGTCAAGAGCATTTACTTCAAAACTCATGTTTGGAGCTAGAGATATTGGTAAGTGTTAGAGCTATTCTTAGTATACATGGCTCTGGGTTGGATCCCCAGCCTTGAAAGGTTTTAAAAAAATCATTATATCCAATTGCAGTCTGAAAAGAGCA
This sequence comes from Orientallactaga sibirica, assembly GCA_036365145.1. Lineage (NCBI taxonomy): Eukaryota > Metazoa > Chordata > Mammalia > Rodentia > Dipodidae > Orientallactaga > Orientallactaga sibirica. Next base: position 21,948,977 of record JAEOAD010000006.1, read on the forward strand.
TTGCTCTTGTTTTTGTTTTTATTTATTTATTTATTATATTTTTTTAATGACAGAGACAGTGTGTGAGAAAGAGAGAGAGACAGAGAGAGAAAGAATTCTTATGCTAGGGCCTCTACCCACTCACTGCAATTGAACTCCAGATGTGTGAACTATCTTGTGTGCATGTGTGACCTTGTGCACATGCATTACCTTGTGTGTCTGGCTTATGTGGGTTCTGGGGAGTCAAACCTGGGTCCTTAGGCCTCACAAGCAAGTGCCATAACTGCTAAGCCATATTTCCAACCTGAGTGATACTGTTAAATTGACCGTGAACCATGAGTAAATAAGCCACTGATTAAAATAAGCAATAGAGGGCTGGAGAGATGGCTTAGAGGTTAAGGTGCCTGCCTCCTAAGCCTAAGAACACTGGTTCCAATCTCCAGCAGTTCCAATCTCCAGGTCCCACGTTTAGCCAGATGCAAAGTGATGCAAGGGCGCAATGCTGCACTTGACCACAAGGAGGCACACATCTGGATTTTGTTTGCAGCAGGTGAGACACTGCTGGCGCACCCATCTCTGTCTTCCTCTCCCCCCTCCCCCTGTCTGTCTCTCTCTGTGTCTCTCTCCAAAAAAATAATAAAAAATAAAAAAAAAAAAGAGTTTAAAAAAGTAAGCAAAGAGTGGGATCCAAAAAATTCAAATGTTAAAATTAATAGAATATCACAATATATGCTTATATGTGAAAATACATTTTAAAAGCAAGCTAGAAAATCAGAGGTATAAGAATATGGTACTTTTAAAAAAAGAATATGGTACTTTAAAAAAATATATTATTTATTTATTTGAGAGAAAGAGAGAGAGAATGGATGCACCAACACTTCCAGCCACTGCAAACAAACTCCAGATGCATGCACCCCCTTGTGAATCTGGCTTACATGGATACTGGAGAATCGAACCGGGATTCTTTGGCTTTGCAGGCAAATGCCTTAACCACTAAGCCATCTCCCCATCCCTCTTTTTAATTTATTTTTATTTATTTATTTATTTATTTATTTATTTATTTATTTATTTGGTTTTTCGAGGTAGGGTTTCACTCTGGTCCAGCCTGACCTGGAATTAACTGCGTAGTCTCAGGGTGGCCTCAAAGTTATGGCGATCCTGCTACTTCTGCCTCCCAAGAGCTGGGATTAAAGGCATGCACCACCATGCCTGGCAAGCACTCTTTTCTAAAACAAAAAAATAAAATAATTTTTTCACTCTAAAACTATAATTGTCAATATTAAGAACTCATAGGAAAGGTTTAACAAGCAAATATAAATAGCTAAAAACAAAACTACTGAGTTTTCACATGATAAAAAATTTCACATGAATAAAATTTTCAAGATATAACATAAAGTGACAACAAGATGGAGACTGTAAAGGCCATGCTAAGAGACATAAAACATGGGCTGAGATCTAAAATAACATGGGGAGTTAAGTCTGTCCCTTAAGTCCAGGAAGCTACAGGAGTGACAGATGTGGTATAAAGGGGAGCATGGAGGGTCCTCGTGCTGGTGCTAATCTTTATTCTTATTAGCGTGATGGACCCACAAACTTATCTATGTAATACAGTTGTATAAATCTGAATACATATTAATAAAAACAGGTAAAATGATAAATCTGCATTTAACAAGTGAGTTACCCAAGTACCATTTTCCTGGTTATGGCATTATCCTATAGTTCTACAAATTTTGACACTAAGGAAACTAAGGAAAGTGAATGTAAAACCATCACAATAGGTCTGGAGAGATGGCCCAGCAGTTCAGAGCACTTGCCTGTAAAACTTGCATGTCGCCGGGCGTGGTGGCGCATGCCTTTAATCCCAGCACTTGGGAGGCAGAGGTAGGAGAATGGCCTTGAGTTCAAGGCCACCCTGAGACTACATAGTTAATTTCAGGTCAGCCTGGGCCAGAGTGAGACCCTACCTCGAAAAAAAAAACAAAAACAAAAACAAAAAACAAACAAACAAAAAACCCCTGCATGTCCAGGTTTGAATCCCCAGCACCTACCTGATGCCAGATGCACAAAATGTCACATGTGTCTGGAGTTTGTTTGCAATGACAAGAGACCCTGGTGCACCTAATCTCGATCTCAATCTCTCTTTTTCCATCTTCTTGCAATTAACTAACTAAATAAAATATTTTAAAACTATCATAATAAAATGAACAAATCCCATATAGACGTATTATGGTAAAAATGTACCTGAGGCAAGGAGAGAATATTTTAATTTTTAAAAATTATTGATGTATGTATATGTGCCAATGTATGTATGATATATGTGTATGAGCACACATGCCACACATGACAACCTTGAGGGGTTTCTCCTCTCTTTCCACCTTCTGTTTGAGACAGGGTCTCTCTTACCACTGCTTTTGAGCTTCTGGATTCTCCTGGCTCCATCTGCCATTGCTGTAGGTTCATTGTGACTACAGATGCTTGAGCTTCTTTGTGTCTGGCTTGATGTGGCTGCTGAGAAGAATCAAACTGTGGTTGCTGGACTTGCAGGCAAGCATCTTTCACTGTTGAGCTGTCTCCCCAGTCCTGTGAATATTTTTAAAACACAGCAGGAAAAATAAATGTGGATCGCCTCCAAAGAAACAGCAGCATGTTGAGACAATCAATTGTACCTTAACCAGTGACTGAGAATGCTAGAAGGTAGTAAAGTATTAATACTATCTAAGTCTCAAAACAGGTACAACAATGAAGGTAACAACATAGATACAAAAGAAAAAATTGGAAGACAGATATGGTGGCTCATGCTTTCAATCTCAGCACTCTGGAGGCTGAGGAAGAAGAGTTACCATGAGTCCGAGAACAGCTTGGACTGTGGCCTGAGTTACAGGCCAGCCTGAGCTAGATGGAGATGGTGTCTCAAAAAAAAAAGGGGGGGTTGTTTATAACTCTCAAAATGGCACTAAAAAGAAATTTTTAAAGGGGTTGTTTATAACTCTCAAAATGGCACTAAAAAGAAATTTTAAAAGATTTACTTATAAAACTAAAAATTCCTCCCTCCCCAGGAAGATTTGAGATGTGTGGTGGTCTGAATGTAAAATGTCCTCCACTACCCCAAGTGTTTGTGATTAAGCTTCATTGCTAGTCTCCAGTGGGTGGAGGCTGTGGGAGGTGGAGCTTTGCTGGAGAAGATGAGCTACTTGGGGTGGGCCCTGAGGTGGATTAGTCCAGTCACTAGGCTCTCAGGGCCTGCTGGCTTGCTGCTCTCTCCATAGCTGATGTATGAAGGGGTGAGCCAGGATAGTGAAGCTTTCCCTGTAAACTAAGCCTGAAATACATCTTTTCCTCCCATAAGCTGCTTTTGGTCATGTGTTTTGTCTCAGAAACAAGAAGGTAATTGCTATAAGATGAATAGTTTGAATAAAAAGTAAATAAGGTGATATATATGATATATATGTTAGCTCATGAAATATGATAACTAGCATGCTGTCTTTTCACCAATGTGTGTTTTTGGCCTCTTTGTAAAAAAAAAAAAAAAATCAGGTGGTTACTTGGACATACACCAGGATATTCTGTTCTCTTCCATTGATTGACATGTCTGTCTTGTGCTAGTAATATGCTGTTTTCATTACAGTGGCTCTGTAGTATAATTTTAAATCTAGCAATATTCTTTTGTTTTAAAATATTTTTATTTGTAAAGACAGAGAGAAAGAAAGAGAAAAAAATAGGAGTCCCATGGCCTCTTGTCACTTCAACCAAATCCCAGATGCATGCACCACTGTGTATCTGGCTTTTCCTGGGAACTGGGGAATTGAACCTAAGCTGTCAGGTTTTGTGAGCAAGGGCCCTTCACTGTTGAGCCATCTCTTTAGCCTGCAATATTATTTTTGATAAAGATAGTTGTTGCAATTACCTTCTGATTGCTGGCACAAACCACTTGGCCAAAAACTTGTGGGAGAAAAGGGTTCATTTTGGCTTGCAGACTCTAAGGGAAGCTCCATGATGGCCAGGGAAAATGTGGCATGATCAGAGGTTGGAAATTATTTACTGGCCAACATCAGGTGAACAACAGTAGCAGGTGAGTGTGCCAAACACTGGCAAAGGGAAGCTGTCTATACCACCCATAAGCCCACCACCAACAACACACCTCCTCTAGAAAGGCTCCAGTTCCAAAATTGCCACCAGCTGGGGACCTAGTATTCAGAACACATGAGTTTTTTGGGGACATCTGAATCAAATCACCACAATAGATTTGGCTACCCTAGGCCTTTTGTGCTTCCATGAGAATTTTAATTTTTTCTTTTTTTAAAAAAAGATACATTATTTATTTGAGAGAGAGAGAGAGAGAGAGAGAGAGGGAGAGAATGGGTGCACCAGGTCCTATAGCCACTGTAAATGGAACCCCATATGTCATCTGGCTTTAAGTGGGTACCAGGGTATTAACAAGATGTCTCATATGTATACATCATGTGTTGGTGCCATCTTTTCCCTCATCCCTGGCCCCATTCCGTTGGGGACGTTCCTCAGTGGGGTTGCAGGTATTCCCTGTGGGGTTGTAGTTTATGCATTGTGGGAGCAGCAGTCAGTTATTTTGGGGGGAGGGGTTACCTCTGGGCATGACGTCTCAACCTGTGGCTCTTTCAATGATGTTTCTAACCCCTCTTCTGCAAAATTCCAATCTGTTCTTTTTCAGAAGGTAGTGAGACCAGAGGAGATAAACTACTTCTTGCACTGAATAGGAGTTTTTTAATTACCACTTCAATCTCATAGCATATTATAGATCTGTTTTGATTATTTTTCTCATTTTGTTTTAACTTTGGTAGATCATGTGCATCAAGAAATTCATCCATGTCATTTAGATTTTCCAACTTGGAATGCAGGAATATATGTTTTTGAAATATGACCTTATCATTTTCTCAGTTTCATTTGTATCTGTTTTAATTTTTCTTTTTCAACTCTGATCTGATTTATTAGGGTCTTCTCTCTCTTTCTGTTGGTTAACTTGGCTATGGACTTGTCAATTTTGTTTAACTTTTCAAAGAATCAAGTCTTTGCTTCATTGATTCCTTTGATTCATTATTTATGATGATGATTATTATTTTATTGAATTCTGCCATGATCTTGATTATTTCTTTCCTTCTGGCACTTTTGGGGTTGGCTTGTTCCAAGGCCTTCAATGAATCATTAAGCTATTTATATGAGGGCTGGAGAGATGGCTCACTGGTTAAAGGTGCTTGCTTGCAAAGCCTAAGGACCTAGGTCCAATTCCCCAGTAAACACAAAAGCTGGATTTACAAAGCTGCTCATGTCTCTGGAGTTTGTTTGCAGTGTCAGGAAGCCCTGGCATGCCCATCTCTTTCTCTCCCCTCACCTCTCTCTGCTTTCAAACAAATAAAATATTTTTTTTAAAGTTAATTATTAGAGCTCATTGTTTTTGTAATGTTAGGCATGTAGAGCTATAAGCTTTCCTCTGAGTTCTGCCTTCATGTTTGAACAGAATATATTAACAGATATTACATGGCATATATTCAGATGACAAATAAGGACAGGCAAAGGCACTAAGGATCAATCATCATTAGGGCATTGTAAACTAAAATTACAACAAATTACAAGCTATGCATCCATCTTAATGGTTCAAATTAAAAAGACCCACCATATCAACTACTGGTGAATTGTTAAGGACCTAGAACTCATAATGTTGCTAGTAATATTCTAAAATGTTGATTTTAAAAAAATTTAGGCAGTATTCTATGTATTTTGAATTTGAAAATATATGTGTCTCCAGTTTTTACTAAAAATGAAGATTTTAGGTGCATATTTTTATTTTTTTTTATTAAATTTCTATTTTCCTTCAAAAGAGCAAACCACTGATATCATACCAGTGTTCACAATGGAAACATTCCTTCCTTATCATGTCAATCAGTAATTTCAAAAGGCCGATTATAGGTGTCTTTTGAATGCTAAATTTAAGTGGTTATATTTCTTTTATGGTATTCTAATAAAACAGTACAGTCTGTATATTTTCCTTTAATGTACTCATTACTTCTTATTCCATGAAAATTAATCAGCTCCACCTTATTCACCGATAGACTAAGTATTACAACCAGAAAAAAAAATCATAAAAAAACAGACCAAATATGCTATCACCCAGTAATAGTCATTATAACAAATAGGTGAAGAAAAACATGCAAATGGTGTGACCCTTGCCTGAACATTTACCATCTTTCAGTACACAGAGAATGCTGATCTTGCTACACACTAACAGAAGCTTTTGAGATTATCCACCTACTATCTGAGGACAGAAGATTCATTCTCGCAGATCCCAGGTGTAGAACTGAGTGTGTGACTTTGTGAGACAGAACTCTAGTTTGAATTTGAGGAGTTCAATAAAGCATGAATCCAACAGGGCCTTAGCACTTTTCACTTTTCTGCTGATAGATATTTTATGCTTGATAAAACTCTGAAAACACTCTCAGAAATAGTTTGTTCCTAAAGTAACTGGTGATGTTCCAAGGACCTTTTGCTTTGTTGCACCACTGTTATCTAGAAATACCCAGTTATATTCTTTGATCACAGCAAATCCCAAATTCATTTTTGTTTACTTCTAACACCTTCTTGCAATTTTTTTCTTGTATTTACCTCATTTAAAAGAATTTATTCCTCGACTTTTATCTATATATAGAGAGAGATCTATATATATATATATAGAGAGAGAGAGAGAGAATATGGTGGAGGTTGTGGTATTGCGGTACGCAGGATGCCTGACAGGGAAGGCATATGGAAAGGGAGCAGGAAGGAAAAAAAAGGAATTCAGGTGTTGCAGTCAGGTTCGCATTGCTGGCAGAAATCACCCGACTGAAAGCAGCTTGTGGGAAAAAAGAGGTTTATTTTGGCTTACAGGCTCGAGGTGGAAGCTCCATGATGGCAGGAAAAATGATGGCATGAGCAGAGGGTGGACATCACTCTCTGGTCAACATAAGGTGGACAACAGCGACCGGAGAGTGTGCCAAACACTGGCAAGGGGAAGCTGGCTATAATACCCATAAGCCCGCCCCCAATAATACTCTGCCTCCAGGAGGTGTTAATTCCCAAGTTGCCATCAGCTGGGAACCTAGCATTCAGAACACTTGAAGTTTATGGGGGACACCTGAATGAAACCACCACATCAGGCTTAAGATGGGGCCTAGAAAGATTCAACAAATATGTCTTTGATAAAATACACAATGATTTGGACTGGATGTTGAGAGATAGCATTAAAGAATTAAGTGAAAGCACAGATGGAAAACTAAGCCCAACAGTGAGCTTTTTATTCTCTATATACTCCAAGACGAACAGGCTGGGACACTGGCAGAAATGAATTTGATGTCCTGGATCGGATACTATTTTCTTAATATCTCAGTATTTATAGGCAGATTTCTTTGAAATACATATGTTTTAGAGCCAGATGGGTTGATGTTCAATCATCAGATTCACTAACACTTTTTCATGAACATATTTAGGTTAAATAGGCTCAAGAATTTAAAGACATAATCCCCACTGTTCTGTAAAATTGTGGAACCTGGGAGGTAGAGTGTTGGGGGAGGAAGGGTTTCACTGGGGGATGGTCCTTGAGGTGTTTTAGATCTGGCTCCATGTGCAGCTCCATCTCCACTTCCTCTCTGCTGATGTGACATGTGACATTGACTTCCTGTTCCTGATATGCTTTCCCACCTTGATGGGCTCTATGCTCTGCAACTGTAAGCCAAAATACACTCTTCCATTTCGTAATCATGTGGGTCAGATGTTCATTCACTGCAATGAGAAAGTTACTGATACAGCCTGGGCCATGGACAAAGAAGATTTAGGACAGACTATATAGCTTCCCAGTAATCTCACTTAGTAGCCCCAAATATGGGGGTTCTGGAAAGCTATAAAGCAGAGATTCTCAACATTTTAAGAAGTGCTCTTTTCCAATCACCTTAGGGTAGATGACAAGAACTCTTAGGAAGAAGCATACTCAACATTTGTTTTGCTTGTACACTGTGAATTTCTCTGTTACACACGACGTAGCATTTATTCTTAATGACTATAAGAGGGGCTAGAGAGATGGCTTGGAGGTTAACTGCTTGCTTGTGAAGCCTAAGGACCCCAGTTCATGGCTCGATTCCCCAGTACCCATGGTTAAGCCAGATGCACATGGTGGTGCATGCGTCTGGAGTTCATTTGCAGTGGCTAGAGGCCCTGGTGAGCCCATTCTCTCTCTTTCTCTCCCTCTCTCTGTCTCTAATAAATAAATAAATAAATAAAAATAAATCAGATCTTAATGACTACAAGAGAAAAATCTAAATACTGTTCTATTTTACAGTGATTATTTTGGAAATAATTGCAGATGTCAAGAGCCCCGTCAATCTAAGTATATTGCAGTGTATCTGTTATTTTGTTGTCTTGCTTTGGATTGTCTTTATCCTTGCACTAGTTTGCTTGAATGACTCTAATTTATTTTGATTTTGCAACAATGATTTGTTTTATACATAATTAAACACCTTTAGCATTATCACACAGTCTGCTTCATTTCCAATATTGAGGAAATGGCTTGTGTAGTTTTTAGGAAGCTCTGATTTTAAAACACTACAGGGAATAGAATTCTTGTACACTTCATTTATTTGGCAGATAAGAATGGGTTTATAGTCAATGCTAAACGAAGCTAATTCTCTAGAATAAAAAGAAAACTAGTTCCCAGGATTGTTATAGTTGATAGTTTAAGAGTTATAGACTGGAGAAATCCTCATTGGGTATTTTATACCCAGATATTTTAGATAATAAATCAGACTGTTAAGGATTACATTATGAGTTTATCTCAAAGGCACGTTTTCATGATGCTTATTATAGTGAGGAGAAAATCTAGCTGAGGTTACCAGGACCTTCACATATGATCCAAGTTAAATACGACAAGATGAGGTAACGCTGAAACAGCATTCACTAAAACAATGAAGCTGCTGAGGCCTAGTTTCTTGAATCTTAAGGAAATTGAGGACCCTCAGAATGAGAACAAAGGGACAGATTAGAACCAGAATAGATATAGAGAGTTTAGTTGTAACTTACAGACATGCTGTTACACACCAGGTTTTAAGTAATGAAAAGATAGGGAAAGAAAGCTTATGCAAGCAAGATCTAGTTACCAGGTCATTATCGGTCCACATGAGTAAGATCATGTCTTCAAATGGTGTGGTTGGCTGAGGATTCAATTTCATATGTAGATACAAGTTTTGTTTCTGTAGTCTTCAAAATAGCCTAATTACAAGCATTCTCTCTACACAGTACTTAGCAACCACTGAGTGTAGTGAGAAATATCCTTCAGAAAAAAAAGGGTTAATCTGCTTCTCAACATATTTCTTTTTAAAATTAATTAATTTCAGAGTGAGTGAGAGAGAAAGAGGCAGATAGAAAGAGAGAATGGACATGCCAGTGCCTTCAGCCGCTGCAAACAGACTCCCGAAGAATAAGCCACCTTGTGCATCTGGCTTACATGGGTCCTGGGGAATTGAACCTGGGTCCTTTGGCTTTGCAGGCTAGCACCCTAATCACTATGCCATCCATCCAGATCTCAATATATTTATACCTGTGCCATTTGTTTTATAAGAAAAGGATCCCTTTAAGTAAAATATACTCACCAAACTGCTCTATAAGCACTTTTCTTAATGTTCATACCCATATAGTAATGCTACTCTCACTCTTGGTTAGAGAAGCTTCTCTTTTCAGATGGCGGTGACCACTGGGATGACTCAAAAGGCACCATAGTACTGAGCAGCATTTGTCTCTAAGACAACTCTATCGCACCTTCAAAGGCTCAGGATACATTGTGGAAGAGATGGCAGAAAAAATGTAAGAAAAAAGGAAGGGTAGGACTGCTTACAATGCAATCTTCCAGACACAAAATAGCCTGGATATCCATGACTTCACAGTGCCTGGTACTACCTGCACAAGACCCTGATAATAGGAGGAAAAGATTATGACATCAAAATAAAAGAAAGACTAATTGAGAAGGGGAGGGGATGATGGAGGGGGGATTTGTGAAGGGGAGAGTGGGGGAAGGGAGCAAGTTACCATGGCTTACTGTCTATAATTATTGAAGCTATCAATAAAAAATTAAAAAGATATATATGACTATTCCTTAAAAAATTACTGCTAGTATTATGGATTTGTTTTTGTTGCTGTCAAACACAGAAGATGACATGTCTAAGAAACACACTGAAAGAAAACCTTCACAACTCACTTATTAGATGAAAAAGTTGCTTATGCACACTTTAAATAGACGAGTTTATTAAGTATTTTTAATGTAAGTATTACTAAGCAAATCAATATCATTAAGTATTTCTAAAATAGTTTCAAAAGTTTTTCATGTCAGAATCTATTAGGGTATGATTTCTGTACACGCGGGACTTACAAAATAATAAGAGCTCACTCTTTTCTAGTTTTGTAGACTCCTTTAAGTAGAGTGGTTCCCCTACAGTAGCCGGAAGCATGCAGCAGATGGCACTAAGAACATTTAGCAAAGCAGCCAAGAAAAGGTCTTCCTTTATTGCTCCATGGGGTCAGAAAACTGCCGGGGAACTAAGATATTTCAACTGAATGCAGCATTTCCAAGGTGCACTCCAAGTTCCACGTGGTGTACTTTCCACTCAGAAGGACTCCCAAGCTTTGAGAGAAACACATGGATCATACTATGCTGAGTAAACGTGTAGATAATGCCATGTGGATGGAGCCTTTTCCAGTAATTAGAATATTGTGAAGCTCTCTGAAATGTGAGATTCAATTACTACTTGCTTTTATTAGTCTTAGAGGAAAACCGTTCAATTGTTTTAAGTTTGGAGTATAAAATACAATGTGTGTCATCTATTTCAAGAGAAGGGATGGATGGTTCTTGCCAAAGACAGCAAAACAAGTAGCCTGGTCTTTCCCTACACATGTTGTCCATAATTGCATACTTCATCTCTTCCGCGTGGCCTCTGGGGCAGTTTTTGAGATCCTTTAGACATGATCATATTGTCAGTATCTACCTTGTAGTTTTCTTTATCAAATTGATATTTGCTGCAGAATAAGATTGTATAAACTATGGTATGATTAACCAACAATGCAGAACTAATTTTTTTTTGAAAAAGATTAACTAGTCTAATGTCTGCAGTAAAAACTAAAAATAAATTTCTAAATTAGTTTTCTGCTTTAAGTAACATTCTTTTGTATCCACACTGCCAATGTACATTGACTTTTTTTGTCCACAGCTAGTTTTTATATACTTATATACTACTTATTAATATCACTCATTTATATGAAAGTCCCACTATTGAATAGGTATTGAAATATGCTTACTTTAAATGGAAAAATAGTATTTATGGACTTGTGCTTTTAATATTTGAAACATTACTTAAAGAAAAATCTGTTAATTAGAAGGTATGGCTGTACAGAACTTGGGGTATTTTGGTGACTCTATTATACAATACTATTTAGTTTCTATGGATGATCTGTGATCATGCAACACTTTGATGTACTACTCGCCACCAGTAGGCTCATATCCACATATTTCAATGTGCCTAACCTTTGGATATTCTAAAACTAATGGTTATGGAATTTTTTCAAATGTTTTGATGTTATTATTGGGATATTTTAATCAAGTTAATTTTAAAAACAACCACATGAAAATAAAGATGACATCTGTTGTGAAGTGGTAATATAACTTGTGCCCCATATCTGTTTGGATGACTATATAGACAGAAGAAGGAACTGGTGGTTTTATCATGTTAGAAATGCCAAGAATTAAATTCCATCAAACTCTAACCCAAATGGAGTACTGAGTTAAAAATTCACTATTTAACATTTCTTGAAGATCCTTCATCTTTAAGAAAAGTCAAATAAGTAACTGCAGAGATAGTTCAGTTGGTAAAGTGCTTACTTGGCAAGCTGAGATCTCAATTAGATCCCAAGTAGTGAACTCCTGTTATCCCAGTGATGTGGAGGAAGAAATAAGAGGACCTCTGGGGCTTTCCGGTCCACTAGTGTAACCTAATAGATGAGGATCATGCAAAATAGAGACCCTGTTTCAAAGGATGGTATATATGTTTATATGTACATTTACATTTACATGTACAAATACACCAACCTGTCTATCATCTATCTCCCTTCCTTCCTTCCTTCCTTCCTTCCTTCCTTCCTTCCTTCCTTCCTTCCTTCCTTCCTCCCTCCCTCCCTCCCTCCCTCCCTCCCTCCCTCCCTCCCTCCCTCTCTCTCTCTCTCTCTCTTTCTTTCTTTCTTTCTTTCTTTCTTTCTTTCTTTCTTTCTATCAATCATCTATCATCTGTCTATCTATCTATCTATCTATCTATCTATCTATCTATCTATCTATCTATCTATCTATCATCTGTCTATATATCCTCTTCTATCTATCTGTCTATCTTTCAAAACATTATCAGGAAAGCACCAACAACTGATGGGATATAGTGTTTACTATTCCCAGCAAATTTTTTTGAAGCAAGTTCAACAGACTGGCCTTTTTTTCCCCCTTAATGGTAGACAGTGAGAGTGAGAAAGAGAGAGAGAGAGAAAGAGAGAGAATTGACACACTAGGCGTCCAGTCACTGTATTTGAACTCCAGATGCGTGCACCATCTAGTGCCCATGTTCAACCTTGCACACTTGTGTCACCTTGTGTCTGGCTTACATGGGACCTGGAGAGTCAAACATGGGTCCCTAGGCTTCTCAGACAAGTGCCTTAATAGGGATGCCATGTCTCCAGCCCCCAGAATTTTTTTTTTTTTTAGGAGAGAAAAAAATGACAGTGTGGCTTAGCAAATGTTACTGCTGCCATTTATGACAATATCTGCTGGTTTGGAACAAGGTGGTATTGGTTGGCTTAAGGTCTCTTAAAAGAAAATGTTTCTCTTCTTTTGAATAACTTTTATTCTAGTGTGCAGTCTTCCAAATCATTTCTGTGGAACACCAGTGATTCTTCAGATACCAATATTTGTTAATGAAATAACTTTCTTATTAAGAATATATATATGTTCATATATGTATTACATTTATATATACTATATATATTAAACTTACATATATGAAACACACATTTATAGAATCTGTGTTTAAGAAAAAGCAACTTTAAGAGAAGTTCCCCAGAATTTTCTAAGGAAGAAAAATTCCTAAGGAAATTAAAAGAGAAAGCACCTGACACAAGACATATTATCCATGTGCAAAAACAGAAGTGGTGGTATTCAATATTCAGATATTGGAGGAATGGCAATATTCAGATATTGGAAGAATTGACCATCTGCTCTTGTTACGTACCCTGATTTTATATCTTTATCACAAATAGTAATATTTTTATCATGTAAAGAATGTTGAACATCTGTAAACTAATGAGTTCCTGTAGGGGGTCTGCCAATAAACAATAACTTTAAAATTGCTTTGGCATCAAATGTTTTGAAATATCCAACTCAGGAAAACAAGTTTACACTTGTAAATGGCTCGTGAATCAAAAGTCTGCAAACTATTTATAGAAATTAAACAGGAATTAGTTTGTATATACAAACTAATGACATTATTTTCTATTTTGATGTAATTAGTTTGATAAAATTTCTCATTCCTTATGTATAAGTCCATAAAGAATAAAAATCATTAATTAGTGAGCTTTACTTTTTATCTCTTTTTAAAATATTTTATTTGTTTATTTATTTATCAATTAGAGATATATAGAGAGAGGGGGGGAGAAAGAATGGGTATGCCAGGGTCTCCATCCACTGCAAATGAACTTCAGATGTATATGCCACCCTGTGCATCTGGCTTACATGAGTACTGGGGAATTGAACCTGGGTCTGTAGGCTTTGCAGGCAAGTGCCTTAAATGCTAAGCCATCTCTCCAGCCCTTAGTTTTTATTTCTTAGAGTATTTTTGAGTTTACAGGAACATAATGAAAATATAGAGAATTTTCTTAAATCCCCTGTCATCTCCATCTATACACAGCCTCCTCCACTATGGGCACCCCTACTACAATGGACAGTTGGCACAGTAGCACTTACATGGATGCCTTATTATCACACACATTCCAGGACATATGTTAGAGATCACTTCTGGAAGGTTTCATTCCACAGATTTGGAAAAAAATGTATAAAGACACGTACACACCATTTAAATATCATACAGAATAGTTTTACTGTCCTAAAAGTCTTTTAGGCTTCTAGTCACACCTCCTTCTGACTTCAGCCCTGGCAAGCACTCATATTTTGTGTCCATTTTTTCCTTTTAGATTTCATGTATGTCTTTTCTTGGCTAGATATTTTTTCACTGCTGTGTGCTATTTCTTTGTCTGGGTGCAATGCAGTGTCCTTATCACTCACCTACTGATGGACATGTTGGAAAATGTCACAGTTTGAAATTATGAATAAGGTTGAAGTATAATCAGTCATGTGCGGGTGGTTCAGATATACTTTGGATTCATATCAAACAGTATGATGGCTGGATCTCATAATGAGTATGTTTAGTTTTGTAAGAAGCTGCCAGATCATCTTAGTAAGTAGCTATAATGACGTGCATTCCTGTCCTCAATGAGTGGGAAACACCTGCTTCTCCACGTCATGGCCAGCATTAGTGGTGTTAGTGTATTGGATTTTGTCTTATGTAATAGGTGTGTAAATTGTGTCTCAGTGCTATGATGTTGAAAATCCTTTCATACACTTATCTGTCACTTGCATTTCTTCATTGATGTGATGTCTTTCATTGTCTTTTGCTCATTTTTAATGATTCATTTTGTTATTGTTGAGTTTGAAGCAATCTTTGCATTTTTTAGATAACATTTCTTTATCAGATGCCTTCTTTGACAACCAGTTTCACTGAGTCTGTGGCATGCCTGCTCACTGCTTTAAAATTATTTTCCATAGTGCAGAAGTTTTTAATGTTATACTTCAATTTGGCAATCATTGCTTCAATAGATAACACCTTTTGTTTTACTTTAAAAGTCCTCGCTATTCCCAAAGACACCTGGATTTTATTTTGTGTTATTTTCTAGTAGCTTTATTGTTTTGTGTTTTGCATTTTGACCTGTAATCCATTTTTAGTTAATTGCTGTAATGAGTATCAGGCATGTGTCTAGGTCATTTTTGTTGCTTTTTTTTTTTTTTTTTTTTTTTTTTTTTGTAATTGCAGTATAGGTTGTGTGGCAATGACTGTCCACATTTTATCAACTTTATTCCTTTCCCAAAATAAGTTGAGATATTTATATGACTTTATTTCTGGAACCTGTTTGTTCCTTGACCTATTTACCTTTTCCTCAGTTAAAGCTTTTATCTCTAAACTACAAAGGTAGTAGCTTTGTAGCAAGTCTCATGATCAGGTAGTGGTAATCCTATTAATTTCTCTTTCTATATTAACTTGACTATTCTGGGTATTTTACCTTCTTGAAAAAACTTCGTTATTCACAAAAATGTCTTGATGCGATTCTGATTAGGATTATATTGACTCTATAAATAAGGCGAGGAGCATTTAATCTTGACAATATTCAATCTTCCTATCCATGAACATGGAATGCCTCTCAACCTTTAATTATCATTTTATCTTTACATTTATCATCAGAATTTTGTAGATAATTGCTACATGTGTTTTTAATCATTTCACCCTAAAGTTCAAACTAAATGTTAATATGATTTTAATTTCAAATTCTGGTTGTTCATTGCTGGCATATAGAAAAATAATTGATTTGTACTTAGATTTAAATACTACATTAATAAAATTGCTTATTAGTTCTAGGAGTTTGTTCTTGTTGAGTCACTAATATTCTGAGACTTCAACAATTCTGATCTATAAACAGACAATTTTATTTCTTTCTTCTCAACATGCATACCTTTATTTCATTCTTATCTTATTGATTTGCTAGTACTAGTGCAGGTAGGGTCTCACTCTAGCCCAGGCTGACCTGGAATTCACTATATATTTTCAGCGTGGCCTCGAAATCATGGCAATTCTCCTACCTCTGCCTCCCCAGTGCTGGGATTAATGGCGTGTGCCACCACACCCGGCAAAATTTATGAATATCCCTGACTTGTCCTTGAAGTTAGTGGAAAAATCTGTGAATTTCTCATCAATAAATATTATCATAGCTATCATATAAATATAATTATATGCAGGATATGTATATATGTGAAATCTTATGTATAACATATATGTATGTGTGCTATCAAGTTGAGCCAGTGTTTTCTATTCCTAGTTTATTCAGAAGATTTTTTTGTGTGTGTATATGCATTTTTCCATGCATGTGTATGCATGTTTTTGTGTGTAAGCCAATGCCAATATAAGATAGATTCCTCATTTGTCACTGTTGTTTGCCCATGTGCTGCTTCTGCCTCCCATTGCAGTAGGCTTGCTAGGACTACAGACCTGCTCAACACTGTGGTGGTTTGAATAAAATGTTCCCCATAGACAGGCTCATGTATTTTGAGTACTGGGTCACCAGCTGGTGGGAGGTGGAGCCTGTTGAACCAGGTATGCCACTAGGAGTAGACAGAGTAGACCTCAGCATTTACCAGGCCATTCCATTTTATAGACAGGGTTTCTCACTGAATCTGGAGCTCATGAATTTTCCTAACTAGCCCGCAAGCCTCAGGAATTCTTCTATCTCCATTTCCCCAGAGCTGGGATTACATGGGCATATCACCATGCCCTGCTTTTACATGAGTCCTGCGTATCCAGTCATAGGTCTATTTTTGCTTGTGCAGTGAGTGCTTTACTGACTCAGTTCCCCAGCTCCCTCAGAAAGATAATTTTGATTATGAATGATTGTGGGTTTTGTCTTTGTTGTTTCTAGAACCTCTTGAAATAATGATGTGATTTTGCTCTTTTCTCTTTGATATGGAAGATTATAATACATACCCGTGATAAATCATCCTTGGTCATGGTGTATAAACATTTTAATACATTTTTATTTGATTTACCAATATTTTGAATATATATATTATTTATAAGATATATGGGACTGTAATTTTCATATAATGACCTGGATTGGATATTAGGATAATTCTAGCTGAGGGAATGAATTAAAAAGAGTTATCTATACTTCTGGAAAAGATTGGATAAAATTGATGTAATTTCTTCTTTAGGCATTTATTATATTCATCAGTGAATCTTCGGAGGCATAGTGCTTTATGCCTCATGAGGATTTTTTATAATTTTTTAAAAATATATTGTATTATTTTGAGAGAGAGAAAGAGGGAGAGAGAGAGAGAGAGAAAATGGGCATGCCAGGGCCTCTAGCCACTGTAAACAAACTAGATGCTTGCTCCCTCTTGTGCATCTGGCTTACGTGGGTCCTGGAGAGTTGAACCAGGATCCTTTGACTTTGCAGGTAAACACCTTAACTGCTAAGCCATCTCTCCAGCCCAAGGATTTTTTTTTTATTATTGTAGTTTTTACCGGAAATAGGCCTATTTAGAGTATTAATTTTTTTCCTTGTGTGAATTTTGGCAAATTGTATCCTTCCAGGAAATGTTCAATTTAATCTACATTATAAATGTGTGTGCAGGCTGGGGTTTAGTAGTTAAAGGATCTTGTTCTGTAAGAACAAGATTCCACAGTACCCACATCAAGCCAGATGTACAGTAGCTGTTAAATTACCTTCTTGTTGTTGGTACAAAACACATGACCAGGAACAACTTATGGGAAGAAATGATTTTTTTTCAGTTCTCAATTTTGAGGGGGAATTTTATCATGGCAGGGAACGTATGGCATAGCAGGCAGCAGGGATGTCACATCTTGTTATAGCAGCAGAAAGGACTTAGTCCATGTGGGCACTCTCTGACCCAGTGGAATGGCCTGGTAAATGCTGAGGTCTTCTCTGTCTACTCCTAGTGGCGTACCTGGTTCAATAGGCTCCACGTCCCACCAGCTGGTGACCCAGTACTCAAAATACATGAGCCTGTCTATGGGGAACATTTTATTCAAACCATCACAGTGTTGAGCAGGTCTGTAGTCCTAGCAAGCCTACTGCAATGGGAGGCAGAACCAGGGAATCCAGAAACAGCACATGGGCAAACAACAGTGGCAACAAGAGAAACCTTGCCTCAAAGTAGGTGGAAGGAGAAGATTGGCACTCTACAATTGTTCTTTGACCTTCACACATGGACCCCGGCATGCTACCTATCCCCTCACGTACATAACATCCATATAAACAAAATAATATTTGTGGTGGGACTGAAGAGATGGCTCAGCAATGAGGTGTGCTTCCTATGCAAGCCTAAGGGCCCGAGGAGGCTGGAGACTGCATCAGTTCAAATCTCCAGATCCCTTTTAAAACAGCTGGACCCCAGTTGGGCAGGGGAGCAGAGACCTGAGATTCAACAGAACCCTCTAAGCTCCAGAAATAGTAAAAAGAGATGCTGACTCAAAAGCGAGACCAGTTGGAGGAGCGATGGAGAAGAAACCTGATTCCACCAAGGTGAGCACATGGGCACCACAGGGGCACATACATGTGCATACACCACACACACAAACAAAAAATTAAAAAGCAAACCTTGTGGGCATAGAGCATATTAGCTTTTTAATATTTTAGGATCTTTAGTTATGTTCTCATTTTCATTTCTTAATTTATTATTGTCTTGTGTTCTTAGCCCTTCTAAAATATTATCCACTTTATGGATTTTTCGAATGAATCATCTTTTTGTTTTGTTGATTTTCTCTATTGATTCACCATTTTCAACTCAATTAATTTTTATTTTTTCTTGTCTTCTATTTATTTGGATTTAATTTTTTTAGTTTTCTAGTTTCTTAAGGAGGAAGCTTAGATCATTGATGTTATCGCATTTTCATCTTTTCTAAAATGTGAATTCAACAATATTAATTTCCCTCTAAACATTGTAAGTGCATCCCACATGACTTGGTGTATTGTGTGTTCGTTTTCATATAATTGAAAGGATTTTAAAGTATGTCTTGATATTTTCCTTTGGCCTATGTGTTATTTGGAAGTGTGTTCAATTTTCAATTATTTGGTATTTCCAGCTATAGTTCTATTACTGATTTCTAATTAAATTTTATTGTGTTCTGAATACTTTCAATATTTCCAAATTTATTGTCATTTGCTTTAGGGTGTTAGAATATAGCCTATATTACTCAATGTTCCCTGTGAACTGGAGAATGTGTTTTTTGTTTTTGTTGGCTAAAGTAGTCTCCAGATGTCAATTATTTCCAATTGATTGCTGGCACTTCTAAGTTCAATTGAGTTGTTATTGACTTTCTGCTTGATGGATCTCTTTTTTGATAGAGAGGCACTAAATTGGATTCATTTGTTTTTTTCCTCATAAAGTTTGATGCTCTATTAAGGTCATATTGTTATATATTCAAGTATTGACTTTTCATTACTATATAATGTTCCTTATTGTCCCGAATAATTTTTCATTCTCTAGTCTGTTCTATATAAAATTAACATAGTTTCTTTTACTCTATTTTGATTCGTGTTGTTGGTACCATGTTTTCCTCTATCCCTTTACTTTTAGTTAATATGTTCCTTTCTATGTAAAGTGGGTTTCTTCTAAAGAATATTTAGTTGGGTGTCATGTTTTGGTATGCTCTGGCTATTTCTGCCCTTTTCTTGGTGTAGTTAGACCACTGACATTTAAAATGACTACTGTCTGATATGGATGGATTTATACTTCAAATTTTTTTATTTCCCATAATTTGTTCTTAACGATTTTATTTATTTGTTCATTTACTTATTTATTTAAGGGGGGAGAGGAGAGAAAGAAAGAAAGAGTGTGAGCATGCCAGGGTCTCTTGCTGCTGCAAACTGCAGCTGTATATGCCACTTAGTATATCTGGCTTTACATAGGTCCTGGGGAATGGAAATCAGGTAGGCTTTGCAAGCAAGCACCTTCAACCACACACCATCTTTCCAGCCCTCTTAAAGATTTATAATTGCCAAATGTCATTTTTCTATAATATTATGATTTTTAATGTTGTTGGAAAGCATTAGTCAGAAGAGAGCTTTCCCCAATATTTCTTTATGTCAAAATTTTGGATGCTATGGGAATATTACTTAGAATTAATATCTATTTAAGCTTCTCAGAGTTATTTAAAAAAAAAAAAACTGGGTCTTGGCAGATGTCTTGGTGGAAAATACTTGCCACTCAAGCCTGAGTACCTAAGTTCAACCAGAGACCCCAGATAAAAAGCCAGAATAGTTAGGTGGAAGGAAGGGAAGGGAGAAGTCCCTAGAAACTCAGCATCAAAGGACCAGCTAACCTGGTGAGCACAGCAGTGAACAATAGCAACAATAAAAATGAGAACTGAGGCCTAGAGAGATGGCTTAGTGGTTAAGGAACATGCCTGTGAAGCCTAAGGACCCCTGTTTGAATCTCCAGGTCCCACGTAAGCCAGATGCACATGGTGGCACATGTGTCTGGAGTTCGTTTGCAGTGGCTGGAGGCCTTGGCATGCCCCTTCTCACTCTCTCTCCCTCTCTCTGTCTCTAATAAATAAATAAATTAATTAATTAAAAAAATAAAATCTTTAAAAAATGAGAACTGAAATGAGAGAGAGAGGGAGAGAAGAGAGTGCCTCAAAAGCAGGGTGAAAGGAAAGGACTGACACTAAAAAGCATGGCACACATAAACATACACATGTACACACTCACACACAAATATCAAAATGCATTTAAAAACTAAACTGATACATATGTAATAGTTATGCTAGCTTTGGAAATAAGGATACTTTATCTGACATGGGTATCAATTTTCTCTTTAGACAGATATTTCAATAATTAGAACATTTTGTAATGCTCTAAGAAGAAAATAGCTTTCTTTCAAGTTCTGTATTTTAGCAGCTTCCTTTAAGGATCTGAAATGAAATGAAGGGCAGGTCTTTTTAAAATGAGGCTTGCTGAGATCTTTCTAAGCACAGGAAACTTTATGGTAATTTAACCTCAGGAATTTTATTCCCATTAAAATTTATCAGAAGCCATCATCTACTTGTGAGTCATTAATCTTCAGAATGGTGCATTATTCATTTCACTCCTCCCCTCTTTGTAGGCTTCTTTTTTGTAAAAATTAGGAAATAATTTTATTTGAATTTGGAGTATACTTTATAGGCTCATTTAAGCTGTAAAAGTTATTAGAAGAAATGGAGAAATCAGTGCTGTCTCCTACCATCTGTTGAACTATCACCCTGTTAGAGAAATCTCTGTGTTGATTCTGCATTGATCTGGGGCTGCATTTATAAGTAACATGATGTTTTTTTCCTCCATATCTGAACAGTTGAGCTTCTTGAATTGGTTGCTTGATTTACTTTAATACATTATATTTTATTAATATTTTCCCAGAAAGATTCAATTTATATAAATAAGGTATATAAGTGAATGGCAAGATAACCAATATTTTTAAAAAGTTTCTGAGAAGACAAGGATTGGTTATTTTTCCATATTTAACAGTATGAATTGATATTCAGCTTGCTAATACTAATGGCATTGACTTCACTGTGGTGATCAGTATATTGTGATAATTATGACTTATTTAACTTTCTTATATTTTAGAAATGTAAGTTGTATTTTAGGTTAACTTATTTTGAGGCCTTGAGAATTTAGAAGTAAAGTCTTCCGTACTGAATGTTCTTTAAAGACTGATGATATCCCTTTTGTGTTTTGTGAGAAAGACATGGTGTGATGTGAATGACCATTTACTGAGATTTTGTAATTTATTATTGGTAGACATTGAACAACAGAATATCTGGAGCAAGTATGGCTCCTCAAACAGCTCTCAAAAACTGCTACTTCAAAATGTGACACTCCAGGAGGGCTCTTAAATGCCCTGTCACTTTTTACTGTGGCATTTCTACAGAAAATCAAATAGCATGTCTGACCATTCTTTTCCATCCCCAGTGGCTCTCAAAATACCAACTGACATCATTGGCAGAAAGATTCTCAGTATTTGTTTCCCCAAAGCATGCATTTTAAAGCTGTTCTTTACTCTGTTGTATTCAATATGGACAAGTAAAACATGCTCTCTTCCCTTAAGGAGCTCACATGCTAACAAAGGAGATACAATTATCCAGAGATAATAAATGCCACTCTATGCTGCTTGTGGGAACACTCGTGAAAAAAGCTGGTGATTCTGAAGGGGATAGAAAAAACTCTTCCCCATAGAGTGTGATTAAAGATTTCCTTTGACCATTGAATATATTCCACTAAAAAGATGTCAGGGGAAAGAGAATAAAATCAAAGAAGCAATTTCATTCAAACCTTTGAGCTTACAAAATCGTATACTTGGAATGGGAGGAACTCTTTACTATGGTTATTAGAAATAAAGATAATATTGGCAGAAAGCAAGCCCTCATTTAGACTATTCAAGGTAAATGGGTTCATTCTCTCCTTCTAACTCTATTATTTTCTAAAGTCTATGAAAAAAATCACCAAAGAATATAAAAAGACTTGCAATCTAACTGCTTTGTGAATATTACATGCAAGACCTCGTGTTAATCCTTTGTGTATGGTAGCTCCATCAATACTGTCAACTCTCAGAGTTCCACGCTATAGCTGGAAAACTTGTCTAAGATCAGTAAAGGTAGGGTTAACTCCTTTAGATCATGCTTATAGGAGGTAAGGTATGATGAGAATTCTATGCTGCCTTACTTCTAAGTCCATCCGTGTTCCTCCCTCTACACCACACTATCACTATTGTTAACCAAGGTGCTGTCACTTCTAGGTTGGTGCTCTAAGATGAAGGCTTAGTAAGAGGGAGGATGTGGAGACTGAATTCAAAGTACAGACTCAGCTATTTTGAAAATATTTATTTATTTATTTATTTATTTATTTATTTATTCATTCATTCATTCATTCATTCAAGAGGGAAACAGACACACACACACACACACACACAGAGAGAGAGAGAGAGAGAGAGGGAGAGAGAGAGAGAGAACGGGTGCACCAGGGCCTCCAGCCACTGCAAATGAACTCCAGACTCATGCACCACCTTGTGCAGTTGGCTTACATGGGAACTGGAGAATCAAAGCTGGGTTCTTAGGCTTTGCAAGCTAGTACCTTCTCTGCTAGACCATCTCTCCAGCCCCTGACTCATCTATTTTAAAAACTAATTTACTTTTTGACAATTTCATACATGAGTGAAAGGCATTTTGATTACATTCTCCACCCCATAACCCCCTCTCTCATACCCCTCCAACTCCTGATAAGTCTCTCCTTCCCAACTAGCCGGCACCTCCCCCTCCCCCACCTTCATGTCTTTTGTGTGTCAGACACTGAGTTTAATTAGTGGGCCTGCATGAACATGGGTGGGGACACTGACTACTTACAGACCAGCGGTTACACCACTGAAGACAATGATGTCACTTTCCCCTCTGCAACCATCCACTGTCAGTAGCGCCTCTCAAAGGAGAGAGACCTCATGAACTCCTCCGCCATCCATGACAGAGTGTTTGCGGACCCAGTCCGGTGTAGATCTTATGCAGATCTAACAGTGTTCTATACACTCCTTGACATCCTCCGGTCCTTATGTTCTGTCTGCTCCCTCTTCTGCGATGCACTCAACAGTTACTTACTTTCAGCACTTCAATCAGGGATGAGTATCTTCTGTAACTACCACCCATTGCAAAAAGGTGCTTCTCTGACCAAAGCTGAGTGCAGCAATCTATGGTCATCTACAGCAACAAGAAAATATTTAGAGAGCAGTCAGACAAACAAAGACAATATATGTTGGCATTGTTATTTTCTTTTTTAGTGCGACAGAAAGAGAAAATTGATGCATCAGGGTCTCCAGCCACCTGTAATGGAACTCCAGACATATGTGCCACCTTGTGCGCACGTGCGACCTTGCTGTGTTTACATCATCTTGCACAACTGGCTTATGTGGGATCTGAAGAGCCGGATATGGGTCCTTAGGCTTTGCAGACAAGCGCCTTAACCGCTAAGCCATCTCTCCAGTCCCATATGTTGGTATTTTCTAAGTTGAGGGTGGACTCAAAATAAAACTTTTCTCTCTGAGAACACTATGGCCCTAGCAAGGTCAGTGTTCGGTTTCATAATCCAGGGGCATAGTGCTCCTCCTATCTTTTTGTCAGCACTGCAGAATGATTATAACATTCTAATTTATATACATATGGAAGCCAGCACTCCTATTCTGTGGCCTTAAAAACTCCACTGAATTCATTATTATTATTATTGTTGTTTTTATTGTTATTTTTGTTTTCGAGGTAGGGTCTCACTCTAGCACAGGCTGACCTGGAATTCACTATGTAGTCTCAGGGTAGCCTCGAACTCATGGCGATTCTCCTACCTCTGCCTCCCAAGTGCTGGGATTAAAGGTGTGCGCCACCACTCCCGGCTGACTTCATTATTTTATGGCATTGTTACTGATGGGTAAATGTGAGAAAGATATGGATATGGGAGGCAAATAATTTGAGTTGAGGATTCCCCTTAGATAACCACAAAAAGAAATTGTGATGGCATCCCAGGGCATTTCTATCTCCACTAGCATTTCTGCAGTTTACAAAGCACAGGGTCAAAGGTGGAGGTCTCTAGAGTGGTCCCCACAAAGGTCTGTGGATAATAGAAGTCCAGGTGAACACTGGAGAAGTGACTGGCTTCTGGGATTGACCAGAACTAATGCATGATGGGTAACTCTGGTTTTCATTTCCCCTAAACCATCACTCAGGAATACAACTGAAACCCATCATATAAATCATATTTATCATGTAGCTTTTTACTTTATGGATTAAAATGTGTTTCCATTTTGCAAAGGCAAGTAAAATTCCACCTTAACTTACCGATTTCATACCTAGTTCATTAATAACAATCCTAGTAGTGAATTGCCCTTGAAAACTACATGTTTCTCCCTATTAGCTATCATTAAAAATTAATAATATTGAAACAGGAATACATTCCAATTCATGGCTTTAATATTTTTTCTGTCATAAATTACACTACAGTTGCCATATCTAATGCTTTTAACTTAGAGCATAGCTTGATGTAGGAAATAAAAAAAATTAAAGTATAATGGAGAATCTGTGTGTTCATAGGCAAGTTTCTGCAAGTCTTACCAGGCACACAGTGAAAATGATGTTTTATATTAAATTTATAAAGAAAAATCAGGGGAAAAGATTGAATATTATTGTATCCACTATGCCCAGTAAGGTCAGAATACATATTAGCTTATAAACAAAGGAAAACATGACAGAAACGGAATTAAGGCTTTCATGCTGGGGAGATAATCTTATTATTGCAAAATTAACATAGTCAGAACTGGAATGTTTACATTTTCAGATCTCCTAATTGGACTTTTGTCTTAATATCAATTGCAAAGATCTTGCACTTTATTATAAATGAAATGGAGCACCCATCCAAATAATTATCACTTAATATTAAGAAGACACCTTCTGTGCTTATAAGTGATGTATAAATTTGGGCTTCAGTTATTTAGTCAGCTGCTTTAATTTATATAGCTCCAAATTATTACTGATTTGTGACTAGTAGAAATAAATAATAGAGTGCTGAATATTCTTGTGTTTTGACAAAGTGTTGTAGTCAGCTTCCTATTGCTGGGATGAACTTCCAAACAGGCACAGTTTATGGCAGGAATGGAATTTATTTGAGGCTTACATATCCAGGGGAAGTGCCATTAATGGCAGAAGAAGTTGGTTCCCATTCATAAATCCAAGGAGAGAGATGAGAGAGCTAGAGAGAGAAAGAGAGAGAGAGAGAGAACCAAGCAACAGCAAAAACCTGCAGCCAAACAGCAGGGGATTCTCAAGCACTCTGCATACCTTTAAGCTGGAATTCAGATCCACCTGCAGTAACACCTTTGGGCTGGACCCCAGGATCTGCCCCAGTGACACCTCTTTCAGCCAGGTGGCTGGAAATCCAAATTACAAGCTTTAATAAACATCTGAGTCTATCGGGGACATACATTCAATCTATCACAGGTAAGCATTAAGCAATGCACATGATTAAAGAAAATACCTGAAATTATTATCAGTATCATCTCCAGTACTGTGATTATATTTAAGAGCATAGCTGTAAAAATATGAAAAGCTAATAATAAAACTATTCCTTACATGATAACATCAATAAACATTTATTTGTCATAAAATTAGAACATATAAGTTTGTCATAAAATTAGAACATGTATCTGCTATTATTGAAGACATGTTTTAACTACAGCTCACAGAAATGAGCAAAAAGGAAAATATACAATGATATATAATTATGTTATTGAGGAATAGGTCATGTCTCTTTACATAAATATTTGACATGAATAGAGCCTAAATATACAACTTTTATTTAGCAATACAAGAATTCCAAATAAGGACAATAGCAAATCACACGAGCTGTAAGTAACTGTACATTTGGCTTGCACTTTTATAGAACTGTGTATAGAAGAACTAAGGTCTGGAGAAGAAGACAGAGGACATAGAAGAACATCATTCCTGTTTCCCCAACATTGCATTTAAATAATATTCTTGGTGGGTTAGCTGGAGAGAGGGCTCACTGGTTAAAGGCATTTGATGACAAATCCTACTGGCCAGGGTTTGATTCCCCAGTAGCCAAATAAAGTCAAATGCAAAATGTAGGGCATGTTTCTGGAGTTTATTTGCAGCAATTAGAGGCCCTGGCATGCCAATACTCTCTCTTTATCTCTCTTTCTCTCTCTCAAATAAATAAATAAATAAATATTAAGAAATAATTTCTTGCAAAACTTTTGCTTTAACATCAGCCCGAAAAATGCCCTCCAAAGTGAACTTCTAAGTCATGATGGGTTCTTTCACATTCAACACCCAAGGAGTAGGTGAGCAGTCTGCTTCCTGCACAATACACAGAGGTGTCCTGCATTGACTAAGTAACCCTGGGCCCTGGGCAGCAAAGCCGCCTAAGGTTCAGACGCCTTTCATCTGTAAGCAAGACATAGAGATACTCCAAATAGGCATCTGGATACTGGAGCTGAGGGAGGCGAGAATGACTGGGCTGGAAGGTTTATTGTGGGGTTTGTTTTTTCTAATAGAGAGCTATGATAGTCAAGACATATGCAGAAATGCAACTATGTTGAGTGAGATAGGTGGAGAGAAAGATCGAATTCTGAGAAACACAAAGAAGAAATTCCAGCAGGAAGAGCAGGAAAATTCCATAAAGAATTTTGCAAGAGGGGAAAGACACATAATGTCACACACGTTGTTCTGATTTCAGTGGCAAATGATGACGTGGATGACTGAGGTTCTGTTACGGAGAAGTTCAGGTGTGGATTTACTCTGTGTCAGTTTCAGTGGATGGTGAGTATGGAAGTGAGAATTCTACTTTTCTGATGTGAGTTAGAGGTTAGGAAGTGGTGAAAAGCCAGCTTTGTCTCTGCTGGTATTGATTTATGCTATCATTTCAACCACAGAAAGATAGGGAGAGAAACAGAATATCTTGATGGAATAGTTCACAAGACTGGCTCCAAACTATGGTCACCTTGATTAGGGCTAATTTTACTTTTCCCTTTTTGATACTAATGACTCCACCTTTCTCTAAACGAATTAAAGCTGAATCTTTGACGATGAGATCCAGATATTGATGTTTTAAATAGCTCCTCAGGTCAATTTAAAGTGTAGTTAGAATTGAAGAGCCCTGGATTAATTAACTATGGGTTTTCAAATCAGCTTCAGAGTAAAGAAGTTTTGCATTGGATCTAGCATCTCTCTGACTCTCAACGCCCCCATCAGACAAGTGTAAATGCTATTGTCTTCATTGTTTTGAGGGATTAAATGATGTCCAGTCTATAAAACAATGGACATGGCAATCACTGGTCATTATTATTATCTGTGTCATCAAAGCAGGCAGGTAGTGGACATTGTATCCCTTAGTAATTTGGGACATTTGTATGTGTCTGTCTATCTATCTATCTATCTATCTATCTATCTATCTATCTATCTATCTATCTATCTACCTATCCATCCATCTATTATCTATTATCTATCTATCTATCTATCTATCCATCCATCTATTATCTATCTATCTATCTATCTATCTATCTATCTATCTATCTATATATCTATCTATATATCTATCTACTATCTATCATCTCTCCCAGTGGTGCTAACATACTAATCAAGATGTGGGAATAGTCAAGCTCTGTGATTCTTTCCATCACTTACAATCCTTATCACCTACTCAAAACCTATTACTGTGTTTCAATTTTTGCCTTGATGATTGGCACTTGCCACCGTTAGTGCTATCAAACATTTCCTGTCTTGCTTTTTATGGTTGCTGCAATACTACTTATGCTTCTTGGGGCCTTTGGCTTTTAACAACCATAGAAATTCAGGAATTTTTGCTTAGAACTCTGCGTTCTCTGAAGCTGCTGCTCATTTCAAGTTGGAATTAGTCATTTGAGGCAATGCCTTCGTGTACCATTAAACTGCAATTGCTATACTCTTTGGTAATAAGCACTGAGAAATGTTTGTTTCATGATAGTACTGACATCTACCCTGTTTCCTTGTATGCCTTCCTAAACTGTACCCTTATCTTGGTACAAATGCCCAAGTAAAATCTTCTGTACAAAGATAAACAGGCAAAGACGATTTTATTCAAAGCTATTGCAGTATGGGAGAATGATCTCAGTATACAAACCAAATTCTATTCAAACAAAGGGCAGGATGGGATTTAAGAACTGGAGTGAGTTAGGGGGAAAGTACTGGAGAATTTGAGGGTGAAATTATCAGTGGGATGTGTTGAATATGTAGGTTATGTATTCTTGAACTTGCAAATGTTCTTCTCTGTGATTAGGCTGAGTTTGCTAGCTGGTGCCCCCACGTAAGTTAGATTCCTCCCATTCTGAAAGACAGGGGTATCTTCTATAATGATTAACTTTCAAAAGATGGCTCCCACCGGGTGTGGTGGCCCAAGACTTTAATCTCAGCACTTGGGAAGCAGAGGTACAAGGATTGCTATGAGTTTGAGGCCAGCCTGAGACCACATAGTGAATTCTAGGTCAGCTTGGGCTAGAGTGAGAACCTAAAAAAAAAAAAAAAAAAAAAAAAAAGCTCCGAAGTCCTTTGAGAAAAGAGATTTTTGAGCAAGAGGGTGCATCAACACATGTATTATCTCTTTCAAAGGGCCAGAGAGGGAATTTATAACTGTAAAGTTCCTCAAGTTAATGCTCTAACTATATAGAAGCCAGGGCCTCTTCTTAAGGAGAAGCTTGTCTCTAACTTCATCAAGCTGAGGAAAACTTTAGGGCTATCTTAACCACTCTATTTGATTCTTCTTTGGCTTAATCTTTTCCTAAATATCAGCTGTCCTAGCTTCTGAAATTATGTTTTCTTTTCTAATTACTTAATATGTTTTCTAAACTAATGGTTGTACTTTGGCCACATTTTGTGTTTATAAAATTCACATCCTTTTATCATGTATCAATACTAAATGCAACATATTCATAGTAGTTAAATGAGACAATGACAATATCCCAGCCACAACTTTTTCCACATTTATAATTAAACCAAACCTTAAACCTTAAGGGGCAAATATTTTAGTGCTAATATTATTATCTTTTTTGGAATTAACTATTTTCATTTTATATAACACTCCATATACTTTTTTGTGTTTATTTTTATTTATTTGAGAGCAACAGACAAAGAGGCAGAGAGACAGAGAGAGAGAGAATGGGCACACCAGGGCCTCCAGCCACTGCAAATGAACTCCAGACACATGTGCCCCCTTGTACATCTGGCTTACGTGGGTACTGGGGAATCAAGCCTTGAACCGGGGTCCTTAGGTTTCACAGGCAAACGTTTAACTGCTAAGCCATCTCTCCAGCCCCTCCATATACTTTTTATTGAGAATTTTGTTGTATGAACATATTGCATATTCATCATATTCTCATCAGGTTGTAATCTTATGTTCCCTCTCCCTTGTTCCTGTTCAGCTGAGGACCCTTCTCAGTGGCTTTATCAATATTCATTGTGGGGTCATGAATGCCCAATCTTGATGCAGGGGAGGGGGAACAATGCCACAAAGTACACCTTCACATCCCATGGCTCTTACATTCTTTCTACCTTCTCTTCCACAATGTTCCCAGAGCCTTGGAAGGTATTAGAAGTCTACTGTAGTGTTGAGCTCTCAGCAGCATCTAACTTTCTGCTTTATGAGTTTTGAATCTCCTCATTGTCTACCACCATCTTCTTAGAGTAGCAATGAGAACAGCACTCACATTTGATCCACCACTTGTTCTGTAGTGTTTCCTGGGCCCTGGCAGATATGATAGAGATGATGTGACTTGTGATAGGCAACTGGCTATCTGTCCTTATAACTCTGATGGGTCTTAGGTCTCCTGAGTATTCACTGCCTCCTATAAAATCCATGCTCTCTAGCCAAGAGTGAGAACAGTGTGGATCTAAGGGGATCAACGTAGACATTTAGAAGACTTTTTGATGGGCATAATCTCTCCTTTTAGCCAAAGAACAATGGAAGCTTCCATGTAGGGTCTATGACATTCCAAGCCAAAGTTTTCTAATTGGTTTTTAGTACCAGGTACAGATTTCTTCTCCCACTGAGTGGGCCTCATATACAAGCAGAGAATGGTTGATTACCCCCATAGTTTGTATGCCATTATTGTACCAGGGTGTACATCTTGTCTGGCTGGTTGATTTTGTAGTTTTCAGTATCTACTGCTTGTTTTGTTACTGGTGATCTTCATTACCTGGAAGTTTGTGTAGCACTTTCCAGTGCTATGAGAGCTAGCCAGTATGGAGCTAGATATCATCTCAGTTCTAGCATGATCTCTCAGTGTTCCACAGCTGTAGCCTGTGGTTTCTTCAGCAGTAGGGTATCCCTACTTAGATCCGATGGTTAACCAAGTGCTTTGGCAATGGTCTGCATTATTTTAGGGGCCTTGTGCAGGGCACTGGGATTTACTAGCAAAGGTACTTTGCTATAATATATAGATATTCTTAAGATATCCCTAAGAACTAGTTTAACTTCATTGGCTCAAAATATATAGTATATGTAGACTAGTATTACATAGTATTTGGGATTTCATCAGTTAAAAAGATTTGAGGTCTTGGAAGATGTCTCCATAGTTAAAGACACTTGCTTGCAAGCCTGCCCATTTGAGTTCAGTTCTCTAGCACCCACATAAAAGATAGATGCAAAGTGGTACATGTGACTGTGATCCTAATGACCCTATGGCAATGGGAGATGGAGCTAGAGAATCTGGAAGCTTGCAGGCTATTTAGACAGGTGCACACATAGCAGCAAAAACTAGGGAAAACCTGTCTCAAAAAGAAGGCAGAATGAGAGGAAAAGGTTGTCTTCTGACATCCACATTTGCTCTAAGGTATGTGCCATACACACACACACACACACGCACATACACACACACACTTCATGCACACCCATAAACACATACACACAAGTAATAATAAAATTGATTAATATGTGAATATTGTACATATTTAAGGAGTATGGTGTGAGTTCTCAACACAAAACATACAATGTGTACTGATAAAATCAAACTACCAGCATTTCCACCCTTTATCATTTCTATACATTTAGAGCCTTCAAGCTTCTCTTTAGTTCTTCAAAAAAATCTAATAACTTATTATGAACTATGGTCATGTCTTTCTACTATGGAACACTAGTATATATTCTTCTATCTGTGTTTTGGTACAAAATATCTATCCTCCCAATATCCCACCTTGTCCCTTCGCTGACTTCATTCTGCTAAGTAAATAGAATGCAAATTCAGAAATCCAACTGTTGAAGGGAAGACTTTGAACAGTGTTAATTAAAAGTTGAAGCATTCCCTCCTGAGGAGAAGGAGAAAGCTCAGGAGACTCAGGAAATCAATAAGTTGGGAGAAAAATGTTGCAAGACCCCTCTGTGAGGTTATATAAAAGGAAAACCAGTGCTTAGGAAAGACTCTAGAGCTAGCAGAGCTGCCTGCATGTTGTGCAGTGAGCTCCAGAGATACAGCTTCCCTGAGTGGTCACCTGTGCTGGGGAGGGCTTTTTGGTGAGAAGCTGCTTTTGAGTCACCCATGCGCCTGTAAGCCACCCCTCACCCTGCTCTGTAAGTAACCACCGTAAACTCATTCGTTCACCAAAACTGATTTTGGTGCATTCAGGCTTGGTTCTGTTGCCTGTGCCCTATCTGGGGTGAATATATGTGTGCTCACATCTCCTCAGGGAAAATGTTTTCCATGACAGAAGTTGAGAGGTGACCCATGCATGCTTGTGTCACATGCATGCCTGCATTCACATATGAATTACACATACCGCATGCATACATACACCTAATCATAAAATAATAGAATAAAATAAAAACTACCCATGTCTCTAAGTGGAACATTGGGTAATATTTACTTAGAATAACTCATTTGTAAAATGTGAGGTAGACATCAAGCGTATTTAGTTATTTCTCAGAGGAGAACAGATGCCCAAATAGGCCAAAAGGAAGACTTTGGTGGATACCTTCTCTTATAAGACCAAGTAGCTTCAATTTGAAAGCTTCAGTGTAGATCAACCATTAGATTCAGAATTACCTTTGGGAAAAAAAATACATGAAGGACCATTTATCCTGTACTACCTTCTTGTCAAAGTAATTCTTTATCTTTGCTGTCTGTAAAGTTACAAATAGTTTATGAAATAAATTTATTGATGTCAATAAATATTAGAAAATAACAACCTAGGGCCGGAGAGATGGTTTAGCAGTTAAGCCACTTGCAAGTGAAGCCGAAGTACCCAGGTTTGATTCCCCAGTCCCCACGTAAACCAGATGCATAAGGTGGCACATACATTTGGAGTTTGTTTGCAGTGGCTAGAGGCCCTGGTGCACCCATTCTGTCTCTCTATCTGCCATTTGCCTCTTCTTCTCTCTCCCCCTCATCTCTCAAATAAATAAGTAAATAAACAAAACATTTTAAAAAAGAAAACAATAACCTAGAACTAAAATTAAATAATATAATATTAATTTTGACTATTCTTTTCAAGACAACAACCAGATGGCTCCCATTAATTGTGGTTTATTGCACTGGGAGTCTGTGAAGTTTATTCTGAGGGATGGAATTTATAGCTGAAGAATAATTGTGCTATTTATTTATAAGCAATCAAGGTGACCTTAAAATATAGGTAATCAATTTCAGCTCCCAGTATTTAATCAAGGTCTGTTTCTCTAGATCCTGCAAAATCCTTGTAGCTCTTTTCACAGACTTTTTATTCTCTTTGACCAGCTAGTTTGCTACTTATCTTTTCATCAATCTTTCCTCACTTATCTGAATTTTTCCCCTCTTGACATCTATTATTCTGGAGTCACTATTGTTTGGCTCCCGTGTTCATGCCATGTCTATCTCTGTAAGTCTCTCATACCTTCTTTGTTAAGGCTGTAGAATTAATTTCAAATCTGGGTGTGAAGAGTCTAGAATGAATTTTTCTGAAGAAACTCTGGCCAAATCTAAAATCAGTTGTGTGATCACAAGGAAAGATGCAAAAACTTCAAGAATGGAGTGACAGATGCAGAGATAGACAAGGAGGAAGTGAGATATAGTGATAGGTGGGAACAAATCTTTAGTACAAGATAGATGGTTAGAAGCCAAATTAATTTCAAAATTAAAAAAAAAATTTATATTCACCGTTACTGGGAAACTAAGGGTTTAACTGTTTGCTTTGCTGACAATCTTCTCTGAAATCCCTGGTTCTGGATGGCTGACACTTGAGCATAGCTTTCTTCTTTTAATCATGGATTATTTGCAGGGCTTGTTCATGACTAAGACTCCCAGCTTCTACTTAAGTGGACTTACACACAATGTGCAATATAAAGAGTGATTTTGTTCAATGCCTTGTTTTGTTTGTATTTCCTTTCTGTAACTTATGCACTCATAGCATCTCTTCAAGTAGCTTACAAACCCCACGTTTGGTGGCTAGGATTCGGGTGCAAGGCAATTATTTAAAATTATTGATCTAGTATTCAGTATACACACAGGGAAAGGTCATCATGGAGGCAGCTCGGAATAAAGAAAAGAATGAAAAGTAGAGGTGGTTCTATAATAAGTTTGTGACTTAACGCTTTGGCCTCCATAGTTTTCCCATAAACTGAATTATGTGGTTTCATTTGTTTGCTTGTTTGCTTATGTTGGTTTCAGCTTTGAATTTTTTTTTGTTTTTTTGTTTTGTTTTGTTTTTCGAGGTAGGGTCTCACTCTGGCCCAGGCTGACCTGGAATTCACTATGTAGTCTCAGGCTGGCCTCGAACTCACGGCGATCCTCCTACCTCTGCCTCTCAAGTGCCGGGATTAAAGGTGTGCGCCACTATGCCCGGCTTGCTTTGAAATTTTTAATGGATTTTAAGGTACACCCAGGCCTAGGAGATTCCTGGGAGCTGTAACAAATCTGATTCCAGGTGAAGCTTGCTTGCTTGCTTGCTTTCTTTCTTTCTTTCTTTCCTTCCTTCCTTCTTTCTTTCTTTCTTTCTTTCTTTCTTTCTTTCTTTCTTTCTTTTCTTTTCTTTTCTTTTTTTTTTTTTTTTTTTTTTTTTTTGAGGTCGGGTCCCACTCTAGCCCAGGCTGACCTGCAATTCACTATGTCATCTCAGGGTGGCCTCGAACTCATGGTGATCCTCCTACCTCTGCCTCTCGAGTGCTGGGATTAAAGGTGTGCGCCACCATTCCCTGCTCTAGGTGAAGCTTTCTATGCTATTGATTTCTTTGGGAAGCTGAGGACAAGTAGGAGTCCAAGGAAACCATGCATTTATGATTCCATGAAGAAGGCACATTTTCAAATGTAGGTACAACTCACATCTAGTTTCTCTGGTCAGCTGAATTCCAGGGTGGTTGTCATGGGCTCCCCAGAGAAATGCCTATCAGCATTGGAAGACTCCAAGAATCTGCTAGGATGAAAGAAATTCTGGTTCTGAGCAAGTCCCCTTAGGTGGTGGTTCTCCAAATGTGTTTCTACTCATCTTGGAAATCTTGTCAAGATGTAGATTCTTGATCTCTAAGATACTCAGATAGTAAGTCTGGACAGGCGGGTGTGGACCTGTTTTTCCAGCAAGCTTCCAGGTATTGAAGCTCAACAGCTTTGAGGAACATATTTTGAGTGGACCTGCCCTCCCTAACAATCTATTGTACATGATAAATTCTATCAGGGAGTTGGGATGCCCACTGTGGACATTCATGACTGAAGAATGGTCCTCGGGTGGGGGGGCTGACAAAAGAGAGAATAGGGATGAAAGATGTTTGCAACCCAGAATAGAAAACGTCACAGACTCCCAGTGCAATAAACACCAATTAACAGGAGCCATCCTGGTTATTGTCTTGGATGGTGACCAAATATTTCAGCTGGGCACAGAAAGTGTGACCAAGACTCAGGCTCTGGGAGAGACAGTAGAATTTCTGCACTGTCACTTCTTTGTTATGTTGCTTAGCAAGTTTTTTTTTTTTTTTTGAGCAAGTCAGAGAGAGAGAGACAGACAGACAGATAGAAAATGAGCATGCCAGCGGCCTCTCAGCTGCTGTGAATGAACTCCAGATGCATGTGCCCCCTTGTGGACATGTGTGGCATTGCGCCCTTGCATCACTTCTGCATCTGGCTAAACGTGGGACCTGGAGAATCAAACAGGCATTCTTAGGCTTAGCTGGCAGGTGCCTTAACCACTAAGCCAGCTCTCCAGCCCTCTTAGCAAGATTTTTAACCGTTCCATGCCCTGAGTTTTTCCCTATAAAACAGAGATACTAAGAGTACTGTTTTTTAAAATATTTTTATTAGTTATGTATATAGTATATATACAGTCATGATGGTACCAGTACCATCGTTAGCCTTCTCCCTGTCCTCTCCCCATGGGTAATGTGGGTCTTGCCTTATGGGGTAACCATCAGTTATGCGGGAGAGGCAATGACTCTGCATATAATGACCCAACTGCTGACTCTAACACTCCACCTTGTTGTAAAACTCAACATCAGAGCACTTGTCACTGTGCTTAAAAGGTGTGATTAAAAGTAGTGATTGCGCCTCTAGTAAGCTAAAATGTTTTCCTTTGAGGACACTCAGTGACTTCATTAGCATGTACACTTTCTAGGATATTATTGCTAAATATATCACCCAGAAACTGGAGAGTTTTTTGAAAGTCATTTTGATCACAGTGTATGGATTCTCCTGTTGAGAGACTTCAGCTATGTTTGTCATGATGACAACTAGCGAGTAGCTGAACCTGTTTTGGGCTTTTGCTTATATATTTCATTCTACTTTGGGGAAGTTAGCTCACAAATGATCAAATTCTAGTAATACTAAACTGTTGGTCATTTCTGATGTCTGACACCCAGGTTCTTTTCCTGACAAATTATCACTGTTTCAGGTTGGATTTGAGCTCTCAGAACATCACTTTTATTCATTATTCATTCTTGTTTTCTACTCTTTATTCAAGGGTCTATTCCTATTGCCATGGTAATATATATTTAATGACATTGCCTTTTCTTCATTCCTGTTATTTCCACAGTTACTGTTATAACAAGTTTATTCTAGCTTCGATGCTGGTGAAATGCTAATAAAGTAAATTTTTCTGCTCAATTTGTTTTAGCATCTCTTTATCTGTGTCTTAAATTTAGTGGGTAACACATTTGTTTCAATGAATTATCTGAAAAACATCGTTGGCTGTCACATGCGTGATTGATTTTAAATGTCTGCCTGGATTCTTCCTAGTAGACTCAACCCCCAGGACAGCAAATCACAATGTGCATTTACAGCAAAAGAGGCTTTTCTGTCATCCTCAGGTACACACGTCATCTTTGACTTAATCTTCCTATTATAAATGAGTAGCTGCTGTCAAGAGATTATAAACAAAAGCCATCTCTATGTCTTTATTTTCCACACATCTTGCCAGAGAAGGAAGGTATCTAAGACAGCACTCCATTCCTTTCTTTCATGGTCCTTGGCTCTCCTTGCCCCCTTTGCTAGGTGCCATATTCTCTTTCTCCATGTGCCTCCATTCTGAATCAGTCTTGGGCTTCTCTGGTTACTGCTGCTCAGCAGGGAGTCATGGAAATACAGGTCTTGTCTGACTACTTAACCTTCCAGCCATATCCTGTTGTTTGGCTGCCTTTCAACTGCCCTTGTGTAACAAGACGCCTTTTCACGTGCCTTCTTTCCCCAGTGCTATTATTCTTGTTTAAATTTTCCATCTTTGAATTGCCAGCCCCGACTGTCATGTATAATTTTAAATATTTCCATTGCTATTTAAAGTTATGATGTGGCTAAATGCCTGTATTTCTCTGAGCTATGTAGCATAGTAGCACAGTGTCCTAAATTTCATTACTTAAAATTAGTGCTTCAAACAAATAATCATATGTTCATTCTCATCTCTCTTAGGTGGCAGAAGGATATAGCAAGGTACCTGTTACAAAATTTGATTCCAATTTCTTCAGAAAATCTTGCTATTTCCATGAGTTGGGGAGGGGGGTGTTTTGTTTTGATATATGCCATATGTTGGGTTGCTTTTCCAATGAGTTAATTTTTTTTTAAATTTTAATTTATTTATTTGAGAGCAACAGAGAGAGGAGGGAGAGAGAGAGAGAAAAAGAGAGAGAGAAAGAGAGAATGAAAGAGAGAGAGAATGGATGTATCAGGGCCTCCAGCCACTGCAAACGAACTTCATACACATGCACCACTTTGTGCATCTGGCTTACGTGGGTGCTGGGGAATCAAGCCTCGAACCTGGGTCCTTAGGCTCCACAGGCAAGCGCTTAACTGCTAAGCCATCTCTCCAGCCCAAATGAGTTAAATTTAATGACATTGAAATATCATTTAAGTGGTCGTGACACTGGTTGGAACACTCCAACCCCTGTACCAAATCTAGCTTAACACTTGTTTTAGTAAGTAAAGTTTTATTGGAACCCAGTCACAACCATTTCATGCTACACAGAAGGTATAGAATAGATTCACAGGGACTGTATGACCTGCAATGCCTAAACTATTTGCTCTCAATTCCTTTAAATAATGTTTGCCATGCTGGAGAGACAGCTCAGTGATTCAAGTCACTTTCTTGCAAAGCCTCACTGCTCAGGTTTGATATCCTAATATTCATGTACAGCCAGATACACAAAGTGGCAAATGCATCTGCAGTTCATCTGCAGTGGCAACAGGCCCTGGTGTGTCCATTCTCATATTACCACTCTCTCATAAATAAATAAAATATTTTAAAAATATTTTCCTACTGACAGCCTATTTAATCCACTAAGTCTGGCAAATCTCCACGTCAGGTCTTGAAGTGAATGTATATAGGATGGTTACATACTGGATATCTCTCTTCTTCAAAGACATGAAGTATTCATATTAACTTATATAACAGGAAAGATTACTTTCAGAAATAACTTGTAGGCATTTCTGTATGAATAAGTTTGTCATATAAAATGCAAGCTACCCAGTTAAAGTTCAATTTTAGAACAGAGAACTTTTAATTTAAGTATGTATGTTTCTCATAATATGGAGTATCTGATATTTTTCTTTGCCAGTTGTCAATTCTATCTAAAACAGAGTGCCGAGCTCAAATACTGAAGGGAAATTAAGGTGGCATCTATGGGGCACTGTGTGGGGTGGAGTCCATTAGCACCTTCCAGTGAATTGAACGGTCATATTCCTGAGGCTTCCAATTTATATTCATGTTTGGAATCAATAAAGGGGAGCTTTGCTCTTCACAACCAGGTGCTTGGTGCCCAGATGGTCAGCTTTCCAGTCTAGGAATTCATGCTGTTTATAAGCAGTTTGAATTTTTTAATTGTATGTTGGGTTGCAGGAGGAAGAACACTTTTTAGTACAAGATCAAGGGGGGTTACACAGCAGGACATCACAGGTTTGATTTAGTCACAGGAGGAAGGTTGAGAATAGAGAGTTTACAAAATGAGTGATTGAAGAACTGGCAAGAGTCCACTCGCAATATTGCTCTGTGGGTAAGAAGCAGCATCAAGAATTTAATTGTCATCAGGAAGCACTGGGAGATGCTGGCAATTAAGAAGAAAGCAAGATTTCTTGAGCAGAAAAAATAAGATGTATATACATACATCATACCTATAATATATATGCAATATATACAATATAATATATATGGTAAGCTTTTGCTCAGATATGCTTTAAAATATTTAGTGACCACTCCTGATGGCTCTAATTGCCATTTTACTTTTCTATTTTGCAATCAGATAGTAACGGGAACATTCAGGGTAGTGGCCATGGACTACGTTTCAATTTTGATTGTAAGATTTGATGGTTATATATGTTGGTCAGCACGTTTGTTACCACTGAAGTCAATACTAATTAGATAAGTGACTTCATGTCAATAAATTCTTAGTTTCTCATCTGAAGAAAGCTGAATTAGAAGATTTCAAAAAATTCCATCTGGGTCTAAAACTCTACTCCTATGACAAGCTTATGCACAATTAGAATATGTTGCCCAGAGGGGCTGGAGAGATGGCTTAGTGGTTAAGGCATTCGCCTGCAAAGCCAAAGGACCCAGATTCAATTCCCCAGGACCCACATTAGCCAGATGCACAAGGGGGCACATGTGTCTGGAGATCGTTTGCAGTGGCTGGAGGCCCTAGAGCACCCATTTTCTCTCTCTCTCTCCCTTTTTCTCTGTTAAATAAATAAATAAATAAAATATTTTTAAAAAAGAATATGTTGCACAGGACCCATGGAAGTTAAATATATCTTAAAAAGAAATGGAGTAAATTATATAATATTTTTCTGTTCTTGTATGTACTTCAGAATTTTATACTGTGTGTCAATACTGTTGAAACTATCAAAATATGAACTGGCACCTGGCTTGGTAAACATTGGAGACAACGGAAGCTGGTAGAAGCAGATGAGACCAATATTCATCAAACAATTAAGACCCAGCTGAATTAAATTAAACAGAACATGGGCTTAATAAACTACCTAGGCTTTGTCTGTTTTTAGAGTATTTTGTAAAATTTTTGTATATGTGAAATCAAACTTTGTTTTTTTAAGATTTTAGCTTCCTATTATTTTATTTATGTTTATAAAGTTCTACTTTGTAAGACTTTTCAGAGAATTTTATTTTAATTTTTAGAAAATGCATCCTATTTTTATTTATTTATTAAAGAGAGTGAGAGACAGAGAGGATAGGGAGGAAAAGCAGGTGTGTGTTTCCATATTTATGTGGAGATTAGAACCATAATTTTAACTGTTGGTCCTCACATTCTACCTCACTTGAGGCAGCGTTTCTCATTGTTCTTTGCTGTGTTTGCCAACCTATCTGGCGTGCAAGTTTCCAGGCCATGTTCCTGCCTCCCTTCTTACCCCATGTGCATTGGGACTAGGGGGTTAGTGCTAAAGCATCAACCAGTTGGATTTGAACTCATGTACTATTGCTTGCAGGGCAAGTATTCTATCCAAAGAGCCATCTCTCCAGCCCTACAATGCTGCTTTTGAAAGATCTTTTATACTGGATTTAATTATCAAACTGAAAGAAGAGCCCGAGTCACTTTGGGGGCAGTCTAGGAGATATGTGTTTTGTGTATGCATATAAATTTGGTCCGGAACACTTGTGAGCCTCTTTGCAATGGGTGTCCTTATCTGCTACTCAAATTGTGATAGTTTAAACATCACTAAGGGGCTGGAGAGATGCTTAGTGGTTAAGATGCTCACCTGCGAAGCCTAAGGACCCAGGTTTGACTCCCCAAGTAAGCCAGACGCACATGATGGTGCATGAGTTTGAAGTCTGTTTGTAATAGCTAGAGGCCCTGGCATTTTCTCTTTCTCTCTCTCAAACTAACTAATTAAATAAAAATAAAATATAAAATATCAACTAAGGTGTTTCTCAACTCTGACATTCTATTGATATATAATCTTCTGTGTTGAAGGATTTATGGCCCTTTCATTATTGTTATCTAGTTATTATTTCTGCGTTGGAAATCCATCGTTTTTGAAAACTGATTACAGCAGACTGAATAATTTATTCTTGGTTCCTACAGGCCAGAAGGGAAGATGCAATAGTGTTAGCTTTTTATAGTACCTCAAGATTTTTCCCTAGAAGTCTTGTCTAACTCAACCAGATTTTACTATATTAATGTTACCGTCTCCTATTTATTATCTTGTTTCTAATTTTATAAGCTTGTTTCTAATGTCATAAGTGTTAGTAACTCACTTGCTTCAGTCATCTCTGACAGCCCTACCACCTGTGATTTCCAGTTAATACTTTATCACACTGAGATGATTGGAAAGAAGTACAGACATGTGAGGGAGACATTCACCTTCAGACACGTGGCATCCTTTAATAATTTCCAGAAACATCTCTAGATGGAACATGTTCAGAGCCATTGAATGAAATATTTCAAGGCAATGGCAATTTTTCAAGTCAATATTGGATTTAATTTGATATTTAATGATGTTCTTAGGGTGTGTTAATAGATGAAATTGATGTGGTAGCCTTAGGGGTTATAAAGCATATTGCTTTGTGCATGGAAATGATATGAATCTTGTTCTAAAATAAGTTGTCTTAATTAAATCACAATTCCTTTAAGATTAAGGAAATATACATTGAGACTTTTTTGTGAGCCAGTAATGTTCCTAAATATTTGTGAAATTGTAAACGTCAGATATTTGTGTCACAATTTAAGTTTACAGTTTGGTTGGAAGATTTCAAGCAGTTTTCTAGAAAATTGTATTGTACTGATATTCGTTCTATAGGGTGCTAAAAAATGATATGCAACTGTTAATTTCTCTGTCTAGAGGTGGAAAATACTGTGATTGGAGGTTGTGTTTGTTTGCAGGTAAAATGATTTTTTAGTTCTAATTTAATCAATTTCTAAGTTCCTCCTTTTGTATCAGTAGTATTTTAATGTTGATTTCTTCTTTTCAATAAACATAATTTGGTATCACGCAAGTATATGACATTAGTTAAAATATACATAAAATTCTTTTTTTTCCTTAGGTCAGTGTCCTTTCTCAAGAACAACATACTTTTTAAATATTTTTTCGCGTGTGTATGTGTGTGTGTCTCAGGCCTTCTCGAGGCCTTCCTATGCTTGAGCAATGTCTTCAGCCCTTGTTTTGTTGGAACATTGAGCATATCAACAGCAGAATCTTTGCTTCTAAACTAATCTTCATGAAGTTGTACCCTTCTTTCTCTTTATAAATTCTCTTCACTTCAGTTGAGGTGATCCTGTAAATTTGGGACACACCTTGACTGATGTTGTATAATGTTAAGGCCACAAGTTTGCCAAATGTTTGCCAAAAATCAGGCTATACTTTTCAGCACATAATTACTTGGAGAGTAAATGATAAAAGTGCTTTGCTAATACTACTAAGAATCTCAATCTGGGCGTGGTGGCGCACTCCTTTAATTCCAGCACTCTGAGGCAGAGGTAGGAGGAGCACCATGAGTTCGAGGCCACCCTGAGAATACAGAGTGAATTCCAGGTCAGCCTGGACTAAAGTGAGACCCTACCTCGAAAAAACCAAAAAAAAAAAAAAAAAAAAAAAAAATAGAATCTCAGGGATGGAGAAATGGCTTAGCTGTTTAAACTCTTGTCTGTGAAGCCTAAGGACCCAGGTTCAAATCAGTAAGCACATAAGCCAAATATACATGGTGGCACATATGTCTGGAGTTCAATTGCAGTGGCTAGAGGCCCTGGCATGCCCATTCTCTCTTTATCTGCTTCTTTCTCTCTTTCTCTCTGTGAAGTAAATAAATTAAAAAAATATATTTTTTAAAAAGAATCTTTTTAAAAAGAATCATGCTGGTGGTACACCCCTTTAATCCCAGATTAAATCCCAGAGGCAGAGGTAGGAGGATCACCATGAGTTTAAGGCCACCCTGAGACCACATAGTGGATTCCAGGTCAGCCTGGGTTAGAGTGAGACTCTACCTTAACAAAACAAAACAGAACAAATCTCAGAATCATGCTCAAAGTTTGAACTGTAGACACAGTCATTTGGAAAGAAGACTCATCAATAGTTCCCAAATGGTATTCTGTTCTATCAAGAAATTTCATTACCACCTTGAGGGCAAATAAGGATGCTTAAAATTTGTTCTTCCTTCCCTATATATTTCAAGTACAATATGTCCATAACATGTGCACACTGCCACATCTAACAGAGGCTCTCTTCTCTTTTCTCTGAAAAGTGAATATAAATACCTTAATTTGAGAGTCTGAAAATATTTTCTAAAAAGGGCAAAGTGATAAATATTTTCAGCGTTATTAGTCCTCTAACTTCTCCTATGGTAATTCAAGGGCAGACACTGGCAATTCACAAAAGGATGGTGGTTGTAGCTGTATTCCAATAAATTTTTGCAAAAACAGATGTTGATCCCTTATAATCTAACTTGGTTGCTTTGGATTTGACAAGTTCTCAGAAGCATATGGGCGGAAACAATGTTATCTCATCCCTGATTATATGTTCATTTCTAGTATACTTTAGAACATGTCTTAGCATACGATTAAAATTTACTGAATTAAAATAATAGGAGCTTGGTGTGGTGGTGCACACCTTTAATCCCCAGTACTCAGGAGGTACAGGTGGGAGGATCACCATGAGTTCAACACCACCCTGAGGCTACCTAGTGAATTCCAGGTCAGCCTGAGCTACAGTGAGATGCTATTTAACACCACCCCCCACCCAAGAAAGGGCTGGAGAGATAGCTAAGTGGTTAAGGCACTTGCCCACAGAACCTAATGATCA
Source organism: Orientallactaga sibirica (assembly GCA_036365145.1). Lineage (NCBI taxonomy): Eukaryota > Metazoa > Chordata > Mammalia > Rodentia > Dipodidae > Orientallactaga > Orientallactaga sibirica. Next base: position 21,992,604 of record JAEOAD010000006.1, read on the forward strand.
GAGTTAAAGTCCCCAGTACCCAGATGCACAAAGTGGCACATGCACCTGGGGTTTGCTTGCAGCAGCTGGAGGCATTCTCTCATTCATAAATAAAAATAAAAATATAAAAAAATAGTTAGTATGCAATATTTGATGAAATGTATTTTATACATACAAGGACAAAATAGGTAAAAGCACATGGCAGTAGTTATGTCCCTGTTTCAAAAATGATGCAAGAGCAAACTCTAAAAACATATATTATTGGCCAGGCCTTGGTGGCACAGACCTTTAATCCTAGCACTCCAGAGGCCCGGGTAGGAAGACCACTGTGAGTTAAAGGCCAGCCTGAGACTACATAGTGAATTCCAGGTCAGCCTGGGTAAGAGTGTGACCCTACCTCAAAAAAAAATGTCAAAAAAGCCGGGCGTGGTGGCGCACGCCTTTAATCCCAGCACTCGGGAGGCAGAGGTAGGAGGATTGCTGAGAGTTCGAGGCCACCCTGAGACTACATAGTGAATTCCAGGTCAGCCTGGACCAGAGTGACACCCTACCTCGCAAAACCAAAAACAAACAAACAAACAAACATGTCAAAAAATAACACAGTGTCTCAGGAACATTGGAAACAAAGCAAAACACCTGTCAAAATCAATTTTATCAGAACTCTAGAAAAATAGTGAAGGATTCAAATTCACATCAAGTAAAAGGAAACTGAAAACTGATGGGGGATTGTTGTATCTCGTCCTTGACTTTTCCCCAATTCCCTAGCTCAGCCGTATTGAGGATGACAGCCCCCCCACACAGTGTGAGTTTTGGAGGATGCAGAACAGATCCCCTCCCCCATCCCAAGAATTGTAGGTGTCTGTTTTGACTTGCTTGGCAACTCTTTGAAGCCTAATTTGAAGGAATTACCATTCCTTACAAATGTCTTTCTGTATGGAAAAGCAGCAAAGAGTGGAGTGGACAAAGGAAGAGTCTTCCTGATGCTCCTAACACAAATTATATTAGTTGATATGCCTGGGGGAAGCCTGGGTGGACAGACAGAAAACTGAATCTGAAAGTATAAAATTCTTAGAAGAAAATGAAGGCAAAGCTTCACAATTATGTTGGATTTGACTTTGGTGGTGAATACTTAGTTATGGTATCAAGTGCATGCACAAAATTAGGTAAATTCAATTTCAGAGAAATGTAAATCTTTGTGTATCACAGGACACTATCAAGAGACATGTTTCTTGAGATTGGAAGGAATAGTGGGCTTGTCTTTACAGGAGCATAATTCTGAGGAAGTTTCAGAAAAGAACTGCGGACTTTACTAAAGGATAAGATCACCGGATTTGTGATGAGAGGAGAAGAGAATGAGGATCAACTCGGAGGGGAATAAACTACAGACTGATTTAATACCAGGTGTCAAGTGCTATATCAGATGTCATAACCTGGGAAATAAAAAGAATGCTTGGGCGTTTAGAGGATAGAGAAAATGCTGCTGGGTTTTTGTGGTTATCTTGCTGTTTTTTTTTTTTCAAACACATTTTAGAAGCTACTTTAAAAAGGTGGAGGCCAGGTGTAGCAGATGTGATGGTTCACCATAGCAACGTGTGTGACTGGCAAACAGTCTTTTCTTTTGTCTTAGAGGGACAATACATGGGAATATTTGCTTGCCAATGACAGAAAATGAAATGACTATTGCTTTCCCATGAAAGTTTACAAACTATCATTCTTCTTCAATTGCATCAGAAGGCAATGGAGGGGACCAAGACACTGTCCATAGGGTAGGACAGGGAACTTGAGTCTATCTATGAAGAAGGGGGGGTAGAGATGATAAATTTTACAACCATATTTTTAAGTGTTTTTCTTTGGAAACCTTTGCATAGAATGCATCCTCACAAAAGTGGTTCCTTTCTTATTTTGCTTGGGAGAAATGACTGGACTTGATGGCTAATCGAGTTCTCTTTCATTTATGTGAAGTTCTTGAATTATGTTCTTAGCATCATTACTCTGAATCCATAAGTTCTTGGAAACAGAAGTACTCTTGAAAAAGACATAATTTAATCTGTTAACAATCTTACTTAATTTAGCTATTTTTGTAGGTAGGTGGTATCACTGACATAGTTCCAAGAAAGTCAGTAGCATGATGATAGATGAGAAACACATTTTGTCACTTAAGAAAGCAACACGAAATCCATTCACAACCTGGGAAACTCTGCAGATGCATCAGCAGGACTGCTAAGATTCTACCATATATAGCAGCCCTGCCACTAGACTGCGGAAACTCTGCAGATGCATCAGCAGGACTGCTAAGATTCTACCATATATAGCAGCCCTGCCACTAGACTGCAGAAAATCCTCAGTCTTTTCAGCTTAAGACAATGAGTTGTACCCACAACTTTGTGAATATCTCTCCATAGGTACTTTCCCAGAAATGAATCTCACACATTGAGCTGGAGGTGGGAAGAGGATAGATTCAGAAGACAGTTCTTGGCAGCCCCATTACACTTGGACACTACTCCCTATTATGAAAGTTGGATCACTGAGAGAAGCACCACAGTGGCAGGGTGCATCATACTTTCCGTCTACAGATATGGCTCTCCACTGCGGGAAACTTTCCACGTGGGTTTGAAATCAGAACTCTGCTACAGGTTCTTCCGGAAAAGTAAGAATTCAGTTTACACTATCCTTGATACTTTCTTGTGACTCACAAAAGTATTCCTCAAATTGAAAGAATAGGGAAATTTAGACAGATGTCTGATTAAAATGTCTTAATAGATATAAGTGCATCTTAAGAAAAAAAGCTTCACAAATTAATAAAGAAAACTAGCCAACATGAAAATGAAGAATTAGATTGACCAGCTAAAAATATAGAATCTATTTGGTTGGTAAGTTTAAAGAAATAAGTGATTGGGGACTGGAGAGATGGCTCAGCGATTAAATGCAGTTGCTTTCAAAGCCTGCTGGCCTGGGTTCATCTCCCAGTACCCACATGAAGCCAGATGCACAAAGTGGCTCGTGTGTCTGTAGTTCATTTGTAGAGGCAAGAAGCTCAGACACACCCATTCTCATATTCTCTCCCTCTGTCTCTCTTTCTGTTCTCAAATAAATAAAAATATAAAAATAAAAAGAAATAAAGGATCAGAAAAAAATACTCACCAAAAAAGGAGAGGGGCAGAAGTACTTTTGGCCAGCTTTGTTTATGCGGACTGCTATCAGTCACAACTTAAACCTTGTTTAAGATATTTTTCTTAATTTAACTTTTTTATTGGCATACAACAATTAGCTTTCATTATGCCATTTTTAAACAGATTTTGTTTTTATTTGCCTTCCCCTCTCTTTCCCTCCATCCCTCCTTGCCTTCACTCCCCGGCCTGCATTCTGTTTTCATATTACCATTGTCTTTTGGTTTGTTACCACTTCTCAGTACCTCTTGTTCCCCTCTCGTGATCTCTTATCTAGTTTCATAAGCCATATCCACGCTCATGTCTTCTGTTCCTACACATAGAAACATTAACATTTAAAATCCACAAAAGGAAAGAGAATATGTGAATTTCATATTTCTGCCTGTAGGTTACCTCACTTAGTACAGTCATTTTCACTTTCACCCCATTTTCCTGCAAGTTTAATTTATCCTCACAGCTGAATAAAATCCCATTGTGTGTATGTACTGCATTTCCATTACCCATCCATTAATCAGATGATTGACATATAAATTAATTGGATTTTCTAGCCATTGTGGATAGAGCAACAATGAACATGAATGTATAAATATCTGTGTAGTATGATACATTCCTTGGTTATATACCCAGAAGTAGTATAGCTGGGTCATATACTAATTCTATTGTTAGCTTCTACATAAACTGCCACACTTAATTCCATAATAGCTGACCCATTTTCATTCTCAGAACAATGAATAATGGTTCCCCTTACCACACAACTGGCTCTATGTGGGTACTGGGGAATCAAACCTGGGTCCTTGGACTTCTCAGGCAAGTGTCTTAACTGTTAAGCCATCTCTCCAGCCTGAGTATTCCATTTTTATACATGGGTTATATAAAAAAATCTGTTGTGAAATGTTCATGTTTTTGAGTTTTCCCATTATCTTTCTCTTAATTCTGATTTGATCTATTTCAGTAAGAAGGCTATGGAATAACATTTAAATTTTAAAAAAATATGTTGACATTTGTTTCATTGGCTTAGAATGTGATTTGATCTGATAGATTTTCAATGACCACTGAAATGAATTTGAATTTGCTGTTTAGAAGGAAGTGTTTTATAGGTGTCAATTGCTTCCATGAGGATTTCTGTTTTTCAGTTCTTTTGTGTCCTTGTTGGCATTCATTCTAGTTGCACCATCATCTGAGAGAGGGAGTTGAAGTCTGCATTTCTAACTGTAGATCCATCTAGTTTTTTCAGTTCTACTGTCTGCTTCATGCATTTTGCATCCTCATTGTGTACACAGTTAGAAATGGTATTTGTTCACACATTGATGCCTTTCTGTCTGTGGTAATTTCCTTCCCCATGATATTTATTTTTTCTGTTGTTCATTCTTGCAATTCTTGCCTTAGTTTTACTAGTATTTGAATTATATACATTTTTCTACTGATTTGCTTTTTTCAAAAGCTTTATTTTTATTTGTGAGAGAGAGAGAGAGAGGCAGAGATAGGGAGAGAGAGAATGGGTGTGCCAGAGCCTCCAGTCACTGCAAACGAATACCAGATACATGTGCCTCCTTGTGCATCTGGCTTACGTGGGTCATGGGGAATTGAACCGAGGTCCTTTGACTTTGCAGGCAAACACCTTAACTGCTAAGCCATCTCTCCAGCTCCCGATTTGCTTTTAACTTACTAATATTATTATATATGAAATGAACTTCCCTAGAGAATATGTTTGGGTAATCTTTTCAAATCTACTCCACAAGTATTTCTTTATCAATGATAATTTTAATGTTAATCTAATATAAATCTATAAGTTAGGCCTTCAGTCTGCCATTTTATTTATTTCCTTGTTCTTTAATTTTCAAATACATTTTAATTTTAGGACAGTTTTAGATTTATAGAAAAATCTTGAAAATAGTACAACTTCCAGATACTTTGTATGCCATTTTCTCTTTTTATTTAGCATGTCACATGAAAGGAAACATTTATTATAATAATTTAAAAATACTAATAGATTGTTATTAGCAAGAATCCATTCAGGTTTTCTTGCTTCTTACCTTTGTGTTCAGTATAGCACCCATGACTTTATATCACATTTGATGATCATATTTTAATCTCTCGGCTGCTTTGAATTTGATTTGCATGGTATTATAAGTTTTAAGTGGTAGTGATTTTGTATTTAGAGCAATGTCCATCTGTTGGGAATAGCCTGTTTTTTTTTTTTTTTTTTTTTTTTTCCTCATGATCAGACTTGTGTTATGTGTTTTGTAAGGATAATCGCAAATTTAAAATATCATTACATTTTATCAAACATACATATAATCAGGATAACTTATCACGGTTGATGTTGAACTTGTTCAATTTGTATAAGTATTGTTTAGAATTATCCCTACTGGACATATGAACTCTTAGAAATAAAACTATACGTGTGTCCCACATTTAATAAGTGAGGAGTTAGTCTTGTGAAAATCTACTGTCTACATTAACTGTATGGAGATATCTGCCTGGGAGATTTGCATCTTTACTCCATGTATTTTATTTAGTTATTGACTTATATGTATATAGATTAGTGTTTTTGTTTGCTTTGTTTTTTTGTTTTCGAGGTAGAGTTTCACTCTAGTCCAGGCTGACCTGGTATTCACTATGTAGTCTTAGGGTGGACTTGAACTCACAGTGATCCTCCTACCTCTGCCTCCTGAGTGCTGGGATTAAAGGCATGTGCAACCATGCCTGGCAGATTAGTGTGTGTATTTTTCAAGATTTTATTCTTATTTATTTATTTATTCGAGACAGAGAGAGAGAAAGAGAAAGAAGGAAAGTGAGATTGGGTGCGCCAGGGCCTCTAGCCACTGCAAACGAACTCCAGATGTGTGCACCCCCTTGTGCATGTGACTTTCGTGAGACCTGGAGAATCAAACTGGGGTCCTCAGGCTTCACAGGCAACACCTTAACCACTAAGCCATCTCTCCAGCCCAGGTTAGTGTGTTTTTAATTTATACAATGGATTATAACTCAATACTAATTCACTTATTGCCTTGCTTATAATTTTCTGTGCTTAGCCACTGGGACCGCTTTCAGTTGGCTGTGCACCTCTGACACACAGCCTGAGTTATCCTCCCATGGCTTCTGAACTAAATAATGAGCTTGAAGAAACTGTATAGCCGTGCTCCCTCTGCAGGCTGTTGGGAAGCATCTCCCTGGTTTCTTCCACCTTCTGGTGATTGCTAGTATTCTTTGGATTATAGAATTTTATCATCTTTATCTCTCTCTATTTTTACATACATTCTCCCCCTTTTGCATTTTCTACTGCTATAAGGACAGTACTCAATGGACATAGAATCCATATGTTCCAGTGTGACTTCATCTTAACCATTTCCAGACTCAAAAACCTATTTACAAAGAAAGTTTCATTATGAAATACTGGGATTGTGTTTGGATTATGAACTGAGTAGGGGCACTATTAAACCTAATGAATTCTCACCATTATGACCTTTATTTTCAGAATGAATCTCAATATGTAGCCCAGGCTGGCTTCAAATTCACAGTCATTCTGTCTCAGCCTCTCCAGTGCTAGAATGACAAGTTTGTATCATCACATCTGGTGCCTCCAAAACACTTTCTAAAGTGACACTGACACTAATGCTAAACTTCCATGGGAGACAAGTTTATTAATTCAAGTGATGCCCTTCTTTTGTCTTTTGTGTGATAGACACCACTGATTTTTGAAAGTAGCTTAGTGCTGTGTAGTTGCTTTCTCTGCATTGAAACATTCCCTCCTACAGAGAGAAAAGAGACTCATAAGGCCTAGAAAGCAAAGGAAACTCATAAGACTCAGGAAGGTCAGAAAGTCCTAAGACTCACAGAGTCACTCCCCTAAGTTATATAAGCAGTAAGCGATTGCAGGATAGAGGAGACACTGCCGGAGCTATCTCAAAGTTGGGCAGGGAAGTCCAAGGATGCAGTTTTTGTGAGTTATAACCTATGTCGGTGTTGTAGTTACCTTCTTGTAGCTGAGATAAAGCATTTGGCCAAATACAGGCGATGGGGGATGAAGAGATGGCTTAGCAATTAAGGTTTTTGCATATGAAGCCTAAGGACCCAGGTTCAATTCTCTAGTACCCACATAAGCCATATGCACAAGGTAGCACATGTGTCTGGAGCTAAGTTGCAGTGGTGAGAAGCCCTAGTGTGCCCATTCTCTCTCTATTTCTCTGTAGGGAAGCATCATGATGGCAGGGGAAACCGTGGCATGAGCAGAGGGTGGACATCACCTCCTGACCAGCAACAGGGAGAAAACAGCAGCAGGAGAGTAGATCAAATAACATGGGCAAGAGAGGGGCTAATAAACCTCAAGTTCCTCCCCCTTCTCAGAGACACACTCCACCTTTAAAGCTGCCAGGAGCTGAGGACCAAGCATTCAGAACACACAAATGAATGAGGAACATCTGATTCAAATGTCTGCAGCTGCAGTGAGCTTTTTTGGTGATGGAAATGTCTTCGGGTCACCTATGTTCCCGTAGATAACCCCTCACCCATTCCCCTCTATGTAATGCCAATAAATTCATTGGTTTACCAAACTGGACTTGGGTGGAATTGTGTCTTTAGTCTAGTGATAATACCTGTGGTGGTCTGACTGTGAAATGCCCCTTATACACTCATGTGTTTGAATACTAACATCCGAGTTGGTGGTTCTGCTCAGGCTGGTTGTGGAACCTTTAGGAGGACAGACAGAGAGAGAGAGAGAGGCAGATAGAGAGAGAGAGAGAGAGAGAGAGAGAATGGGCAGGCCAGGGCCTCCAGCCACTGCAAACAAACTCCAGATGCATGTGCCACCTTGTGCATCTGGCTTACATGGGTCCTAGGGAATCCAGTGTGGCACTGGAGGTGAGCCTTGAGGCTGTTCTTTCTCTCTTTCCGTTTTGTCCCTGGGATGTTACACGTGACACTTGCTTCCTGCTCCTGCCATGAAAGACTCTCCCTTCTGAAACTCTAAACTAAAGAAAACATTTTCCTTCCTTAAGTTACTTTGGGTCAGATATTTTGTGCCAGAAATGAGAAAGTAACTGGCATGATGTCTTATTTGGACTTAGTAAACATTTGTTAATGTCTCCTCAAGAAAAGCCACACAACACTTGGGTAACACATTTCCCTTATCTTTCCTGGTCCAGGATGGTTATTTTCATTGAAATTAGATTTCACTAAATGCTCTATAGTCCTTTGGCCCCTCCAAATATGTTTAAATTTGCATATATTAAAACTAACTCTTTGTGGTGTGACTATAATGCAGTATCATGCATGAACACAACATAATTTCATTGTCCTAAAACAATCCCTGAACCTTTGCTCCTTTCCTGACCTCTTAGAAAACACTGATATTTCACCATCATTATAGCTTTGTCTTTTTTTTTTTTTTTTTTCTAAAATATCATCTAGCTTGTACTGTGGGATATGTAGTCTTTTTTCAAAATGATTTATTTTACTTAGAAATATGCATTTTAGGGCTGGAGAGATGGCTTAGTGGTTAAGGCGCCTGCCTCCTAAGCCTAAGAACGCCGGTTCCAATCTCCAGGTCCCACGTTTAGCCAGATGCGAAGTGTCGCAAGGGTGCAATGCCGCACTCGACTACAAGGGGCACACACATCTGGATTTCCTTCGCAGCAGCTGAGAGACTGCTGGTGCACCCATTTCTGTCTTCCTCTCTCTGTCTCTCTCTCTCTCTGTCTCTCTCTCAAAAAAAGAAATATGCATTTTAGCATATTTACTCAGTAATATGCATTTAATGTGATTTTAGTTCAATTTTAAAAGCCATTTAGAAACAGTGTCTCAGGCTGGAGAGATGGCTTAGCAGTTAAGCTCTTGCCTATGAAGCCCAAGGACCCTGGTTTGAGGCTCGATTCCCCAGAACCCACGTAAGCCAGATGCACAAGGTGGCACATGAAATCTGGAATTCATTTGCAGTGGCTGAAGGCCCTGTGCACCCATTCTTTTTCTCTCTCTCTCTCTCTCTCTGTGTGTGTGTGTGTGTGTGTGTGTGTATGTCTCTGTCTGTCTGTCTGCTGCTCTCAAATAATAAATAAATAAAAATAAGCAAAGTTTTTTTAAAAAACAGTGTCTAAATAATTTTGCTATCTTAGTCCATTTTTCTGCTACTATAACAGAAGACCACTGACTTGGTAAACTGCACAGTATAAAAAAGTTCACTTGACTTATGGATCTGGAGCATGGCACTGGGGCTTGAGGGTTGGCTTAGTAGTTAAGGCACTTGCCTGCAAAACCAAAGGGCCCAGGTTAGATTCCCCAGGACCCACATAAGCCAGATGCACAAGGTGGCACATGCATCTCTAGTTCGTTTGCAGTGGCTGAAGGCCCTTGTACACCCATTCTCTCTATCTGCTTCTTTCTCTCTGTCTATCTCTTTCTCTCAAATAAATAAAGTAAATAAAAAAAATAGCATGTGGGCCTGGAGAGATGGCTTAGCAGTTGAGTGCTTGCCTGTGAAGCTTAAGGATCCCAGTTCAAGGCTCGATTCCCCAGGACCCACATAAGCCAGATGTGCAAGGTGGCGCATGCATCTGGAGTTCATTTGCAGTGGCTGGAGGCCCTGGCCCACCCATTCTCTCTCTCTGTATCTGCCTCTTTCTCTCTCTATCTGTCTCTCTCAAATTAAAAAAAAAAAAAAAAAATAGCATGTGTTGGCATCTCTCCAGTGCCTTCATGGTACATCATAACATGGTAGAACGGTCAGCCTGTGTAAACAAGGCCTAGAGAAAAGATGTCAAAATCCTTGATAATTAATCCACTCTGGTGGATAATGGTATTATTCCTTTCATGAGGGCAGAGATCCTATAATCTAATCATATTATAAAGGTCTCTCAACATCCTCACACTGCAATTAAGTTTTATCACCAGTTATTGAGGGGACAAACTATAAAAATTTCACTCTATGGCTATGACGCATTTATCTGTCACCTACTGAACAAAATCCTGCACATGTCTAGGTGTCAGTGATTATGAATAAAGTTTCAGTAGGTATTCTCATGCCAGGTTTTGTGTGGCTGTGAATTTTCAAGTCAGTTAGATAAATGTCCAGGAATATAATTGTTTAATTATTTGGTAAGACTATGTTTAGCTTTATAAGAAATCTCCAAACTGTCTTTCTACTGGTCATTCATTTTTACATTCCCATTAGTAATGAATAAGATTTCTTCCAACTATGCAGGCCTTGGGGTTTCAGCTGCTCTAATATGAATGTACCAGTACTTCATTATTATTGTTAAGCTGCAATTCTTCCATGATGAATGCTTTTTAAAAGGAGGAAAGTAGAATACAAAAAATGAAAAGCGCCAGGCGTGGTGGCGCATGCCTTTAATCCCAGCACGCCTTTAATCCCAGCACTCCGGAGGTAGAGGTAGGAGGATCGCTGTGAGTTCCAGGCCACCCTGAGATACAGAGTGAATTCCAGGTTGGCCTGGGCTAGAGTGAGACCCTACCTCGAAAACAAACAAACAAAAAAATGCAAAGCACATAGAAAAATCACATCAAATGTAAATACTCTAGTGACAAGCCAGAAATCAGCTGACTGAGTTTATAAAAACTAAGAGCTGGGGTGTAGCTAAGTGGCAGAAAACAGCATGAGTTGAAAGTTGAAGGAAAAGCACTCACACAAATCTGTGTTTCCAGGTAACCCTGTTATTACTAGCATGTAATCCTGCATACGCTCCCCCCGCCAGAACATGTATTATAAAACATGCCTTTGTTTCTTAGAGTATTGTGGTGGTTTAATAAATTAGGAAATGTATATGGCCAAAACAACTCTGGCTTATAATACGAATTATTTAAGTTGTTAAGGATGAATTGTCAAATGTGCTTTGTTTGTGTGTTTACTTGTTTCCTGAAATGGAGTACATTAATCCAGCATTATCTGAAAAGGTAAATTAAGTACTTGTTTTTATTAAAATCTATGAATGTTAAATTTCTAATTTAAGGTAAATGTACCACAAGCCACAAATAGAACAGAAGAATGAGACTAGAAATTTATTAGTGTAAAAAAGATAGGACTTAAGGGCTGGAGAGATGGCTCAGTGATTAAGGAACTTGCCTGCAAAGCCAAAGGACCTAGGTTTTATGCCCCAGGACCCACATAAGCCAGATGCACAAGGTGGTGCATGCATCTGGAGTTCATTTTTCAGTGACTAGAGTCCCTAGGGTGCCCATTCTCTCTCTCTCTCCCTCTCTCTCTCTCTCTGTCTCTCTGTTTTCTCTCTCTCTTCCTTTCTCTCTCAAATAAATCAATAATAATAAAAGAAATTTTTTTGTTGTTTGTTTTGTCTCACTCTGGTCCAGGCTGACCTGGAATTAACTATGTAGTCTCAGGGTGGCCTCGAACTCTCAGCGATCCTCCTACCTCTGCCTCCCCAGTGCTGGGTTTAAAGGTGTGTGCCACCACGCCCGGCTCAAAAGAAATATTTTTAAAAAGATAAGCCTTAAGTCTGAAGTGATCATTTTGCCAAAGCTACCTCTGATAGCAAGAGCAGCATGCATTTTAGACAAGATATGTTCTTCAGAGACAAGAAGCCCAATTTGAAAATTCAAATTATGGAAACTGATGTCTTATTAACAAACATTCTAAGACTTAATGATAAAATATGGTACTCCAGGACAATTCTTATGCAGCCTCTGGGAAACCTCACAACACTTTAGTAGAGGCAATGTTCTCAAAGTCATCTGCTTGGACTGCAATGGGGCATTAGAAATGAGAAAAACATCAAATCTGCCATGCTTGGTAACTAGTCACAGATGCTCACATGTGTTGCTCTTATAGGAGAAATGGTCAATTCAAAACTGTGCTGATCATCCACAAAGCCAGAGCCAAATGTTTACAAGGCTTTCAGCTGATTAGACAGACAAAAATACACAATCAAAAGAGTAGGTAATTGTACCACTGTGCAGATTCAAGTCAGAGTAGATATAGGGAGAAAAACATACCCAAGATCATGCACCAGTCTGCATCTCAGTGAAACCCCAGACAGTGAAAATCCAATGCCACAGAAAGGTTACATGCTGGTGTTGGAAACTATACCAAAGCTTTCTACCCATATAGTCTCAGTGAAACAAAAACTAAAGACAATATGCAAGCTCATGCTCAGATGGAGAAACATTGCAACGGGGGCCTGAAAGATGGCTTAGGAGTTAAGACACTTGCCTGAGAAGCCTAAGGACCCAGGATCAATTCCCCAGTATCCACGTAAGTCAGATGCACAAAGTGGCGTGTGTGTCTGGAGTTCATTTGCAGTGACTAGAGGTCCTGGTGTGCCCATTTTCTCTCTCCCTGCCTCTCGCTCTTATAAATAAATAAATAAACTTTAAAAGATTGCAGTGGGATTCAGTAGTTCTGGGGTAAAGGACCCTACAGCTATGCTGACACTTTGGGTGGATGCGGATGAGTTATGTATTGTATTAGTCAGGGTTCTCTAGAGGAACAGAACCAAACCGATAGGATGAGTTGGATTAAAAGGGAATTTATTGGATTAGCTTGCGGCAGTCCAACCATAGCAGGTTGCAGGCCTGAGAGTCAAGAAACCCGATAGTTGCTCAGTCCACGAGGCTGGAGACCTCAGCAGGCCCAATCCAGCACTGAAGGCCTGGAGGCGTCCTAGAGAGACGCTGCTCTTCAGTCCATGTTGGAAAACAGCAAGCAGTGAACAGCAGCCAGGAGAGGATACTTTTCTTCCCAGAGCTTCTTTAGATAAAGCCCCCCCCCCTCCGAGAGGGGCCTCCCACTTTGCGGGAAGAACTCACCCTGGGGAAAGGATACTTCCTTAGTTAATCCCTCCTTGAAGCAACCTCAGAGACCCACTTCTGAGGAATGTCTGTGGATTCCTAAACAGATCAAATTGACACAAGACGTAACCATCACATGCTTCCTACGGAGACTAGCTTGCAGCATAATCCACTTGTCTACACAGCCGCTTGAGGAATCAGCTTTCCTCTCTTCCATCACCTTTTCCTGATTTGCACCACTTAGTCGTGAAGACGCTGAGGACATGGAGACTGGTTGTTTTGTTGGGGTAAAACTTCTTGGTTCAGCTTTGTTCTTATACTTTATATACTAGTGTGGATTTGAGCTTTACCCAGTACTTCTCTTCCCTCTGTTCTCTGGGAAGGGACTTAAAAATGCTTACCTAGCTTTTGGAAATCATGTGATTCAGCAAAAATGCAAGTGAAGAGACTAAGGGAAAGGGGGATAGAACCAGGGGATCAGAAGAAAGGTAGAAATTACAAAGATCAGGTCAAAGCCTGTGAGAAAAAGGTGAAGGCAAGGGATTTGGGGGACTTGGAAAGAGACACTGGAACAATGCAGCCAGGCGAGGGAAGGGGCCAAGAGGAGAGTGAGATTAAATATTATCTCCATTCTCTTCTTGGTGGTAGAAAAATGTGAGTTAAGACCTGTGTAAAAATTAAATCTCCCCCCCTCATAGCTTTCAACATTATTTGATCAAAACATTGATGGGGGGCTGGAGAGATGGCTTAGTGGTTAAGGCACATGCCTGCAAAGCCTAAGGACCCTGGTTTGATTCTCCAGGTCCCATGTAAGCCAGATGCACATGGTGGTACGTACGTCTGGAGTTCTTTTGCAGTGGCTAGAGGCCCTGGCGTGCCCATTCTCACTCTCTCTCCCCCTCTCTTTGTCTCAAATAAATAAATAAATAAATAAATAAATAAATAAATAAATAAATAAAAATAAATACAAATATATTAAAAATGTCTTTTTAAAAAAGCAAAAAAATCATTGATGGGGTGGATATTTGGGTACATTAATTATCACATAGGAATCAGATAATGAAGAACTGAATTTGGTTAGTGATTAATGAAAGCTTAGATTCATATGCAGATGTCTCTTCTATCCTTGTTTTTCAATTCCAGTAGCCCCCTGCTTTTATTTATGTACTTATTCTCTTAAATTTTGAAAGCTAAGTAATATTTTTTTTTTTTTTTTTTTTTTTTGGTTTTTTGAGGTAGGGTCTCAATCTAGCTCAGGCTGACCTGGAATTCACTATGTAGTCTCAGGATGGCCTTGAACTCATGGTGATCCTCCTACCTCTACCTCCCAAGTGCTGGGATTAAAGGCTTGTGCCACCACGCCCAGCAGTAATATCTTTCTCTAGAGATTTTTGTTTTGTTTTGTTTGTTGAGGTAGGGTCTCACTCTAGCCCAGGCTGACCTAGAATATACGATGTAGTCTGGGCTTGCCTTGAATTGACAGCAATCTTCCTACCTCTGCTTCCCAAGCACTGGGATGAAAAGTGTGGGCCACCATGCCCGGCTAAGAATATCTACGTTTTTGTAGTGTGTCCTTGGTCAGTCCGTCTTTGGCTTTGCTCTACTATTTGGCACATCAGTGAACAGGAAGGCAAGTGCGGACGTTTCTGCAGATCCCCTGAGTCGTCTTCATGGCTGTCCTAATCGCTCTCTTGGGAGAAACAATAGATGCAAAGCCTTTCTTCCCTTTCAACATACAAGCACATATTAGCCTTCACTGCTTAGGACTAGAGGTCATACAGAGACTTTTAAACTATTAGAAAAAGAGAGACGGAAATTTATCCTCAAATATTTTTATTGGAAAGTGATGCGGGCAGATCTGTCCCTTAAGTCACTCATTCCTTATTCAGCAGATACCGAGTCTTGGAGGTTTGAGGCAGTTGGATTTGTTTTTTCTGGATATTACAGAGACAGCTATGAACAGGACTTAGCCTTGTCCTCAGGAAGTACATATGTAGTGACACATTTTGATAAATAAGCTGTACTTGACATCGAGGCACCTGAGAAGACGGAGCATAAAAAACAGATAAATGATTGAGCCAGTTGGAGACCTCAGTGTTGTGCTCAAACCTGAGAAGAAAAGAGAGGCTCAGGGATGTACTGATGCAGGACCTGCCATGATAATCATGTATTTGTGGTGGATGTTACTGTAGGGACCTATATTAACATATTTTATTATGATGGTTAATTTTTAAAATATTTTATTTATTTATTTGAGAGAGAGAGAGAGAGAAAGAGAATAAGAGTCAGATAGAGAATAGATGCACCGGGGCCTCTAGCCACTACCAAACAAACTCCAGATGCATTCACCACCTTGTGCATCTGGCTTTATGTGGGTACTGGGTCCTTCAGCTTTGCAGGCAAGTGCCTTAACTGCCGAGCCATCTCTCCAGCCCTATTATGGTCAATTTTATTTTATATTTTTAGATATCTTCATACCCCCACACACTATTTCAAATAAAAGTTCCTATCCATTTGATATCTATTGCCTCATGTGGCAGGTGCTATCCTAACATGAGAAGTTCTGAGGAGAAAGAGGTAATGATGGTTTTCAAGGGGTATGCAAGCCTTCAGGCATCTAGTCATGCACGTAAGTGAAGTCAGCACAGGGTATTATGAGCACCAGAAACTTTATTTGCAGAATCTTCCCTCCTGCATTTTAAAGTGTGAAGTGACTATTCCTTTAATGGTGCTCTTTTTCTTTATTTCTTTTTCTTTTCAGAGAGAATTGGTGTACCAGCCACTGAAATTGAACTCCAGACTTGCGCCACCTAATTGGCATCTGTGATCTTGCACTTGCCTCACCTTTGTGTATTTGGCTAACACGGGATCTGGAGAGTAGAACATGGGTCCTTAATCTTTGCAGGCAAGCACTAAGCCATCTCTACAGCCCTTACTGGTGCTCGTTTAATGGTGGAAGCCCCCAAATAGAACCTGGCGAATTATTCTTGGTCTGTAAATATGTTTGCTTTGCCTTCATTGTGCTGCTTTAAAACATCTGAGCTTTAATAACTTTAGATAGAGAAAAACATGTCAGGTGAGGTGTAATAACCTTATATCATTTACCATTGTAATACCCTGTGCTGACTTCACTTACATGCATGACTAGATGCCTGAAGGCTTGCATACCCCTTGAAAACCATAATTACCTCTTTCTCCTCAGAACTTCTCATGTTAGGAGAGCACCTGGCACATGAGGCAATAGATATCAAATGGATAGGCTTTTTGGGCTGAAGAGATGGCTTAGCAGTTAAGGCATTCGCCTGCAAAGCCAAAGGACCTCGGTTCGATTCCCCAAGACCCATGTAAGCCAGATGCACAAGGCAGCACATGCATCTGGAGTTCATTTGCAGTGACTACAAGCCCTGGATCACCCATTCTACTCCCCCTCCCACCTTCTCTTTGCCTCTCTCAAATAAATAAATTAAATTAAAAAATTAAAATAAAAATGTCAGCTTGTTCTAGCCCCAGTGTTTGAGTCCCAACCTTGGGTGAGAAACTAGGGTGAGAACCATCACTAGGAAAGTGTTTTTTGGCATTGGTCCAGGGTAAATGAGCACACTTCAGGGATTCACACATCATTTCTCCAGTCGCATTTTATAGAGTGTGCCTCAATTTTATTGAAGAGAA
Organism: Orientallactaga sibirica; assembly: GCA_036365145.1. NCBI lineage: Eukaryota > Metazoa > Chordata > Mammalia > Rodentia > Dipodidae > Orientallactaga > Orientallactaga sibirica. The sequence continues at coordinate 22,009,175 of JAEOAD010000006.1, forward strand.
TGGGGAAAAGTTTTCAATATTGGTCTCAGAATTTAAAATTTCTGGTCCTACTCATTCTCCTATCCTGCAATTATTTTTCCATAATTTCATGATTCTCTCCTGCAGCTTATCAGCTAAGCCATCTTTCCAACCCAAAAAGCTGACTTTTACCTGAGAACGATGGCAATAGTGTATCCGTGTGCCAGCAGTGTGTCTTGCGTAGATGGAGAGCCACATGGGAGAGATAGAGCCCTAATCTAGAGGTTCAAGATCCCCCTGGGCTACTCGTCTTGGCCAGTGTGAGAGGCAGAGTCAGTATCAACGGAGACCAAAGAACCCCAGAGTGAAAAGTGGGGAGAAGAGCTTTCCTAGATGATGATCATGGAAGGAGAGGCTGGTAGGGTCAACAGTAGACTACCATAGACTCTTTACATCAGGGAGAAATGGCACACTAATGTGTGTTCCTGGCAAGATATGAACACCACATTTGGCTTAGGCATGGTGTCTGAGCAATACTGGGCCTATTCTGTCCTCTATAAAACCCACATGCCAAAAAGAAAACAAGTGGTAGAAAATGGAAAATTAGTGCTTTTTCCCATTTTTAGAGTGTCTTTGAGAAACATTTCCATCTCTTGATGTCAGAGTAGCATTGCCCATCCTGGGCATATACTGTACACTCCATCTGGTGGTGACAGACAGACTTCCAACTGCCTCTGACTTGTGAAGAGGAAAGAGCCAAAAAGGTTTTTTAATGAATAATAGAGCACCTTGAAAAGTAGCCACATGTCCTATCTAAATAATTAATTCCTTTTAATAAGAATTACATTTTGGGTGACTTCATAAGGCTTTGAATCAACTCAGAATCATTCCATACAGTGCTGCCAAAGAATGAAGGTATAAAAATATATCTAGGGCCGGAGAGATGGCCTAAGGACCCGTGTTCAACTCTCCAGATCCCACATAAGCCAGATGCACAATATGAGGCATGCAAGGTTGCATATGTGCACTAGATGGTGCACATGCTTGAATTTGACTGCAGTGGCCAGAGGCCCTGGTGTGACAACTCTTTCTCTCTCTCATAAAAATTTAAAAAATAAATCAAATAATCAAAAATATATGTAGTCATAAAACAATCTTTTATATGACAATACATTTAAGGGATGGGGCTGATGTTAGTGTGCGTTTGTGTTTTGATTTGAAAACAACTTGCTTGAAAACTAAACTTTTAAAAAAATATATTTTATTTTATTTATTTATCAGACAGAGAGAATGGGTGAGCCAGGGTCTCCAGCCACTGCAAACAAACTCCAGATGCTTGCGCCCCTTGTGCATCTGGCTTACATGGGTCCTGGAGAATCAAACTTGGGTCCTTAGGCTTCGCAGGCAAGTGCCTTAACCATTAAGCCATTTCTCCATCAGAGAAAACTAATTTTTTGAGCAGGTTGTAGACAGATTGCAATACTTTTAGGAGAGACATATTCCTCATATAAGTCCTATCAGCGTTCTGTGAAGTAAAGAAGATATTAAATAAATAAATACGCATCTACTTTCCCTATCCCAACTGAAGTCCTGTATACTCACTAACATTTGCATCCACATCTTGTTTTTTCTGAATGTACTGCAGTCTCACAGCAATTAAAAAAAATTCTTGGCAAAATTGATCACAGTGCACATAATACTTGGAAATAACATCAAATCCCTTGGAATGATAGCATTATTATTTATTATTATTTATTTACTTCTCTTGTCCTTGTTGAGTGAAGACAAAAATATTTATATAGTTTCTTCCAGGGTTCATCAAGAATAAGTACTTTGACTTTTTTTTTTTTTTTTTTTTTTTGGTTTTTTTCATTTTTCAGTTTTTCAAGGTAGGGTCTCACTCCAGCCTAGGCTGACCTGGAATTCACTTTGTAATTTCAGGGTGGCCTCAAACTCACGGTGATCCCCCCACCTTTGCCTCCCAAATGCTGGGATCAAAGGCATGTGCCACCATGCCCGGCTACCTTGACATATTTTAATAGTCTCTGTTACTGGATACTAGCTTGCTCTATCTTAATGTGTTTCATCTCTTTTTTAAAATTTACTTTTATTTTTATTTATTTGAGAGAGAGAAAGAGGCAGATAGAGAGACAGAGAGGGGGTGGAGGGAGAAAGAATGGATGTGCCAGGGCCTCTAGCTGCTGCAAAAAAACTCCAGATGCATATGCCATCTTGTGCATCTAGTTTATGTGGGTCCTGGGGAATCAAACTTGGGTCCTTTGGCTTTGCAGGCAAGCACCTTAATTGCTAAGCCATTCCTCCAGCCCATATTTCTTCTCATAACATTTACAAGTTGAGTAATTCACACTTACACACACACACACACACACACACACACACACACACCCTACAGTCTCAAGTAAGCAATGAACAAAATTGCTACATATGTTCATCTCACCACAGCTGCTTTCTCCCCTCACTCTAGTTTTGTAAGTGCATCAAATATTAATAAATGCACTTGTGAATGCTCTTACATATGTCTCTGAGGTAATCTGACTTTGTATTGAATCCATCTTTACCAGGTTTTCAGAGTCTATGTAGTCAAATATTCTCTAGTTAAAATTTTCTGAGGGTGGTGTAGTACTATAAACACAGATTGCTAAAGGTACCAAGGCAAAAAAAAATAATAATAATTGTAATACTTGGGATTCAACCAACTCAACTGAAAGGCATGTAGCCAAATCATGGTTATTTAGGGATCACAGTCTAGTCCAAGACTTCAGTAGTATAAGACTGACTAAAATGATGCTGTGGCTGGTTAGATGTCTGCCTGATGCATTGTGATCAACAGTAAAGGAATTTTATTAGAGTCAAACTAGGGCCTGCTAAAAACTTATAGGTAAAAATCAAGTCTTTCCTTCAGTTGGAAAGGTGAAATATTTAAAGTTTTCAACCAAGGGCTGGGAAGATGGTTCAGTGGGTAAGGACCCTTGCTACAAGCAGGAGGGCTTGACAAGGCAGGCCCTACATAGGCAGCTTGTCATGGCCCCAGATTTCTGTAACTCCAGTCTTATGGGGAGCAGAGAGAAGAAAACACACACACACACACACACACACACACACACACAAAACAACAACAACAATAACAACAAAACATACACACAGTTCCTGATTTAGAGAGAGACTCTTTTTTAAAAAAAAAAAAGTTTTTATTTTTATTTATTTAGCCACTGCAAAGGAGCTCCAGATGCATGCACCACCATGTGCATCTGGTTTATGTGGGTACTGGGGAATCAAGCCTTGAACCGGGGTCCTTAGGCTTCACAGGCAAGCGCTTAACTGCTAAGCCATCTCTCCAGCCCAAGACTCTTTCTTAAGGAATATATAGATGAAGGACATCGACATTCTCCTCTTGTCTTGGTATATGTGTCCAGGTACACACATCTGCAAATACATGTGCATACACACATCATATCACACATATTATACGCACAAAAATTTCAGCCAAAATCAATTTTTAGTAAGTTGGTATTATTTGAAGAATAAAATTATTTTTTATACAATACCAGCCACTTCTAAGAAACATAATGAATACATATTTTGCTGATCAGTGTGCAGTTTTCTAGTGAAAACTAGAAAACAAGTAACAGCAGAGTTGGTTTTATAGCAAGTGACTGGGGGTAACAGATCAAAGTAGGGTGTGGCGATAAAAGACCCTAACTTTGAAGCTGGAGACAGAAGTTTGGAAACAACAGCATCATGTTTCTTAGCTCAATGAACCGGGCAGACAATTTACTTTTCAAACCCGTGCTCAAGTCTAGTGTTACCAGCCCTATCTAAGACAAATGTTATTCTGGAGGCCAGGTTAAAAAAAAAAAAATCACATGATGGAGATTTTACACTGTTTCTCTATGTATATAATAAATAATGAATAGGCAACATAATGCTAAAATAAGTTAACAAGATCATTCTGGCTCTTGATCAATGACAGTTGTCACTCTTAAGCTTTTTTCCATGATGCATGGTATATATTATCTTCATTTGTATGTAATGGCAGCAGCGTGGTGCATAGAATGGTGTGGAATTGAGTCCCAGCAGTTGGCTCATACCCACAGCCTGTGACTCCAAACCGCTTGTCTTTTCCTCTCGTTCACAAATTCTAAGACAAGGGGACGGGGGTGGATAATAGCTCCAATAAACTAAGAAGTGAGCAAGTGACTCCATCATTTAATTAAGTTAGTCATGACTTATATAAATGATGAAGACAACAATAATCAACTAAGTCGCACGCATCATGCTACCATTTTGTGAATGAGGAAAAGATGCAAAAATTTATATGACTTGTGAAATCCAACAGTATTACAAATAGTTAATAATTTGGGGCTGGTGAGATGGCTTAGCAGTTAAGGCGCTTGACAGCAAAACCCAAGGACCCAGGTTTAATACCCCAGTACCCACACAAGCCAGATGCACAAGATGGCACATGCTTCATTTACAGTGGCTGGAGACCCAGGTGGGCTCGTTCTGTCTCTCTCTGTGTATGTGTGTGTATCTCTCTTTTGTTCTCATAAGTAAATAAAAATATATAATTTGAACTCCCATCATCTACTTTCAGAATCTGTTTTTACCTGCCCTGTCAGAGGCGCAGCTGATAAAGTGAGAATTAGCAGTGTCACTGTCAAAGTGACTGAATATCTGCAAGCAAACTCCTAGGGGTAAAAGTTGGGTAAATCATTGTTTTATTTCTCCTTGGGGTCCCTACTGAATGCCAGTTTGAGAGAGAAACAAACAAACAAACAATAGCTCCAATAACCCAAGAAGCGAGGAAGTAGTCACCTGACCCAGCTAGTTCTGGCAAGGAGAGTTGGCCTATAAATTCCCAAGGCCCTCCTCCAGTGACCCACCTCTTTCAGCAAGGCTCCACCTCCCAAAAGCTACACAACTTCCCCAGTTTGCTCCTGTGTGTGGGGAAGCAAAAATTCAAAACATTCACAACACATAAGCTATGGGGGACATTTCATCCAAAACATCACATACACCATTAGACAATAAGATAGAGGGGAGCTATTCTTTCTTTCCCCAGTTATTAGGACAGCCAATAGAAGAATTTCAGAGTGACGATTCTCTTGGTCAATCACTAAGAAGATTTTTAAACAAAAGGGATGATGGACCACGTGGTAGTTTGAATCTATGTCCTCCATAGTCTCAGGTACTATTAAAATTGAGTTTGCAGCTTCAGGCCCCAGCAGGCAGACTCCTGCTACAGGGGGGTGTATCACTGCAAGCGGATCTGCATTCCAGTTTAAAGGTATGCGAGAGGTTTTGAGCTCTGCCTGTGTTTGCTTGGGGTGCTGGCTGTTCGGTAGTGCCTCTCTGCTTGTATTTGTGAATGGGAGCTGGCTTTTATGAATGGGAGCCGGCTTCTTTCACCACTTGATGGAACTTCCCCTGGATCTGTAAGCTTGAAATAAACCCTTCCTTCCACAAACTATGTCTGGTTTGGATAATCATCCAAGTGAAACTGATTATAGGAAACCATTTGGAATCACTGGGTTATACAAACATTCCTGTAAGTCACCTTTCATGGCTCTGAGTTATCACTTAAGTGTATGGCGTTCAGGGTCTAAGAAGACTTTTCAAAATCCCTTCTAGGTCCCTATTACATGGTGCCATGATACATTTTATCATTATTTTTCCTTATAAAAATCACTTGATGCAAATGCTTGAAAATAAGCCCATTGTTAAATTTGCTAGTACGACAATAACCTTTGGAATTAAGTATACATATATGATTCAATATGTGTACCACCCAGTTTAATTTCAATTAAATTGCATGGAAAGTGTCACACATCCAAATTCTGGTAAACTGTTATTTGGAAACAGATGTTACTATGACAGTTTTTAACAACGTAATTACATTTTAATTTGGAGATGGGATGCAGGCAGTAGCTGAGATCTTAAATGAAAGCTAACATTCGTGGCTAGTTGCTACAATGACTTTGTTATATTGGGGCTATTGTTGTTGTTGTGTTGTGCATAATTGCATCTTGAATATTGCTTTTGCAGTCTTGGTGGCATTTTGTTTTCAATTAGAATGTTTTAAATATAAATGGAAACAGCTTTGGTTGTATGACTTCTTTTTGAAAGCAGGCAATTTTAAACTAAAATTATCTTCTTTTTTAAAATTTCTAACCCTAGAAGATTAACAGTGCAATCACTAAGTGTAAACACTAAGACAACAAACAAAGGCGAGGGCAATAGTCAATTTCACTTTGCAGGAGTTGGCAGCACAGAGGTCAGCTCTTCCTGCCTCATAGAGGAGGCTGTGGTTTCTGTTCCGACTCAGTAGGTCAGTGCAGGAATAGGACTGCTTCCTTGACAAGATCTGAAAGATACTGAAGTGCTTAAACAGCAATCAATGCCTCTTGCTTTGGCTTATGCTATCGGCAGCCTTTGCTTAAATGCAAATATTAGTTGATGTGTTGGTATTTTAATGACCACTAAGATCTTAATTTGAATGACTATATATATATATATATATATATATGATTGGTTTGTTTTTTTTTTCTCTCTCTCTCTGTGGGTGTGTGTGTGTTAGAGATAGAGTCTCACACTGCAGCTCAGGCTGGTCTCCTGTCCTAGTGTTCCAAGTGCTAGAATTATAGTTGTAGGCCACCATGCTTTTAAAAGTATCAAACATAAGCTATGTGGACTTGGTATGTGAATGTGTTTAAGGTCAAAGTAGGTAATGAGTGTGAGCCATACCTGGTGTTGAGAGGTTGGGGTTACCCACGCTAGTAGATGGAGAGCGGGTAGAAGGAGGGTATCCACTTCTTTGGACATGGGGTTAGATTCTAGCAGTGATGCAATATAGTGATACAATGAATCAAGACTGAATTTTCTCTTCCTTACTGAAGTATGTCAATACCGTTTTTTTTTTTTAAGCAAGCCCAATAGACTATTTTTTTAATATGAGAGAGCAAGAGCATGAGTGAGAGCATGAGAGGGAGACACACAGAGAGAGAGAATTGGCACTCCAGGTCTTCCAGCCACTGCAGTCACACTCCAGACTCATGTGTCACTTTGTGTGTCTGACTTACATGGGAGCTGGAGAGGCACATATAAGTCCTTAGTCTTCACAGGAACATGCCTTAACCACTAAGCAATCTCTCTCCAGCCCTTGTTATTATTATTTTTTTAAAACAGGATATTGCTATATAACCCAGATTGGCCTTAAACACACAATCCTGCTTCAGCCTTCTGGGTGCTGAGATTTCAAGCATATCCTACCATACTTAGCCTAATTTGCTACTTTAAGTATCACACACTAATGAACTTATCATTGAAATAAGAAATACTTTACCTTTATTTCAGTATTATTTTAGCACTGCTCGGGATCAGGTCTGATGTTTTCAGCATACAAACAAATGCTCTACCATGGACTACATTTCCAGCAACTCAGAGCCTCTAAGCATAAACATGTCATGTAGAGCCTGACTTCACGCAGGCCTCTGCCCTCATGTTGTTTGTGACCATGCCTCAGAATGAGCCAGTATCTTTCTTCTAAAATTTAAAGTCACGGATTCTTGCTTTACCTCCTTAAGCCACAAAGAATTTGGTTAATGGCCAAACATATGAAGCATTTTACTTTTTTCCTTATTCAGACTACAAAGAGGCTTGAATAATATACATGAGAATATTCTATCTGAAGGATCCTAGATTAAAAATTGATCCCTAAATTTAATCATGTCTCTAGTCATAAATAGTGTCAACCTTTGGCTATCATTGTGCAGGTCAGTGTGGCTTTGAGAACCTTGGGGAAATGATGGTGGGTCTCTAAAAATTTGGTATGTTGTTGATGAATTTTTCTAATTCTTCCCGAGTTAAAGTTAAAGAGGGTGGTTATTTATGAATGTAGTCTGAAGTAGTTGGACTACTCAAAGCAGAACTGGAAAGAGCAGTGAGCTGGTGTCAATATTGAGTGGATTTATGTAGAGATATGCCAGAGGACAGTTTTTTAAATCTAGTCAATAGATTAAATAAACATACCTAGAAAGAGATCAATGACAAATCTGCCAAATGGAATTATCTTTTAAAATTCAGAAAAAAAATGATATGCTGGGTAAAGAAGCAGAATTTATAACCTGTTATGAGAGCATATAAATAATTAAAAAAAACAACAGAAATTGGGTGGGAGAGAGAGTTTAGGAGTCAAGTGTGTTTCCTGTCTAATCATGAAGTCATGAGGGGCCCAAGACTGTCAGAGTTTAAATCTCCAGGACCCATGTAAACAGCTGGGCATAGCCACATACCTCTGTAACCTCAGTCCTGTAGGAAGTGGAGGCTGGAGAATCTCTGGGGTTCACAAATGGAAAACTCTGGAATCAGTGCTAAATTTCATAGCAAGCAGAAACAAGTGGGTGAGTGATGGAAGGGGACACTTGACCTTTTCCTCTGACTACAACAAGTGAGCACACAGGCCACCACATGTGAGTGCATAGGGTTCACACACACACACACACACACACACACACACACACCATGCACACTCAAAAAAAAGAAGCAGAAATTATAACTAGGTGTTGTGGTGCACAACTGTATATTCGGATACTTTGAAAGCTGAGGTAAGAAAATATGTTAAGGCCAAGAGTTCAAGACCAGCCCAGGCAACATAATGAAACACAAATTTAAAAAATAACCAGAAATCTGGGGGAAAATAATATGGAGAAATGTAAGAAATCTCAATGCAAAGTTATATGTTTGGGTTCAGAAGTTAATTTGTATAGTGATTAGGTAGAGGGTGTACAGTTTAGTTGATTACAAGTTCAATGAATAAGAAATAGATGTGTCTGCCAAGAAAGCCCCTGTGGCTTAGCCTAGGCTTACGGAACGTATGCACGTGTTGATTAGACTTCACCAAGCATCACTGATTTAATGATATTTAAAGAGATTCCTGAAGGGCATGAGGAAGATATCGGAAGTCACTCGTGGTTTAGAAACCATACCACACGGTTATCAGAGAATGGAATGTTTAAATTACAGAAGAAATACCTGAGGGGAGTCATGATGAGCGGTATATTGATATGGGTTAGGTTTCTTCTGTGTTGTTGAAGGGGGGCTGCCCACTTTCAGAAGAGACATCTTGGCTCACTGTGAAGAAGGGATCCAGGAAATGTGCAAGCATGGGTGAGGGCCAAATTTATTTAACATATTTTTACTTAAAGGCACTTGGCTATTATAAACAAGGGCATAAAGAGATGGAAAAAGGTAATTTTGAAAAATTTTTTTTTCCTTTGTTAGCAGATCCTAAAAATTGGCTAAAAGCTCAATTTCCTGAGGTCCAGTTATATCTGGGGACTGTTTAAGCCCTCTCATTGTGAATTTCCATGAGGTTCATCAATGGAAAATTATGAAAATAGAAGGCAGACTCCTATTATGAAGGATAAATATTCCCTTCATTTAATTTGTTAATATGATCATTTTTCTAGCAGTTGTGATTTACTTAGTGACAGCAATTCTTGTGTGTAAATAAGCTTTTCTCTTACATTTGCAATGCACAATTATATTTCTCTAAATTAGCATAAATTAGTATAAATTATTAATTTTGTATATCCCTGCTATATTCTGTGTTAGAGGCTCTTTCTATACTGACAAAACATTATTTGAGTTTTTTGGAACTGTGTTCAAGTAGGAACAAAGATTTGAAGGATGCACAGTAAGAAAGTTCACTTTGTAAATGAGGAAACAAATGTTGTGACAATGTTTAATTGCTATGACCAGCATCTCATTACAGGTTGAAAAGAACTGATCATCTCGCACAATGAACGCAGTTTAGAATCCTCCACCCCTGCAGAAGAGAAGGAGGCAACCATAGAGTGAAATTTCTTCCTGACCAGGGAATCAGTCCTTCACCAGAGGGTGAAGATAAAATACTTCTTGGGAATGAAGAGAACAGAATAAATGAGAAATAGTCACTTAGTAACAAAATGAAAATAGTAGCAAATCATTCCAAGACTTGAAAAGACACTTAGACCAGCAGAGAGAGCTTTCTCCTCATAACCTTTCATGTTTCCCTTCCAAGAGGGAAACGCTTTGAGTCCAAAGCCTGTCTGGTTCTTTGAAGTGTGATTACTTACACGAACAAAGTGATTTTAAGAACTCTTATATGTAAAGTGGAAAAGGAGCTTGTTTTAGAAGTCTTGTCTGCAAAGTTCTGAATGTCACTCTGACTTTAAGGTTATTAGTAATCAATTCCTCTGAGAAGTCATATTTCAGTGTTTTCTCTAAAATACCCAAGTTGCTAATAGCTTCCTCTGTGTAATTGCTACCAGAACTTTCTCAAGTGGCTAAGAAAAGCAAAAGAAAAACTATGTGGAGATTCTAGATAAATATTTTCCAGCTCGTACCAATCACAGTCACTTCCTTCCAATGACGCACACGCTAGTGAGTTCTCAGCAGAAGCAGGAGAACGGCAGGCAGCTGAAATGCCAGAGGCCTCTGAACTCTTCAGGGAGAATTAAAAATGGTCATTGGGAAGTTCATTGTTAGGGCTTGGGGGTTCAGTTCAGGGAGTAGAGGCCAGTTGCTTAAACTAGGGGAGTCCCTGGCCTCCTGTGAATTCAGCAAGGGGACAATGCAGACGCTATACATTTACTCTGGGGCTGTCAAAGAACTGTGGCAAGATTGCCATGCAAAATACTTTGGGGACTCTTAACCCTGCAATTTCACATGTGGAAACATTAACTGATAACAACAGTTTTGTTTCCTCTGCTTGTTGGCATATACAAAGAAGGGGCTCTTGGCACATCTTTTTTTCAAAACGCTTGAAGATGGGCTGGAGAGATGGCTCAACAGTTAAAGGTGTTTGCTTGCAAAGTCTAACCACCTGGGTTCAATTCCCTGGTACCCACATAAAGCCAGATGCAGTAAGTGGCACATGTTTCTGGAGTCCGTTAGCAGTGTCTAGAGGTCCTTGTGTACTCACTCTGTCTGTGTCAATCTCTTTCTCCCTCTCCTTGCAAATAATTAAGTAAAAACAAAATAAAGTGACAAGGGTTGAAGTTTATGAATTCTTTAGCCAGCCTTTCTGCACTCCTTGCCCTTGCAGGATGCCTCTTGAGGTCACCAGGCCTTCGAACAGCTCCTGGTGGCCAGCTGGGTACTTGCACACCTCCTGTTCACATCAAGATGGCAAGATTGGTGTAGATGGTCCTCTTTGGGTGCTGCAATAGCAACAGTGGTACTATGTTCAAAATGCCAGAAGCATTTCTTTTAGATGTCAGGTGGGACAGTTGCTTTCTAGGCATTCCATGTCCTCTAGTTCCCTGGTCACTGGGCACAGTGTAACAGCCTGCAGCATTTACAGTGTATGGGAGGCTGGTACAGGAGGATTAATTAATAAATTTATCTCCATCCCTCCCAGGCCTCTGGTAACGGCTATTCTACCTACCATGAACTTCTATGAACTCAATTTAAGATTTCACACATGAATGAGATCATATGATACGTGTCTTTCTGTGCCTGACACATTTCCATGGATATTATCAGGAATGACAAGATGCCATTCTTTTCTGACTGAATACTGTCTCGCTGTGCCCCATCACTGTGCCATCTTTTCCTGGGACAGCCAGCCGTCAGTGGACAGGTAGAGTTACTACTTCCTTATCTCGGCTGCTGTGAATGGTGCCACAGTGACTATGGGATGGAGGGGTGCAGATGGCTTTTCTATATATTGATTTCATACCTTGGGTGTGTTTGCTGGATTCCTTGGGAGTTCTTTCTTAAGTTTTTGAAGAAATGCCATACTGTTTTCCATAATGTCTGTACTAATTTACACTTCCACCCACAGGGTGCCAGCTCTCCCTTTTCTCTATATCCTCACTGGCACTTGTTATATTTAGTATTTTTGATAATAGCCATTCTTACTGATGTGAGCTAATATCTCATTTTAGTTTTGATTTACATTTCTTTGTTACTGAGCAGTTTTTGAGGTATGTGTCGGTTGGATCATTTCTAGGTGTTCTTTTGAGAAATATTTGTTCATGTCATCTGTTCCTCACTTTTTAAACATGGTTTTTCCTTTTTTTTTTTTTTTTTTTTTGCTTTTGAGATTTTAGAGATTCTTACATATTCTAAGAATATCATACATGATTTGAAGACAAGAAAACAGAATCTATGAAGCATTGTTGAGAAGGCTAGACAACCTAAGATTTAATTATGATATGTGAAATATTATTTGTTAGTAAGGGTTAATATAGTTTCCAAAGATTCCTAACTGGAGTGAGAAAAATCAAGTGACTAACAGAGAATGTTTTTAGACAATGGAGGAAGCACATGGGGCTCCTTGAAGCTCTAGCTTCCTAGTGTATCACTGTTAGACTGAGAAGTGATAATGATACTGATGATATTGGGGACAATTATATATAGTAACAATAGCTAATACTTTACAAAGTATTTAATATATGCCAGACAGTGTTCTATGGGACTTTAGATGTTTTGAAATTTTAACTTATAGTGATACTAATGTGATAGTTATAATCACTCTCCTTTGAAAGATGAACAAAATTGCAACCCAAATAAGCAGCCTTAAAGGCCGCCACTCTTTGTATTAAATGATGGGTGCCACATATAACTGTTCCTGAGCTTGTCTTCTATTTTGAGAAAATGATCACTTATTTACTGTTTTCATGATCCAGAGCCTTCTTAATGCATAGTAAATACATCTAACAGTTTTCCCTGACATGTGCTTAAAAGGGGGGCACTAATAGAACAATTTTCAGTAGTCTGAGCAATCCAAACTATTAGAAATTATCTTCAACAAAATTTAAGATATTTTCATGCCTGCAATTCTCAGGAGGTTATGTCAGGAGGATTGTCATGAGTTTAAGGCCAACTTGGATTACACAGGGGAAACCTTGTTATCACACACACAGAGAAAAAAAAAAAAATAACTTTTGCTATGCGAAAGTATTTGTTTAAATGCTGAAAAGTAAAGCTATAGCCTGCAGGAAGTATTTTTGAACCACCTGTCTGGCAAAGCAGTTGTAGATGTCTTTAAAAATATTCAGCAGTGGGCTGAGGAGAGTGTTAAGTGGGTAAAGTGCATGTGGATTTGAGTTTAGATCCCTGGAACTTACATACACATGGATGCAGTAGCACATATCCATAATCCTAGTGTACCTACAGGCAGATAGGAGACAGAGACAGGAAAATCCTCAGAGACTTGTGGGCAAGCTAGCTTAATTTACACAACAGTGAAAAACAAAAACAAAAACAGGAGAACGTGCCTCAAACGAGGTAAAAGATGTGGACTGACTTGTGAGGTTGTCCTCTGACCTCCACGTGTATGTACCTTCATGTGTGTGGGTGTGTGTGTGTGTGTGCACGTACACACACACACACACTACTCAACAGTAAGTGAACAATTAAGTTAGAAAATAGCAAAAGATATGGAGCAGGAATTTCAACCAAAGAGGTAATACAGATAATAAATGTGTACTTAAAAGATGTCTACATTACTAGCTATTAAAGAAGTGATTTTAAAACTTCCGAGAGGACAAGGGAGATGGCTCATTGGGGAAAGACCTAAGTTTGAATCTGGAAAATCCACATAAAATATCAGGTGTGGCAAAATGTGCATGTAATCCCAAATCTGGAGAGACAGAGAGAGGGAACTCTTGCAGTTCACTTGCTAGTTAATCTACATGAATCAGTGAGGTCTAGTCACAGCAAGAAACCTTGTTTCAAAAAAGAAGATAGAGATTGACTGATGAAGATCCCCAATGTTATCTTTGGCCTCCATACTCACATGCACACACATGAATAAACACCCATACATGTATCCATACATGTGTATGTACAACACACAGACAGATGCACAAACACACACAATGAGAGAAATACTGCCTTAACAAGGACAAGATGCAACAGACACATGTCTGTCTATTCCTTCTGCTCAGTAAGGTTAATCTCCAGATATTCTATAGCAAATAAACTTTACAAGGTCTTGAAAAGTTGTGAGAAGATGTTAGACATGCTAGTCACCATAGGACTTGAGACATGACATGGACATCAGTTTTTGAGATTCTCAGGCTCACATCCTTCATCATGTGCAAGAAACAAGGACCTGGAAACTCCAAGGGGATATTTATGGAGTCTCCTCCAAAAATCAAGAACAAGAAAGAGGAAACCCTTGCACGAAGAAAGTCTTTATAAACACCATGGAAGGCAATGTAACTGTTCACACATTCCTCGTAACAAAAGCAGAGAGGAGACCCTACTGTTCCATTCCATGAACCACAAAAATTTACTTCCTTCATCATTGGGATCAATCAAGACAGAGTAAGAAGCCAAAGCATCCACACCCTCTGAAAGCTCACATCAGTGAGGCCTTGTTAGGATTAGGTGTATGGCATTACCCCTAAGACAGGGTGCCATGAGAAGCCTAGTAGAAGGATTGGATCTTCCTGTCACCATGAATAGAAAATAAAAGGACCCTGCCACCCACAGCTTAGTGGAAAACATGAACTTTCACTGCCACCTAGCACAACTGAGAAGTGCTCCTTGCCTGCTGACACAAAGTCAAAAGCCTCTATTCAAACTTTTTTTTTTAAAAGATAAGATCTAGGGGCTGGAGAAATTGTTCATTGGTTAAAGGTGCTTGTTACAAAGCCGGGTGGATGGAGTTCAGTTCCCCAGTACCCTTGTGGTGGGTGGTGAATGTGTCTGGGGTTCATTTGTGGTGGCAGGAGGCCCTGGCGTGCTCTCGCTCTCTCTCTCTTTCAAATATAAATAAATAAATAATTTTTAAAAGTTCCAAACTCTTATAATAACCAAAATTCCCAGAACAGTACAGAAACTCACATGTAATTTTTTAAAACATGGAAAAAAATCTAACTTTGAATGAGAAAACACAAGACCTTATTGCCACAAGACTCATACAGGACATCAACAAGCTAATTATACATAATGGTTACCAATAGCATGAACAAGCAGATAACCCTGAAAACTACTTAATAAACCAGCTGGACAAGATGTACAGACCTGTGCAATAGTGGCCCACAGTCTGTACAGGTAATCAGTGGCTCTCTGATTGGATATAAGGCACGCTGAGTGGGATAGAACTCTTACTTGGTACTGAGAACCATTAGAATCTCACAGATAGAAACTCCACAGACTGCAGAGAGAAGCTCCCAATGGCCTTTGGCCAAGGAGAGTAGCTATGTTCCATCCACAAGTCTCCTAAATGACTAGACCTATTTCCTTTAACCCATGGTGCTCTTACTCGTGGTTGGAGAATCTGTTTTGTCTTACAGAATGCAGTGAAAACCAGGGAGAATGGAGATCCATCAAAATGCTTAGGAAAGTAGCCAACTGCCTAGCACTGGATGACCCAACAGCATCACATCTTCCAGGGCCCATGAAACATTACAGAGGAAGTGATGATCTAAACATGAGTGCTGCTCACACTGCCAGCCTGACAACCAGCTCCAAGGAGATGGCAGTCAAGGAGAGGACACTCCAAACACCTCAGAAATTCAGAGATTGCAGAGAGCTTACCACTGAAGTAGTCCTATCACACACCCACCAAGGCTCAGAAAACATTGCAAAAGAGGGATACAAAGATTGTGAGAGCCACAGAATGGGAAAGAATATCATGAGGCATTGTCCCCAACCAGAGACTGACTGGTGCATTCATGACCCCAAGGTGAACATCAATAATCCTACTGAGGAGAGCCCACTGAGGAGGACTGGGGTTGGAGGAGAGGGGACATAACCTGACCAGTATATGACCAGTACCCAGTAGGATCATATACAAGAAAATTAATAATCAATCAAAAGAAAGAAAAGATTCAGTGGCAGGGAGATTGGGGGGGCAAGGAAATGGGAGGGTGGTGGAAGGGGATTATGATCATGGTATATTGCTTTTATTTATGAAAGTTGTCAATTGAAATTTATATTTAAAAACATAGGCTGGAGAGATGGCTCAGCAGTTAAGCCTAAGGACCCAGGTTTGATTCCCCAGTACCCACATAAAGCCATATGCCCAAAGCAGCACATGTGTTTGGAGTTCATTTGCAGTGGCCAGAGGCCCTGTTGCACCCATGCTCTCTCTTTCTCCCCCTCTTTTTCTCTCTGCCTTTTCCTCTCACAAATAGACAAATAAATAAATTAAATAAATATTTAAAAACACAATCATAGATGACAGTGCCAGGATGAAAAATTGTCTGAGTGTGTGAATAAACTCTTCATAAAAGTTAAAATACTAAAAAGCCAAATGGAAAGTTCCAACTTGAAAACTACAGCAACTGAACGTTAAGAAGTCAAAGGATACGCTTGTCAGAAGAAGAAGTGTGACAGAGGAAAGACCTTGAACATAGGACATAGAAAAAGAACAATACAGATTTCCCAGTTGAAAACATAGGTGAAGTGAACTGCAGTGAAAATGAACAGTGCCTTAAGGATTTGTGGAAACTCTAAGGAAAGAGCCAACATTTGCATCATCAGAGGAGTCCCAGAAGAGAGGAGAAAGAGAACAGAGTTGGAAATTATTTATTGTTAAAATAAATAATGGATGAAATGCTTGAAAGGGACAGAAATGTACAGCTTTAAGAAACTCAGATAATGCTAAACAGAAAAGAACCCTCCAAAATGTAGACTGAGCCATATCAGTTGGCAGTTTGGAAGTGAATGGACAGCAGCAGCCTGAGGGAGTATTACAATATCTTCATTGTTTTGTTTATACACAAATATACATATAATAAAACCACATAGGTGCATGCACTCACCTATGCACTCACACACAATGTAAACATGGACATTAGATCTCATTCCAAGCTAATGAAAACAAATCATGCTCTATGGATCATACCAATGTCAGTCTCTGGACTTCACATTGTACTATGGCTATATAAGAAGGCATTCCCTCCGCTCCCAAAAATAATTGACTGCTGTTCCCACAATGCATAAACCACAACTACATCCCCATTGAGGAGGCTCTCTAGTGGTATGGGGACAGGGATGAGGGAAAAGGGGGTACCAACACATGATGTACCCACATGAAATATGTTGTTAATCATAATCATAATAAAATGAAAAAAGAAGTTACTATTGGATGAATCTGGATGAAAAATAAACAGGATAATCTTACATAATTGTTCTAACTTCCTTTGTATCTCAATTACCTAAAACTAATTTTTTGCTTTTATTTTAGACAGAGACTCTCTTTGTAGCTCAGTGTGACCTGCAACCAAGTTCACCAGGCTGGCTGATCCTCTTGCCTTGAGCTTCTAAATTCTTGGATTATAAGTATGTGGCTATGTGCTCAGCTTTCACAACACATTTAAAAGTTGTGAGTAAAATTAGAGTGTGGCAGTTGCCTTTTATTTTAATTACTATGGAAAACATCATCTGTTTCGGGACAAGTTACATTAACAGGTTACAGTAATCAAGCACTACCTGTATGTCAGGCTGTCCAGTATACTATATGTACGTGATTTCTTATATAATTCCCAAACTAATGAGGTAGGTAGTCTGCTGATCAATTTTGGGTGGAAATATGGAAGACTGGATATATGAACTCCATTCCCCAGATCTTCATGAGGATTAGAGCATCAAAACCCAAAGTAGATGGAGAGAATGGAAATGCTTTGTGGGATAGTTGGAGAAGCTGCTTGCCTCAAAAAATATACCTTTGTCTCATCATTGTGCTTACACTTTTGTTGTTACCTGTGAGACTCTTGATTTCTGGTTATAAATTTGTCTGACCACTTGATGGAAGCAAAAGGACCCCATACAAAGGGGAAAATTGTGAAGACAAACACAGAGGTTTCTGAGCCGTCATGCTTCACTTTGTAATTTTGCTCATAAAATGTTTCCATCTCATCTAAAGGTGAAGCATTTCCTAGACAAACCTTACATATTAAGAAATGTCTCCTAGGACTGGTCTTCATCTTAGCACTTAAAATTGAAGTGCAGGAAATTTGATGAAAATTAGGCAACACATTTGAAAGTTGGAAGGAAACAAACAGATATAAAACACTAAAAGATCCAATCGATTTTGCTATGTTCAATCAATACTTTTTTCATTCCCAATTCAGCAGGCAGTCTTCTTTTAAGCATCCATATCAGCCAAGAATGACTAAAAACAACATTTGTCTTTACCACATACAGTTAGGTGAAAATTAACCACAGGGAGACAGAAGTCAGAACCTTGAATAGCAAATTTATTCTCTTCTCCATCTGAAAAAAACATTCTTTTCATGTAGATCATGTAAATGAAAAGCACCCTATCATTTCGATATTAAGAGCTTAGGTTCATTTTCATTTGGTGTTTAACATGTGCTATATCCACCTCATGATTTCCTTCCTGGGTTAGAGTGATTTTGTGACTGAACTTGAAAAACAATAGTATGCTTATTATTTATCAATTCGTAAGGTTGGACACTTTAATCAACACCCTCATACATAGCCATGTGGGTGTTCTCTTTCTCCTCTTATCTCACTCTCCTTCTCTAAACCTGACTAGTTGACTTTTTTTTTTTTTTTTTGAGAGACAGAGAGAGAGACAGATAGAGACAGAGAATGGGCAAACCAGCAGCCTCTCAGCCACTGTGAACAAACTCTAGATGGATGCGCTACCTTGTGGGCAAGTGCAGCATTGTGCCCTTGAGTCACTGTGTCTGGCTAAACGTGGGACCTGGAGTATCGAACAGGCATCCCAAGCCATCTCTCCAGCCCTACTTCACTTTCTATAACCTATTTTATACTCTTGATCTTCAAACAGTCTATTCTGGTGAAATGTTTGGATCATTTTTTTTTGTTTCCTTATCCTTTCTTTTTTCTGTATGTTCTGACAGGTTGCTCATGTTTATGTTTTAATACATCAATGACCTTTTATGATAACAGCTCTATTTCATTTGTAAGAACGCTTTTGTATTCTCTGGTTTGTCCTTTGGTGCTGCTTGTTCTTATTTTATGGATTAAATTTATTTATGAGTCTTTGAGAGTAGGAATTAGAAATAGTTTGTCCTTTTTTTTTTTTGGAGAGAGACAGAGAGAGAGAGAGAGAGAGAGAGAGAGAGAGAGAGAATGGGCATGCCAGCTGCCTCTCAGCCACTGTGAACAAACTCCATATGCATGTACCCCCTTGTGGGCAAGTGTGGTATTGCACTCTTGTGTCACTTTATGCTTGGCTAAACCTGGGACCTGTAGAATCGAATGGGCATTCTTAGGCTTAGCAGGCAGGCGCCTTAACTGCTAAGCTATCTCTTCAGTCCAGTTTGTCCATTTTTTTTTTTTGAAGCAAGCCCAACAGACTGGTCTTTCTTATGAGAGAGAGAGATGGGGAGAGAATTGTGCACCAGGGCCTTCAGCCACTGTAGAACTCCAGATGCGTGTGCCACCTTGTGTGCATGTGCGACTTTGCACACTTATATCACCTTGTGCATCTGGATTACATGGGACCTGGAGAGTTGAATATGGGTTCTTAGGCTTCGCAGGCAAATTCCTTAACCACTAAGCCATCATTTCTCCAGCCCTATTTTGTCCTTTTAAAAAATTAACTTGCTGTTTACTTCAGTCATCCCTTTCATTTTTAAGGTTTCCTGCATATCTCTGTTACACTTGTTTGGGTACTTATTTACCTTACAAATAATCTGGTATAAAATCTGATTTATGTATCTTTATATGTAGACACTGCTAACTAATAGGCAAACACTTACTTTGAATAATGTGGCACAGCGCACTTTAGAAGACATTCTACATTCAAGAATATATTATTGTGATGTTTCTTGAACCTGGGATGGGTGAGATAGATGTATGATTATTTTTATCCAACTATAGATAAAATGCCACAGCAATAGTCACTTAGTTTCAGGAGCTTAACCATTTATGCCTCTCTGCAGTATACCTACCTTTCAATGATCAGCTGAGGCCAACAGCAATGGAAATATATGGGCATAAGCACAAGTGTTTAGAAGGCAGTTTCACGGGCATATCACATCCATATAACAAAACAATGACATTTGCTACCCAAATGAAGACTGTGACCTCTCAAACTATGTGAGTTTTCCCTGGCTTACAATACTAGATATGAATTCCCTCCTGTGAAAAGGTCCTCAACTCCAATACAAAAACAGTTGGTTGCATCCACAATAGCCACGTCATTGCATCAGTAGGGGAGCATTTTGTACTGTATGACACAGGTACGTAGCTGAGCAGGAATGCTGGTGACAATTCTATCCCAAGAGCCTATCTGTTTAAAAGTCACCAGCTCTCAGGCACTATGAAAGTCAGCTGTAGGAGAGTGTTTCCAATTCAGTCCTAGCCTGATTTCTCTGTGTCCAGCAACTAAAGCATGTGGTCTCTTCGGCAATAGGAGTTTACCATTTAGTTCTGGTAGGCAATAAACAGCAGTGAGAAGAGCCTTTTTTAAAAAATTTTTTTATTATGTTATTTATTTTTGGAGAGAGACACAGAGAGAGATAGGCAGAGGGAGAGAGAGACAGAGATGGGCGCGCCAGCAGTCTCAGCTGCTGTGAACAAAATCCAGATGTGTGCGCCCCCTTGTGGCCAAGTGAGGCATTGCGCCCTTGTGTCACTTTGCATCTGGCTAAACATGGGACCTGGAGATTGGAACTGCTGGAGATTGGAACCGGCGTTCTTAGGCTTAGCAGGCAGGCGCCTTAACCGCTAAGCCATCTCTCCAGCCCAGAAGAGCCTTTATGATTGGGGAAGCCTCTGCAGCCTCTCTGGCCTAGTAGAAAGTTAGCCCACCTCTGGCACTAAATTTCATTTAACCCCCTTCAAACTTCTGGGAAGTCTGTTTTCCACCCATGCAGGCATGCATTTTGTGTTTACACTCTTTAGCTCCTCTTTCAATCACCCATCATTTCTTTTAATTGACTTCATGCCAACGTTGTAAGGCAGATGGAAGTACCACTGGACTAGCTGGCCCTGTCACCGTCAGTTCTCCATGAGTACACATGCATAACCATGAAATGGCTGAGACCCTTGATGGTGGTTTCAGCACCACCATCATAGAAAATGCTTGCAGTTTCCTATAGATGAGGACGCATTTTCATTCCCTCACTGACAGTAAAGGCCCTGTGATGTCCACATGCTAATCCCACATGGGACTGGTTGACTTACATACTTCTGCCATCATAGCATCAATCTGGTGAGGCCATACTTGGAAACAGGCTCCACGCATTTGGGCGACATACAAAATATTGGAAAATTTCTTAGGAATGCCAGTGCTCTTAGCTATTTTCTACTCTGTGGTGGCTTCTTCACTGTCAGACTTTGATGGACCTAGTGAGCAACCTTCAGAGATAGCTGAGGGCAGATGGTCCATTTCTTAGTAAGAGCACCTGCATCTTGGTTTTTCAGGACAAGTCCACGCACCCTGTGTTGCCACAAGAGAAGCTACTAGTGGCTCTGAGTTCTGGTGAACGCTGTTGCATATACCCTTCCAAATATATTGTCTACGCAGTGACTGATGCAGTTCCCTACCAGTTCAACTTTCCCTATTTGGGCCACCTAAGTTGTCAGGCTTTGAAGGCAGCCCAGTTGTGGGTAAAGGTGATCACAGGCTTGTGCTCTCTGCGCTGCTCTTAACTCAGCCCACAGGATAGTATTTGCTTCTCTTCTCTCCAAGCACACGGTGGTCAGTGTTTGTTTGTTTAACGACTCATTCCTGTGTAGTGCCCTGCTTGTGCCATCCATGCCCAAGGCATCCACAGGGCTGGATGGCTTCCTTTCCAGCAATTCATCTTTCTTGGCTGTTGGTTAAATGTCCTGGGGGAGGCTCAGAGGCTGAAAGGATGCAGCCTGAAACCACACCATGTTTCTGTAAATAGGCTTTATCTTCAATGGGCCAGACAGATCCCTTTGTCTGCTCTGCCCTGCTATCATCCTTTCTGGATTGCTTTAATGTCTTACTAACCCAATTTACATGCGGGCATAAATCATTTAGACCTGCCAGAGTCTCTCATGCCTTATACAGATGACAACCCACCAAGTGGCTCAGCAAAGCCATGAAAACCTCTGTACCAGCTCCAGTATCCCTGCAGAACCAAGCTCTTTTTCAAAACGTTTTATTAACAACATCCATCCGTATATACAAGATACCGTGATCATACTCCCCTCCCGTCACTCTCCATTTGCATCCTCTCGTATGTCCCCCCACCCCCGACTGAGCTAGTCCCTCTTCTATTGATCTTGATGTCTTTTATGAATGTACAAAATGTATTTTGGCCATAGTTACCTCACTTCCCTCTGTACTTTCCCTACCCCATCACTCCTTCCCCTCCCCCCTTCCTCCTTCCAATTAGTCGCTGTACTATTTTTTATTAATTATGGATTCTAGTGTTTGATTCTATCATGTGCTGGTCATATTCCCATAAGCTTATATGCTTATATCCTCTCTCCCCATCCTCCAATCCACTGAATGCCTTCCTCAGTAGGGTCCCTTTTTCAACTCTCTGGTAAACACAGTCCTACAGGGCTCAGTGATGTAAAATAAACATCAAATACCCCCATTCTTTGTTTTGTAAATTATTTTTAGTTTATTTATGAGAGATAGAAGAGGTGGGGAGTAGGGAGAGAGGGAGAGAAAGAGAATGGGTTCACCAGGTCCTCCAGTCTCTGCAAATGAACTCCAGACATATATGCTACCTGTGTATCTGGTTTATGTGGGTCCTGGGGAATTGAACCTGGGTCCTTTGGCTTTGCAGGCAAGTGCCTTAACCACTAAGCCATTTCTCCAGCCCAAATACCACCATTCTTATGCCCAGTTCCCTGCCTAATTCCTGTCTTTATTTTGTTGTCTCGTCTCTGATATTCATGGGATCTAAGCTGCCAATAACTAAGTGTTCCTAATGGCTCCTAAGAGCCAGTCCATTAGAGACCGATGTCCTTGTATTGCCTCAGGTTATGCAGCCCGTGTCTCAAGGCAGGATGAATAATCATATTATTCAGTTTCTCAGCTTCTACTGCACTCAGACTGAGCGCATCTGCCCACATATTCCACAGTCTCATAAGCTAGTCTGTGAAAAACTCCTTAATTCCTTGTTTAGGGTTCTTATCCAGTCAAGCAACTCGGATGCAGCGTATTCCGAATTAAAATAATAGTTTCCTCTATCAGGCCATTATTAAGGTCCCTGCCTGCATGTGAAAATTTTCCCTTCCTCTGTATTCAAGGTCAGATCTGAGGGGTATCTTCTATCACTTTTTCTGCATTTTCTTCCTCCTCACTATCTGATAGTTCCCATGGGTGCCAAGCTCCTGAATCCCAGGAAGGACACTTTAGCACAGATGTAACACCCCACCCATCATACCACACCCCTGTATTTTGCCAGCTATCAGAAGTGGCAAGCCAACGCCTCTATGTCATCCTCCCTTTCATTTTCCTTCCAAATCAGTTTAGTGCAGCACATAGCATCCGCATTGTGGAGACCAGGCCATAAACAAGAAACCAGAAAATGGAGGGGCACCCCATTATAAGCTTGGCTCAGTTTTCTGAACCCACTAGCTGAGGGATGCTAGAACCTGACGTTGCAGAGCCGCAGCTAGGCATGTTGTGATCCTCACACCTGTGACAGTGATTTGCATGGCAGAGATCGTACAACTGGAAATTACATGCACAGCAGCTCATGATAACATTCCCGAACTGTGCACTGGCTGATCAGGATGGTACTTCATGTGGCAAGAATCACACTCAGAAAGCTGCACCCAAAGAAATTCACCCTCACTGGAACTGTACTTCTCCCAATTTGAGATCTCCATAGCCCACTGCTTTAGGCTGTAGGTAGTACTCTAGTTATTCCCTGACCTCTTCCTCACTTGCAGTGGACTCAATAAACCACTTTCCCTGCCAACCCTTTCACTGTACTGTCTTAATTATTAGCGACACAGAACTCTAAACACATCTTTCCCCATTTTAATTCTTCCCTTACGTATGTTCTTTCTGTGAAAGCGTGCCATCTCAGTTGTATGTCTGATCCTCTGTAAAAAGTGATACTGTGGCCTGCTTACTACCTTATCCCATTCAGGGACTTTTAGGGATTCTGTTGTAGCCACTATTTCATCAATGATTTGGGTGGTGGTCTCCATTCATCAAATACACATGTCACCCAATTCCAGGAGGAGGAGGATGTCCACCCTGGGACTCACCTGAGGACACTCTACATTCTGACAGCTTAGCTGCATGTCCTGTTTGCCACCCATCATGGAAGACTGAAACCACCACTACAGCAAGGAGGAACAGCGTCCTGTCCAACACATGAAGAACAGTATCGGATATGGGGTTGCCTGCGCAGATGCTACAACCTCACAGGGCTCAGCCTCAGTTGTAGATCTCATCACCCATACCTGGGCCATGCAATCACTCCTCCCCAATGTGTTTTTGGCTCTGTCAACACCTGTTAAAGCAACAGTTGTGTTTTATCACTTTTCCCAGGGCAGTGTGAACAAAAGTCTGTTCACGCAAGATCATATTGACAAAGAAATAAGCTCACCTAAGTCTAGCTTGGTTTACCAGTGACTTTACTGGTGTTACTTCCAAGAGTATTGGCCAGGGGTTAGTTAAAAAGCTTGAATAATTCAAACGTAGCCACATCACTGGAAAGCCCACAACAGCTTGGGCAATGACTCCTGTGAACTGCATCCCAGGAGCTCCCTGCAGGAATTGAAGGCAGCTAGGCTGGAAGGAAAGTCACCTCTCCCCAGGAATTGTTACTGCTTATCTCAGCACAGGGAGGGACCTGACACGTCTCCTTTTCCAAAGCCTTCAAAGCTCCCTTCAGTTGCTGAGACATGAAGTTTCCTTTACTTCCTGAGTCTTATGAGCCTTTTTCCTCCTTCCGGGAGGGAATGTTTCCATTCCAAGGAAAGACAATATCTCGGAATTTCCAACGTCTTTAGAAAAGTCTTATTCTGACTGGTGAACAAAGACTACTTTTTAGGCTCTTTCTCTTGGAGGTTGGAAGATATGTGGGCAGTCAACTTTTCCAAATACTGACAATCAAATTCTTAATTTTTTTCAGTCACATGTCTAACTTTGACCTCAATTGATCTACATTTTTTTTAGCCCCAAGCACCCACTGCAGAATTTAGAAATATGCCTTTCTATATATCCTAGCCTGGAAATTTCCTCCAAAATGATTTCCCAGGTACCACTTCTTTATCTCTTTTACATATTTCGTAAATTTGCCGAAATCTCTCATTTGTTGATGGGCCATCTCCTTTTCTTCTTCAAAACAGTGGTTTCATAAAATTTCAATGGTGCATTTTTGGTTAGAGAGGACATATAACACATCTTTGGCTGAATGTTTCCTTAAATACAGGGAAGTTCTATTCTTTATTGCATTTTATCTTACTTTATTTTATTGCATGTGGATGTGGTATGTGTGTGTATGCTCACATGTGTGCATGCGTGTACACACAGGTTGATGCATATGTGTGTTGCTATGCATGTGCGTGTGTCTATAGAGGCCGCAGGCTGATGCTGGGCATCTTCCTTCTTTGCTTTTCTGTTTTACTGAGGATTCTTACCCAGAGCTCATAGATTTAGCTCGTCTCAGCTAGCCAGCTTGCCCTAGGCATTCTCTGTCTCTGCCTCCCAGAAGCTGAGGTTATAGGGGGTCACCACACTCACCCAGAATTGACATGATTGCTGAGGATCCAAAATGTTTCTTAGGTTTGCATGGCAAGTATTTTTATCTAAATTCAGCCACCTCCCCACCCACCCTGATCCTTTATTCCAGATGAATGTAGAAATTTTGAATATTTTCACCTAGGTGATATTTTCACCATGTCTAATAATGCCTTGTGATATAGTTGTAGAAAGAACATAAGGACATATGAAAGCATCACAGGTATTATGAAAGTATGCATTGGAATCATTGCATTTTAATCCAGTTGTATTAAGACTAAAATGTTAAGGAGAGATAAAATTTAAAAAGGAAGGTGACAAGTAATATGTCCCATTGAGGGACTAGCTGTCATTTTGATTGTTTACTTATTGCCTGTGTGTGCAGGGATGTACATGAAAAATAATAAAAAGCATTAACATTTTATAGTAAATGCTATCTCTATTATTTTTCTTGACTCTCCTTTATCCACTAGATTTTGAACTTATTGATTATGACTTTGCCAACTAGAGTGCATAAATAAATTTGATGCTTATCACTGGTGAGGAATATCTGAGTATCTTTGTCTTGTCCAGATTTTACTGTTGCCATCTGCCAGGCTCCTGAGAGTTTATAAAAGGAAAGGTACATTAACAATTCAAGTGATTAAATCATGGCTTCAGGAGCACTAGATGCCTAGACCCTACTGCTCAGTCTCATTAGTTCACCCATCCGTTCATCAAATAATTGTGAAACAGTTAACATTTAAAAACAAATGAGGTTAGCATCTGTGTGTATTCAACCAGGTAAACAGCTGTACAAAAGCAGCACAGACAAAGCGACATGTAATTTTGTAACAGAGAATTCAACCTCTACAGACGCTGAGCAGGGCTGGAATGATAGTGATGGGCATGGGAAGAGAAGGGCAGAAGTGTTCTGGCTTGGGGTTACATGATCACGTGGACATTAGTTCTGGGAATTGAGGATTGGATAGAGCATAGCAATTCAGATCCTGAAAAAAAAAAAAAAAGCTCTGTATCAGTTACTTTCTAGTTGCTTTGACAAAATTACTTACCAGAAGGAAAGCTTAAAGTTTTCAGGCAAAGTTTCATCATGGTGGGGAAAGCCCTGTGGGAACAGGAAGCTGGTTCATATTGCCACATCAGTAGGGAGGAAGTAGAGAGAGTAAATTCAAGCAGGGCTGAGCTGTCATACCTCAAGATCTCTCCCGCCCCAGTGACACATTTCCTCCAACAAGGCTCAACCTCCTAAAGCTTCCACAAACTTCCCAAAGAGTACTACCAACTGAGGATTAAGTAGTCCAAGACTTGACACTATGGAGTGACGTTTTACATTTCTACTACCATAGCCTCCTAAGTCAGAATTGGATGTGAGTGAGATTGGCTTTCTTGGAAGTGTTGGTTATGGGTAGGTTCAAATCTGCAAGGGACTAGGGAAGCAAAACAAAGAAAATAATGCAGCAGCTGGCAAGGGGGCAACAGGATGAATTTAAAAAAACTGGAACTTTACTCTGTCCTTGCTTTGCAAAATTAGGATTATACTCACTTTTAAAATCTGGTGTTTGGAACTCTTTTTTAGGAATTTTATTCCTGGTTCACTAGAAAAATGAACTGAGACCAAATTTAAGCATCATTTGTGTTTTCTGGGAGAATTAACTGTGGAGGGTCTGTGGCTAATGAGGACAGTGGTAATATTATAATATAATTAGTCTCTGATTTCAGGGGAAAATGCTAACAAAGAAAGCACATGTAAGTTACATATTGTGGGATATTTATTAGAATAATTCAAGTGAGAAGACTACAATGCAAAATGTAAGCAGACACTTCCCGATGGCTGTGTTCCTTTGAAGACCTCATGATTAGCTCATTTGTGTGTGTATTTTTTTCTTCAGCCTCTCACCTGTAGTATCCTAGCTCTGACTGTATTAAATATCTTAATATCTTTAGGTTGCCCATTTACTTCAGGTTTTATTCTCTCATGTCAACCCACGCCTCAAAATAAATACTAAGGGCTTTGCAAGAGCAAGAGGAGATGCGTGTCTGAGCATGAGTTCTTCAGTCACGATCTAAAGATACTTGTCCTTACGTGTCTCGTTTGGTGATTTTTATCTTCATTCTCATCTTGAAATCCTGCAGCAAAACAGCACATGCTGGTTAGCCATTTTTGGTGGCTTATGTGAGGATAGAGAACATACTTAAGCAAGTTACACTTGACATGAAGTTGGCAGGGATAGTGAATAGATTGCATGCCAGCACCAAGATTCTAAAAGATCTTGACAGGCTGAAATGATGGGCCAAATGTAATAAGAAGAAACTTAACAGTGATAAATCTCCTTACTTTGGTCAAAATTCTAGCTAAATAAAATCCAACTGAAAGATGTAGTTGAAAAGGAATTTTATGAAAGACTTAAAGATTTCTCTCTAAATAGTTTCAGTGAGTCAATGGCACAGTTTGTTTAACATAAACTAAATGCAATTTGGAGCTTTGTTGACAGAAATCAATCATCTCAAATGAGGAAGATGGAGATGGTAGCTGTCTTACACACAAACAGGTTCAACCCACAGCAAAGGAAGCAGATGGCATTATTTTGGGGATGTGTGTGTGTGTGTGTGTGTGTGTGTGTGTGTGTGTGTGTGTTGGCATATGTGTGCAGGTCAGATGATAACTTCAGGTATTGGTCCTCACCTTCCACGTTGTCTTGAGGCAAGATTGCTTTCATTGTTCACTGCTGCATTTGGCCAGGCTAGCTTGCCTGAGAGCTTCTGGGAAATTCTCCTTTCTCTCTCTCCCTTCTCAATGTTCATATTCTGGGATTACAGAGGCCAGCCACAGTGTCTTACTTTTATATTGGAGTCAGCCAGCTACACTTCAGGATCCTGGAGAAGGTACCGAGGGGTGCTCGATGAGGTGCGAGATTTAGAAAGTGGGTAGCTAACCCAGTTTTGTGAATCAGAGATTGGAAATGGATGTGAGGATGACAATTTCCCAAAGCTATCGGTGAGTTTTAAGCTTCGTTGTAGTCACAAGGATGGAGACAGAGGATAGCAATACAGTACAAAATATGCCCTGATAGAAGAATCAACCACAAGGCTCTGAGGGCACAACTGTTGGCTGAGGTGCTGTTATTGAAGGTAGCCTCCTTGGAAAATATTATGCCTGTGAAATAGGCTGACAGGTAACAGGGTGAAGAAAGAGAAAGAAGTAGTCAGAAGTATGTTCCAGTATGGAACATCACTGTGGAACTATAAGGAGTTTGTGCTGAGAAGGAATGAGGAGAGGTAAGCTGGAGAGGTGAAGGGTGTGATATTGTGATGGCCTGTGTTTCTTGCTAAGTTTGCATTTTTAATAAATGGCCTTAGTAAAACAACACAGAAGATGTTTGTGGCACAATTGGTATGTTTATCCTTGCATTGCCATGAAGACAAACTGAAGAGTACCAAGTATGAGGTGGAAATCCAGAGGCCACACCATAGTGGCTTAAATTATGGCAGTAGGAGACAAAAGAAAGAATATACAGATTTGATAAATGGTAAGGATGTTAGAAAGGATCTTGCTGGCATCTGGGTCACTGGGAAGATGGTTTGCTACACACTGAGAAGAATACAGAAAGAGGACCAAGCCTAGTAGAGGAGGGTTCCTGGGGGAAAGAATTCAGTGATGAGTGTTTAATCATGTTTATTCATTTTGAAAAACCAAAGGTCCTCAAATGTGCATGTGTTCATTAGGTGGTGTGAACTTCAAGTCTGTGACTGGAAAAGATCTATGTCTGCAATCGAGATTTGAGGCCATCCACAAATGGGTGAAGATCACCACTGTGACAAGAACATGCAGGAAAACTGTGTATGAGGAACATCATTATATGAATGGCATCAGTGAGGGAAAGAAATTACACAAATACCACTGAGAAGGGAGTCCTGGTGAGGTGGGTGGAGGGTAAGGAAAATCTTGACACAGAATCAAGTGAGATATGAGTTTCCAAGAGACAGAGACCCAGAGTATGTAGGGTTTCAGAGATATTAACTATGAACAAAGTGTACTTAAAGCTAAGTAATGATAAAACAGATGGATAGTAACACTTGTTAAGGCAGTTTTGCTGAAGTTGTTTCCCTAAATTTAGGAAAAGTTTGTCAAAACAGAGACCCATGCAAGGATGAACTATCGGGATGTTCTCTTTATGACTAGGTTGACTCAAGTGCCACAACTTGGTTAGGCTTTCTGTATAATAATAAAAAAAAACCTGAGTATTTTTGAGATTTAAAACTTCATACATAGTGATATAAATTACTATGTTGGGGTTGTAGTCAACTACTGCCATTTTACACTGATGTAAACAGACACAAGAATAAGATTTCTGATTTGCCAAGTTATAAATTCAGAATAAAAATGCTTTGTCTTGATGAGAGAAAAATGATCAACCTCTAGTGTTTGCACTAATATTTGCACTAAAGAAGATATTAACTTACAAAACCACAAACAATCCACATCAGGAAATGACTACAAATGTATGCCATTTGCAATATTAATTATTCAGATAATATCATTTAGAGCAAAATTACCCAGTTAAGAACCAAATGTTGTATTTAGTTATTCCATTTCTTTATTCTCCTTTACTTTGGAGTAAATCTTCAATTTTTCCTTGGCATCATGACCCTGGGCACTGTTGAAGATAAAGACCATTGTTTTATGGGGTATTTGTCAATATGAGTTCATTTTTATTTCCTCATAAGACATTTAATTTCTTGCGGGAATACTAGAGAGGTGATATTGCATTCATTTCATTACATTCTATCAGCAAGTACATGATTGCATTTATCTTATTGCTGTACACATTTGTCACTTGTTTAAGGCAGTGGGCATCAAGATTCTTCACTGGAAAGTTACTATTTTCCCTTTGGCAATTAATGAATGTGTGTGATCATGTAATGATATTATTGTTCATCAAAATTTCAATTCATTCATTAACTCATGTGAGAATGGGCTCATTGATTCTTATCTTATTTGATGTTACAGTCTGGTACTATTATATGTTTTGATGTTAAATTGTCCTATATTTGGCCAATGGGAGCCTCCTCAATCTTGTTTATATTTTTGATATAACCTTTTGGGGCATTCCTTATGTCACAATAAAAATTTCCAGGCTCATTTGATACTTTCACTGGCCAGTCTGAATTACACTATCTCTCCCAGGAGCACTAATTCCTTTTATGGTAAAATAGAATTTATTAGCTGAAAGCTAGTGCCTTGCCTAGCTGTGTTAGATACTCAGATACATAGATAATCAGGCATTCACATTACAACAGCCAATTTTGTATCATTTTGACTAGGAAAGGGGTTTTCTGTTATTCAGTGAAATGATGTTCTCTCTTCAAGTGTGTGTGAGGGGGCTGGAGAGATAGTTTAGTGATTAAGGCACTTGCCTGCAAAGCCTAAGAGCTCATGTTCAAATCTCCAGGTCCCACTTAGCCAAAGTGACACAAGCATGCAATGTCGCACAAGGCAGTGCATTCATCTGGAGTGCATTCACAGCCACTAAAAGACCCTGGCATACCCATTTTCTCTCTTTCTCTCTGACCCTTTCTCTCTCTCTCTCTTTCTTGCTCTCTGTCAAAAAATGTAAAATAATAAAATGAATAAATGAATAAATAAAAGTGTGCATAGGGGAGATTCCTGATCAGATTGACCTTTGAACTAGTATACTGAATAAAGCAGAATGCCCTACTTAATATGGTGAACCTCTTCCAGTCATGTGAAGAGCTCAATACAGCAAGAATCTTGACCCTCCCAGGAGGAACTGGGTTTTAAAACTCCAACTGAAATATAGACCTTTGGCTTTCATGCTGAATCTATATTATTCACTTTCTTGCACCTGTAGTTTGCTGACCACAGATGGTGTGATTTGTCATCTCATTAGCTAATTCCTTATGATGATGAGTCTTATTGGTTATGCCTCTGTGGAGAACTCGTACAAAAGTGCAGGCATTCATGTCTACATCTCTTCCTATATGCCTAAATATTTGAAAACCACAAGTTTGCATTCACCTTTCCAATTTCAATGCACTATCACAGGATCCATCCCTATTTTCTCTCCTTCCCTGACTATACTTCCCTTCTTGGATAATGAAACACATGACTCAAAACTCATCATCCATTTTCTTATCAGTTTCCCTTCTAAGAACCCCGTTGTAACTCTGCATCACTACACTGATGCCCTCTTTACATGTGCTCACTGCCCCCATCCACCCATGAAGCCATTGTCCCCACGTCCCCTGCACAATCCCAACATTCCCCAGGGTGGTTACCACCTTCCATGTAACCCTCAGTTCCAGTGTGCACACCCTGAGCTGAGCAGTGATCGTGAGGAGTCCTGTCTCCTCTCTTGAATGTTAGCACCTCTCTCTCTCACCTTCAATGCTCTCCTCATTCTGTGTAGGACAAACTTCTTATGCAATGAACATCCATCAAACCTTACGAAAATTCTGCATTGATTAAATTTTCTGATTTTAATATTTCTCAAATTCACCAAACATTTTTAGAGAACATACCTACATAAAAGTGCATGTGTCATAGCCCTGTTCCCTTATACTCCATTATCAAGCTTTCTGTTTTAATATATCTACTGAATGCAGGAAGAGAATTTATGGCCTTACAGCATGTCAGGAGAACCCCATATTCTACTTATGGAGTGGCATTCTATGTCCTACTTTTACAAGTGGTATGTTCAAATTTAGGATTCATGGCAGCTGTGACACCATACTTAGCAGGAGGATAGGGATAAAAATTTAATTTTGACAAATATCACAATACAGCTAAAACTTATTTTCAAAAAATGAATTATTTAAGTAAAAAACCCTTATTTACATAAGGGTGCTCTTCAAAAACTTATTTTAGAATATTGGCAACTTTAGTTGTGAAGACATATATTATGATAAATACAACCATTTCTGGTATAGTCCCTGTAACATGTTTTTATAAAAAGAAATTAATGTTTCTAAAGCAAAACACTGACAATTTATGTTTCTGAATCTTTCTAAATTTTTATGCCCTTTAATTTATAATATAAATATAATATAATATAAATAATGGACAGGCCTTCCATTATTAGTATGGATCACTGAAATGCTGACTTGACAATTGTAATATTTATTATTTTTCACAAGAAATCATAAAAGTTGATGTGTATATGCTTATGAAGTTTCCTAAGGCATGTTACTAATTTTCTTCTCAAACACCATGACAAGGATCTACACATTATTCACAGTGGCAGAACTGTCCAGAAATAAGAAAGCAAAATAAATCATACTAGAATGATTCTCTTTGTGTGTGTGTTGTGTGTGTGTGTGTGTGTGTGTTGAATTATTCCTATCACTTCCATCATTTCAAGGAATTAATTGCATTTTATATTTTTATTGCAAAGCACATGCAGTAGAAATAAGTCATCATCAAAGAGGTATAACTTTTCTTAAGCTTTTAAAAATTATTATTATTTTTGAAAGAGACACAGAGAGAGATAGAAAGAGGCAGACAGAGAGACAGACAGAGAAAATGGGTACATCAGGGTCTTTCAGGTGCTGTGAATGAATTTCAGATGCATGTGCCCCTTGTGGTGCATGTGTGACATTGAACATGTCACTTTGCATCTGGCTTACATGGGACCTGGAGATTCGAACATGTGTTCTTAGGCCTTGCAGGCAAGCATCTTAAACAATAAGCCATCTCAACAGCCGTTAACTTTTTTTGTTATAACAAGACTATGGACTCAGTGTTTAGACAACAGAAGATTGAAAATGGGTGACAGCTCATGTTATAACTATACATCCTGTTACAGGATCATTCACGTTCCAGTGATTTCACTGTGTGTAAAGTAAGTAGAAATTATTATACATTTCGTTATAATTCTAAAATTATGGTACAAAGTAATTAGTGAAGATCAAAGTTAAAAACAAAACAAAATCTACCAAAGGTGATTCATAGATATAGCTGACAGAATAGTATTGACATGAAGTTATGTAAAAAATAATTAATCTGTAATTAATATTTTCCCATGAAGAAAAAATGACTCCAAAATCTGTTGACTATTACCAAAGTATAATGGAGTGTTGGCAGACAGGTCACATATTTAGGAAGTGTATTACAAATTGCCCTAAAATGATCAAAATTGTTTACTATTAGATATACTTAATTATTCATCACATTGTGTGACTGAAGAGCAATATAAATTGAATGTAGTAAAAATATCAGATAGTCATTCCCCTGTAGAATGCATAGAATATGTTTAATGGTTTTCTGCCAATATTTAAAAAAATTAAATAGTTGTAGAAAAAGCTACCAGAAGACATCTGACTAATAAGGGAGAAGATTTCCTTTCTATATGATTGGTTTGTTGGTGCTTTTCCATAAAATATATTGTTAATTTGTACCCTAAATGTTTTAAGCCACTTAGTCCACAATGAACATGACAAGCACTATTATTATCAGCACTAACTGTATAAATACTTGTTGAATATTTATTACATGTCATGCTCTCTGTTTGATTGTAGAGGATATACAAATAATCTATGCAGAAATTAAAGGTATCAAAGCATATAACAATGCCAATATCATTTTAGTATACATTTGAAATTTTAATTAGAGACATTGACTCAAGTAAAAGAAAAATGTCCACATAGTGTGTTATGTCAGGTCAGCAACTATTGCAGTCAGGTTCCTATTGTTGGCAGAAATCACTAAACCAAGAGCAGCTTATGGAAAAAAAGTTTTAGTTTGGTTTACACACTCCAGGGGAAGCTCCATGATGGCAGGAGAAAATGATGGCATGAGCAAAGGGTGGATTTCACCTCTTGGCCAACATCATTTGGGCAATAGCAGCAGGAGAGTGTGAAAAACACTGGCAAGGGGACACTGGCTATAATACTAAAAGTCCACCCCCAACAATACACTGCCTCCAGGAGGCTTTAATTCCCAAATCTCCATTAGCTGGGAACCTATCATTCAGAACACCTAAGTTTATGGGGGACACCTGAATCAAACCACCACATTCTACCCCTGGCCCCATAAACTGATAACCATACATGATATAAAATACAACACATTCATCCAATTTTAAAAGTTCCCATAATTTTATCAATACCAATGATATTCAAACATTCCCATAATCCAAGGTCTTTTAATTGAGCCATAATACCAAAAAGTCCCATCCCCCAAACCCATAAGGACACAGAACAACCCATGCTGCAAAAGATGGCATTGGGCATAGCAAAGAAATATTCAACCAATACAAGATCCAAACAGGGCAAACATCAAACTCTGAAGCTCCAAGTCCAACAACCCCAGTCAGTGTCAAATCTCCAAGTCTGATAATTCTAACCTGCAACAAGTCTCTGGAGTTCCAATTTCGCCCTTCCAGCTAGGCTACTCAAAGTCCTGGAAAACTTCATCTGGGGCCAGCAGCTTTCCTTAGTAGCCATCTTGTGGTTCTAGTATCTCCACTGGGTCTTCACTGCAAGCCATGGTCCATCCTCATGGCTCCATCGGGTCTCCATGCAGGCATCTAGGAAACCTGCTTCACAGTGCCCATGGTCATTTCCAAAACACAAGACTGTGTTGCAAATTCAATGACCCTCTCTTTCCTGCATTTCCTATGCTCCATAATGCCAGGTGGGGTGCCGATTATCCAAAGCAGACTTTGAAGAATAGGACACTCCTTCAGCATTCAGGCCCCTTCAAAAGACTGCATTCTTCCTGCTCCCCAATGAAGTTCAGCTAGCCCAATCTCAAAGTTGTAATCACTCATATAATGGCAGCTGAATGGGCAGAAGTTTCAGCCCAAAGATTTTATTTCTGTGCCATATGCTTCTGCTCACACCAGTCCATTTCTATTCAATGCAAACCTCCACAAATTCTCAGGACACAGGCATAAGAGCAAGCCTCTAACACAAACTTCTTCTAGCCCAGTCTAAGCCAAGCTCTTTCTCACCCTCACAAGCCAAACCTCACAGTCCATAGTTCTTACTGCATTCAGGTCTTTCAACTCTGACCAAAATAGTCCATCAATCTGTACTTACAGCACTGCAAGGTGTCTCTTAAGCCAAGGTTTCAAATCCTTCCATATACCTCTCAAAAATCAGCTCCAAAAGGCCAAAGCCACACAGTCAGGTGTCTAGCAGCACCCCTACTCCTGGTACCAACTCTACTGTTGCAGTCAGGTTCACATTGCTGGCAGAAATAACCTGACCAAGAGCAGATTATGGGAAAAAAAAAAAAAAGGTTTATTTGGCTTAAACTTGCCAGGGGAAGCCTCATGATGGCAGGGGAAAATGATGGCATGAGCAAAGGGTGGACATCACCTCCTGGCCAACATCATTTGGACCATAACAGCAGGAGAGTGTGCCAAACACTGGCAAGGAGAAACTGGCTATAATACCCATAAGCCTGCTCCCAACAATACACTGCCTACAGGAGGCATTAATTCCCAAATCTCCATCAGCTGGAAATCTAGCATTCAGAACACCTAAGTTTATGGGGGACACCTGAATCAGACCATCACAGCAACCTTTACTGACTTGTAGCATATGCCACATCATGTTAGTATGAAGAATTGGGCTATGAACATCTATAAATTATATAATATCATTAATAAAAATTTTCAAACACACAGTCATCCTGGACTTTTGTATTATTTTGTGTTTTGAGAGTGTCTTTAGATACAGTTAAGTTTTAGGAACATGGAGGGGCCCAATAGACTTAAGGATAGGTGAAGGTCCTGTGGAGGAATTAGCTGAGTTGATGAACAGTTGTGATTGCTTGGATGACCAGACAGGTTTTTGTTTGTTTGTTTGTTTCATAGAACAGATCTAAATTGATCTTTTCCATAGATATATGCTAGTTTGAGTATGTCTTCCTGGCTGTCTTGTTTTATGGAGAAAATGGTAACAGGACATTGGGAAGATGAATTTATTATGAAAAGTTTAGGATTAAAGTGATCTATATCATCCATTCTATTCAGGAAAATTAGAATTCAGTAGTCTCAGGGTGGCATGGTATTAGTGCTAGAATATCTAGCTATTCCAGTATTTTTTCATCTTTTAGGGCTGGAGAGATGCTTCATTGAAGGAAGAGAATGGTTTAATGAGTTAATGACTTTCTTTGTATAAGTAAAATTTTAAATTATTTTAATATGGGCATCTGTCTAAACTTGAATAAAATACGGACCCAGAACAAGTTTGATTGTCTTCAGGAAGAACCCATGTAGGCATCAGATGATAACATAGGTGGCATTTACATGCATCTGGTAAAGAAAAATTCATTTTCAGTGATCTGGAAAGGATTAGTGAGGCCCTCAGAAAGCCAACACCCATGTTCTCTCTCATATGTGGATCTCTCTCAAATAAATAAATAGATAGAAGAAAGGAAAAAGATAACATTTTAGATTCAAGGAGGGGAACTAGGCCTTGATTTTTTTTCAAAAGATTGTGAATAAGACTTATAAAACTAAAACTACTTTTTGAATAATGTACATCTAGAAGCTGTAGACTGTTACTAGAAAAAGATGGGATGGGATACCTTCCAGTGAGTTGTTGGCCAAGGAGGTCCCGGTAGCCTCCAAAAATTAAAGGCTTTTATCTTACAATTTTAAGTTGGTGCTGAGCAGAAAACCTTTTCCCTGTAGACCAGCCAACTGAAAGCTGGAAAAAGCTGCACTGCATGCAGAGTATGGGAGACATCTATTCCATTTTTTTTTTTTTTTTTTTTGAGGAGTCTTCTGGATATATGGGGTTTGCTGGGTGGTAAATCTATTTCTAGCTGTCTCAAAAACCTCCACACTGATTTAGACCAGTGCTGACCGCCAACACTTATTGTCAATTTTCTTGATGGAAGCCATTCTGACAGGAGTGAAATGGAATCTCAAAGTGGTTTTAATTTGCATCTGATGGGGTGGCCTGAATTTCTGTGAATTCTCTATTTAGTTCCATAGCAATTTTTTTCCTGGGTTGTTTGAATTCTTATTATTCTGTTTTTGAGTTCTTTGTATATTCTGGAATTAAATAGCTGGCAAAGATTTTCTCCCATTCTGTGTTGTCTTTTTGCTCTACCACAGTGTCTTTGCTGTACAAAAGCTATAAGGTCCCATTGGTTGAGTATTGGGGTTTTTTCATCTTTAGTGGTAGGAATTAAATGTGGTATTATGAAATAGCTTCATTGAAGGAAGGGAAAGGTTTAATGAGTTAATGACTTTCTTTGTATAAGTAAAATTTTAAATTATTTTAATATGGGCATCTGTCTAAACTTGAATAAAATACAATTGGATGCTGAATTCCAGGAACAAGACTTGGAGAAGTACCAAGCACTGAAACATCTTGTCTCCAAGGCTCAGGGATCAGGAAGAACAAAGGAAGGTGCGACTCCTACAATGCAACTGCCCAGACAGAAATTGGCTAATCATCAGTTCCATATGATAAATACTCTGTGTAATAGTTTCCTGTACAAGAAAGGAGATTATGTTTGGGATAAAAAAATAAAAATAAAAAAATTTTAAAAAATATAAAAAAAAAGAAAGGAGATTATTGGGACTATAAAGTTTTACCTATATGGGTGACCTTTTCAATACCCTGGGTGCAAGATGAGATTTTGTATGATGAGCCAACAGTGTATGGTGTGGGTAGGATAATAAATAGAGTAGTTCTTTTTTCCTTCCAAACTGGCAAAGGACTTCAGTTTTAGAACACAGTTTCATATTTTCCTTCTCTTTTCTTCTGTCTGGATGGGCATGCATCATCAGCTTTAGGGTTGGAATATGTGACTAAGTGATAACAGTGTGTTATAATTTCATATTTATCTAATAGCAGTGGTTGAGTGAGGATTGTACAAGCAATAGCACCAGAACCATGCAGACATAATGCAGTTTTCATTGGCAATGTTAACACACTGGTTCTCTTTCCATTTTATTTCCAGGTTGGGAGAATGCAAGGCTATAAGGTATGACCAGCCTATTGCTTTCATGAATGAACTTGTGGGAAGCAAGAGTCCACAGGAAGGGTCTGAGGGATGTCTAGGGTTTTTGTCTGCATCAAGCCACTTCTGAAACTATGCCATTCCATGTTAGTTATATGAACCATTGCCTTCATTTATACTTTTTGATTTGGACCTCCATCACAAATACAAACTGCTAATGTGCATG
Organism: Orientallactaga sibirica; assembly: GCA_036365145.1. NCBI lineage: Eukaryota > Metazoa > Chordata > Mammalia > Rodentia > Dipodidae > Orientallactaga > Orientallactaga sibirica. The sequence continues at coordinate 22,047,959 of JAEOAD010000006.1, forward strand.
TTTTCAAAAAATACTGAGGAGTCTCAAAACTCATCAAAAGGAAAACTAAGAGACTGTCAAAAGTGCACCACTAAAGAACACTTGGAATACTTCCTCCAAGGCTCAGGGAACATTTAGGAAGAAGAGACAGAATAGATGAGTCTCAGGGTGGAACAACATACTGGGAAACATTGTTCATGAACCCACAGAAACTATGGATACCCATACTGAGAAGGTCCCTCAGTGGAATGGGTGCAGGGAAGAGGGGAGAAAGGAGAAAAACATTCTTATATAAATTTATTAAAAATAAGAGACATTTGATGTATAAAATTATCAATATAGAATTTAATAAAATTTAATAAGATACCTTATAGTTATGTGATTTTGTTTTAGAGAAATCTGATTTTATAACTATAAGAAATATTGATGTCAGAAAAATTGAAATAAGACACAAAATAATAAATATATTACCTATCTTTGTTTTAGTCTTTCTCCTTAACAACAGTCCTGAGTAAAAACCTAAATTAATCTCTGAAAACAAAGAGCCTGTAGAGGAACTGAATCTCTATAGTGATATCTGGTATTTGAATGCTGCCCCTCAACATTGTCAGTAAAAGACCTCCCTAAATTTAAGGAGGAATTCTTTGGAGACCAGTTTTCTAAGAAGCAAAGTTTTCACCACTTCATGGGAATTGGTGCTTTACAACATGATTCAATTTTCATCAGAGAAATCTCTGGCCAAACATATTCAACTGAACTGAATGAAATGTTCACACATTTGCCTTGAACATAGCACATGATATTCAGGCAAATTACAAATTGCAGTGCTCTAATTGTTCATAGTTGCTTCAAAATATCAAAACTAAAACCTAGGCATATCAAAAGCCACAGAAAATGAGGAAAAGAATTAATTCTTGCTTGTTTATACTCTCTCAGAAAGTGTATGAGAATGTGGTTGGTCTTAAGCTACACTGTGCCTAGTCAAATCTTTGAGTAACTTGGTGTTGCAGTTACCTTCTCGTTGCTGGGACAAACATCTGATTAGAAGCAGCATGGGAGGAAAGGGTTTATTTCAGGTTTACAGATTCTCAGGGATGTCCCATCATATAGCAGAAGAAGCTTGTCACCTTCATAGATCCATAGCAGAGAGAGAGAAAAAAATCACCCAACAGTCAGCAAACATGAACAACCATAGCTCAAACTGGCTCTCAACACACCCAGTAAGGATGGACCCAGGATCCATTCCCAGTGACACACCTCTGCTAGCAGGCCTCTGTCCACTGGAGACTTAAATTGGAAGTTTAACCTTAATCAAAAAAATCCTTGAGGCTATGGGGGACATACATTCACATGCAAACCACCACACTTGGTGGTACATATTTAAAGTCCAAGCAACATTTGGACATGTAACAGGAATTGCCTTTTTGCTCTCAGGCAGAAAACAAATTGAATCCTGAGATGAAAATACAGATGAATTTCATTTCACTTTTTTTGTGTCTGGCTTTTGGGTGGCTTGGGAATTGGACCCCAGCCAGTAGGCTTTGCAAGCAAGAGCCTTTACTAGCAACACCATCTTCCCAGCTGCCCACCCCCTTCTATATTCTTTGTATATGTACATATGTGTATGGAGTCTCATTTCTGTAGGTGTATTGGAACCTAAAGGAATCTGGTTGTAATCCAGAGGCAGCATGGAAGTGTTAGGAAAAGCTGGTACCACTGTTTTTGTTTTTAATGAGGGATTCATGTTCTAGTATTTGTTTGCCCTTCTCTTGTACAGAAAGAGAATTTTATATTACTATGAACTGAACCTAGGTCTTTACACATGTTAAGTAAATGCTACATCTCCAGTCCAGAAAGAAGAATTTAAATTTAAAATATTTTCATGTTAGCAACAGTTAAACATAGATTTATCCTTCTTGGTCCTTGCTCCACATCAACTCTTCCAAGATGGACGGATGTTAATTTCCCCTAGCTATATTCCATTTACTCTTGAATGATCTTATAAAACACTTCATCTAGCTTCATTTACAGATATTAGAGACTCAGAAATACATTGTTATTCAGGTGAACAAAATTATCTCATGTCACAATTAAACTAAATTCCAGGTAGTTGAATTTCAGTCTGTTTTGTTTACCTTTATGCTATATTTTCTTACTTCATTACCTTACTGGTAGATTTCCTTTTACAAGTATGATAACACATTAGAAATATGATTCTACTCACAACAATTTAAGGTAACTCCTCAAAAAGTGATTTTTCCAATTTTTTTTTTTTTTTTTTTTTTTAGGTATTTTGAGGTAGGGTCTCACTCTAGCCCAGGCTGACCTGGAATTCACTCTGTATTCTCAGGGTGGCCTTGAACTCACGGTGCTCCTCCTACCTCTGCCTCCCGAGTGCTGGGATTAAAGGCGTGTGCCACTACGCCCAGCTTGAGATTCTTAGTAGTATTAGCAAAGCACTTTTATCATTTACTCTCCAAGTAATTATGTGCTGAAAAGTATAGCCTGATTTTTGGCAAACATTTGGCAAACTTGTGGCCTTAACATTATACAACATCAGTCAAGGTGTGTCCCAAATTTACAGGATCACCTCAACTGAAGTGAAGAGAATTTATAAAGAGAAAGAAGGGTACAACTTCATGAAGATGAGTTTAGAAGCAAAGATTCTGCTGCTTGATATGGTCAATGTTCCAACAAAACAAGGGCTGAAGACATTGCTCAAGCATAAGAAGGCCTTGAGAAGGCCTGTGACACACACACATACACACGCAAAAAAACATTTAAAAAGTATGTTGTTCTTGAGAAAGGACACTGACCTAAGGAAAAAAAAAAGAATTGTATCTATATTTCAACTAATGTCGTATACTTGCGGGATACCAAATTATGTTTATTGAAAAGAAGAAATCAACATTAAAATACTACTGATACAAAAGGAGGAACTTAGAAATTGATTAAATTAGAACTAAAAAAATCATTTTACCTGCAAACAAACACAACCTCCAATCACAGTATTTTCCACCTCTAGACAGAGAAATTAACAGTTGCATATCATGCCCGGCTGATTTTTCAATTTTTTCAATTAAATTTTATTTTTATTAAAGGTTATACTCTTCTATCCCCTCTCTTCTGCTCCTTCTCCACTGAGGGCCTCTCTCAGTCTCTGTGAGGGAGGGGCATGCCTAGGCTACTACAAACCTTGTGGCTCTTACAATATTTCTGCCTTTCCTTCAGCAATGTTTCTTGAGCCTTAGTGGGCATGTTAACTTCTCATTCTGTGTTGAGTTCTCTGTACTGTCCGGACTTCTGCTTTGGTGAGTTTTGAATGACCACAGTGTCTGTTGCCATCACCCTGGAGCTGGTTATCAGGCTAGCAGTGAGAGCAGTACTCTTGTAGCTGCTCCCTCTGCAATGTCTCCTGGGCCTCTATGGATGTGGTAGGCAGTTGGCTGTCTTTCCTTATCATATTGATGGATCCTGGATTTTCCCAGTATTCTCTGCCATTTGTAAAATAAAACAGATTCTCCAACCACAAGTGAGAGCAGTTTGGATTAAAGGGGATAAGCATAGATATTTGAGAGACTTTGATGTGCATGCCCATTCTTCTTAGCCAATGAGCAGTGGAGGTATGTTTAAGGCTATGTATTAACTCCTCTGGAGTAATAACCACTAAGGTTAAGGGCTAGTCTTCTACAGAGAGTCTGGCCTTGTATATGTCCCTGTTTATTAGCAAATAGGACTTGCAGAGGTTCCAAACCTATCTGAGGCCATGGTTGTTCTCGTGATAAATGTAAATCTGAATTCTCATTAGCCTATCTCTGCATTGCAACATTTTCTTCCATATTGTAAGAGTTTCCCCTGAAGAGCAAAGGCACAGAATAGCCATGCTACAAGAATCAGAGATTGCTAATGTTCTCAAATGGTTACTTTTTGTTAGGTCAGTACAGCATCTATATTTTCACACGTGTAAACATAGCAGATATTAAGTATAAACTGTCCTTCACAGAATCACTTTTGTATCACCTCACACCAACCCACAGACTAAGTTTAGTGTGGGTGCCAAGACCAACCCCAGTAATCTTACCTTTCCCTGGTGCCAAGACACAGTTTATGAAAGCTCTCTTGAGTATAGTGTTTATTGACTGACCTCATGAATCATCTAATTAAGACATTTATTAAATTGGTCATTTTCCTTTGTTTATTTGTTTCACTCTTAAAAAAATTAACTTTCTCCCTAAATGTCAGTAGAGGGGAAGATGAAACTCCACATAGGATATTACATGCTGATTGACTCATAAATTTAAAAAATCTATTTTGATGATTAGCACATGTTTTATACTTTGTCCCATACTAATTCTATCAACCTCTCATCTCTTCTCTTGCTAGAGTATAAATATTTAGACAGTAATGTTTTCAATATTAGCAGTAATGAAAATACTGTCATTTATATTTTTGTTTTGAATATGAAAACACTGTCAGAAGCTCATTTAGTTATTTTCCATAACAGTGCTCTGAGGGGGGTTAGCAAGAAGGCCTTATGCTGAGTCTTAGCCATATGAGGAATCGTTCTTTTTATTCCTGTTTCAAGAATTCAATTATAAGATTGAGTTGTACGCATTTTCAAAAGTCTCCTCCACTCAAGAAAATTTCATTCAGATGAAGAGAAAATAAGAGCACTCGCATATGTACTCAGAGCTGCTTCTAATTACTTTTTAGTACAGAAGGAACTGTGTATTTTGAGTAATAAAACATAATTGTCAAGATTTTGATAAGCAAACTTTAATATTTTGAAACCTGAAAAATGATCAGTAGATACATATTACTATTAATTTTTTGCCTCATCTTATTTTTGTATTCATGTTTAATCAATTAAGCGTTTAGATCTTCTTTCCATTATGTACTTGGTGTTTTATAATTAATGTTTATAAAATGGGATAATGTGAGAAATGTATTGGATAGTGTTATTATCCAATTCATTTTGAAATACAGAAGTATACTGTTTAATAATTTAAAGTGCTATGTCTGAGACCTGGAGTGTACTTCTCTATGGGAATAATTTTTCTTAATATCTATGTATCCACTACAAAGAAAACAGATGCCAGATGTTTTGTTTTCACTACTTTTTGTATCTAGTTTTGTGTGGGTGCCAGGAACTGAACCCAGGTCAGCAAGCTTTGCAAACAAGTGCCTTAAACTGCCATCTACCCAGTCCTCATGTACTTTGTGAAAGCTATTTGGATGACTCCCAAGATAATTCATAGAGGAGACAGTATAAACTCATAAAGATAAATACAAATTATGTAGTCTTTTTATATATATATTTTTTGAGAGAGAGAGAGAGAGAGAGAGAGAGAGAGTAAGAGGAAGAGGCAGAGAGAGAATGGGCACGCCAGTGGCCTCCCAGTTGCTGTTAATGAATTCCAGATGCGTGTGCCCCCCTGTGGGCAAGTGCAGCATTGCACACTTGATTCACTTGCATCTGGCTAAGCATGGGACCTGGAGAATCAAACAGGCATTCTTAGGCTTGGTAGGCAGGTGCCTTAACCACTAAGACATCTCTCCAGCCCGTCTTTTATATTTCTAAAAACATATCCTGATAGTGTCAGGTTCCTAGAAAATACAGAAATACTTTTGCTCTAATCTACAACTCTAATGGAGTTTTATCACAGGCATGAGTAAATAGTTATTCTTGAAACTGCTCATGATTTAACTGAGCTATATGGATATGGTGACATGGAATAGGAGGAAGGAAGCATGAGACATGGGGAAGATGAACAGGTGAGGCAAAATTAATGTAATTTATTTCTTTAGTGTCCTGATTTGTAAGCATTCATTGATAGAGAATTAACAAAACGCTATGCATCTAGGCATCTTTCTAGTTCTGGAATAACATAACTGTCTAATTATTAATAGAAATTAAATGAAATTTAACCATCCGTGCTTGTCAGCTTTTTGTCACTCTAACATAGTATCTGACACAGGCTACTTATGAAGAAGAGATCTGTTTAGATCTGTTCAGTTTATTCTTTGGGAAGACTAATTAAAAAAAATATATTTTATTTATGGAGAGAGAGAATGGGCATGCCAGGGTCTCTAGCCAGTGCAAACAAATTGCAGACACATGTGCCACCTTGTGCATCTGGCTTTACATGGATACTGGGGAATCAAACCTGGGTCCTTTGGCTTTTCAGGCAAGCACCTTAACTGCTAAGCCATCTCTCCAATTCATGGAAGCCTAATGTTTTGATGACATGTGGAAGGCTTAATGAACACTCCCCTTTGGATATAGCATCTCACATAGGACATAGTCACAGGGGGAGTATGCACAAGAGCCATAAAGTGACTCCATCCTGACACTAGAGTACAGTGAGCTCAAGAGGGCCAGACTTGCTCCTTTCATAACAACCCTTTGGTAAACCATGCAGAGCACTACCATCTAGGAGCACACCACCAGTGACCTTGTGAGCTAAGATTATCCCATCTCTCAAAGGCTCCATGGCAACTCCCAATACCATCATCCAGAGGACCAGCCCTCCAATCAAATGGGCATGCTGTACTCTACAGTTAAACCACAACTAACTCTGGTGCCTTGCAGAACTTGACCTCCTAGCCACTCCAGGATTTTTCATTTGTCCCCACTCCACCATGCTGTTTCCCTTGTAATTGTTTTGAACCATTCATTATTTTAGTTTTCAGACTCAAAATACTTCTCTCAACAGGCTTTGCTAACAGCTTGATTAAAGCAACATGAGATTAACAAGGCACAGTATTCTTTAATTATGCTTAGTTTATATTCAGGAATCCAAGCTTTATCATTTGGCTGAATTTTGCTTCATTTTGTGTCCCAGTTTGTAAAATACTTACAATAGATTGATGATTGTAATAAAATATTTGATAAATAATCTGGATTAGTAAAGTTGAAATTTACATATAGTAAGATCCATTAATTTTTCTCCCATGTACAAATGCTAGAGAAATTATTGCATGTATGTACCAGAAAATAGGCAAATAACAGCCCATGGTTTGCAACAGTAGAAAAACAAAACAAAACAAAACAAAACAAAACAAAGATTACCTGCAGAACTATTTTTTTTTTTTTCAAAGTAGGGTCTCAATTTGGCCCAGGCTGACCTGGAATTAACTATGTAGTCTCAGGGTGGCCTTGAACTCACGGTGATCCTCCTACCTCTGCCTCCCCAGTGCTGGGATTAAAGGCGTGCGCCACCACGCCCGCCTTAGAACTATTTTTTTTTTTCATGGTAAAAGGAACAATGGATAAATTGTGGTATAACAAATGGACCACAATTGTTCACTGACTGCATTAGTCAGGGTTTCATCATTGTGACAAAAGTCTGAGTAAAACAACTTAAGGGAGGAAAGATCTGTTTTGGCTTGCACGGTGGTAGGGAAGGCGTGGTTGATCAGAACACCTCACATCTTGGTGACCAGGAAGTGAAGAGACAATATCTGCTAGTTAGCTTTCTCCTTTTTGCCATTTTATTCCTTCTGGGCCCCCTGTCTATGGGTTGATGCTACCAGCTTCCAGGGAAGCTCTTTCCTCTGTAATCAGACCTCCTGCAAATGCCCTCAGGGGCACATTCAGAAAATTCAGAAGAGTGATTTACTAATCAAATCAATTTGACAGTCAAGATTAACCATAACAGTGACCAAATATCAATAGTTACCTACTTATCTGCATAGAGGAGTCTTTAAAAGAATGCTGGGAAATAAAAATGGCAAGTCGATGTCAAAGGAATTTAGTATAATTGCTCCATTTACTTAAAATTTGATTATAGGCAAAACAAAACACGAAATTGTTTATGGACAAAGAAGTGGCAAAATGACGATGAAAAGCAAGAGGATGTGTGATGGAAACACGGAAGGGAGGTCAGCCCAGGAGAACATGTGATGGATGTGATTTGGGAGAGGCACACAGAGAAATTAAAAGAGGCTACTCTTAGGATGTATGATGTGGCTACATTGTGCATACATGAACAAAATGTGTAAGAAGAAAGTGTAAGGAAAACATGAAAAATATAGTGTGATAATATCTGACAAAATAGAGGGAGGTGGGTCCAGAGAAATGGCTTCGAGGTTAAGGAGCTTGCCTGCAAAACCCAGGAACCCAGGTTTGATTCCCCAGTATCTACATTAAGCCAGACACACAAGGTGGTGCACACATGCATCTGGAGTTCATTTGCAGTGGCTGAGGGCCCTGGTGCGCCCATTCTCTCTCTCTCTCTATCTGCCTCTATCTTTCTCTCTCAAATAAGTAAATAAATTGAAAACCAATTAAAACAGAAGGAGGTTGTTCTACATTCATTTGTTTATTATTGTTTTATTTGTTTATTTGAGAGAAAGAAAGAGAATGAGAGAGAGAGAGAGAGAATGGGTGCACTAGAACCCCCTGCCACTGCAATCAGACTCCAGATGCACATGCCCCTTTGTGCATCTGGCTTTATGTGGGTACTGGAGAATTGAAGCCAGGCCAGCAGGCTTTGCAAACAACTGCCTTTTACCACTGAGCCATCTCTCCAGCCTTCCAAATTTTTCTTTGCAGAGAATAGGTCCATGAGTTTGATTTTACTTTGCTTTTCAAGAAGTAATAATTTGGGGGCTGGGAAGAAGAGTTAGCAATTAAAAGTGCTTGCCATGCTAGTGTGAGAAGCTGAGTTTGATCCCCAGCACCCATGTCAAAAGCTGAAGGGCCATGCATGCCTGTAACCCAGGCCCGGTGGGACAGAGACAGGAGAATCTCTGGGGCTTGCTGGTTAGCCCATCTGACCAAAACATCTGCAGTATTAGACTCAGTGAGGGACTCCATTTGAAGGACATAAAGGGAAAGGAATAGAGGAGGCTATTCCATGTTCTCCTCTGACCTCCCCACATGTATGGCTGAGGCACACATCTGAATACCCATGTACACACACACACACACACATTAGTTTTGTTATATAATTAACAAAAACTGATCATTTAAATTTAAACTAGTAATTTAAAAATTAAATAAATAAAAATAATTTAAAAGTACTAATTTAAAAAGTTTCCTTTTCCATAAACCATATGTATCCTCATAGTATTTCCTTACATGTATGTAGGGTTTGGCCTGCAAAGCGAATCAGAAACTCCATCAATCTTTGTTTCACAGTCCATGTAAGACAAATAGCATTTTCAAAATCAAAACTTGACATAAGGCCAAGTTCAAAAATTTCTATCCATGTTATATTTTTAGTAGAAAAGAAAGCAGAACAGAAAAAAAAAAAAAAAAAAAAAAAACTGAGTTTGTCTCGAGCCTTGCATGGCCACTCATTTTACAGAGGAAAAAAACAAGTCAAGAGACGTTTTTCCATTGGAGAATCCGTTTTTCTTTGTCAGAAGGTAGCCAGACCTGAGGAGATAAGCTACGCCTCACACTTCAGCCAAGCCACAGCTGAGACCACAGAGGAATTTGGGAGATGAGCAAGGGTGCTGCTTTCAAGCTGAACCTGATAATCAGCACTAGGGTGAAGGGGACAGACCCTGAACACAATCAACACCTACCAAAGCAGAGACCCAGAGGTTCCTAAGAACTCATCACTGAGGTCGACTCAAAACTCACTCACCACAGCTCAGGGAACTTTTGCAGAAGAGGAGGTAAAAAGATTTTCAGAGCCACAGGTTAAGACATCATGCCCAGAGGCATTCCCTCCACCATACAAGAACTGACTGCTGCTCCCACAATGCATAACCCACAATCCCACAGGGAACACCTGCACCCCCACTGAGGACGGTGTCCAGCAGAAAGGGGGCAGGGATAGGGAAAGAGGGTAGCAACACGGAATCTATCCATACAAAGTATGTTGTTAGTAATAATAATAATATTAATAAAGCAAATAAATCAAACATATATTTTTTAAAAAGAAAATTTAAATTACAAAGCTACTCAGTCAGTTTGTACACTGCCCAGTGGTGTTTGGATAAACATGAAATGAACACACCAGGAAAAATATGGTTTATTAGAGGGTCAGAGGGATGTACTTGAGTGCTCTCCGAAGTGACTGTAACTCGCAGCTTTTTTAAATTTTTTTTTATTTTTATTTATTTTTGGAGAGAGACACAGAGAGAGACAAAGAGGGAGAGGAAGACAGATAGAGATGTGTGCGCCCCCTTGTGGTCAAATGCGGCATTGCGCCCTTGCGTCACTTTGCATCTGATCTGGCTAAATGTGGGACCTGGACATTGGAACCAGGTTCTTAGGCTTAGCAGGCAGGCGCCTTAACCACTAAGCCATCTCTCCAGCCCTAACTCGCAGCTTTTATTCAGTATCAGCCAGTCAAAAAGCGATGGGAGTCTGAGCATAAGACTGATCTTGAGTTCTCATCAGATCAGATCATGAGTTGTTTATCAGGAAATCTTTGGAGAAACTGTGAGTTTCCTGTCTTCAAGAAGTTCCATCCAAGGCACATAGCCTTCCAAGTCCGCAGGCTTAGCCTGTGCAAAGATTAGTTTTTTGCCAATCAGTTTATCTACACAAGGGAGCTTATAGAAAGTTAGTATTGGACTACACGTTTTTCAGCCTGGTATCTGGCATTACAATACAGAGGATAAACCCTGAGTTAAGAGACAGAGTTTAAACTTGATCTTGTCTACTAAGTACACCTTGAGCAAATCAATTTTATCCAACGTTTCCGAGTCTTAAAATGGAAATCATAATTCTTATGTACAAATTTTTATAAGGACTAAATGAGATCATATACTATATAGCACTTTATACATTTGGCTTTTAGTAAGTGCTGAATATTAGACATTATTATTGTGAGTAAAAATTACAAAACAAAACTAATTGTAATCAATTTAAAACTTGTATTAGGTTTTAAAATACACTAACACATATTAATTGTACATATATTTACATAGCAATATTACTTCTTAAATGTCCTATAAAGAATACAATAGCCTAGTCATCTTTCCTAAATACCTTCTAATTTTTATCTCTAGCATCTCTTTTACTCATAGTGTTTACTTTTTTCTCCGTCATTTACTAAGCTGTCAACTTTCCTGAGTTTAGCTTTTTATTATGCAATAATATGAATTGAAAGATTATACAGAAATGAAATGAGGTGATTGATAAGAGTTCCTTGGATATTGTTCATATGCAGAAATTTTCTTCATTTTCTGTCTTTGTTAATGGTATCCAATTATAGGAAAATGATGAGGAAAATTGTCCTTATTCTAGCAATGAGAGAAATTCTGGTAGTAGGACTATCACCATAGGAAAGACTATTGAAATCCACAAAGCACAGTGAAAATACTTATGATATTACAAGGTATTGTCTGACATGTGCCCCACCCACCACTTAGCCTTTTATTTACTCAAAATGGTGTTAAATTTTTGCCGTGTGTGGTGGTGCATGCCTTTAATCCCAGCACTTGGGAGGCAGAGGTAGGAGGATCGCTGAGAGTTCGAGGCCACCCTGAGACTACATAGTGAATTCCAAGTCAGCCTGGGCCAGAGTGAGACCCTACCTCAAAAAACCAAAAAAAAAAAAAAAAAAGGTGTTAAATTTTTGAGAAATATTTACCTGGAAGCCTGGAAGCCAACTCAGTTATTTTTTCAGCTGAAGTCTAGAAAAATGTAATTTTTAAAGCAAATAGTCATTTACTATAATGTACAAAATAATTTTCATAGCCATATAAATATTTTAAATTTTATCCCAGTAAAAGGTTGTGAAGGTTAGATCACAATGGAAGTATTTGGCCTATGGGTAAATATTTATAATGGTTAATGTATTTGGGTTATGATACACCAATTATTTTTTTTTCTTTTCTGTTTCTCTCTCATTCTCTCTCTCTCTCTCTCTCTTTCTCAGTCTATCTCAGGCTGTCCTGGAATTCACTATGTAGTCTCAGGGTGGCCTCTAAATCTCAGCAATCCTCCTACCTCTGCCCCCCAAGTGCTGGGGTTAAAGGAATGTGCCATCACGCCCAGCATGATACATTAATTATAATCTTTCTCAGAGATATATGTTGACAGAGAGTGTCAGATACCAGTTGATCTGTCTCGCCTGATTACATACCCAAAGGAATCCAAGTCAGTAAGTATACAACAGAGTTATCTGCAGGTTCACATTTATCATGGCACAATTCACAAGAGCCAAGTTATGGAATTAGCTTGTGTCCCTATCAGCAGAAAATGGGTAAAGAAGATGTTTATGTGTACACATGGAGTGTTATTGAGCTACAGAAGGCATGCACTTATGTGATAATGGGTTGAACTAATGGTCATCATGTTAAATAAATCATGAAACAATCCAGACTCATAAAGTCAAGTTTTAAACATTCTCCTACAAATAGAGAAACCATATGTTTTTTATTTATTTATTTATTATCAACAGACAGAGAGAGAAAGAGGCAGAGAGAGAATGGGCTCACCAGGGCCTCCAGCCACTGCAAACGAACTCCAGATGCATGTGCCCCCTTGTGCATCTGGCTTACATGGGTCCTGGGGAATTGAGCCTTGAACCAGGGTCCTTAGGTTTCACAGGCAAGTGCTTAACTACTAAGCCATCTCTCCAGCCCCCATGTGTTTCTTTTTAAACAAACAAACAAAAAATTAAAAAAAAAAAAGAAAAACAGGGCTGGAGAGATGGTTTAGCAGTTAAGGCACTTTCTTATGAAGCCAAAGGACCCATGTTCCATCTCTCTCCAGGTCCCACATAAGCCAGATACACAAAGGTGAGGCAAGTGCAAAGGTCGCATGTGCCCACTAAGTGGTGCAAGCGCCTGGAGTTCAAGTGCAATGGCTGGGGCTCTGGTGCCAATTCTCTCTCTGTGTCTCTCTTGTTCTCTCTTATGCTCTACTGACTGAGCTAGCCAGGCACATTCTCTTCCTCTCTCTTAAAAAATTAAATAAATAAAAATTAATTAAATAAATAAAGGCCAATGTGTTGGGCTTGCCTCAAAAAAAATGGAAATAAAAAACGTTAAACTTTGCATATCAGGCACTCGGGAGGCAGAGGTAGGAGAATCACCGTGAGTTCAAGGCCATCCTGAGACTACATAGTGAATTCCAGGTCAGCCTGGGCTAGAATGAGACCCTACCTCAAAAAAAAAAAAAAATCAAAAAAGAAAACTTTGCGTGTCAGTATTGGCATATTCATTAGTATAAGGAATAATGTATCTCTATAGTTATCACACAAATTCATTTTGATAAAACATTACTGTTTGTAAAGATTCATAAAATTATGGCATGTCAATGACAGGGATCTTAGAACTGATATGATTAATATCTTAGCCTTTCAAGTAGGAAAAGTGATCCCCTCAAAGCAAAATAAGCTCTCCAAGTCACACAATAATTCAGAAGAGTCAGCTTGTACCTGGGATCTGACACCCTACCTCCTCTGCTGTTTCCAAGGTCACTGCAGCACTTATATTTTAGGAGGTATTTCTAGAGATTGCTGTTTATACCAGAATATCTTATCTCCTTTCCAAGCTGGAGTTGTACAATGGATGGATCAAAAGAAGTTATCACTCATTAGATAGATGACCAGTATTGGCCTAGACCCAGACATATTATCGTGTTGCCAATTTAATCTCTATAAACTTTTATAGAAAGAGACCCATCGTCTTTAGCAACCTAAAGAATAAGGGAGGGAATGAATTAATAACAGAAATATATAACTACCAAATAGAAACTGTAAGAATAACACTGTAGCAGACATCCACATCAGAAGCCATACCAAGTAAATATAATAGAATAGGAGAAAGAAAAAGTACATTTAACTAAAAAATAGTGTATTTAACTAAAAGAATTTGATAGCTTGTGCGATTGCAACGTAAGGGAAGAAGGGAATTGGCTTTAGGCTCTCATTCTGTCTCTCTCTGCTTGATATCTTCTGGATTCTCTTTCTCTCCATATTCTATTTCATTTTCTCTTGGTAAACTTGATTATATTATGGAGATTAAAGTAGAAAATTTAAAAATGTAAAGCATAATTTTAGAGTTGATGAAGAAACCTCATAGATCTCTCTTGGAAGGATGAGTGAAATAGCCAACTCTGGCCTAGCAAATGAAGAAAAAAAAGAAAGAAAACCATATGAACATAGAAAATGATAAATATTACACAACTAAAGATGAGGAGCAGGTAAAACTTTTGGGAGCATATGGAACATAAATTCTGGTAGTAAAAAAGACATTAATAGCCAGGTGTGGTTGTGCACGCTTTTAATCCCAGGACTCGGGAGGCAGAGGTAGGAGGATTGCCATGAGTTTGAGGCCACCCTGAGACTACATAGTGAATTCTGGGTCAGCCTGGGCTAGACAGAAACCCTACCTTAAAAAAACAAACAAACAAAAAAACAAAAACAAACAAACAAACAAAAAAGACATTAACAATATGGATATCTTTTCTAGTACATTCAGCTTGTGTAGAAGAAGAAACACAAAATAGGCTGGTAACCAAGAAAGAAAGAAAAATGGTGATTTTTTTTTCTTCCTCAATTTCAAGCAACTTTATAGGTGGGTTTCAATTTCAAATAATTCCTATAGCATTTCCTTAGTTCCTCAACAAAAATAGAAAAAAGGTCCTTTTTCCTATTAAGCTTGTAGAAGCCTTGTGTTTGATGAGAACAGATTAAAAACCTAGGCATCAATTTTTAATTCATGAACATAGGCAAAATCCATTCTTTAAAAAGTAAATTATGGGGCTGGAGAGATGGCTCAGCAGTTAAGAAGCTTGCCTGGAAAGCCTAAGGACCTGGTTTTGATTACCCAGTACCCACATAAAGTCAGATGCACAAAGTGGCACTTTTGTCTGGAATTCATTTGCAGTGGCTAGAAGCCCTGGAGTGTCCATTCTCTCTCTCTGCCTCTCTTTCTCTTTCTTTCTCTCTCTCAGCAATAGATTTAGGGAGCACACTGCCTAGCATCTACGATATTTACTGTATTTTGTGTATATTGTTACTTACTTCTTTTCTTTTAAAAGTGGAGAAGTATAAGCTTTTAAAAGGTTAAATAATATATTTTAATATATACTTTAATTTATTCATCTTTCTACCAGCCAAATATATTTAATATTTTTTCTTAGGGAGGAAACCACCCACAAAGGGGAAAGTGATGGTGACCGTTCTTTTCCTTTTTTTTTTAATTTTTATTTTTATTGACATCTTCTTTAATTGTAGACAATATCCCTCCCTCCCCCCACTTTCCCCTTTGAAACTTCACTCTCCATCATATCCCCTCCCCCTCTCAATCAGTCTCTCTTTTCAGTTTGATGTCATGATCTTTTCCTCTATTAGGATGGTCTTGTGTAGGTAGTGTCAGGCACTGTGAAGTAATGGGTATCCAGGCCATTTTGTGTCTGGAGGAGCACGTTGTAAGGAGTTCTACTTTTCCTTTGGCTCTTACATTCTTTCCACCCCCTCTTCTGCAATGGACCCTGAGTCTTGGAAGGTAGGTTTAAGATGTTTCAGTGCTGAGCACTCCTCTGTCACTTCTTCTCAGCACCATGGTGTCTTTTGAATCATCCCAAGGTTGCCACCATGTGAAAAGAGAAGCTTCTCTAACCAAAAGTGAGAGTAGCATTAATATATGGGTGTGGACATTAAGAGAAGTGCTTACTGGGCAGTTTGGTGAGCATAGTATACACATTTAGTGAGACTCCAGCAGACATTACACTCTTAGGGCTCATCACTACCCCTGTCGTACGTTTTCAGTATCAGGAATGTGTTTCCTCCCACGGAGCAGGCCTCCAGTCCAATTAGAGAGCAATTGGTTTCCCCCATAATAGACATGCCACTATTGCACCTGTTGGCTCATTTGGGCTGGCTGGCCAAATTTAAAGCTTGCAGTGTTCACTGTTGAGTACCTTCACTGGTGTTTTCTCTCTCCCGTTGACCTGCATGCAGTGTAGCTTTTTCCAACTTTCGGTGACAGTTATTTTCTATCGTTAACTTGATCAAATCAGGAATTGGGCGAACCAAAACATCCTTTTTGGCAGGCCTGTGAGAGAGTTTCCAGGAAGGATTCATGGAGGGAGGATGGGCAGCCCTTCTGGTGGTAGACTGACTGTATGTGAAGAAGCTGCAAGCACAGGACCTTTGGCTTGCCTGCCCATACTACTCACTGGTGCATGCATCCACCCTGTTGCTCCTATCCTTTGGGGACCCTGGAGCCCAGTTTCATTAGCCTTCAAATGGGACTAAAGACTAGCAGCTGTCCAGGAAACATTTAGGTCTTCAGTGCCAGATCTAGACTGCTGAGGCATCTGATAGCTGGTGGATTCTCAGATTCTCCATTCTGCAAACAACTATTGTTGGACAGCCTAGCCCTATCCTGTAAACTAATTCAATCACCCCCTTCATAATATATTAATTCTATCAGTTCTGTTCCTCTAGAGAAGCCTGACAGTGGCTAAGGCCTATAAATGTCAGAAGGGACCCGCTTATATACAAGTGATAGCTAGATAACAGTTGTGATATTTAGTCTGAATAGAAGAAGCATGCCTGAGAAATTTCTCTATAATCTTTGTGAGAAAAAGAACACCTGTTTGGAGATTTCTTTTTCATTCACAAATTCTCTGTTTTCTCTGCACATTCCATCACATCTCTTTGAAGAATGACATCTATGTTTTTGTTTTGGTATAAGGCACAATTTGCTTATGCTTTGTTTCATGACATAATCTGCACTGAACAGAAAGTAGGGGCTCAGGTGAGCATTCCTGAACGTGGGTCAAATCAGCTCACCTCAGCACATATGTCTGGGAGTTGTGTCCCCAGTTACATCTCACCACAGGACAGGAAGAGCACCTCATTGGCTGTTGTTTATTCTAAGGCGTTGTGCCCTTGTTCTTCATTAGCATGCTATTTCCAAAGAAATTTCAAAATTGTAAAACAAATCCTTGTGAAGGCAAGACCTCTTCCTGCCTCCTTCCAGAAGTCTTTGTGAAGTTACCATATTTATCTGTGATATTATCTAGAAGTTAAGGGTTTCCACTAAACCCGTAACATTATTTTCCAGCGAAGGCAGTTAGTGAAGACCTCTTGGAGTTAGAGCAATATGCAAACCAGTTTTTTGTTTGCGGTCCCATCATTTTACTTAAGCTCATGGGCTCAAGAAACCCTCCCTTCCTCCTCAGTCTTTCTCTTTAGTAGATGAAACTACTTGTCACCATGCCTGGCTCCAAACCAGCTTTTGAAGAGTGCTTAAGGTATAATCTATTATTCGCCCTACTTCAGTGAGGAAGA
The DNA here is from genome assembly GCA_036365145.1 of Orientallactaga sibirica. NCBI lineage: Eukaryota > Metazoa > Chordata > Mammalia > Rodentia > Dipodidae > Orientallactaga > Orientallactaga sibirica. Next base: position 22,065,157 of record JAEOAD010000006.1, read on the forward strand.
TTTGCATGTATGTTAAATAGAAATGAAATGCTTAATATATTCAAAGTAGTACAACAGCGCCTGTCTTTTAAGAAGATGTATGATCAACTCTTAGTAGAAGTCTTGGTATGTAGCAAGTGCTCATGAAACAAACACTATTACTAATATCAGCAGTGCTGTTTTTGAAGCCTATTAAGTCAAAATAAGTTTCACGGTATTATTCCTTAACTTATAAATTGATATTATTTTAAAACCTTGTGTATGTTTATCTCATTGTCTCAAATGTTTTCTTAGCCAGGATTGACATCAGTGCTTTTAAAAATAAGGAAATTTGGGCTGGGAAGATGGCTCAGAGGTTAATGGTGCTGCTTAAAAAGCCTACAGGCCCAGGTTCGATTCCCCAGTATCCACATAAAAGCCAGAATCACAAAGCGGTGTATGCATCTGGAGTTTGTTTGCAGTAGCAAGAGCCCCTTGTGTGGCCATTCTCTTCCCCCTCTCTCTCCTTGCAAATAAATAAATATATATTTTAACAATAAGGAAATTTAAGTGATTTTTCCAAAAATCACACAGACTCCTCCATTCCAAATCTTGTGTGCTTTTTTTTGGTTGCATATGTGTATGTATGGTATACAAGTATGTATGTGTACTCATGTTTTGGGGAACACATGTGTGCACATGTATGTGGAGGCCAGAAGTTAACATTAAGTGTCTTTCTTCAATATCTCTGTACATAATTTTTTTTGAGACAAAGCTTGTAATTTATCCTGGAACTCATTGATTGACCCAGACTAGCTAGCTAGCAAGTCCCAGGGATCCTCATGGCTCTGCCTCCTCAGAATAGGATTACATATGTACCTCATTATACCCAGCTTTTGCATGGGTGTGGGGATCCAAAGTAAGGTCCTCAAGATTTATACATTAAGCCATCTCCCCAGCTCGCCCCCAAATCCATTCCCCTCTCAATTGTAAGTTGACTATAATGATTTTCAGATAGCTGGATACGGGGCTACTATACAGTGCATAACAGTTTACCAGATAATCACCCATATACATGGTCCCTTTTAATTGATCACCTGAAGAGATTTTCCTAATGACTTTCTTTTTAAGAAAATATTTTTGTTTATTTATTTGTAAGCAGAAAGAGACAGAGAGAAGAGAGACATGGGTGTACCAAGGCCTCCAGTTTCTGTAGACAAACTCCAAATGCATGCGCCACTCTGTGCAGCTGGCTTTACGTGGGTGCTAGGAAATCAAACCTGGGTCATTAGGCTTTGCTGAGCTATCTCTCCAGCCTGACTTTTCAATATCCTGAATTTCTTCCTTCCATGATCTTCCAACACAGTATTGAACAGCTTATTAAAATAGATTCTCAGTAAGTGGATATTTTAGAGTTTATGATGCAATAGAATGAAAATTAATTTTATATACTTGCCCTGTTTTTAACTATTTCTAAAGTTATATTGATACATCTCTTAGACATTTGATATTTTGACATTTTGTACCATTCTTTTGATAGATAGAGAATTCCTGCTCTCTATACTTGAGACTGACAAATGAATTTTACGTTAGGCACAAATGATGTTCTGTGTGTTTTTCATCAATTTCCAACTTTTAGCATTATTTCATCTCCCACTATTGCCCTTCTTTTCATCTTATTATTTCATCTTATTAGGTAGTGTGGTAGTTTGAAGAGATGGCCCCCAATATATTCAGTGTTTTATTAGACTGTAGTTTGCATCTGCAGCCAACTGACTGGAGGCAGTGTCACTGGGCGGATCTTAAGGTGTGGTGGTGGGTTTGAGCTTTAAATCTGAAGATATGCAAAGTGTGCCTAGCTGGAGTTCCTGAGGTGTGCTGTGCTGTATGGCTTTTGGTTTTTGGCTTTTCTCTCTGTGTTTGGTCCTGTAAGATCAGGCCAAATTCTTCTGCCATTATGGAACTTCCCTTGGATCTATAACCTTCAATAAATCCCTTCTTCCATAACTGTGCCTGGTCTGAAAGTTCATCTCAGTGAACCTGAAGCTGTCTGCTACAGATAGTGATTGTCAATTTTCCAACGTCTCTGAAAAATGTTAGTGGCTCTCACAATGAAATCGAGATCTTAAGTGAAGGCTCTAACTGAGCACAGGAGTGGAAAATTAAGACTATGTAAGGTAACACTTGGGAGAAAAGTTAACACCTAAAAGTGAATTGCTAAAATATAGTATGTTGGTGGTTCAATGATTGGAAACTACTGTGAAAAAAGAGCAAAAATTCAAAATAATGGTAGAGTTGAGGACATGGAAAATGAAGACATGAGTATTGGGCCTATCAGATTAAATTTATCAACATACTTAAGGCCAGTTTACTTATTTTATCAAAAGAATTTCTTTTCCAGTTTCGAAAATTCACTAAATAAGAAACTGTATCCAAGTGCTGCAGTCACCTGTCATTGCTGGGATAAACATCTGACCGGAAGCAGCTTAGGGAGGAAAGGATTTGTTTCAGGCTTATAGAACCCAGGGGAAGTACCCTCAATGGTACAGGAAGCTGGCTCACTTCCATAGATCCATAGCAGAGAGACACCATCAAACAGCCAGCCAGCACGGACAGCCAGAGTTCAAACTGTTCCTCTCTACACAGTTAGTAGGACTGGACTAAAAGAATCCCCCACCCCGCCTTGCCAGTGACAACTCCTCGGGCAGGCTGCTGGAGACTTAAGTAAGAGACTGAATCTTAACCAAGCATCCATGATGCTACGGGGGACATACATTTGCATTCAAACCACCACACCAAGGATCAAAGATGGTGAGATAGGTCTGAGTACATCTCAGTGAGGTTGACTACATTCAGTGAACTAAATGAATAAATTAGGCAATTAAATCAAAACCTGAAAAAGCCATGAAGCTAAGGCAGTGAAACAGCTCATGGCAAGCAGGATGCATAGAAATAAAATGCTGTTGTCCCACAAGCAACAGTTATTTCTGAAAGCAGTAGGTTCAGTACTTTCATGCCAGCTGTAACTCCTTGAGTCATTGTTTAGGCAACTGGAGGTATGAGTCCTGAAACAAACAGAAAACCAAAAATAAAACACAAACAACTGGTACTCTGCTGTAAAAAGCTAAAAGGAAATCTCAGGGACGTAAACTAAAATGGCCAAATTGACACCTGCAGGGCTCGGGACCACCATGCAGAACTGTGTGTCGCATTAGGTTGCGAATCGCTCCCTCTGAGCCCTGTGTCTCTTCTCACAGCAGCGGGGCTTTATTTCCTCATTGATTGTGTACCATGATGCTAAGAAATATGGGAAGCTTCCATACAAACCTAAAGTCATTTAGAGTGACTCTGTTTCTTGATCTGTAGGGAATAGTGAATAAAACCAGGAAATTTGGGCAGGAGGGTCATAAACTGGCCAATCACTGTAAATTGGTTATTGGATGGTAATCTTAGCGATCTATCAGAGAAATGCACCAAAATACATCAAAAGGCACTAAAAATATTATTCATCTGTGTTAAAATTGACTGATGATACCTTATTAGAGAAATGAAACAGCCAGCCAGCTCCTTGTACTCCAAAGAGGACATAGCCATGCCTTCTCATGTTTTCAAATGTTTTTTTTTTTTTCCATGGATTGGTTTTTATACTGGTTCACTTAAGGTTCTCTTTTGCCCCTTATTCTCACCAAGAATTAGCCCTGATGGTCTCTAAAGTAGTTCTTTTTGTAGCATGCATTCATCGATTGCCTGATTCACTATAAATAGTTCAGTTTTACATGCCTGCCAGAAAGAAACACAAACAGGCCACATTCTATAACTCAGTGTGCTTCCTCTGGCCTTGCAGGGATTTCAGGCCAACACTGAGTCCTTTCATATATTATTTTAATTACCCATATTTTCTGCATGATTCAAAAAATATCACATACTTTCAGGTACCCATGTGAGAATTCTGGCATTTCACCACCCAAAATCTTATTAAAAGAAACTTTTTTTTTTCTTTCTGTTAGATAAGAATCATTTAAAAAAACTTTTTGGCTTAAAAATCATGACTTTTGATTTCTTGTTTTAAGAAATGTAAATTCTTTGGTAAAGTTCCAAATAGTAAATATGTTTGCTTTTGTGGGTCATTTGGTTTCCATTCCAACTATTCCACTGTGCTGTTGTAGCTCAAATATGCCACACAAATGAATGGAATCAACTATTTTCATCATACTTTACTTTATATACACTGGCATTTTAATTTTATAGTATTTTCACATGTCACATAATATTATTCTTTTGATATTTTTCCACCATTCAAAAAGATCGAATAACTATTTTTAATGTCTTAGTCCCTACATAAATATATCACAGACCATATTTGGTCCATGAGCTATTGTTTTTTTCTTTTCCTCTGCTGTGAATTTAACTTTTATCTGCTAGACATAGCCCATGCTATCCAAAGGCACCAGAGAAATAACACTGTAGCAATATGCAGAATGTATTCAATTGATATGGAAAAGTTTTAAGACTGCTAATCAATTCTTAAGGCCTAACAGCAAGACAACAAGAAACCATTGTTAATGCTTCCAACCTCTTGAGCTATATGGAGGCTGAGTGTAACATTGTCAAATTAATCACTAGGCAACACTTATGTATTATAACCTCTTGCTTCATTATGGTGAAGAGGTTTTAGAATTACATTTTTTTTTTGAATTGTGAGCTGCTTTGTTAATTGAGTAATAAAGGAAAATTGTAAACAAATCAGTTACTTCCGTCTTCATAAATGTTCATTTCCAATGGCCCTGATTTCTTTGCGGGCAGCTTTCTTCTGACTTAGCCGTACAATGAAGCCATCAAAAAGAGAGACTAGCTCAAAGTAAGATGGTACTTGATTCCAGTGTGCTGATCCTAGTCATTCCCGTGAATAATAATGTGCATTGCATTTATAAATTTTAAGCTGGTCTTATAGATCATGGACAACTGGCATATTTATAAATTCCAAGGGATAACAGCTTTGAAAATATTACCAAACTGCTGCAATATGGTTCAAGAGAATGTATCAAAAACCAAGTCCATAGTGAAGCATCCAAGCACAACGCATGCTTGTTATTACACAAATAATGAGACCATTTGGAGAAAACAGACTCCCTTAAAATAAGGCAGTTTGTTTCTAGCTGGTGTTTACTTAACCTTATGCAATTTACACAACACAGGACTCATCCTTACTTTATTCCCAAGAAACAAGGAAAGTACTATTTGAGTGTGAGCTCTACGGAGATGTGTACACACGCCCTAGTATTTGTCATTATTGTGGGTGTTCTGTGGCAAAGCCAGATGTGTGACTTGTCTGTAGTATGTATCATTTGCTTTTGAGTAATGGATAAACTATTGTAGACTTCTCCCCTCTAAAGGGGACAACTGCTTTGAAGCTCATGGGTTTTATGTTCCCCTTAAAACTTACGTCAGCTGTCGGCCTCCAATGTTCAAGGTTGCACCACTTAAATGAAGATAACCTTCTAGCATCTTTCCACTTGCTCAGTCTTACAGTAATTTGTTTTCCCAATTAACAATGTTCTTTTGTGTCGATTCTTTTACAGTGGTTCATCTAGCCCCCTCCCCACTTTCCCAGTGTGTTTGGCCCACCAGATTACCTCAGGGCTGCCTGCCAACACATAATTTATCAGTCAAGGCCCGAGTAAAATTCAACTTGACCAATAATTTTCCTTAAACACACATACACAGAGAGAGAGAGAGAGAGAGAGAGAGAGAGAGAGAGAGAGGGAGAGAATTATGCCCTTTTCCCCTCAGGTAATTAGAAGCGTTTATATTTGACTGTCCTTGGTCTTCAAGGCTATAAACTCATGTAGCATAGACATTTCCATGCTAGGCTTCTTGGTGAACATTAATCTATAGTGCAGGAAGATCCATTATTTCAGAATATATTTTCATCATGGAATGATTTAGGCACCTGTTTAAAACCATGCACCTTCAGAGACTGAAGAAAGGAATAGTATATGGTACTTTATACATGCCTTTAATTATACCATGGACCTTGATGGAGCTAAGAGTAGAAATGGGAGGGAATGTATAATTTCAAATAAAATAGTTATTTTCCATGCATAAGAGCTAGAGAATTTGAATCTCTTTTCTTTTCTTTTTTTCTTTTCTTTTTTTTTTTTGGATTGCTTTTTTAATTATTATTGTTTTTATTGACTTTTATACTCATATACAAAGAAAAAACCCACGTGATATTTCACTTTCCTCCCCCCATTCCCCTTTAGAACTCAAGTCTCCATCATATCCCCTTCCTCTCTCCATTAGTCTCTCTTTTAATTTGATGTCATCATCTTTTTCTTCTATTTTGAGGGTTTTGCAAAGGTATTGCTAGGCACTGCAAGGTCATGGATATCGAGGCCAGTTTCTGTCTGGACAGTTGCATTGTAAGAGGTTATACCCTTCCTTTGGCTCTTCCATTCTATCCGCCCCCTCTTCCGCAATGGTCCCTGAGCCTTGTAGGGTGTGACAGAGGTGTTTCAGTGCTGGGCACTCCTCCATCCCTTCTTCTCAGCACTATGTTGCCTTTTGGGTCATCCCAGTGGTCATCACCATCTGAAAAGAGAAGCTTTTTTAACCAGAAGTGAGAGTAGCGTTAATATGTGAATATGAACATTAAGTGTAGTGCTTTCAGGGCAGCTTGGTGGGAATAATATATACATTTAGTCAGATGAGAGCAGGCTTATACCCCCTAAGGCTCATGACCTCACCTACCAAAGACTTTTACTTAGGTTTTTCAGTACCAGGTATGTATTCCCTACCATAGAGAGGGCCTTCAGTCCAATTATGGAGCAGTTGGTTACCCCAAGAATAGACATGCCACTATTGCACCCGTTCAGTCATTGGGCCTGTCTGGCCAAGCTTGAATATTCAGCGTCCACTGTTTTCACTGTAGATGACTTCTGTCTCCCATACGCTGCGTGCAATGCAGCTTTTTCCAGCTTTCAGTTGGCTGGTCTACAGGGAGAAGATTTTCTGCTCCACACCAGGTTGCTTTCTCAGTGACCATGCTTCTCAGGCATGAGATGTCTTCAGCAATAGGGTCTTACTATCTGTTTCTCTAGGGAAACCAAGGGCTTTGGCAAGAGCCTTTAATGTTTTGGAGGCTACTGGGACCTCCTTGGCCAACAACTCACTGGAAGGTATTCCATCCCAAGTACTGAAAATTTTCTAGTAACAGTCTACAGCTTCTAGACGTGCCCTTATTCAAAAAAAAAAATTTTACATATGTCTTATTCACAATATCTTGAGTTTAGATTGATCCTCCCCCTGCCCTTCTTGTATGCATTCTCTTCCCATGGCCTCACTTAGGACATTCCCCTCCCTGAATGAATCTCTTTTCTTTAGACATTTTGTTTTAGATCAAAGATGGTGGTCTTTTGTGTTTGTGTACAGGGATGGAGAATAGAGTTGTTTTGTTAGGATAGGAATGGAAAGCCCACGGCTTTGGACATTTTAGTGACTTTCTTGCTTTAAATAGAAAAAAAAAAAATCAGTGAAGAGATGATTTCACTAGGGAAGAACTGTTTTGAAGAATGCTAACTTTGAGCAGATAGTGGGGAGCATTTTGTTCCTCACCGCTCTTTGGAGAACTCAGATAACTGTGACAGCTCCTGGACTGGCAGCTTTGGGAACTTCGAGAGATGCTACTTTAATATATACAGTGCTGTTGTCACCATGGCCAATCAAGAATGTCTGTGGGTCTGCAGAAAAAGGAGCATGTAGAATTGGGTCTGTTACAGAAGATGGAAGTAATTGAATAATGGTTGCACTGAAATCAACTTCATGCCGAACAAGGCCTTAGCCACTCAATCCTGGACACTTTGAAGAGGCTGACATTCTGTTACCATGAAAGAGGGCATTTAGGTCTTAAAAAGTGATCTGTAATCATCTTGAAGATACAGGCCAGAATGTACAGTTATTTAATAAGTTTTATTTAATAAAATTTTGTCAAATGCAATTTGAATTCTGAGTGACCAGAATGCTTATTTTAGTGCAATTTTCTCATTTAAGAAGCTTCTGTCTATCGTTCTGAGACAAACTCTTGAGATATCCATTAGCTTTGAATCTCTTCCTTTTTCCTTTAGCTTAAAAACAGAAGTGCACAAACCCATCCAAGAAACAAGTTCTGGCAATTTTGACATTTGAAAAGTAAATATTATACCCTTCTTAAAATTTGTACAAAGTGTTCTTAGTACTCAGAAAAAGAGAAGTGCTGTAATGACTACTTGAGATGTGTGGATTTATACTCCCCTCCTCCCTCCCACATGGTACATACACCCATCAAGGCTGGGTGTGCTTCAGTCTGTGAGCCACAGAATGTGGGCTTGGCCAGTAATACAGTAGACCCTCATCTGCCACCTCAAGTTCAGATCTGTGTTTCTATCTAGCATTTGGCATTGCTTAGACAGGATGGGCTGAATGGTATAGCCTTTCACCACAGAAACACTCCAGAGTGGCCAAGAACTTGCCAACAGCTTAGTGCCCCATCTGCAATTCCATATTTGTTTTCTAAAGTTCTGGGCCCGTCAGATACATTAGAATTTTAATTCAGTTTCAATTATTTTAAAGCTCTTCCCCACACCTCCCACTAAGGCAAACATGTTGGCAACTCAGCATATTGTTTTATATGAAAAGAAACGGGCTGGAGAGATGGGTCAGCAGCTAAGTGAGATTCCTGAGCCAGCATGAGGAGGCCCGAGATTCCCTGAGTTCAAATCTCCAGATCCCATGTTAACAGCTATGCTTGGAAACTCAGTCCCAAAAGAAGCAGAGACCCTAGAATCTACTGAGACCCACAAGTTCAGGAAACAGTAAGAATAGAGAATCTTGCTCAAAACAAGACCAGGGTGAAAAGCAGTGGGACAGGATACCCATTATTCCCATTCCAGCAACCACAGTCGAGCAACCCACGCTACAGGCTAGTGTATGGGGCACTGCAAGGGCGCGCGCGTGCACACACACACACACACACACACACACACACACACAAATATATAAGAGACTTCTGAAATACAGTTAATTCTGAACGCTCTTAAATGCCTTTTCATCTCTATTTCTTTGATCCTATACCATCAAATGGTACAATAAAGAAATTCATCAGCCAGATGCATAAGATTATTCCCTCATATTTTGATTTGAGTACCAGTTAGAGTGAATATATGCAGTGTATATGCCTTTCCTCTGATTTTCTTTTCTTATTTTTACTTTAACTGTGCTTCTTTGAAAGATCATGTTAGTTTTCTTTTTGACAGAATATTCTCACATTAATCATTCCATACATGAAGGGAAACATTTTAATCCATTTGCATCTACATATTCTCACTGGCCATGAAAAGAAGAGTAGCTAAAGGGGAGAGAAGAAAAAAGGGTATAAATAACAATGTTGGGTTTTATAATTTTTCAGGTTTTGTTTTATAAGTTGAACGTATCACTTTTGCTTTGAGAGGAAGAAGAGAGGAACCCGGTTTTCTCTGGCCAGCTGCTCAATTAATTTTCTTTTCAGTGAGAAGCAACTTCAGTGTTTCAGTAGTACACAGGGGCATCCGAGTGACTGTCTGGAGCAGGGATGCTAGGCAGCACCTGGCTTCTGGGGTTCCGTGGACTTCCTATACTGTCCACAGCATAAAGCAAGAGTCAGGTGGCTGCATCCTTTCCTTTACTGCCCTTGGCCACGTATTTCTGGGTAAGATCATTAAGTAAACATGATTAGGGTGTTTGGTCCAACCAGTTTCCAAATGGTAATGGGGATGACAGTGTGTGATGATCACAGTGGCATTTTCAGTGTGGATCACTTTTGTCTCGGAAGTCCCAGGCTGCCTTTGGAAACATTGTGCTACAAGGAATGGTGACACACAAGGGATTGAGAGAAATGCCAGCGAAGCCTTTGACTCTTTCCCACAGGGTAATGAGTCATAGTGGTTCAAAAGAGGGAAGACTTCTTAGCCTGCTTTCTCATTGTCGTTTTGTCCTCCCCAACAGTGCCTCTGACCTTGATCTGCAGTTTCCCAGAGACCCAGAGCAGCAGAGAGTGCCTGTGTCACTCGCAGTGTGGCTCCCACAGGTCGGTTTGAAGGTATAGGAAATACCCACAGCAGAACACCCAAAAGACAATGATAGGGAAGAGGCACAGTAGCTCCCCAGTGTTAGCCACTGGTCAGGACCGCATGGAACTAGAGTCATCCATAGAAGGTGAAGAAGGATGCCCTGAGTGTATGACAGAGGTTATAATTCTGAATTAAATGTACAAATAAAGGAAGAAAAGAGATTTGGTAGAGAGGATAATTTATTTATATAAGATGGAGACACTCCATATTGATTTCAAAGTCAGAAATTGGAGAGTCAAACTGAAGTGTGGGAGAGAATAAAAATCATTCCGTTGAAACAGTAAGGGAGGAGAAGTCATTAGCATGTAAAGACAGTAAAATTGCAGGAAAGTGAATTAAATGATCCCAGTCGTAACTTACTGGGAAAGAGATCGTCATACTTAGTCAGATGTATTAGATGAGTGACCTCTGGGACCACTGTTAAATACTACTTTATCTCTTCTACCAGACATTATTTTAGAAAGTTCTACTCGATGCTCTGGAGATTTGAGTCTCATGTTTATTTATACATCCTCACGCTAAGTGCTGTGTTGTGAATGCCCCATGCGCTCACAGTTACGTTCCCAAGGGAGTCTCATGCTTCTGACAGAACCCAGTTTCTTCACTGTATCGTGTTACCACCTATTCATGTTTGATGGAAAGAAGTCATCAAGTAGCTTGTGGAGAACACATTCCTGGAACAGTACTATTATTTACATGGGAAAACTTTTGAGGCATGATGGACTATTCTAGGATAAAAGGGAGAGGAAAAAATAATATGTATAATTTGGATGAATTAAAGTTCAAGTAGAAATATAATCCTTTTATCTGATTTGTGAAGAGGGAACATATGATGGAAGTTGATTTCATGGTTTTCCATGAGGTTCAGAACAGCAAAATAGGGGCTGAAGAGATGGCTTAACAGTTTGCATTTGCCTGCAAAGCCAAAGGATTCCCGTTCTATTCTCCAGGAACCCATGTAAGCAAATGCACAAAGGTGCACATGCATCTGGAGATTGTTTGCTGTGGCTGGAGGCCCTGGTGCACCGTTCACTCTTTCTCTCTCTCCCTCAAATAAATAATTAAATAAGTAAATATTTAAAAAAAGCAAAATAGACATATGCTCATTCTTCAGGATAATTATCTGGTGATACTGATAATGATGTTTATTTCACAGATGGAAATATTTTCAGACCTGAAAATATTACAGTCAGAGCTCAACAACATCATTGCTTAAGGAGAACTTGGAAATAATTTAACCCCACTAAAGCCCAAGGAAGGCAACTCACATTCAAGTTCAGATACCTAGTATGGTCTCACAGAAGGATTGGCTTAGCACTGTTGTTCAAAGACAGGGCACTCAGGTTATGAAGGAGGACATCTTTTCCTTCTCTTTCACTGACTACACTGAACTTCAAGAACCATATATATAATATGTATATAATATGAAGAGGCATGTGATACCTGCTGGTTACACCAATGCTTAGGTCCTGAAAAGAGTTGAGAAGTAGTATCTAAGCTAAAAGCAATATTCTCTATCCTCTTGTAAATAATACATAGTTGACTATGTAATGAATTACAGAAAACCCATGTTTTCTAAAAATGACTAACAAACTCTCTCATCTGTCATGTACTTACAATGTAAGTGTTGCGACCTATTTTTCTACCTCCCCTACTTCTTACCTTCAATCCCTACCACTACCCTATCATATCTGGCTGCTGGTTGAAAGTGATGCTATGTAACCTCGGAGACACTGTTATGTAGGACAATACTGATTCCACCTCTATCTTAGGATACTTGCCTGGGAACAAGTCACTAGGCTGTTGGGAAGAGTCCAGGACATCTAGAGAAGCCACATATAGGTGTTCCAAGTGGAAGTCATAGCTGAGGTTCCAGTGAAGAGCTGTGTGTGTGACAGTGGCTTTACGGTGACTCAGGTGGCCACCTCCACAAGGTGGAAGATGCATGGAGATCCAGAACAGAATGGGCATGCTGAGCCCAGTTTCTCTGCAAGGAATGCAGGATGAAACCAAATGATCACTGTCAGTTCAGATACTCAAGCTTTGAATTAGTTTGTTATGAAGTAAAAGGTGAGTAAAACACTACTCCTGAAAAAATAAGAACAGTTACTATCATTAAAAAATGTTTTTATTTTTTAATCAGATGCTCAGTCTTACCACACCAACACAAATTGGCTTCAAAGAAAATATAAACATTAGCAAAGCCCTTACCTTCCAGGCAGAATTCATGTGTAAGAGCACATAATGAGGGTCAACAACATTATCTAAGCCTACCATGGAAAGCTGTGTAAACTCAGCAAGTTGCACTCACATCTTTGTATTTGCTTAAAAGAAAATAGGCAAGGTGACCTTTTCATCGTTTCCACCTCTAAGTTATGTCATTCTGTCTTTCTTGTGTGGGTGTTCAGTTTGCTGAAAAAGCCAGATTTTAGAACAGCTTTCTTTTGGAAACGATGTTTTTAAAGTTAAGGAAAAAAAAAAAATCTTGCCACACTGTAGAAGTGGCAGCTATAAAAATAGATATAAAATAAATTGAAAATTCATAACAATTGTGTTGCAAAAGATGTGTTGAGACTGAATTACAAAGTAAAATTAACAAAGTGGGCTTTTGATTAAGCAAGTAAGCCAAAGCATTTACAGTGTGATAATATGTTGGAAATGGCTAGCAATGTGGAAAAATAAAGGAAGAAAACACTGTGTGTATAATTTGAAGATTGAGCTAGCATATAATAAAAACTTTAGGAAGTATGATCTTATAATGTAAGGCAGGGGTCAGGTAGCTGGGTTAATGTTTGACTTTAACAACAACCAGAAAAAAAGAAAGAAAGAAAGAAAGAAAGAAAGAAAGAAAGAAAGAAAGAAAGAAAGAAAGAAAGAAAGCAAGCTTGCCAGGCATGGTATCAGATGCCTTTTATCCCAGCACTCAGGAGGCAGAGATAGGAGCATCGCTGTGAGTTTGAGGCCAGCCTGACCTTGAAAAAACAAAGACAAATCTTTGAATACTAAATTTTGTGCTTAGAAAATGCAAGATAATGGGTTCTACAATATATCAAAATGTTTGGCATCAATGGAAAGATACTAAGGCAGAAAAGCAAGGGATTTGGACTGGGTTGTGTAAACTGAAAGTACTTTTTTCTTCTCCCTTCAGCCCACCCCCGCAGTCCTCAGCTACATCAACACCATCCGTTTTTGAAGAGTGAGAGCGACTCCTTGTTCCTCACGTACATCTGCACAGATGGCAGTGATAATTCATCATCACTTTCTAAGTAGAGGTGGGAGACCTTAGCCAGATTGAAATTTAGTAAGTTAAAGCATTTTGTTGAAGTTCTTTGATTAACTAATTTTTGTTTGCTTAGCACCTACTCTGCTCAATGAAGGAAGGATACAGAGAGAGGTCTACAATCTATAAGTGTACATATTTCCCACCTCAAGAGACAGGTAAAAATTAACATAGGTATTGAGAGACAAAAATTAATAAGAATATTGAATCCTGGAAAAGTCCAAACAGTGGTAGTAAAAAATATATGTACTGAGTGTAAGGTTTGAAATATTGTTTAGAATTGACCAATGAACGGAGGAAGTCATTCTTAGCCATTCTCTTTCTCTCCACCTCAAACAGGGTAAGTACTCAATCCTTGTTTAGAGAAAAATTGAGGAAGCAAAGCAAAACATTTGAAAAGCAGGCTGAAAACTGATAAGAAGCAGTCAAGCCCAGCTAGAGGCAGGGGGAATGGTTGGATGTCAGGATAACCAGATTAAGGAGGCCTGACAGGAAGGTGATGCATCCATCTTATGCTGTATAAAAATGGAAATCCAGCTGCCTGCTACTCTAGAGAGATTGCTTTGACAGCAGAATGTGAGGTGGGACACAAAGAGAAACCTGTGTGTGAGTTACCATCAATTTCAGTTCTGCACTTCCTGGCAAGCTTGTTTCCGATGTTTGCAGCTTGTACTCAGCTGAGTAAAACACCCTCAAGCAAGAAGCGTATAGTAAGGAGGGAAAGCGATCTCAAAAAATATTATGAGCCACATGTGCAATTAGTGTGGTGGTGATTCTATGTGGATGGGGAATGCTGAGATGTGGGCCATTCAGCTTAAAGCAAGACATCTACAAAAAAAAAAAAAAAAAAGTTTTTTTTTTAAATATTTTATTATTTATTTATTTCAGAGAGAGAGAGAGAGAGACAGAAACAGGCAGGTAGAGAGAGAGAATGGACACACCAGGGCCTCCAGCCACTACAAACGAACTCCAGATGCATGTGCCCCTTGTGCATCTGGATTACATGGTTCCTGGAGAATCGAGCCTTGAACCGGGGTCCTTAGACTTCAAAGGCAGGTGTTTAACCACTAAGCCATCTCTCCAGGCCCCCCCCCAAAAAAAAGTTTTAACAGAAATATTTAACAGACATATAAAGCACAGCCTTAGGGGCTAGAGAGCTGGCTTAGTGGTTAAGATGCTTGCTTGCAAAGCCTAATGACACAGTGCGATTCCCTGGTACCCGTGTAAAGCCAGATACACAAAGTGGTATATGTATTTGCATCTGGAAGTTGTTCGCAGCAGCTGGAGGCCCTGGCACACCCATTCATTCTCTCTCATTTCTTGCAAATAAATAAATAAATAAACAGTTTAAAAATACAGTCTTAGACCGCAAAGGATAAGCCCATGGGAGTTATTGCTGAACAAGTGTAAGGGATTGCCCCTCTATAGGTCGTGATGAGTACAGAGAAGCAGGTTTTCTCGTCAGGCCAACAAGGCAGCTACACATGCATCTTTGCCAGAGTTAAGAAGGATAGAACTTACTTCAAAGCAAACAAGAGGCAAAACTTCACTTGAATAAGTCCTGCACTAAAAATTTGGCAGCTTTATTGACTTACTAAATGTCTGGCACTGGGGACGAGAACATCTACCTGTGGTTTTGCTGAAAATGTAGCAAAGGGCAATTGTGTGGATGTGAGACACAGTGCTAGGGTTTGAAAAGACCTCCGTGATCTCAGACCTTAGGAAAGTTATTTTATAAGTTTCTGGGCCTCCATTTCCTCATCTGAAATGAGAATAATTCTGAAAGCTTCTCTCTGGGATTGCTATGGGGTGGAGCATTCTTAGTTCTATGTGAAACGATGGACTGGCACTTGGTCTAGTGGTAGTGATCAATAAATCTCAGCTACCAGTATTATTAGACCAACTTTGCACAATCCTTTCTGAATGAAGAAAGCCCGATTGTGACTTTTGTCTTTTCTTAATGTAGAATGTGAGAGAAGTGCGAGTGGCTTATCCTAAGTGATACATCGAGTAAATGGTGGGATTCAGAAAATACTCCTTTCCCACATCCTCCTTGTAAAGACAGTCATATTTTATTTTTCCACTATAGTGTTAAAACAAACAAAACAAAAAAGAAACATACAGTTACCGAATTGGACAGAACCGAATTGTAAATAAATTAGTTACATTTTGCATTTCCTGTCTGAGAAACCTGAAAAATAATTTTCATTCCTATCTGAATGGATATCCGAAAAGTCCCAGGCCACATAAGGACAGCATGATGTCTGTGCCTAAAGTACAATGAATCACTGTAGAAAAGAATGATGTCTGACAGAAGAGTGAGGATATCGCTTTGATTATCCAGTTATTTTCTACGTAAAAGCCACTAGTGTCTTGTGGAGGACCTCATCATTTGAAAAGCACTTCATCTTGCATTTCCAAAGATTTAAATGGAAATTGCTGCTTTTGGGAAATAGTCATAAAGAGAGAGATGGCTGTGTTTAAAAGCCTTGATCCATTTGCTTCCAATACCAGTAAGTCCTCCTATCCCATGTGACATGCCTGCCTTCCTCCAGTATGTAATACTAATCTTGCAATCATAAAAATAACTAAATCTTCCATGTGCCAATCATACTGAATAGTCCCATACAGGAATGATTACCTATTTTTAATATTTTTATTGATTTATTCATTTGCAAGCATGGAGAGGCAGAGAGACAGAGAGAGAGAGAGAGAGAGAGAGAGAGAGAGATTGAGAGAGAGAGAGAGAGAGAAACAGAAAGAATGGAGAAGCCAGGAGCTCCAGCCACTGCAAACAAACTCTAGATGCATGTGCTGCTTTGTGCATCTGATTTTACGTGGGTACTGGGGAACTGAACCCAGGTTGTTAGGCTTTGCAGGCAAGTGCCTTAACCACCGAGCCATCTCTCCAGTCCCTCACCTATTAACTCAGTAGCCAACTTGTAATGTAGATGTGATTTCCCTGGTTTCACAGAAGGAAAAAATAAGGCTACAGGGATTATATCTCTTGTTCAGATCTCATAGCCACAAAAGGAAGGAACAGGGAGAGCCATTTTCACAAAGCCTTTTTGATGCTACCACTCAGTCATTGACACCTGCTTTGGTGGGTGCCCATCATTAAAAGATTTCATTCAAAACAATAGAAACTTAATTAAAATGCAGTCACAGCACTTGGAGATCCCTACCTGAACTTGAACAACTTAACACAAGATTCAGAAAGAAGACTTTGAGCTACCTGTATGTCATGAGTGTCATGTGTCTCATGAACTTCTCGCTCTATAAATTCACTGGAAATTCAGTATTTGAAGAGTGTCTTATTTTCTCGGTTCTCCTTTGATGGGGTGTTTCCACTGTTTTGACACCACTGTATTCTCAGTATATCACTGATATAAAATGAAATGAGTTTTCCTGTGAAAGACTCTGAAAATGTTCTCTAACAAGTAAAAATGGTGATATTTGCAATAGTGTTTAACTACAAATGAATGCCCAGAGCCAAACTAAAAGATGTTCTTCATTACTTCTTTCTGAGTAAGTGCATCATATTGGTAATTATTCATTGTACTTTAGTTGCTGGGTGATACTAACAGGGAGAAGTCTCTCCCAGATGCATTGTTTACTTACTTATGCTTGGAATTCTAAAAATAAAAACTTTCTCTTGGCTCATGGAAAAGTTTTTTTAAAAATGGACATAACTGCATGGTTTTTAGTCTCTCAGCTGAACAAAGTTGAAAAAGAGCATGCAGACCCTATTGGCCCCTTCTTTCCCACCTCATCATCAGCTGCTGTTACAGACATACAGGACATAGGGGGAATGAGATTATGAATAATTTGAGCCATTCATTTTTTTTTTGCTTTGATACGATTATATAAAGTAAGGGAATATTTGGTTTTCTGCAATTTTCTTTTTTACTAACATATATTAATTGTACAAACTAATGGGCATATAGCAAACTTTCATCATTTCTGCTTTCCCATTTCACTCCGTTCTTCCCTCCTTCCTCTTCTTTGGTGTCTCCTTGTGTTTTCCAAGTAATCCCTCTTATGTTTTCATGTCTTTTTAAAAAATACAGATTCTGGGCTGGAAATATGGCTTAGCAGTTAAAGCTCTTGCCTATGAAGCTGAAGGACCCAGGTTCAATTCCCAGTACCCACATAAGCCAGAAGCTCAAGGTGGTGCATGCGTCTGAAATTCATTTTCAATAGCCAGAGGCCCTAGCTTCATCGTTCTGTCTCTGTGTCTCTCTCTCTACCTTTCTCTGTCTTTCTCTCTCTCTCTCCCCCTTAAATAAATAAATAAATAAATAAATAAATAAATAAATAAATAAAATGTTTTTAAAAATATAGCTATTCTAAGCCAGGCGTGGTGGCACACGCCTTTAATCCCAGCACTCGGGAGGCAGAGGTAGGAGGATCGCCATGAGTTCAAGGCTACGCTGAAACTACATAATGAATTCCAGGTCAGCCTGAGCTAGAGTGAGACCCTACCTTGAAAAACCAAAAACAAACAAACAAACAAACAAACAAACAAAAAACTGATTCTACCTATGAGAGAGGGATCTGAATTTGAGTTAATTTGTTGAAAACAATGATTTCTATTTCATCCATTTTCCTTTTAAATGACATGACTTCAGTCTTCCTTAAAGCAGAATAAAATTCCATCATGTTTCTTTAGCTACTTATCTATGGATGGGCATCTAGGCTGATTCTGTAGCTTGGCTATTGTGAATAGAACCACAGTAAACATGGATGTGCAGTAAACATGGATATGCAGAAAATATGGATATGCAATAAACATGGATATGCAATAAACATGGATATGCAATAAGCATGGATATGCAGTAACATGGATATGCAGTAAACATGGATATGCAGTAAACATGGATATGCAATAAGTATGGATATGCAATAAGCATGGATATGCAGTAAACATGGATATGCAGTAAGCATGGATATGCAGTAAACAAGGATATGTAGTAAACATGGATATGCAATAAACATGGATATGTAATAAACATGATATGCAGTAAACATGGATATGTAATAAACATGGATATGCAGTATACATGGATATGTAATAAACATGGATATGCAAGGACCTATGGGATATGGTGACGTGCAGTCTTTTGAAAAACTACCCAGAGGTGGTATAGCTGGATCCTGTGGAAGGTCCATGTTTAGTTTTGATGAGGAAGCTTCACACTGACTTCCATAGTGGCCGTACCAATAGTGAGTAACTGTTCCTCTTTCTCCACAGCCTCACCAATGTGTGTTGTCCTTTGTTTTCTTGATCATGTCCATACTGACCAGGGTGAACTGAAATCTCAAAGCACTATTATTTGCATTACCCTTGATAGGTAAGGATTTTGAACATGGTTTTAAATATTTGTTCACCAGTTGTGATATGTCTTTTGAGAACTCTCTGTTCTATTCATTTACCCATTTAATGATTAAATTCTTTAAATTTCTTATAGATTCTATATGCACAGCTGGAAAAGATATTCTGTAGAGTGTCTACTCTCCCTTCAGTTTTCCTGTGCTGCACAGACTATATATATATATATATGGTGAATGTATGTATGTGAAGGCCAAAGGTCAATATTGGGTGGCTTACTCTTTCACTCTGCACCATACTTTTGGGACAGGATCTCTAATTGAACGCAGAGTTCACCAACTGAGCAAGCTAGCCAGTTTGTCCTAAATATGCTGCTGTCTTTGCCTTCTCGGTGCTAGAATTATAGGCATCTAACAATGTACCCAGTTTATACATGGATTCCTGGGGTCCAAAATCAGGTCATCATGCTTGTATGCCATCTTCAATCTTAATAAGTCATTTCCCAAGCCCTGAAGTTTTTGGATTTTTTTTTTTTTTTTTTTTTACCATTGTTTTCCTCTAGTATTTTCAGGTCTTCCATTAACTTCTTTGATCCAATTTGAATTGATTTTTTTTTTTGTACAGAATGAGAAAAATGGATCTAGCTTCAGTGTTCGACATCCAGTTTCCCAGCACTGTTTGTTATAAAGACTCCTATGTTACTGGAACTTTTGTCAGGAATCAGATGACTACAACTGTGTGTGTTTATTTCTTGTTCTTTATTATATTTGGTTGGCCTGCATGTCTTCCTCTTAGCAAGTCACATGCTGCCTGTGTTATTCTGGCTCTGTAGTGTCATCTGAAATCATACATTGTGAAGCCTCCAGCATGCCTCTTTATGCTTAGTGTACTTTCAGCTATTCAGGGTCTTGTGTGCTGACATATGAAGTTTTGAAATTTTTTTTTGACAGTTGTGTATAGATGCAATTGGAATCTTGATGGGGAAATACATAGAATCTGGAAATCGCTTTTGATAATATGCCAATCTTAGAACATGAGAGTTTTTTTTTTTTTTTTTTGAGCTTGTAGTGTCTTGTTCGATTTTTAAAAGTGTTTTACAGATTTCACTGTAAAATTCTTAGGATATGTTTGTTACCCAACTATTTTCATCCATACAAATAGCCACAGGATTTAGTGTTTTCACTCATGTGCTGGTATTTCGAAAAAACTGACCATATATTTGCCATAAAGCATGCCTCAATCCATTTAAATGATTAAAGTGTTACAAGCTTAGACTCACCAAGGTGATGAGAAGAAGAGACAGCCCAGTGTTAACAGCGGATGAGACATCTTTTAACACCCACCAGGGCTCAGGGAACACTGCAGAGGAGGTGCAGGAGAGAACACCCGAGCTGCTGTCACTGCTGGCCAGAGACGCTTCTCTATGCAAAGGATGGGAGATATCAAGGAGACTCAAAACTCTTTGAAGTGGTGATTATAAAAATCATATAAAAACAACCAAAGACAAATGGAAATATGTGAAAGCAGTATTATATATAGCTAAATTACATCAATCCTAGGAATTCATGTTGAGTTTGACATTCAGAAAATCAATATAGTTTTCATATTAAGACATTAGAGAAGTGAAATTGTATCATTTGTAAGAAAATCATTAGACAAAATTTAGCATTCATTATTTAAAGCGTAAAACTTTAAGAATAAGATAAATCTAATTCCTTCAAGATGGAATAAGAGTAGCTACAAAAAGAATTGTATTGGAGATAGTGTAACTAACAGTATATTTTGAGATAAAGCTAAGGATTTCACTATCACCAGTTTCTTTCACTGGGTACCAAGGATAAGGAAAAGAGAAACAAAAACGATAGTAAGGCAACA
Organism: Orientallactaga sibirica; assembly: GCA_036365145.1. Lineage (NCBI taxonomy): Eukaryota > Metazoa > Chordata > Mammalia > Rodentia > Dipodidae > Orientallactaga > Orientallactaga sibirica. The sequence continues at coordinate 22,085,744 of JAEOAD010000006.1, forward strand.
CTGAAAACAAGTAAACAAACATAAGCATATAGGTTATAAAAATTGGAAGGTAAATGTGATTTTAAGAACAAATTATATTGTTTTGAAAGAAAAACTTCAATTGGATCTACAGTTTCAGTAGAAATCAACAGAATTGTAATGTGCACATGACTGTTTATCTCTACATTAGCAACAAGTACTGGGAAATTCAAGTCATAAAACATACTATGTATTTTTAATGCATCCAGGAATAATACTTAAATAAGTGATGTCTAGCACTTCTCTTCAGGAATTCATGCACATTTAATACAAGAGTTTTAAAAGATTATAGTGCATGAAGACATTTAATATTTAACATAAGGATTTAATATTGTAAAGAGGTCAGTTCTCCCAACACTGATTCATAGAGTCTCAGTCCAAGTCCCTAAACATATTTATGTGGAACAAGACAAGCTAAATCTAAATTTATATTATACTAATCATCATGTGAAAAGATAATCCATGAAAATGTTGTAAAATTATAGAGAGAAACTCTCAAGATATATTAGAAAACAACTAATGAAACATATTTCCCTGGATTTCATAACTTTTGTAGGGTTTGACAGCTTTTCTATGATTTATGATTTGTGGTCATTTCTTTTTTACTTTTATACTTAGGAAGGTACAAAATTGCACAAGCTTTGTGTTCATCAGTGCTTAGATTTGCCCCTTGTTGTACCAACTAAGAACTGAGTAATTGAGAACAGCTAAGAAAGCACGGAGTTAACTTAAGAAAAGATAAAGATGCATGGGTATAGTAAAAGCCTAGCAAGAGACTCATAGACACATGATAGCCCAGTTTATGACGAAATAGGTACCCAGGGCACTTGGAAAAGATAACATACTTAATAAAAGTTTCTGGAACAACTGGTATTTGAGAGGACAATATTTGACTCCCTACCTCACACCATACACAAAAACATATTGTGAATCTGTCAAAGAACAAAATATGAAAAGTCAAAACCATAAATATTTCACTAACAGAATAATAGCTTTTTAATGTTATAGTAGAGAATAATTGTAAACAATACAACCTCCAAATATAATTTCAAATAAAGAGTTATAGATTTTGCTTCATTAAAATTAAGAATATCTGTTTATATTAAGATATACAGTTGAAAGGGAAATTTTATGTTTGGTTACAAGTACATATTTAGAATTCAGTGACTCAGAATTACTGAAAATGAGTAAAAATTCACAAATATTACTTCGCAAAAGAGGAAAATTGAGTGACCTATAAACATATAATAATGTACTCAATCCATTAGCTATGAGGGAATTCTAAATGAAACTCTGAGGCACTAATACTTCATATTTACAAAGCATAGGAAGGTTTACACTTTTGCGGAAAGGTTGGTAAAGATTTTGCAATTAGAAGTACTTTCCCACTGCTGGCAAAAGTTGGTAAAAGATGTAAGCTAGCACAGCAATTATGAAAAACCATATGGAATTTCCTCAAAAAATAAAAATAGAATTACGTACTATATGATCCAGAAATCCCACTACTAGGTATATATTCAAAGAAATGAAATCAGTATGTTGATAACACACCTGCATTCCTATGTTCCTTGCAGCAGTAGTCACAATAGTTGAGAGCAGTAGAAACAATCTAGGTGTCCATTAACTGATGAAAGGACAAAGAAAATGCAGTATCTGTGTGCTGTGGAATACTATTCATAAAAAGAATGGCATCCTCTCACTTACAATGGCATAGATGAATCTGGAGATCACTGTATCAATTGAAATAAGCCAGACACAGAAAGACCAGTACTTCTTGATCTCACTTCTTTGTGGAACTAAGAGATGCTCTCTTAATGATGGTTACTAGAAGGCAGGGAGAGTAGGGATGGGAGGGGATTGGAAATCACTAACTGATTACAGTTATATAGGAACAAGAGTATCTAGTACACTATTTCCCAGGTTCTTCAACTATGGGTTGTGAACCCATATTGTGTCCTGTAACCCAAAACGGGGGAGTCATGAAAAATCTGACAACAGTAGATGATGCAACCTCAAAAATACAATTTAAAATCAAATCTTTAACCAATCTGAGGTGTTTCTGGCAGGACTCCCCCATGTTGTATCCCATGACTTCACTGCAGCCTGCAGCCTGTTTGTGAATGCACAACACATGCACACTTTCCACAATGCATGCCACCACACCACGCTACAGTAACAAATGCTTACCGATACACCTCCATTCTGATTTGAGACTACTGTATTTTCTAAAGTACAGTGAGGTTTTTAATACACAAAGTTTTATACCTTTATGAAAAATAATAGCTTAATTATTATAGAATCAATATTTTCCTATGACCATTACTTTTAAGTATAAAATTAGCATATCTGGTTACAGAATATTTGATTTTAAAAATTTCTGTTTGAATTGCTGATAGGAGTTTTATAAAATAATCATTAATTGAATTTTTTTGTCTTGGAATTACAACAGAATTTCCAACAATTACTGAAATGGCCTTAGCCATGATCTGTCATTTTGTATTACACTTATGAGAAGTGGTTTTCTAAGCATTAATAATTACAAAATCAAAATAGCTCTGTTGAAAATACTGAAGGTGTTCTATGTAAAACTATGAAATAGTGAGCCAAGATTTGTACTCTATGTTCAAATAAATACATCTATCTCATTGGTATATATATTTTATTTCATCTTTAATATATAATAAAATTAAGTGCAAACCAAAAATTATTTTCAAAAATTTATTTATGATTTATTATCAATAAATATTTCATTCACATATCTATTTTATATATCTGTAAGTTTGGGGTCGCACAAATTTTTCTCAGATAAAAAAGGAATCATTAGCAGAAAAAGTTTAGGAAGTTCAGTTCTGGTAGACAGTGGAGTGACTACAGATCATATTATCAAAATGATCAGAGAGGGTTATGAAAATTGTCATCAGAAATGAATGATAAGCCGGGCGTGGTGGCGCACGCCTTTAATCCCAGCACTCGGGAGGCAGAGGTAGGAGGATTGTCGTGAGTTCAAGGCCACCCTGAGACTACATAGTTAATTCCAGGTCAGCCTGGACCAGAGTGAAACCCTACCTCGAAAAACCAAAAAAAAAAAAGAAAAAGAAATGAATGATAAATGTTTGAGGAGATGAACATGTTTAACCTGATTGAACTTTATGTAATATATACATATCTTAAAATAAAACATGTCACTCCAGTAATATGTACAAATTTATATTTTGAAAGTGTAAGTGGTTGGAAGGAGAGGAGGACAATGGAAGCAATTCTATGAATGTAAAATCAGAATAATATCAAAATAAAAAATATACATTGATTAAAAAAAAAAAGAATATTCCATTGAGCTGGAAGCTAAGACTTCCCCTGGCCACTTTGGGCTCCTGATGCCCTTGAGTGAACAGGCTGAGAAAGGAGTTACATAGTTAGCAGGGGTGATTAATCCAGAATACCAGGAGGAAATTGGACTGCTCCTCCACAATGGAGGTAAGGAAGAGTATGTTTCGAGTGCAGGAGATCCTTTAGGGCGTCTCTTGGTGTTACCATGCCCTGTTATTAAGGTCAATTGACAACTGGAACAACCCAATCAAGGAAGTGTGATAAATGGCCCAGATCCTTCAGGAATGAAAGTATGGGTCACCCCTCCAGGTAAAGAACCAAGACCTGCTGAGGTGCTTGCTGAAGGTGGAAGAAATATAGAATGGGTAGTAGAAGAAGGCAGTTACAAATACCAGCTAAGGCCACAGGACCAGCTACAAAAACGTGGACTGTAATTGCCATGAGTGTTCCTGTCTTACCTTGTTAAGAGTGTTTGTACATATCTACTCCAATATTAAGATGTTTTGTCCTTCCTCTATTTCTCTATTAGGTAATTAATACTGATTAAAATCATATTGTTAGTTAACCACTGTCAAATTTTAAAAAAATAAATAAATAAGTTTAAAAATCATTTAAAAGGCCGGGCATGATAGCCCACACCTTTAATCCCAGCACTCAAGAGGCAGAGGTAGGAGGATTTCCATGAGTTTGAGGCCACCCTGAGGCTTCATAGTGAATCCCAGGTCGGCCTGGGCTAGAGCAAAACCCTACCTCGAAAAACAACACAAAACAAAAAAATCATTAACCAATGTAAATTGTTAAAGTCATTTTGTAAAATTGCCCTGGAAGTGTTGGAGAGATTGCTCAGTGATTAAAGCACTTGCCTGAACAGCCTTTCAACACAGATTCAATTCCCCAGTACATACGTAAAGCCAGATGCACAAAGTGGCACATGTGTCTGGAGTTTTTTTGCAGCAGCTAGAGGCCCTGGCATGCCCATATTCTCTCTTTCTCTTTTCCTTGCTCTCCCTCTGTCTCTTTGTCTCTCTGTGTGTGTATGTCTCTCTTTGCTTGTAAATAAATAAATAAATAAATACACAGGAAATGATCATATTATTAAAATCCATAATGAACCAGGCTGGCTTGAGCTCATTATATGTACCGGGGTGCCACAAACACTTGGCAATCCTTTTGCCTCAGACTCCTAAATCCTGTGATTTCAGACATGAACCACTGTACTCAGCTTTGACGGATTTGGTAAGGGCGAAGTGCGTTGACAGAATGTAATTGAACAAAGTTTATTTGTATCCTAAAGCTGAACCCTTAGTGAGGCACTGGTTTTAATGAGTTTTTACATTGAAACACTTTTCAATCTTATTTGCCTTTTAAGTAATAATCAAACTGATATCCCCATCCCTTCCTTAAGACTTTTCCATACCTTGGTTGGAAGTGTAAACTAATTTAAATTCTTCAAGATGAATCTTAATTATGATTTAAATTAAGTTCATTCATTTCAGTACTTGATTGCTGGTTCAAAATATCTGAACAAAAGTCGCTAAAGAGGGCTGGAGAGATAGCTTAGCTGTTAAGGTGTTGGCCTGCAAAAGCCAAAGGATCCCGGTTTGACTCTCCAGGACCCACGTAAGCCAGATGCACAAGGGGACACACGCATCTGGAATTTGTTTGCAGTGGCTGGTGGCCCTGGCATGCCCATTCTCTCTCTGCCTCTTTCTCTCTCTCAAATAAAAAAAGAAGTTGCTAAAGGGTGGACAGGTTTACTTTGCTTTGAGGTTTTGAGGGAAAGTGCATCAAGGTAGGGAAAACATGGCAGGAACAGGCAGCTGAGATCACAGTAGGGGGAGAGAGAACAAGAAGAGCTGAACTACAAACCCTCAAGGTCCACCCCAAGTGACATACTTCCTCCCCAAAATGCTCCACCTTCTAATGGTTCTATAACCTACCAAAACGTGCCACCAACTGTGGATTAAGTAACCAAACACAAGTGTCTATGGAGAACATTTTATTCAAATTACCACAATGCTGAAAACTTATTTTAGAAAAATGTTTTCAAAATAGTGGGTAGTAATTCAACAGATTTTAAGTTTTTATCTAATTTGACTAATCTCTACTTTTAGAATTGTTTCTACAACATTATCATTTTTCGTAGCTGAGTTCATATATATATATATATATATATATATATATATATATATATATATATACTGGGCTGGGCTCAGCAGTGAAGGCACTTGTCTGCAAAGTGTAACCACCCTAGTTTGATTCCCCAGGACTCACATAAAGCCAGATGGACAAAGTGGATGTATGCATATGGAGTGCATTTGCAGCAGCTAGAGGCCCTGGTGTGCCCATTGTCTCTCTCTGTTTCTCTCTCTCTCTCTTTTTTTTTCCCCTCTCTCTGGTCAGGTAGCACATGCCTCTAATCCCAGCACTTGGGAGGCTGACATAGGAGGATTGCCATGAGTTCAAAGCCAGTCTGGGCTACAGAGTAATTTTCAGGTCAACCTCTTAATGCTAGAGTGAGAGCCTACTTCCAGAAATCAAAATTAAAAATATAGAAAAGTGAAGTGGTTATGATTTTTAGGTGTCTATCTGTTTGATGATTTTGTAAGTCATAGGGAGTTTCTTGCACTAGAATGAAGGTTCCAGTATTTATTAGAGTTAGAGCAATGCAGAAACTGATCAAACTGACATGAACACCAAGAGCTGTGAGTCTGTGCAAGCCAGGAGTCCACAGGGCAGCTTTTACCATTATACAGGTTGTGCCCTGTGTTTCATTAGGAGCTATTAACTTCTATATGGCCTCTTTGACTTAATCAGACTCCTTAAGCCCAGAAAGAAGGCAATTGAGATAGAAAAGAACAGAACAGTTGCAGTTTTCAGGCAGTGTGTAGGTTAAATTCTATTGTCAGCTTGATCAGACTATGAATCCAGTAACAGACATGCCCTCTTGGACGGATCACTGAAGGTGGTTCCTGGAAGGACCGATGGGGATTGAAGACTTTTTCTCATGTGGGTGGTCCTTCTGGTGCTGTGTGATGGGAACATGGGGTCTTTTGCCTGGCTACCCCTGATAATTGCTGGTGCATGCACCTATGTACCTTATTACTACCATCCTTCTTAGGGACTGGAACTGGGCTTCATCAGCCTTCCAATGCAGACTGAAGAGCAGCTCCCCAGGAATCCTCCAGACCTCCAGTGCCAGATCGGGACTGCTGAAGCATCTGCCTCAAGGTCTGTACAGCCACAGGCTTCTCCAACTCTCCAGCCTGCAGATGCTATTGTTAAACTGTCCAACATCTATCCTGTAATCTGGTCTAATAAATCTCCTTTAAAATACATATGCATTCTATCAGTTCTGTTCCTCTAGAGAACCCTGATGATTATACCCAACCATGGCGCCATTCCCTGGAATGCAGAAGACCATGTGAGTTCAGTTCTTTGAGCACAACTGAAGGAGGGGCATTTGCGTTAGCTGCTCACACTCTGTGTGGGGCTTGTTCTTTTAGAACCGTCTTTTCAAACTTCAGTATCTCAGAACAGCTTCTTCGTCTTACAGAAATGCCTACACTAGAGAATAAATCTTCCCTTACAACGCTTGCCAACAAACTGGGAGGTGAACAATTTCAAGTGAACACATTAATTTGTAACCAAGAATCCAAAAATTTATCAGCTCAAAATCCAGACCACACGGTGAATTGAATTTAAGAATTACATTCTCCTCACAACTATAAATGAAAACTCTCAAGTAAGACATTTGAGGATACAAGGGAACAGAAACTATCTGAGGAGAGGCAGATGCTTTTCTCAGTTATCACATCTGGCACATGACAGCCTTGGAGAATCAACTTCAAGCTTTCTGGTAGCCAAGAAAGGCACTTGAGTTCTAGAGGCTTCATAAATGCATCTATGGCGAAAACATTTCTAACTTGATAGAGTAGCAATAATTTGGCCCATGTACAGCACCATTGTAGATCCTAATTGGATCTTTAAAATACTTGGTTCTACTTTTGGAAAACTGATGCTTTTGCAAATTTATTTGCAATTAATTAAAACCTTGGCAAATACTCTGGGTTAATTCTCCAAAGTGCAAATTATAAAGATATGTGGAACAAGAACAAAGCAGTGATTTACTAATAAGGTGAAGAAAAGTTTGGAGTTTGACTAGATATTCAAACAGCCTTGATTTGGATGAAGAAACTGAGAAACAGAGAAATTTTAAATAATAATGGCAACACATCAGAAATTAACATCTTATTTAGCATGCAGTTGGGAAAGGAAACGTTCAACCCAGATCTCTCTTGAGATCTCTGAAAAATTCTTAAGAATATCCAATCAAAAGGATTAGAATGTGGCATATTTTGAATTATACAAATATGTAAGATATAAAATACAAGAATATTAAGCACATTACTGCCATATTTAAATTGTCAACTAGAAGCTCACCATGAGCTTGAAATCTTAAAATAGACTAAAACACAGAGCAATAACTTACAGAGGACTATAGTCTGGGAAGACTACCTTTGGAGGAAAGAAAATTTAGAAATTTAGGTTACTAATGTAAGAGACTCAGGAGAAAGCTATCTTCTTTCAAGCTGTTTCAGTTAGGGACAGAAGTCCAAAAGAGAGAACCAGAAGATGCCATCTTATATGCCAGGCCACCTTGGCAGGAATGCAACTCAGGAATGGAACTGGTGTCTGATCCAGATTCATTTACAACAGCTACAATGCCCCCGGCTGCCCACAGTGATGTACTGCCTAGGTTGGCTGCCTTCTGAGGTCTGCTCTTCAAATCTACAAGCCACTCTAGTCTTACATACTTACATACTTGAAGCTGATGAAAGAATACATTTTCAATAAACTATCAAGGCTGGTTTCAGCCTTTTTCTCTGTCTGAATCCCCTGTGTCTGCCCTGTGACCTCTGCTTGGATCCATGTGAGTCTTGCTTTCCCCTCTCCCAGCCTGGCTGACTGGTGGGGAGGAGAGCAGAGCACTATCTCCTGGTCTGGGTAATTTTCTGCTTGTCTCTGCTTTGTACTTTGGGGTGACTTCTCACTTTAGTTACATGTATGGTTTTCCTCTGATCTCTGACTCTACCACATGTACATTTCCCTTACAGTCTCCATCTAACTAGGTGGGTGTTTTCTCTAAATTCTGGGCCTACTACCTATGTAATTTCTCTATAAAGTTGCAGTAACCATGGGTGTAACTCTGTTCACTGCTCAATTTTCATCTGAATTTCTTGGTCTCTCCTTTAACATTTTCTCTCTGCTAGTCCTCCTTTGGTTACCAGCCTTTATCCTATTAACTTTCTTCCATGGGAAATCTCAGGGTGGATGCTGTATGTGTGTCTTAAAAATCTTCCCACATAAGCACCTAGGTTCTATCTTCTATGTTTTTATGGCTCTGCTCCAGCCATTTCTCTTAAACGAATCTCATGGACTGCGTTGTGACTTCCATACAAGTGTGTGTTTCTTTTAAATCTCTCTATATCAGTCTTATCTCCCATGTGCCCATGGCTCTGCTCCATCCTCTTTCCCTAAAGACCTCCATGTCTCTTAAATCAGCCTCATGAACTGTGCTGTGACCTCCACATGAATGCCTATTTCCTACTTCCCACATGCTCATGACTCTGCTCTAACCATCTTTCTAGATCCAAATTTCCCTTAAATTCCATAAATTGTAATTTATCCCCAAATAAACTCAGTAATTCATAATTTATCCTTCTTGAGTCCATTTTTGTCAATTCTTTGTTAAAAATTGGACAGGAGGGCTGGAGAGATGGCTTAGTGGTTAAGGCACCTGCCTGCCAAGCCTAAGAAGGCTGGTTCTATCTCCAGCTACGTTTAGCTAGACACAAGTGTCGCAAATTTGCAATGCCACTCTTGCCCACAAGGGGGCAAACACATCTGCAATTCGCTCACAGCGGCTGAGAGGCCCTGGTGCACCCATTCTCTCTCTCTCTCTCTCCCTCTCCCTCTCTCTCTCTGTCTCTCTAAAAAAATTGGACAGGAGGGACAGGAAGCCTGGAGAGATGGCCCAATGGTTAAGGCTCTTGCCTGCAGAGCCTAACGACTCAAGTTCAGTTCCCATGTAAAGCCACATGCACAAAGTGGCCCAAGTACCCAGAGTTCACTTGCAGTGGCTGGAGACCCTGACCGTGCCCATTCTGTCTCTCTCTCCTTACAAATAAATAAATATTAAAATAATAGTAATAATAACTAAAAATAGGCCAGGACCCAAATTTGGGGTTCATAAACTTAGGGGACCCCCCTCCTTGCAACTACATTTAATTTTTTTTAAAGACTCACAAGATATATATAAAAAAACTTAATATCAGAACTCAGGAGACAGAGGTAGGAGGGTCACTGTTAGTTTGAGACCACCCCACTACATAGTGAATTACAGGTCAGCCTGGGGTAGAGCAAGTACCTCCCTAAAAAAGAAAAGGTTGAGTGCAAATCAGACAAGTGTATGCTGTGGATGTGGATGTCTTCCACACGTAGGTGCTGGGTACAAGTGACGTTCCTAGTCCTTGAAGAGGTGGAAACATGAGAAAGCAGAACATTTATTTTAAAATCAGAATTACAAAATATTGCATGGCTCAGGACTATTCTTGCAAGAAATAAGTTTGCATGAGAAAAATTAGAAAACAGACCCATATGTATGAATTGCTCCAAAAATAGATTCAGAAGCCCTGTTAAAGAAGCCAATAACATTTGAATTCTCTCGGTATAAATGTATGTTTGTCTACTCTCTGATTGAGAGAAGCAAGAAATGCAGAAGGAAGGCATGACAAATAGTTGTCCCGTGGCTGTTGCAAACAACAGAAATGTTCTTGATAAGTTTCTTCAACAAAACACAAAGGAGTCATTCATCATTGGGATCTACAGGGGACTGAGAGCTTTGGAGGGCGGGGTGAAAAGCAAGACCAGAAGAATCTCTGCTTGCAGAAGCCATTGCCAGGGTGAGTCTTGCTCCCCCTTGAGTGCATAGAGGCTGCTTTCTGTTTTTGTCTGTGGATCCTGTTTACTCCCTCCTTGACTGCTGCCTTTCCTTGACTATGTGCACGTGATCAGCATAGTCTTTTTAGTTCATGGCACCTCCTTTCTTGGTGAAGTGTGCAATAGGCAATGATGCTTTTTGTCCCTGTTGGTGACTCCAACTGCCCAGGTTCACCTCAGGGACGAGGCAAAAGTTTGGTTTACTGATTTTAAGAAAGATTTTCAGGATTTATCCCATTGAGTGAGTGACTTTTTCTCACAGTCAGTTGGCAGAGCAACCAGAACTATGCCCCCCATAGTAACAGGCTATCTTATTGCATCACATGAAATTAGCTAGTGTTGACCTTGCTTTATCAAGTTAATTCTACTTAAGAAAATGTTATTGTGTGGTTCCTGGTTGTCCTGGGGCCATGGCACCTCGGTGTCCAGTGGGTGACCAGGCAATAATGGAGAAGGGTCTTGAGTTGCCATGAGTATGAAGGGAAGAAACACCCGGGAGACAGTTTCAGAGAACAGCTCTCACTTACTCAACAAGGAACTGGGTATTTATAAACAGTTGAGAGAGAGAGTGGGAAGAGGGTCCCAAGTGGATTGGTGGGTTCAGAGGCTGTTTGCCAATGCCCAATTTACATATAGGGATGTTCATTCCAGCGTGTAGGGAGAGAGTCAGGTGATCTATGTAGTGGCGGGAAGAGGTATAGGGTATTAGTCATAGGGAGATGGGCTGTGTAAAGGCTGTTGGCTGGTACCATATAAGGAGTTTCCTAGGTAACTGGCCAAAGATCACAGGGCTATGAGCAAAGCCTAAGTCTTATCAGTATGTCCAGGCACCCTGAGCTGGGGGAAGGGAACGGCACTCCTCCTGCTGGTCTTGAGGCCCAAGATTTGTCCAGGGGTCCAGGCTCACTGCAACCCCTTACTCCTGCCTGTCCCAGGACCTGAGATTTGCCCGGGGTCCAGACTGTTGTGACCTCTCTGTAGTCTGGGGCCCTGGGGCCTCAAGACCTGCAGGAGGATAGCTTAGGCCTGCTTTAACCCCAGGGCCCTGCCTGAGCCGGAAATTACTGTGCTAATAGTCATTTACAGTTGGTTAAGGAAGGCACTTTGCCTGTGTGTATACAAAGATAGTTATGTTAAAGTTAGAATAGTTAGTTAATGTTTGCAAATGTTTAGAATGTTAGTTAGTTAATGTTTAGAAATATAACAGCAATCATATCAATCTCCACTTGAGGAGATGAGATTTCATTTTCCTTGCTTGCATCTCAGTACTGAGCAGCTAATTTAAGTTTTGGTGACAGAGGTAGTCAGAAGATTATATTTTTGCTGGGAAAGAGTTGTCCAGAAAGATACTGAATATGCAACATACAACCATCCATAAGAGTGACTATGCTCTTTGGGCCACTAGTGGTACATAGTATGGAATTTAAATCCTTTTTTTTTTTTTTTTTTTTGAGACAGAGAGAGACAGAGAGAGAGGGAGAGGAAGACAGAGATGGGGGTGCCAGCAGTCTCTCAGCTGCTGCTAGTGAAATCCAGATGCGTGTGCCCCCTTGTGGTCAAGTGCGGCATTGCGCCCTTGCGTCACTGCATCTGGCTAAACGTGGGACCTGGAGATTGGAACCAGCATTCTTAAGCTTAGGAGGCAGGTGCCTTAACCCCTAAGCCATCTCTCCAGCCCAATTTAAATCCTTTTGTTGAAGAAGGCAGAACCTGTGCCAGTCTAGTCCTGGAGTATTTGTGTGGACCAAGGGTATTAAGAAAAACAATTGTACTCAAGAAAATAGCTTCACCAGCCGGGCGTGGTGGCACATGTCTTTAATCCCAGCACTCGGGAGGCAGAGGTAGGAGGATCGCTGTGAGTTCAAGGCCACCCTGAGACTGCATAGCGAATTCCAGGTCAGCCTGAGCTAGAGTGAGACCCTACCTCAAAAAAAAAAAAAAAAAAAAAAAAAAAAAAGAAAGAAAGAAAATAGCCTCACCATATCTTTGAAATTTGTTATGCTCCGAAGCAAGGAAAGATTCTTCACAGTGCACTTTGGAAAAGTGAGAATTATCCTAAAATCATATTAAAGTATAAGGCAGTGTTTTTCAAAGTGTGGTCCTAAAAACCCATGAGAACTCGTTGTTGATGGCTGGTAGAGAACAAAGAACTTCCCCTGGAAAGTAAATGACATATATCCCCAAGCATTGTTCTGTGGATGGCACATCTTCACAGGAAGGCTATTTGATGAAGAAAGGCATGCATTAATTTGCATTCTGACATTTGTCACTCATGTTGGACATCAACCAGTACTTTGAATAAGCCTGGCATAAATGGTGTGTGTTAGAAGTGCTTCTGAAAGCAAGTTTACTTCTTTCCTTAAGCCTAAGTCACATATGGGCATATTCAAGATTCAATAATAATGAAAGAAAATAAGATGGAGGCATCACATGATAAGTAAAAGAAATCCCTTTTGCCCCATTTCATATTCCATTCAAGACTTCAAATTTATCATTGTCAGGCATTTGTTGTAGAGCCAGTCAGAAAATATCATGATCACCTCTTCATATTAAAGCATACGCAGCTCAGCTTGGTTATGAGCATCTGTAATCCCAGTGGGGTGGGCACAGGAGAATCATTGGGGTGTCTGACTGGAACAGCAACTCTGGATTGAAGAAGGGACCTATCTCAAGGAAGTATGTCCTTGAGGGATAGAAAAAGGCCTTTGTAGTTCTCCTCTGGTTTCCACACATGCATATGGTAGGTGTGTCTACTCCCAACATGCATACACCATGCATAATGTACCACCCATACTCTACACACACGTGTCCCCACAAGCATACACACAAACACCACATAAAAACTCAATCCAATGTATATGCAATGAAAACTAGGGTACACTCATCCTTTAGTACTTGATTTATTATTCAGTTGTGCTCCTTAGACATATTTATATATTAACAAGTGGATAACTATGTAATTTAATTCCAGAACTTTAGACTTTGTGCAAGTATTGCATTATTGATATGTGTCATAATGTAATGAACAATGATTCATATATGCCATATTATGAACTGTTTTATAAACAGTAGATAAACCAGTACAGAAAATATGGAATCTTAATGCCAAAAGAAGCACACACATGGAATATTACAGCTGTTTGCCAAAATGCTTTTCAAAAAGATGGCATTCATGCATATTTATTTCTTTAATTTTAGTGTTTGTTTTGTTCTTGACTATTTCACATATGCATATAATGCATTTTGATCATATTCAATCCCTATTACCTATCTTCCCTTATCCCTCTCCTACTTCAGCTAAACCACTTCTTCTTCCCAATTAGTTCCCTTCCCACTTTCATGTCTTTTGGGGGGCACTAAGTTAAATTAGGATCGCTCGCATTAGCATGGGTCAGGGATTATTTATTGGAGCTTGAGCTTATTAACAGTGGCTACATCACTAAATGACTGCCCCTCCCCAGCAACCATTAACTGCCAATCACACCTTAGCAAAGGGTAGGGTGACATGTGCTCCCTTATCATCCATGATAGAATGCTGATGGGCTCAATATTGGGTAGGAAACCACACCACTGTGAATGCATTTGTATAAGGCAACATTGAGTCCAGAGCACTGTTTCATAGCAGTGCTCCATAGCACTTCTCCCAATCCTTCTCCCATCATGTTCACTCTGCCTCCTCTTTCCAAGATGTTCTCTGATCCTGGGAGGAGGTGAAATAGATGATGGGAGGAGGTGAAATAGATGTCCCATGTAGGACCGAGCACACAACAGTCACGTATTCTCAGCACCTTAGCCAGTATAATACTATCTAGCTCTATCTATTTTCCTGCAAATTTCATTTTTGTCCTTTCAGCTAAATAAAATTTCCTTGTGTATCTGTACCCCATTTCATTATCCACTTATCAATTGGTGGCTGATTGCATTCCCTAGCTCTTGCAAATAGAGAAGCATTGATCGTTGGATGTGCAAGTGTTTCTGTAGTAGGATATAGAGTCCTTTGGCCATATGACCAGGAGTGGTGTAGCTAGGTTATATGGTAGTTTGACTTTTAGGCTTTTGAGAAACCACCACACTAATTTCCATACTGCTGATGTCAGTTTACACTCCAATAGTGAATCAGGGTTCCATTTACCTTTGCCATCTCTTTGCTTGATCATAGCCATTCTGACTGGGTGAGGTAGAATCTCAAAGTTTTTATTTTTATTTTTTATTTATTTGCAAGGAGAGAAAGAAAGAGAGAGAGAGCAAATATGAAAATGGGTGCACCAGGGCCTCTAGTTGCTGCAAATGAACTCCAGATGCACATGCCATTTTGTACATTTGGCTTTACATGGGTACTGAGGACTTGAACCTAGGTCATTAGGCTTTGTAGGCAAATGTCTTAATCTCAGAGCCATCTCTTCAGCCCTCAAAATTGTTTTAATTTGCATTTCCCTTATGGCTATTAAACACTTTTAAAAATACTTATTAGCCATTTTTCTTTTTTTTTTTTTTTTTGAGAATTCTCATTCATAGCCCAGCTTCTAGTTTTAGCACAGCTTCATCATCACTTCATTTTCTTCCAATTTATAAAGACTTTACATTGTTTCACCCTTCTTCTCCCTTCCCATCATCATTTTCTTCTAATACATCTCTGGTTCAAACCTAGAAAAATTCTCATCCTCTTGGCCTAATTTTTTTATATGACAGCTTTGAATTCATTTAACCATTAAATTTCTATGCTATATAATTTTCTGATTAATAGTGTTAGAAAAAGTCCTCAAAGCAAATGGGTTATTTAAAGCATGGAAGGTTTGGAGCTGCAGCAAGATGTCCAATGCTGTCACATACTGAGTCTCATTCTCCGTCAGCCTCTATTTGAGTGTCTGACTGTAAGAAATCTCAACTTTGCTAGAGTGATCTCTCTTAAACATCAACCCACTCATGTCGTTTCCTGTGTTGAAACATCTAAGGCTGGTTTCCACACTGATGTACAAAGTCAAACTGCCTCTGCAGTCTGTACAAGGCCCTCCATGGAGTGGCTCTTATCACATCCTCTCTCTATTCACACTCCACATTCCAGCCAAACCAGTCGCTGAGGGATCTCAGGAGGCATTAGCCTGTCTCTTAGAACTGTCCTTGCCATACTGTTTCATCCTCATGAACGTCATTTCTTCCTCTCCCTGCTTCATGTGCTGCTTCTCATCCTCTCTATTCAGTTCAGCCGAAACCTGCTCTAAGAAACTTTGTCACCCCTATACTCTCACACCATACCTTACCCTGTTAGAATTAGACTCTTTCTTCTTCTTTTAAAGATTTTGTATTTATTTAGAGAGAGGAGGAGGAGAGAGAGAGAGACAGAGAGTGAAAATGGGCGTGCCTGGGTTGGCCCTAGGAGGGACTCCAACATCCAGTCACTGCAAATGAACTCCAGATGTACGTGCCACCATGTGCATCTGGCTTACTTGAGACCTGGAGAATCGAACCTGGACCCATAGGCTTCACAGGCATGCACCTTAACCTTTAAGCCACATCTCCAGCCCATCTTTCATCTTTCTAATTTTCTGTTCCCTCCTAAGTCCCACTCTACAATGCTGCACCCTAGAGCAGAGATTTTATGTTGCCCAAAGTGAAAATCACAGCTGCCCATGATAAACACTCAGTAAGTGTTTACAGGAAGAATGGACAGACGGGCTTATGTGAAGAACAGGACGTTCGGTTTCATCAGTTGGGGAACTGGGAGGGACGTGAGAATGACTACTGCTCAATGTGAGATCTGATTTTCTCTTTGGTAATTTCAATAAAATCAATAATTGAAAACAACTAAAAAGATTCAATCTGCTTAAAAGAGAAAAGTCTGTCCCTCAAGTTAGTTGCCTTCAACAAAATTTTAGGGAAACTGGCCTTTCTAGTTCTTGTAGGTAAAATATGAGATTCTCAATGTTGTGTCTCTGTCTGCCTTCCATTCTCAATTATAGGTAAGGAAGATACAGTGAATGAAAATCAATACCATATATGCAGTGTTACCTAAAAACTGAGAGCATTATGAACTGGCAAGTTTTCCTGCAACATTAAAATGTGTTCAACTGCCCACAGGAGGACCATGTTAGCTAAAGAAAGATTGCTCAGGTTCCCATGAAAGCAGAAAGCACAAAACCAGACACACAGAACTCACTGGCCAATGCTGCTGAAGCAGCTGGAATGGCTGAAAAAAAGAAAACTGTCTTGATTATTAGTCTTCATTGGTAATATGACTGGATTTATAACCAATGTGGAAATATTCTTCTGTGTATAATCAATGAGAGTATTTCCAGAAATGTTTAACTGAGCATGGAAAACGTACTCTGAATGTGGGCAGCACCATCCCTTGGGCTGGAGTCCCTGAACCCCAGCATCCATCTCTCTCTGCTTCTTGATTGTGGACTCAGCATAACCAGATTCCTCACTCTTCTGCTGCCATGCCTCCCCTGTCACAGTGAACTGTCTCCTCTTTAACTGCAAGCCAAAAAGCCCCTTCTTCCTTTCACTTGTATCCATGAAGGTATCTGATCATAGAAATGAGAAGAGGAACTAATGCAGAGTCCTATCTCAATTCTACTAAATTGGTATCTCTGGGGGTGAAGCCCATGGATCTAATTTTAATGAGTTTCTCTAATATTTCTTATAGCACTCACTCAGCTCTGACTTACCCAGATCTGCAGAGAGCAAAGGAAGGGGCTGTATGTGCAGATGGGCGTATCAGGCTGTGCAAACATGGAAACCCTTCAGGCTCTCAGATCAGAAGCCATACTTCCCTGATTTTGATTCCATGCTCACTCAAGCACCTTTTGGCAATTTAGTTTCCATGTAATGAAACTACTGGAGAAGCTGCCAATAAAGCCAATATGAATTGTTATTCTATTTTCCATAACATTTCTAACTGAAGATTAACAAATGGTTACTGTTATTCTTATCTAATACCTTTTGAAGAAATGTAATATTGATTTCTATGAATGGAAACTCTCAAACTCTCAAGATGGATCAATTATTTAATAATTCCTTGAAATATGTAATTGACATGTTAATCTAGAGATATCCATTTGAAAATTATTGTGTCTACATTTATTTTTTATTTAAATTGAACTTTAAAAAATATATTTATTTGACAGAGAGAAAGTGGGAGAGAGAGAGAGATATTGGCACGCCAGGGCCTCCAGCCACTGCAAATGAACACCAGACTCGTGCGCCCCCTTGTGCATCTGGCTAACATGTGTCCTGGAGAATCAAACCTGGGTCCTTTGGCTTTGCAGGCAAATGCCTCAACCACTAAGCCATTCCTCCAGGCCTAAACTGAACTTTTTGTATTACGCAGAAACTTTGTGTGGACACATCATGTGTTGGTACCATCATTTCTCTCCTCCCTGCCCCTATTCTGCTGAGGACCTTCCTTATCTCTGGTCACTTCTCCCAATCTCTTTTTCCCACATCCAAAATGGTCTTATCTTTCTAAATCATTTATAACAAGTTCAGTCAAGAAGGGTTCAAAAATCCTGTGGCTTTAAGACACATCTGGTTTCTATCTTTCCTGTGGAGTAAGGATAAAATCTGAGACACTAATTTTCAACAAGGGATGATTTTGACCAACAGGGGAGATTTGGCAATGCCTGGTGACAATTTTGGTTTTCACAACTGGGAGATGCTGCTGGCACCTAGATGAGTGAGAACAAGGATGCTGTTAGACCTTTATCTCACCATGCACAGGACAGCTCTCTTTACAAGAGAATTATTGAATGCAACAATGTATGAAAACTCTCAACAATACACTCTATTAAAAAATCAGCTAGCCTCATAAATCAGGAAGCTGAGAGCTGAGACACCATGCCTTGAAGAAAATCATGAGAGTTTTTCCTACTTCTGTATAAACTCCAGTTAAAGAAAATGCTAGACAGATATTATAAAGAAAAGGAATTTTGTGTACTTGTTTCCAAGTGAGTTCAAATGTGAATCTTTTCTATTTTTCAAGTCAGATGATGATGTTGTAATTGAGAAGCATATGCTCTGTGACATCACCCTGAGTGTGAAGCCTTTTAGCTGCACCACAAATATAAACCATGCTGAGGTGAGAATTGAATTCACTTTAAAAAATACATACTTATCCCAGCAGAGATATGCTAAATTAGAAATGAGAGATGAGAAATTTGGACTTAGAATTGGTTATGAGAAGTGGCCTACTTGAGGGGAGGGAGTCTTTTTTTTTTATATGCAGAATCTGTTTCCCTTAGCACATGAGTTTTCCTTCACCACACATCTTGAAGGCCATATGGTGCTCTTTGGGGATGACTTTCATTTGATTTTCTCCCTTCTTTAGAAATATTTCTCTTATCTTCACTCTGTCAGGAAGTGCTGAGGTCGTGAAGGATCATTTTGTCCAAATGCTCATCTTTCTAATAGAGTTGGGATAATTCCACTAGAACTCTGTCAGAACAATGTATGTTCTAGGCTGGTTAGCTCCGTTGGTTAGAGTGTGATACTAATAACAATATACCTTCTAGAGCAAATAGAAGAGTAGTCCTAGACTACTACTACTACTACTACTACTCACACACACACACACACACACACACACACACACACACACACACATATAGTGAAGAAATGAACAAATTCATTCTTCATTTGGGATAGTTAACCTCTGGGAAAAGTTCACACATGTCTTTTGGGTACTGTTGGATGGTGGGAAAAATTGACAGAAAGGTGACTTCAGAATTTATGACTGGAAAAATATAATGCTACTTCCCAGGAAGTTACTGAATAAAGAAAGGGATTTGACAATGTCCAGGAGCACAAGAGAAATGTGAGAGAACATAACTAATCACTGCTTATGAAGATCAAACCAGAGTGATGGTAGAACTTAACTACCTGTTCATCTGTAGATGCCTATCGACAGACAGCAGGAGTAAACCTAGACTAAATAAGAAAGAAGGAGCACTCACTGCCCCTAAGCAGAACCACCTCAGTTGCTCAGAAAGCCCACACTTTCCAGGGACGATTTTCTGCCCAGAAGATGACGTACAGTCTTCCTAGGATATAGACCTTTAGCCTCACTGTGACATTCACTTGCTGACAAGGCTTATTGAAAGCCCTCTACTGTTTCCTTCCAGAAGGAGAGCTGTACTGTGTATTGTGTTATAGTTGCCCGAGACCTTTCCAGCTGTTCCATCTGTTCCAGAGTGCCACATTAGCTGAAACTTCTGATGGGGAAGTTGCTTCTTCGTCAGAATGCAGTCATGGCACCATGCCGGATGACCTTCTCTCATGTTTAGTGTGTCAGCCTAATGTAAGAAGCGAGATAGCCTGTGAGCCAGCTTTAACATAGGGTTGTAGACAGATGAGCAAAAGATTCTGAAATCCACGAATACTGAAAATGAATTTAAATCCTAACACAATGGCTCATTATAATACCAAAAGGGTTTAAATTCACACCATATAGAAAATAACCTCCAAATGTCTTTCCCCATCTCTCTCCAGTTATCTATTAAGGTGCATAGCAGTGTACAAACTCAGTCCATGTCAGGCCAGATATCTGCTGCCATCTTACTTGATCTCGTAAATTCTTCATCAAATACTGTTCCTTGGTTCTGATCTATATTCATTTAGACCTTTACAGTCTTTTTGAATCCTCTTTTTATATCCATGACATGGATTAACCAAGTCCATGCCCAGGCACCTGATGAGCAATGAAGACCTGAAACTGTGAATGTGATTTGAAAGAGAAAAGCTCAATAAACCACACTTTGCTTTATAAAATTTCATGCATGTGCACACAGTAACAGGGAACTTTAAAAAAAAAAAAAAAAGACTCTTCAATCTGATGTCAGATCTTAATACAAAGGATTAGTATTTTGGTTCCTAGATCAAGGCAAATTATTTCATCAAATCCCCTAGAAAGAGGGATTTCATACTGTAAATTTGTTCTTGAAATGTTCTGATTAGTACTGATTATAAAAGCTACAGAATTAATCCCTGTATGTCTTCATGCAACTAATCTCAGGACAGTAATCTAAGCATGCCCTCAGGTTTCCTTCACCCAGCATTGTCTTACCAATAAGTCAGAATGTTCACCCTGTAAATGGTTAGCTTCTCAGCAGCAAACGTTCAGTGGAACCTTTGGAGGATCTAAATTGCCAGCCCCTTTCAATTCAGAGGGCATTCTTACCTGGCAATGGTCTTAGAGATAATGGCCGGAGCCCAGGGTTTGGAGCAGGTGATAGGAATTATTCTGCCTTGTCAATTGGCAACAAGGTTAGAGTGTGAATGTTACTGTATGCACATGTCTGTATAGGTGTGTGGATTTTGGAAAACTTCTAGCCCCACTTATTTATACTGAAGAAGTCATATAAGTTTATAGCTAAGTATTAGCTTATTGAACCATGTGGTTTTCTTTTCCCTAAGTAAATTTACAACAAAAACAACAACTTGAAGCCGGGCGTGGTGGCACACACCTTTAATCCTAGCACGCGGGAGGCAGAGGTAGGAGGATTGCTGTGAGTTTGAGGACACCCTGAGACTACATAGTTAATTTCAGGTCAGACTGGACCAGAGTAAGACCCTAACTTGAAAAAAAATCAAATCAAAAAAGAATGACAAGGTCAAGATATTCTGGCTGGTATTATAGACTCTATTAATGAGAACTTTTCCACCTACGGAAAGTATGGATTGGATAACCTTTTGTCTTTAAAGTTACCCAATTATGAAATTAAGTGATACATATAACATGAGTGAAGTTGGGTTAGATGGGAAATGAATCCTGGAAAGAGGAGAGATAAACTGGGCCTTGAATAATTTAAAAGGTGAATTTACTCTCCCAAAAAGCCGGGAAGGAGAGGCAGCAGAAACATCCTGCCAAGCTCTGCCTGGTTGACTGATTAGCATTTCAATCATGGAGGTGCAAGAATAATCATGTATGTCCAAAGCCAAATTATTCTGGGCTATCTTAGACCCTTCAGTGACCACTTACCTGCTACCTCTTTTTCTGGCCTTACATCCTGTGACTTAAGTAAACCCTATTGAAACATCCTAACAGAGGCCCTAGTTTCCACCAATTTGAAAGCCAAGAATGTCATCAGGTAAGATCCAGGGCTTGTGGCAGAGATACCCACACACATTGATGCTTCCATTGATATATGTAGAGTGCCTTGGGTTTTGATCTTCTTTTGTTCTGTAGCTAAAAAAATTCATAACATTATGAGCATGGAATTGGAGGTAACCTAGATTTGTGTTCCTATGTCATGGTCACAGATACTGTGCTACAGAATAAATTATTTTTTATTCCCTCTGATATGAGAGCTATGTTTTTGCATTAACAGAACTAAATGTCTAACCATGAACTCTTTTTTACATGTTTGATTTTTTTTTTTATTTATTAGAGAGAGACAGAGACAGAGAGGAAGAGGTAGAGAGAGAATGGGCATGACAGCGGCCTCTCAGCCACTGTGAACAAACTCCAGACGTGTGCTCCCCCTTGTGTACAAATGTGGCATTGCACCCTCGTGGCACTTTACGTCTGGCTAGTCATGGGACCTGGAGAATCAAACGGGCATTCTTAGGCTTGGCAGGTGGGTGCCTTAACCGCTAAGCCATCTCTCCAACCCACACGTTTGATATTTTTAAATTTAAAGACATATACATTTAAATCCAAATAGTTTAAAACTTTCTCTTTTCTGCATTAAGCAAATTGTTCAGAACTATACAGTCTTATTTTATTTTAAATATTTACTTATGTATTTGAGAGTGAGAATGAAAATATGGGCCTACCAGGGCCACCTGCCACTGCAATCAAGCTCTAGATGCATGTGTACTTTGTGCATCTGGCTTTACATGGGTACTGGGGAATCAAACCCTAAAGCGAGAGCCTTTCACTGCTGAGCTATCATCTCAGCCCTACATAGTCTTTTGCAATAGAAGAAAATTTAACTGTTACTTAAGACAACATAGTAATTGAGATCGGGAGCTGGTCTCTCTAGCTAGATTATACATTTTCAACCCAAGTACCACCATTTAGGTGCTGTACCACAAGCAAGTGGGCTATAATTTTTGCCAATGTTTCTGTGCATATCCCAGTGCTGGGACTCCAGGCACAAGCCTCCATGCTTGGATTGAAAACTCTTGTGGCTTAAATGTAAAATGCCCCTGAGAGGTTCAGGTTTTGAACACTTGGTCCCCAGCTGGTAGTGCTGTTTGGGAAGCTTGTGGAATCTGTAAGACATGGTGCCTTCCTGGAGAAAGCAGGTCATTGGGGAGTGAACCTTGAGGTTTTAGAACCCAGTTCTACTTCCTGTTTGCTCTATGCTTCTTGACTGTGGATGCAATGTAACCAGCCATCCTCTTGCTCTTGCCACCATAACTTCCCTTCCATGATTGTAGCTCCATGCAGTCAACAGTTGCTCATAGCATTGAGTAAAGGATTGAACGCAGGATCCAAACTCAGGACCTCATAATTACAAAGCACATACTTTACCAATTGAGCTATTTCCAGAAATCCTTTTCTTTTTTTCCTCTCTTATGCTTCATCTTCTAAGACATATTTTTCTGTCTCTTTTTGTATAGGTATGTGTCTGTGATTTGTGTGTATGTGCATGTCTGCATGTGTGTGAGCATATGGAGGCCAGGAATTAATTGACTTAAAGTGTCCTCTTCATTCTCTCTTCATCTTATATTTGAGACATGGTCTCTCACTGAAGCTGCAGTTCACAGGCTGGGTGAGACTAGCTCGCAAGCAACTCCCAGGGATCTTCCTGTCTCTTCCTCTCCAGCGCTGGTGTTACTGTCCCCAGTTTTTATGTGAGTGCTGTGGATGGGACCTCTGCTCTTCATGATCATAGAACAAGTACTTGACTACTGAACCATCTCCCGGGCCACTTTTTCTTCCTTTTAAGGATAAGTTTTGTAGCTAACTGATAAATCACATCAAAAAGAATCAAGACTAATATCTAAATCTGTTTGGTGAACTATTCAAATTTTAAACTTTCTAACACTCATGGAGATTTTAATAAGGGCTCAATGAACTCTACCACTAAAAGAAAACTTTCTTTCCTCTGATTAAGTCTTATCACTCACAGATATTTCTTAAATTGTTTAACTGTGTGCTTTTCTTTTATTATAAACATATTACAAACACTATGAAATTAGGGTAATTCTTGGCTAGTATTTCAGAACAAACTGATTGATACAGAACAAATTTTTCACATACATAATTTATCTTCTATTTTCATTGTCAATTTTAGTAGCAATTATTTCTTTCTTCCAGCTACAAAGGGAATATGGCCAATACCCAAATTAAGACAGTTTGACTTAAAAATTTTCAACCTTACCATAAAAATAAGAAGAATTCAATAGAAATGATCCTTCCAATTTGGGGTTTTAATTATTTTTCCCCTGGGCTAGTGGTAGTTGATGTAATACACTTGTATAATTCTGGACATGAGATAAAAGCCATTGTTTCTAGTCAGCGATGAAATCGTGGGGGTCAAGAGCTACTAATTTATAATGCAACATTTTGTTAAGCCATGATGTTTGCTAGATTAGATGCACTAAATGCATTTTCTGGCTTATGTTATTTTCAATTTATGATGATTTTATTATGATTTAAGCCATTATAAACTGAGGGCCATGTGTGCTGTTCATGTAGTACCAGAGGTTGTTAATCACAAAATTAAGTGAAGGAATGCCCTCCAGAAACTATTCATAGATATTTGTATACAAAATCAGGACGCTGCTGAACAGAACACCTGCAATATCACTACTCAGAGAGAACGATAATTCTATTTTCTTACTTTGATTTTCTATTTTTCTTTATTTTCTATTTTGTTTTCCTACAAGAGTGACTCAGTAGTATACTGGTATTTTTTCAAGAAATTCTGTAGTATTTTGAACATTTCCTTATGACATAATCATCAATCTCAAACTGTGTGTTTAAATATCGTTTCATTCTCTTCTTTCTTCCAACCCCAACTACATCTGGTAAACACTCATGAGGAGTGAAGTGGTAATTTGATGGAGTCAGCAGCCATGTTTTTCCAGGTATTGTTTCAAGAAGTCATTGCTGGGGTTGCAGAGGTGGCTGAATAATTAATGTGTTGCTGCTCAAGCATGAAGACCTGAGTTTGGATCTTTGGTTCCCATTTAAGATACTTGATGTGATACTATGCATCTGCTGTTCCCAGTGTTGAGGCTTACTGAATCAGCTAGTCAAGCCAGATCAGTGAGCTCTAGGATGAACAAAGCCCCTTTGTCTTTGAGAACAAGGTGGAGAACAGCGGAGGAAGACACCCGATGTCAACCTCTGGCCTGCACATACAAGCTCACACACATACACCTGAATCTGCCCATGCAAGTGAACCCACACATGAAAACATATACACATTTGCATACTACACACACACACACACACACAAATGCATGCACACACCCCAAAATTATTTTCTCTTTTTCTATCTCGCACTTCCTCCTTCTGTTTATATCTTCTTTTTATTTTTATTTTTTAATTTTTATTTATGTATTTGAGAGTGACATACAGAGATAGAGGCAGAGAGAGAGACAGAGAGAGACAGAGAGAGAGAGAGAGTGGACGCACCAGGGCTTCCAGCCACTGCAAACGAACTCCAGATGCATGTGCCACCTTGTGTACCTGGTTTACATGGGTACTGGGGAATTGAGCCTCAAACAGGGGTCCTTAGTCTTCACAGGCAAGCGCTTAACTGCTAAGCCATGTCTCCAGCCCCTCCTTTTATTTTTTAAAATATGTTAGTCATTTATTGGAAAGAAAGAGGGAGAGAAAGAGAGAGAAAGAGAGAGGGAGAGAGAATGGGCATACCAGGTCCTCCAGCCACTGCAAATGAATCCCAGATGCATGAGCCACCTTGTGCACCTGGCTTATGTGGGTACTGGGGAATTGAACCTGGGTCCTTAGGCTTCCTCAGGCAGGCACCTTAACCATTAAGCCATCTCTCCAGCCCGTCTTCTTCTTCTTTTTAAATTTTATTTTCTTTTATTAAGTGAAAACCTTGTATGGGCACATCATGTGTTGGTAGCATCATTCCCCTCCTCGCTGCCCCCACTCCACTGAGGGCCCTCCTTAGTGGGATTGCTGGTATTCCCCATGGAGCTGTGGGTTATGAGTTGTGAGAGTAGTAGCCTGTCATTGTGTGTGTGTGTGTGTGGGGGGGACCAATATCTCTCTATCTTCCCTCTCACCCTGAGCTCTTACATTCTTTCTGGCCCCTCTTCTGCAAAATTCTGTGAGCCTTGGTGGGTGTGCTTTAAGTCTACTTCAATGTTATATCTTCTTTCGTCAAATCGTCTGCAGTGTTAAGAGTTGCACACATGTTATGTTAGGAGTAAACAACCAGGCAATTCTTCTGACTGGATTTTAACACCAATGTTTGTGTTTTCCTCACACAATAGGCCTTCCTTTAGCTTCATATTTAAAGACTTGCTTGATTTAATTATTATTCTATTTTCCACATGTTAAATGTACCTTTGAAAATGTAACACTAGAATTATAAAAAGATAAACTAGTGTATATGATAATATTGTATTTGTTAAAAGGGCATTTCAACTTAACAGTGTTCTTCTTGCCCAGCTTCTTCATAATTAAGATAATCTGAAGACATTCACATGATTTTCTGTTCCTGTTATAGAATCACAGCTTCCCCACATTTCTGTAAATATTCAGAAGTTAATCTGTAGTCATATCATGTAGCTCTGCCACCCTCTGGTCATGAGCAAGGCAATTATGCACAATTCTTCATGTCATTGATGCCCACACTTTGAGGATTTTAATATCTGGTTCAGTAATCATCTTTCCCCCAACTCCTGCCATAAACCTGAAGGAATTTAATTTCTACAGGAAATAAATCAGTCCATAGATGAAGTTCAATTTCCCAATCATTTAAAATCAAATTATCTTTATTTTGATATTAATAAATGCTGTTTTTCCAGGTTGTTAAATTAAAAGCAATAACTTCAAGGCTCTCCTCTGTAACCACACCCACTGCTGTCTCATCTATTTCCATTCAGTTATTCAATCTGCACTGTAATTAGCAGAGACCTTGGGGCTTTGATTGTTGTCTTTAATTTCAGTTATCAAACGAAGGACCCTTCATTAGCCTTCCCTTTGTGGCTTGAATATTATGGTTGAGCCTCCTTAATTGTCTTTCCAACAACTCAGTCGTTCTCCCCCTGCATGAAGACTTGGGAAACCCGCTAAATGCTTTTTCTTTTATTTAAGTCTCAAAACTTCTGTTGGAGTTTCTACAATGTGTGATTTCCAATGGCAGCTGGGTTTGCTTGCTGCTTTGCGCCTCTCATTCTTGTAAAGGTGGCTTTCCCAGGTTTACTTTCTTGATCTTAACACCTCACTGTACTTGGGTTCCCTGCCTCTTCTTTTGGGGCTGATAGCCTGTTTCTTACTTCCTAGTGAAAACAAACAAATAAGCTCCTCTATATCCTTCCTCCCTCCCTCCCTCCCTCCCTCCCTCCCTCCCACTTACTTATTAACACATTGCATATTGGTCTTAGTCCCATTAGATTATACTGTCCCTTGTCCCAATTCCTCTGAGGACTCTCTACGTGGTGTTATTGGTATTCACTGTGGGGTCATGAATGCATCAGTCAGTCCCTGTAGGTGGGGGTGAACAATGCCTCAGTGCCGGTCCTCACACGGGGCACCAGTTGTCGGTTCTTTTCCTCCACCACCGGCAGGTAGAGCGGAAGAGAGAGAGAGCCGGGCCAGCCGCTTCTCTCTCAAGGCTGAGCGGGAAGGCAGGTCTCGGCGACTCAAACCCCTCCGCCCCTAAGACACTGGTGAGAAAAACCACATTGAGCCGGGAGACCGTCTAGGGTGGAAAACTCTCCATTTATTGTCATGGGAAGGTGTTTATATATTTTGAGGAAGAGGGTGGGAAGAGAGGATGAGAGAAAGGTATAAGGGCCAATATTATTTCACCACGTCAGCAGTAGCTGGGCTGAGGCAGTTTCAGCTTAGGTGCTGAGTCACTCCAAGGACAGGTCATTAAACTCCAGTCAGGCTCTGGAAGTTCGACTAGGCCTCACAAGTGGGAGTAGGCCAAGTACAGGTAAACTCTGGCTGGGCTCAGAACCACTAGGCCTCACACTGGGGCTCAGGGCCCAACACCTCAGGATACTCCTTTCTACCCTGTGGCTCTTATATGCTTTCTGTCCCCCTCCTTGGCAATATTTCTGTAGCCTTGGAGGGCGCATTAGAAGTCTCCTGTAGTGTTGAGCTCTCAGTAGCCTCTGAATTTCTGTTTTGACGAGGTTTGGGTCTCCTCAGCCTCTACAGTCATCCCCTGGAGGAGGTTGTCAGGTGAGCAGCAAGAGCAGCACTCATAGTTCCTCTGCTGCTTCCTCTGTGATGTCCCCTGGGCTGTGGCAGATGTGATAAACATCGTTCTGTTAGGGCTAGTTAGTTGGCTTTCTTTTCTTATTGTACCAATGGGTGTTGGGCCAGTATTCACTGCCATCTGTAAAAGGTAGATTCTCTCACCAAGAGTGAGAGCAGCATGGATCAAAGAGGGTAAGTAGAGACATTTAGAAGAGTTTTAACAGACATGCCCTCATACCCTCTCTTTTTAGCCAAAGAACAACGGGAACTTCCTTCTAGGGTCTATGACTTTGAGACCCAATCAGTGGGAGGGAATTCATACCTGATACTGAGAACCAATTCAAACGCCTTTGACTCTTTTTTTTTTCTCTCTTTGTTTCTAAGGCTCCCTCATTAAACACTTCTGCTTCCCAAAGGTTTGTTATTAATTATCTTCTCTTTTAGTACTTTATCAAGGCTTTTTTTTTTCCATTCCTGATACATACACTCATGTCCACCTCTTCTGTGCTATTATTAAAATTTATTATCTATGCTTTTTTAATTTTGCAAACTTTTTATGCATTGCTATTGCCACCACGTAAACACAAATAGGAGCTTTTCCTTGTCTCTCCATGGATGAACTTCTGGAAGGAATAATGCCATCCTAAATTTACTATTTCTACTTTTGCACTACGGATCTGTTATTCAGTCCTGCGACACCATCTCTCTGTCACACTGTGCCATCCCTGTGTTCACATAGTCTGGGGTAATATTGTACACAGCAAATAAAGTAACAGCTTTCTCTTCTTTCTTGTATTCATTCATCTTGTGGCCTGCATCACTGTTTATAGCCCCAGTGTTTCTCCTTCCCCTTTTCTACGTGGGCACCTGGATGATCCATCCATGCACATGAATGGCAGGGTTGCAGGCACAATCAGGACATCCAGGTGTGTTGCTTCTTTTGAGATCACAAATCAGATCCAAACTCTCATGTCCTCCTAGATGTATATAGCACAGACATCTGGGATTTCAAATTCAAAAGTTTTTAAAGGGAACAATGTTCCTCTAAACATCTTCCTTATCTATTTTCTCTTTGATAAGTAGTAATGTCATTGTGGTCACTTGAATGGATGTCCTCCAATAGATACAAGAATTTTATTCAAGTTTGTAACTTAGATCTCCAGTCACGTGGCTGGAGGAGGAGTTACTGTGAGTGGATACTGGGAGTGTGTGGAGGCAGATCTATTTCCAGACAAAAGACATGCAGAGTGCTGGGGTTCTGCTATTATGGGTTCCTGAAGTGTGCTTGCTGTGTTCATGATGGTGGTGGGTTCACTCTCTGCATGGGCCTGTCAAAGGGGGCCAGCTTCTTCTGCCACTATGGAACTTCCTCTCTATCTGTAAGCTTCAGTGAATCCCTTCCTCGATAACTGTGCCTTGTTTGGAAGTTCATCTCAACAACTGAAGCTGACTGTGACAGTCATTGTTTCTTCCTCTCAGCTAGGGGAGCTATTCTAGTTGATTTGTATCTCATGTCCAATTACTTAGCAAATTGCATTGCTTCTAACAATGTGGTTTGAATGTAAAAAGACTCCCCACAGCCTCAGCCTCATATGTTTGAATTCTTGTTTTTTGTTGTTGTTGTTGTAGTTGTTTTGTTTGTTTGTTTTTCGAGGTAGAGTTTTACTCTGGTCCAGGCTGACCTGGATTTCACTATGTAGTCTCAGTGTGACCTTGAACTCATGGTGATCCTCCTACCTCCACCTCCCAAGTGCTGGGATTAAAGGCGTATGCCACCACCCCCATCTTGAATTCTTTTTAAAATTTCTTTCTTCTTTCTTTCTTCCTTTCTTTCTTCCTGTCTTTCTTCCTTCCTTCCTTTCTTTCTTTCTTTCTTTCTTTCTTTCTTTCTTTCTTTCTTTCTTTCTTTCTTTCTGTCTTTCTTTCTTTCTTTCCTTCTTTCTTCTTTCTTTTCTTTCTTTCTTTTGAGACAGAGAGAGACAGATAGAGAATGGGCGTGCCAGCAGCCTCTCAGCTGCTGTGAATGAATTCTAGACGTGTGCGCCCCCTTGTGGGCAAGTGTGGCATTGCGCCCTTACATCACTACGTCTGGCTAAACGTAGGACCTAGAGAATCAAACGGATGTTTTTAGGTTTGTCAGGCAGGCACCTTAACCGCTAAGCCATCTCTCCAGCCCTTTATTTATTTATGAGAGAGTGAGAGAATCAGATAGAGAGAATGGGTGTGCCAGGACCTCTAGCCACTGCAAACGAACTTCAGATACATGCACCGCCTTGTGTATATGGCTTATGGGGATACTGGGGAATTGAATGTGAATCCTTTGGCTTTGTAGGCAAGCACCTTAACCACTAAGATATCTCTCCATCCTGTGTTTGAGAGGTAGATCCTTGCTGAAATAAAAGGATGAAACCACACCATTAGAGGTTTTACAAAACCAAAAGTGCATCCTTCACTTGGAGTTAAAGTATTGTGATAGTTTGAATATATGTCCCCCAATATATTCAGTATTTTATTAGTTTATAGTTTGCATCTTCAATCACCTTACTAGAGGCAATGTTACTGGGGGCCGGTTTTAAGGTGTGGTGATGGTTTGAGAGTCCATTGTAAAGATATGCAAAGTGTGCCTAGCAGGAGTTCCTGAAGTGTGCTGTGTGACCTTTTGGCTGTAGTTTTGCTCTGTGTGCTGTGGTGGCTGGTTGGCTTTTGCTCTCTCTGCTCGGCCCTGTGAAGAGCAGGCTGCTTCTCCTGCCTTTATGGAACTTCCCCTGGATCTGTAAGCTTCAATAAATAATATCCCTTCCTCCGTAACTGTGCCTGGTCTGGAAGTTCATCTCAGCGAACCTGAAGCTGTCTGCAACAAGTATTAACACAGAGAAGAAAACCTCAGTCCATGTCAACACAGAAAACAGAATCAAGAGTTTGTGACATTTTTGTGGGGTAGAAGGACTACTGGGACACAGAAGACCACCAGAGGTGGCTGAATAACAGCAAAAGCACCCCTGGCATTGTGTCCTATTGATAGAGCTTTGAGAAGAAACAGCTCTCTGCTCTCCTGGGTTTTCTTTGCAACCATCACCAAGGTAGCTAATGAGAAGGTCCAAGCATCCCACAAGCAAGAATACTGTTTAGACCCCAAATTTCTGTTAATGGTGGTGAGAATCAGTCTGTGCATATGAATGTGGGTATATGATTAAGACATCAAGGAACAAAATATGTTGAAAGAAGGTTAATTAAAATGTAAGCTTGGCAAGGATTAAAATTTTGGACAACTTTAAAACTTTTTAAATGTTGCCACTGTAATATGCCCTTAGGTTCCTACTTATTTCTTTAATTGCCATCTGTTAAGTGAACAGTGATAATGTAATAGAATGAAGTTTTCCCCAAGATGTTGGTATTAACTCTGCTTTAAAAATTCACTTCCATATGAAAGTTTAATTGTATTTATTTACTTTTGCTTTGTCGAGTATTGATCTTTCTAAGCCACCTGCTCTTGTTCTCTTGCCTTACCAATATGTTCAGCTGTATGTAAGCACTGTCTCAATGTTCCTGTGATGTTGCAAATGAAAACCCCATGCCACTGTTGCCCTGTGAAAACTCCTGTGTTGGACTTGATGACAAGAAGGAAAGGTGTTTTAGGAGTCCAGTGTGGATGTAATCCTTGTCTTTGCAACTTACTATCTAAACAACTGTGAATTTTGTTTAGGCAGAAAGCACCATAACATTTACAAATACTTCTGTAGGAGTTGGTAGTTACGAGATTTTACATGATTTTCTCTGATTTTCTACTTTAAAGCGCAAAATATTATCTGAAGCAATCAGGATATTTACCACAACTTGATGGTTAAGATGAAGTTTCTGATTATTTTTCTATATCTGGGGTAGTAAATATGGAAAGATGGATACATACTGATGTAGCCTATTTTTCTAGATTAGATGCAGAGTTCATGCATCATGTACTGGAAACTTGTACTCCACAGAAATAAAATGAGTGCTGAGAAGTACCTGGAATATCAACATGTCAAGCATTTAATATGCAGTAAAAAGGCCGTGTCGCTACAAAGGACATGAGACATGAACTCATACAGATATGGAGCATAAGGAGCAGATTTGAATGGCTTATCCTTGATGCCTTCCAGAAACCGTTAAGGCTTTCCCCTTAATATGTACTTTTGTCATTTCTGCCCTAACTCCTAAGTCTTCTATTTCCCCAGAATACCAAAATAAGACCCCTCTCTTGTGGTTCAATTCAATTCTACAGCAATTGAGATATGGTTTAGAACTGCAGTGCTTTTTGTTCAGCCTGCATTGCCTCATTAACTGGTGAGTTGAGGATAACCAGCTCTTAAGTTTATGCAATGAAATATTGCCTACGACTTCATTCCCTATATAGGCTGTGACTATTGGAGGTAAGGCACCATGTATCATACTTGCGTAGTGTCCACCACAAGAAATTCTTAACATTTATTCAACACATACATAGTACTTGGTTATATTTTCCCACTGGAGGAACATACTGAGGACAGGACCTGGATAATTAATTGAAATCACCCAACATCATAAACTGGTAACTGTTCATGCAAATCATTTTCTGACACTTAAATTTGTATGAATTCTCAGAGGCTGAAGATAAAACCAGAAATGAAAGTGGTGATGGGTATCAACCAGAAATGATTTTGTGTAGATTTCCATTAATTCTGGTTGCTTTTCTCTATGAAAGTTCTTTCTGTTCTAACTATGATTTCTGTTCTAACTATGAGCCACTCGAGGGTACAGGAAAATACAGCTTCTTCTGGAAGCCATTCATGCATTGAGTTTGCAACTT
Source organism: Orientallactaga sibirica (assembly GCA_036365145.1). NCBI lineage: Eukaryota > Metazoa > Chordata > Mammalia > Rodentia > Dipodidae > Orientallactaga > Orientallactaga sibirica. The sequence continues at coordinate 22,118,275 of JAEOAD010000006.1, forward strand.
GATTCTAACTTTCTGTCCCTTTTGGCCAAAACAAATAGCCATTATTGTTTCTGCTTACTGGGATTGCCATTGTTACCATTCATCTCTCCATCGCGTTGTACAGAGAGGCACAAATGTACCACTGATACTAGATAAGATAGCCATCTAAAGATGTGTATAGACAAATGGGAAATGATAAGATTTTAAGATGACATTTTTTTAGATAAAAATTTAAATTTATTTTTCAAATCTTGGAGACTTGAAAATCTCCAAGCCAACACCACCATAAGGGATAAGGTAGCTATTATATTACTCAGATTAAATAAAACTCAAACACACAAATGAAGATGGCAGTGGTCGTTTGAAAGCCATGTGGTCAAAATGTGTAAAGGAGGGCTGATGGACATTACTTGAACAGGCGACAGCACTCCCAGAATTGGCATGCTGTGAGGTGTGGGGTGCAAGAACTCTTCTGTCCATCCTCAGTCTCACCTCTCCTCTTCCAGCTGTGAATGGACTTTTATTTGAAAAAAAAAAGGAATATAATTTATCTTAGTAATTTGTTAAATTTTCAAGAACAGAAGCTGACACTCATTTTGAGAAACTAGTGTAGATGTGGAAACATTTGAGAAAGTGTATCAGGGGCTGGAGCGCTCACTTTGTGGTTACCACACTTGCCTGCAAAGCTAAGGACCCAGGTTCAATTCCCCAGGTCCCACATAAGCCATAAGCCAGATGCACAAGGTAGCACACGTTTGCAGTGACTAGAGGCCCTGGTGTGCCCATCCTCTCTCAAATTCTCTCGCTCTCTCTGTTTCTAATAAATAAATTTTAAAAAATTTTAAGAGAGATTAATTTGTTTTTAAAAAAGAAAGTATATTAATGACTACTGCTGATAATTCTAGGCTGATGCGATTAATTTATTATTATACTTACTAATATTATTTATATATATATTATTTTTCATTTATTAACCAGTGGGTACATAGCAGGAACATGGAAAATGCTCCATAAGCATTCATACAAATTTATTTAACAGATATCTACTGGGTACCTATGGCATGTTTGCTTTTTTTTTTTTTTTTTTTTTTTTTTTTCTTATCCCTAAATTTAAGCTCTTTTTATCCATAATTTCTGACAGGGAAGCTGAGATTTTCATTCTTAATAAAACCACCCATGGTCAAATAATTAGAAAGCGGGAGAGCCAGAATGATGACTCAGAGCCCATACTATTAAATCAGATGCCCTACTGCCTCATTCAATATATCATGCCTGGAATTATGAGGTTATATCACACTGCATAATTTTGTTCTCACATAGAAAGAACAGGAGATGAGCCTAATGAAAGCTAATAAAAAAGAAGAAAATAAAGTCATTCCATTTTTAAAATTTATTTTAAAAAATTTAATTTAATTTATTTATTTGAGAGAGAGAAAGAGGCAGATATACAGAAAGTGAATGGGTACACTGGGGCCTCTAGCCACCTCAAATGAACTCCAGATAAATGTGCCACCTTGTGCCTCTGGCTTACCTGCTTACTGGGGAATCAAACTTGGATCCTTAGACTTTGCTTTAACCACTAAGCCATCTCTCCAGCCCAAAGTAATTCCTTTAAAGTTCTCTACTTTTGCAATATTAAGGTAAAGGAAAAGTTTCATTTATTCCTTTCTCTTCCAATTTTACCTCAACACGTTATGTGCTTCTGGTAAGGTTTTAATGACAAACTCTGGTTAAAACTTTTAAATCTCTGAAATCAATCATTTGACACTTTCTGTTGTTCAAACATAACATGATGGCTATTTTTAAATATATATTATTAATTTTTATTATTTATTTATTTGAGAGACACAGAGAAAGAGGAGAGAGAGAGAGAGAGAGAGAATAAATGGGCATGCCAGGGCTTCCTGCTATGAAAAAAACATGTGCCTTTTTGTGTATCCATCTTAGGTGGGAACTGGGGCATCTAAGGGCCATCAGGCTTTGCAAGCAAGTGCCTTTAACCACTAAGCCATCTCTCCAGCCTCATGATGGCTAATTTTAAGCTACACATACAAGATGGAAAGAGGTGAATACTGAGTTACAGAAAGCCCAAAGTATCCCAAGTAAGACCAAACCAGAAAAGAAGACCATGGGACACATTCTAACCCAATGGGCCAAAGACAAAGAGAGAATCTTGACAGCAGGAGGAGACAAGAGACTCTTCACACATAAGGGACTTGCATCAGGCGGGTGTCACCAGGCTTCTCCACAGACACTTTGCAAGCCAGGAGGAGGTGGGGGTGATCAAGTCAAAGCGCTGAAATAAAAACCTGCCAACCAAGAAGGCTATGCCTGGGCAAAGATTTTCTTCAAAAATGAAATGAAGGCAGAGACATTCCCTGATGAATGAAAGCTGAGGGAATTCACCACCTCTTCACCTTATGAGCACTGCTGAAGGAAATGCTGACGGGAATGAAAAGGTGCTAATTAACACCATGAGAACATATGGAAGAATAGAACTCAGCAGGGAAAATAAAGTCAAATTCAGAATAATATCATAAGGGTGGAAGGTAAATCATTTATATGGCTAGAATAAAGGTCAAAAGTCAAAACTAACATACATAACTATAACTATAGCTACAATGACTGGTTAGGGACTGTATGATCTAAACATGTAGATTATGACATCAAAAACAAAACGAGGAGGCAGCAAGAGTAGTTTCTGTATGGGAATAAAGTTAACTGAGCAGTTGAAAAGAGTTTGTTTCAAGGCAGGCCTCAAGGGCCGAGGTGTGTGCCGCTGGTTCTTCTGAATGGGACCCAGGATGAGACTGTTGATTCCCTGTCACAGTGGACAATTGTTACTTGAGAAGTGACACATTCTAGAGTGAAATACACTATTTTGAAGCATGAGAAATTTAGGCTTTGTACTATTTTTGGTACATAGAAGTGACTTCCTTGTGGTATTCTATTCACAACTTAGGTGGTCCTGCAAGTTCCTCAGATGTTGACCTGATTGCAGAGCCAGGCAGTTAACAGCCATGAGTTTGTCCACCTGGATGTTAGGAGCCCTGGAAGATCTTTGTTCCCCTGTGGCTAGCTGATTCTCTCAATCAGTTTTCTCAAGGGCCAGATCAGCCTTCTAACATCTCCTGATAAGGAAATGAAGAGAACAAAAATATTCCTAGAAATTTATCTATGAGGATCTGTAATGTATGGTGTCTATTCAGCTCTCCCAGCCAGAACCGATACTGGGAAAGGTGCCACTCCACACTTGGCCGCTCTAGACCCGTGCCTTCTGGAGTAGCACCGTTCTCGGGGAGGATCTGCTGTTGGCAGCGTTTTGCATCATCTCTCTGTTCATGCGCAGGCCGAGGCTTCAGCCAGCCAGGAGGAGGCGCAGGCCCAGGATGCGCAGACATCTAGAGATGTCTGGGAGACGAGGACTGCTCAGCGGGCTGCGTGCAGCTCACCCAAGCCTCACCCCTTAAGTGCAGTAAAACACACAACCGCGTGCTCCTCACTTGCCTGAAGCCTATCACAGTTCCTTGGATGCCCGCCTTGTTCTTTCTAGAAAATCCCATTACATTGAGGAATCAACGTCTTCATACTCTTTGGGCACACTCATGTCCCAGAAAGAGGAAACTGAGCACTCCCCTCTCTGGGTGCACAATTCTCTTAAAAATAGAATTACTTAATAGACACCAGGAGACCTGTGGGGAACTAAAGTCACAGGAGGGACCAACCCACGCTTTTTTTTTTTTTTTTTTTTTTTTTAACTGGGTTCTGGGTAAAACAAAATGAGAAAGAGGAGCGGTGGGGTCTGAAAGTTGCCAGTAGTCAGATATGGAACTGGTGTCTTTACATTTAGGCATAAAAAAAGTATAAGATGCAAGCTTTACTTCAACTTAGTAGGTTTATAATGTACAAGAGTGTGAGAGTGTAAGTTGATAAGTATATATCAAATATATTTATATAGTTATTGATAGTAGCCGTTTGTGATGAGGTATTGAAGTTCATTATGCCATTCTGATTTGCCATTCTATTTTGGTACGCTTGAAATTTTCTATACATTTCTGAAAAGCCCAGCCCAACTACTGGCAAGATTTGCACCTCTCACCCAGTTTACGCTTCTTATTCTTTGCCAGTGTTGCCCCAAGTCATGCTCAGGAAACCACGGGAGGGAGATGGGGAACTGCTCAGATGACCAGCTTTCTCTCCTCGGTCCATTTCCACATGTTTCTCAACTCCTGCTGCCCTCTCTGAATTATTTCTGGCTCTTCCAGGGCTATGTTAAAAGCTGTGAAGAGAAGAAAAGGGCCCAAGGAGGTTGTCACGGAGCGTTCATGCAAGTGTGAGATATATCCAAATGCTGAATGCGGGGCCATTCACGTCCCAGGATTCACTTTCTGAATCATTTCACTAGGGAGGCCTCTGCAGCCTTAATCCCCATATACGTAGCACCATTTCTGGTTGGCCATCTTCAAACACCTCAATCCCACCTGCAACACACACACACACACACACACACACACACACACACACACACACACACACACGGGGCGGTGAATATCTCTAGTCATTTTTCTGTCAGAGATCATTCACTCCTACCAGGAAGCCCTCCTAAGAACCATCTTGGTCAACATAATGCAAGAAGGGTAACTATATTTCAGCAGCACCCCCTGCTGGAGGGGGTCTCCCACACCAGGCATGAAGAAGCCTCTTCAGTGTGCTAGCCTTGAGAGAATCCTTCAAACTGCAGGAGCTGAGAGGCCGGCTGTGGCTTTGTCTGTCATACGTGGGGATCTGTGCGGACTCACTGATTTTCGCAGTTCACCAGTTCCCAAAGGAATGTAGAGCCGTTCCTGGTTTTGACCCATGCCTGCTGCCCGCGATGAGAGGCCGGCTAGGAGCTCTCCTAATGCAGCTTGTGGGAGACAGCTAGTACTGTTTTCCTTCCAGAACATGTGACAATCTCCGCTTCAGCCTCCTCAGAGGAAACCTTCCCTCCCAAGCTCACCACAGTCAATCTCCTTTTCTTGTAATTACCATAGATGAAAAGTGTTGGCATAAATGTGATCAAATTGTGTTTGGATTATGAAATATTGCTGGTACCTCCATCTAGAAGGTGCAGGGATACTTAACACCCTTCAGCCAAAAATCAGAAGCAAGCAGGAATTCACAGTTAGCTCTTCTTGCATTCGCGAGCATTTTAAAGCAATGCCCTCCGTGACAGTTGGGGGGGGGGAGGTGAGATGCAAATAAACTGCTAAGTAGTGTTGTTGATTGTTTTGTAAAGCCTCTTAGGAATCAATAAAATCCCATTTTAGGTGATTAACATCGCACCTTCTGTATGCATCACACTGATAGAAACAGAAGCTGCTATAGGAAGAGGGTTGTAGTTTATATCTACAATTTACTAGCCTCCAGCTATCTGAAATAGAACACTCCAAAGAAATCAATAGGAACTGGAAAAGGGCTACCTCTTATTTCTCCAATTATCACTTAGAGAGGTCTTTGTTGTGTGAAATCACAATACAGAAATCACCTTGTTTTCACTGTAGAGACAGAAAACAGGGATTAAAACAAAAGAGGAGAGGGAAGAGGCCAGTGTCCAGCAATTAAGGTTCTTATCCAAACAAAAGACCTAGTAAAAGTCCAGTCCTTTGAATGGCAAGGGATCCAACTGAGAAATTCATACATTTGTCATCATTGTTTTTACTAAAAAGAACTATACACCAGTCTGCCAACAGCTCCTGTTTTGTATTTGTTCTGAGGAACAGTCTTCTGTCAAGCAGTTGTTTACAAATTTCAAGACATTTAAGGCCTATTTAAAAATTCCTCAAGTTCTACCTGTCAGCCACTCAGCTGCAGTTGGCGCATGGTCCCTCTCAGTGCCATCTGGATAATGCTCACTTTGACTCGGGGGATGAAATATTGGATAAGGTGAACCATCTGACTCCCTTCCCCTCCTTGTGATGTATTAGAAGGTACCTGGCACAGAGTCTAGTCTGGCTTGGAAGGAAGACTAATAAAAAGTGAGAAACAGAGACCATAGAGACAAGCCCTGTTCTTGCAGATTGCTCACACAGCACGAGGGACATGGCCAGGATTGGCCCTGCAGCAGAAGAGTTCTCACCCGCTCACCATTCAGTCACTCCATTAAGGACAGTTTAAACTTTAGAATTCTATTGAATTGAGCCTTCTGCTTCAGAAACGCATCATCCATACATAATGGTAACAGTGATAATCATGATGGTATGTTATCCCAGTGGATGGTCCAAACTCCCCATGACCTAGGTTAGGAGAAGGATTCTAAGGGATTTGAATGTCTTGCCCAAGATTGTGGCATGGCCAGTGGAGGAGTCCAGACCTGTTACAAGCATCAGTCTAGGCACACACAGTTCTTCTGGCTGAACTTACTGTGTTTCTGTACAGCTTGCCTTTCCTCTTCCAAACAACTTCCAATACACAGACCCACAGGAGCTGCACACTATGAGGTGAGCAGGCTGCTATGTTAGTCATTCCTTTTCATTCTGTCTAACTCCTGAATGTCAGCAGAAGCCAGGAATAAGCAACAGACTCTCTTCCAAAACAAATGACTCTTATATGCTATTGTGGTTTTTTTTTTTTTGGACTTGTTTCCTTTGTATATCTGTAAGTGAGCCCGCTCATATCATTCTGAATCCCTGAACATCTGTCAAGTAAAGACATGAGAGCAAAGCTAGCTTGTGCACATAGAGATGTGACTACTGGCATTTTGACATGTCCTGAACACATCTAATTTGAGATCTTTCCAGTCAAGAAGTCAACTCCAGAGGCAGAGAGGCATGGAATTGTAAATATATCCAGGATGCTTAGATTTCGCTCAATAGGTTGTTATATGGAAATCAATACAACATATGTGCAAATCAAATTAGATAATGTCTGTGAGCAGTTTGAAGTGTTCATTAACTCTAAAGCACTCACACACACACACACACACACACACACACACACACACACAACACGAGACTGTCAGATACTGGGAACGTGTCCTGGGGTTGATAACAGAAGTTCGTTCTGGTTGTGCAACTAGGAGCTAAAGGTCCCTGTGTCTTTCTAGGTCTGTTTCCTTCCTCTCTAAACTGAAGAGTTTCTCCCAGTTTTAACATTCTAAGATTCAGTCACATTTAGGGAGTTAAGCTAGATTTCTGGCACTGCTATTTTGGAAGGATGATTTTGACCTAAGCATATGCAATGCTAAATATAATGATTTCCCTGCAGTTCTGTCTCTGGTAGTAGCTTTTCTGTTTTTATTCTAAGCAGAGATGAATCTGTTTGATTCAAAGCTGGAAGCCTGGGTGTGCTGGGTGCATTCAGGCTGTATTGTCTATGATGTCTAGAATCGTCTGCAGAAAAGCAGCAGGAATCTCAAGCAAAGCTGGGATCTCCGTCACCCGCTAACTCAGAGGTAAATGTGTAGAAACTGAGCGAAATCCATGAAGAGTTGAGCTGAAGTACCCTTACTTACGCAGATCCCATTAACTGAAGAACTGCATAAATATTTCAGGGTAAAAATTAGTAGTTTCTGGAACAGTGGTCACTCGACCAGAGAGTGACTGTGTTCTGTGACTGGCACCAAGAAGCCTAATTGAAATGAACCATCGGAGGTTGGACACACAACACCACAGTCGTGTGACTGCTGGGACTTTTTGAAGCCAGAGCTGGAGTACTGCTGACCAGCCATGCGAACTTGTTAAGCAGTAAGGACCAGGGTTGAGCAGCTCATCAGAAGTGGAAGCAGAAACTTGCTGGCAGTTGGGGTCCATGGCTCAGCAGCAGCTGACATGTTCTTGTCATGGCCTCCAGCACTTCAAGATCATGGAAGAATAGCAAAGAGCAACTTGCATCGACTGTCAGAATACTTGCAGATGGGTCTCTCCAGTCACAGAGGATCTTTCAACAATGAAGACACAATGGGAGGGTGGCAATGAATTGATGGGATGAGAAAACCCACCAAGGACTACGAAGAGTAAGCCATGCCCTTAAAAAGTCTGATATATAAGCACAAGTTTCATGGTGAGAATACATGTTTTTGTGACTCTGACAAACTATGAGAGAAGGGCAGAAGAAAGGTGAGAGCATTCTACCCTGGTCGCATGAAATAGAGACTACGAAAGGAAAGGCTTCAGTAAAATTTAGCTCATGAGCAGAGATAAAAAGAAACTCTCTTCACTGCCATCTGTAAAAAGCAGGTTCTCTAACTAACCAAGAGTGGGAGCACTGATCCAAGGGGGTAAACATGGGCAGACTTTTTGATGGGCATAACTTCTCCATTTAGCCAGAGAACAGAGTCAGATTCCCCTCTGTGGTTTATGACCTTCTAAGCATAAGCTTCGAACTTGGTTTTCCTAGATGATGGTGAATACTAGGTAGACCCAAAATGCATCAGAATGACCAAAAGAGAAAGTCAAGTGCCTAGTATGAGCCAAGTCTTCTCTATCTCACCCACCAGGGTCAAGAAAGCATTACAGACGAGGTGGAAGGTTAAACATGACTGCTACTCTCAGAGCTAGCCAGAGAACCTTCTCCAAGGAAATGGCAGTAGACACAGAGGAGACTCAAAACTCATGAAAATTAAAAAAAAAAATGAGTCTGTGAGGGCAAAACTAAAGGAAAGTTTAAAAAATATTTTTTATTTTTCTTTATTTATTTGAGAGAGAGAAATGGGGGCAGAGAGAGAGAGAGAATGGGTGCGCCAGGGCCTCAAGCCACTGCAAACAAACCCCAGATGTGTGTGACCCCTTGTGCATCTGGCTTATGTGGGTCCTGGAGAATTGAACTTGGGTCCTTTTGCTTCACAGGCAAGTGCCTTAACCACTAAGACATTTCTCCAGCCCTTGTTTTGTTTGTTGCGTCAGGTTTCACCCTGTGGCTTGTTGCTCCTCACTGGCCTCAAACTCATGGTGATCCACCTACCTTAGCTTCCCAAATTCTTGGATTAAAGGTACATGTAACACCTAAAGGAGTTCTCTAGAGGAGACTTCTCACACACCCTCCAAGACTTGGAGAGCTTTGCAAAGGAGGGCATAGAAGAATGTAAGAACCACAGGGTGTGAAGTTGTATTGTGAGGCATTGTCCTTCCCACAGGAAGTGACTAGTGCAACCACACCCCGCTAAGGGTACCAATATCCTTCTGAAGAGGGTCTCCAGAGGAAAAAGACTAGGGTTCGGGAGACATCAAAAGGTAACAGACAGGAATATGATCAGTTTGTTATAGTATGCTCATATATTAAAGTTCCCAATGGAATTACTTTTTTGTTGTTTTGTTTTTTCAAGGTAGGGTCTCACTGTAGCCCAGGCTGTCCTGGAATTCACTATATAGTCTCAGGTTGGCCTCCAACTCATGGTGATCCTCCTACCTCTGCTTCCTGAGTGCTGGGATTAAAGGTGTGTGCCAGCACACCCAGCTCCAATAGAATTACTTTTAAAGAAAGAACCTCTTGTTTGGTATACTTTAGTTTTCAAAGCATGCCCACAAATTAATCTTTATTTTTATTATTTTCTTTTACAGGTGTGGGAAAGCTGCCACATGATTTATGTAAATCCTATAATGACTTTTTGTCATTTGATGATGAAGATATAAACTGACCAAAAAGGAGCTTATCTTCAGGGTAATGCCTGTTTTTAATCTTTCAGCTTTTTTTTTATTATTTTATTTATTTTGGGAGAGAGACACAGACAGAGACAGACAGAGAGGGAGAGGGAGAAAGATAGAGATGGGCACACCAGCAGTCTCTCAGCTGCTGTGAATGAAATCCAGATGTGTGCGCCCCTTTGTGGTCAGGTGCGGCATTGCGCCCTTGCATCACTTTGCATCTGGCTAAACGTGGGACCTGGAGATTGGAACCGGGTTCTTAGGTTTAGCAGGCAGGTGCCTTAACCGCTAAGCCATCTCTCCAGCCCTCTTTCAGCTTTTAAAGGAGCTTTAGTAATACTTATATTGGGCCAGCTTCTGTCAAGTGTGGTAGCTCATACATAATCACAGCATTTTGAAGCATGAGACAGGAGGATTGATAAGAGTTTGAGGCCACTTGGGCTATATAAGACTCTTAAAATTATTTTTAAAAATTGAATAGCTTCTTTAAAAAAATAGTTTTGGGCTGAGGATGTATCTCAGTGGTACAGCACTTGCTTAGTAAGTGTGAGGCCCTAGGAAGATCTCTAGCTCTGTATAAAAAAACAAACAAAACCCACAAACCATTAGTTTTTAACAACAAAAATAACATCTATAATTATCATGATGATATTGGTAATAAGGATGACAATTCATTAAGCACTTGCCATATATTGGAAATTATGGTAAATATTTGCATGTATTGACTAATTCATTTATTTTTACCTTTTTACTGATAATCTCCTGTTACAGTTACCTTCATGTGGCAGGGACAAACACCAACTAGAAGCATCTTATGGGAAGAAAGGGTTTATTTCAGGCTTACTGATTCCAGGGGAAGTTCCATCATGGTGGAAGAAATTGGCTCATGTCCATACATCCTTTGCAGAGAGAGAAAAACCAATGCCAGCAAGCATAGATAGTCAGAACTGAAACTGGCTCTCAACACACCTAGTAGGGCTGGACTCAAGATCTGCCCCCAATGACACACCTCTGGCAGAACTCTACCTACTAGAGACTTATGAAAGTAGCTTAATGTTAATCAAAAATACCAGAGTCTATGGGGCCAATACATTCAAACCACTATATCTCACACACACACACACACACACACACACACACACACACACACACACACAATATAGCATGGGCTGGAGAGATGGCTTATGGCTTAGTGGCTGAGGCGCTTGCCTGTGAAGTTTAAAAACCCAAGTTTGATTCCCCAGTACCCACGTAAGCCAGATGCACAGGGTTGTCATGTGTCTGAAGTTGGTTTGCAGTGGCTAGAGGCCCTGGTATGCCCATTCTCTCTCTGTATCTGCGTCTTTCTCCCTGAAATAAATAAATAAAATTTAAAAAAGAAAATAAACCACGATCATAATCCCAAAACCTGCCTCCACTGAATTCTTCTTTACAGCTAACCCATTTTCTACTTTGATGTCATCATTTTTCCCCTTTCATTAGTTAGGGCTTGTGTAGGTCGCATCACCCATTGTGAGGTCATGAGTACCGTGGTCACTTTGTGTCTAGAAGACCATATTGTAAGCACTCGTCCCCTTCCTTTGGCTGTTACATTCTTTTTGCTACCTCTTCAGCAATGGTCCCTGAGCCTTGAAAGGTGTGATAGAAATGTGTCACTTAGTGCTGGACACTTTACTGTTGCTTCTTCTGAGCACTTTGGTGAGTTTGAGTCACCCCAGTGGTCACCACCATCTGAAAAGAGAAGCTTCTCTAGTCAAAAGTGAGAGTTGTGTTAATACATGGACATCAACATAAGTATTTAGAGAGCAATTTGGTGGGCATATATTGCCCAATTTAATTCATACAATTTTTGAAAGGAAATTAGTACTGTTTACCCTGAAGGATCTAAAAACGCAAGTGTTATGTTTCTTGTAAAAGGCTACACACTAGTCAGTGCTGGAGCTTAGCCTTGGCTCCGTGTCGGTGTTAATGTGGTAGCATCATTAGCACACACATTAATTACACACACATTAATTACACACACATTAATTACACACACATTAATTACTAGGTCCTTGTTGCTTCACTCCCAAAGTGGGACATATCTCCATGCTCTGTCACCTTTATACTCTGTGTCCTTTATACTCCAGCCAATACGATTCAAGACTCTTCATGATCCATCACCAGTCTCCAAGACAGTTTGACACAGCGTCAAAGAGCATGACATTACATCAGGGAGTCGGGCCGCAAATACCGGCTCGGCAATGGACTAGTTGTGATATCTAAGGCATTTAACCTTTCTTGGGTTCAGTTTCTTTTCTATAAGTGTGAGGAACACCACCTACCTTACAGTGGTAGAATACACATGAAAATTCAGTGCAATCACCATATAAATTATTGGCATGTAGTAAAGGTTTCAAGTAGGTAATTATGGTGTTTCTGCTTCCTGGAGGCTTTTGTTGCTTGGCTATATATCCTAAGTCACCTCAGCTTCCGCTGCAGGAGAAGAAATTACTGAAATAAGTATTGAGGACCTGCTGGGCCAGGCATTATGCTGGCCACTTGCAGTAGATAAACATGTAATTCTTGATCTCAAGGAAATTATCTGACAGGTAAACCTAATAGATACCTCCAAAGTCAATGCAACAGAATGTGATAACACAGGCTTGAATAGCAGACTAAGGGAGCCCAGAGGAAGGGCTGTTTTCACTTGTGAGCAGTCAAGGCATGTTTGTGGATTGTGCTATGAAGTGAGACACATCTCAGTCCTGTGTCCACTCCTCCTAGTGGACAAGATGGCCAGGCAATCTTTCGGTGTGGATGTTAATGAGCAGTGGGCCAGCATAAGGTAAGAATGTCGAGACGCATCTGGTCATTGAATTCTCAAGTTGTTAATTTTTTTTTTTTTTTTTTTTTTTTTTTTTCTACAAGAGGAATGGTAAGACTTCTGTGCTCAACTAAAAGACAAAAATTCAGGCCTGTAGTTTTGCAGTATAAGAAGGGCTTCTAGGGGTCACCATCATGACGCTCTCTGGGAGAAGATGGACATGAGGCCTTCCTGTAGCTATCATTTGCTTTTGTCCTGGTCACTAAAAAAATTTTAAAAAATGTCTTGCCTGTGAGATTCTGTTTTCGGCTCCACCAGTCAACCAAGAACCCAAACCACCCTGGTCTCTCCTGCGGCAGTTTCCTTGACAACCAAGGCCCAGTCAGAAAACACATCAACCCACAGTGGGGCCATGCGAATCTCTGCAGCTCGACTTTTAAATAGTAAGTGACCACATCGGGCTTCTCTCCTGCCCAAATGCCAGCCCAGCTGTCATCATTTTGTATTTGTAATGCACCTTTCATCTGGGAAGCTCAAAGCACAACATGGGTCTTGCCTTCATGAGATGAATGTTATCATTATTCACGTTGCTCCCATAAGGAACAGGAATGGAAAAGAAATAATCAAAGGGTTCTCCAATGGACTCCTTTTTGTCCTCCTTATCTTCCTCTCCCTTCCTTTAATATTTTTTTCTTAACCAACATCCCAGGTACTCCCTTGCAGTTACCCTTTTCAGGTGTCTCTGTACATACCTTATGGAAAGGCTGGAGTCAAGATCACAGAATTTTGCGAATTTTTCAGTCAGTGCAGCCCCTCTCCCCCATCCCCAATCTCTGCAGCTCCATTGATCTTCTACAGTTATTGAAGTCAAAGCAGACAGATGCCCAGGCAAAGTGCTGCTGTTGAGGTTCGTGTTCTGGCTGGCTGGGAACTGTCAGAAAAGAAGGGAGGTCAGAGTCACTTCTCTTTGTCTGCACCTGTCTCTAATGGCCGCGCCACAGGGACTCATACCTGGGGTGCTCCTACTAGTAAGAAAAATACTGAGAGTCCACATTTACAAATAAATTTGCTAATGATGGTCGTTCAGAGCAGAGCTTCTCTCCATAATTAATGTCCCGTAAGTCACATGAATCTGGAGTTTGCAGTGGCTAGAGGCCCTAGTGTGCCCATTGTCCCCCCCTTCTGCCTCTTTCTTTCACTCATAAATACATAAATAAATAAAAAAAATAAAAAGTAGAGGTGTCAGTTGCTTTGTAATCCCAGTACTGGGGAGGCAGAGACAAGCTGTAGCTGGCTAGGTTAGCCTGGGGCTGGATGGCTAGTTAGTTTAGCCAATCAGTGAGTTCCAGGTTCAGTAAGAGAGTTTGTCTTAAAAATATGGTAGAAAATATAGAGGAAGACATCTGACACAAATCTCTGGCCTCTACAATCCACGCATGTGCATGGGTACTCCCCCCAGATGCATGCCTGCACACATATGAACATGTATATATATACATACACAAGTATACCATGCACGTATACACATGCAAAAGAAGAAGAGGAGGAGGAAGGGGAGGATCAGGGGGGGAATATAGAGATGCTAGGGAATAATCTGTCTGCATTGGACCTAAATGATGTCACTTACTCCCAGATATGTCTTCCTGGAGTGTGAGAATATGATCATGTTTGGAAGGAGGGGTTTTGTAACCAGAAGGTAAAGATCAGAAGTGAGGTCACCCTTCCTGATGTAGGGCGAGCCCAGACTCTCATGACAAATTCCATTCTAAGAGTCAGAAGAGGAAAAGGCAGGGACTGTGGTGGTTCCATTCAGGTCTCCCCCATAAACTTAGGTGATCTGAATGCTACCTTCCCAGATGATGGAGATTTGGGAATTAGTGCCTTCTGGAGGCAGTATGTTTTGGGGGGTGGGCTTATGGGTGTTATAGCCAGTGTCTCCTTGTCACTGTTTGGCACACTCTCCTATTGCTGTGGTCCATCTGAGGTTGGCCAGGGGTTGATGTCCACCCTCTGCTCATGCCATCATTTTTCCTGCAATCATGGAAGCTTCCCCTTGAGCCTGTAAGCCAAAATAACCCTTTTTTTTTTTTTTTCTACAAGCTTCTCTTGGTTGGGTGTTTCATGCCAGCAATGCAAACCTGAGTGCAACAGGGACCAAAGGAGGAAAAGCAAGGGAAGGTGGTGGCAGACAGTGGAGTTATGCTGTCACCAGCCAGAGAAGGGCTGGGCAGCGCAGCACAGGCTGGAAGATGGATGGAAGAGTCCTCCCTTAGAGCTTGTGGAGGGAATGCAGTCCTTCTAACAGCCCAAGTTCAGAGCTGAAGCCTCTAGAACTTTAGGATTGTACATTTTGATGTTCTATGTCAGCAACGTTGTGGTGCTTTATTGCAGCATACCTAACACAGTATTCCCTTGAGCCCTCCCCAAGGTCAGTGCGGCCCAGCCTGGAGCATCTCCCTCTTCCCTCAGTGCAGGTGATGCTCAACTCACCTCTGCCCTGTGTTGGGCTTTTGGCCTCATTTTATGGCTCGTAGTGGTGACTTAGACAGAGTGCAGCGACACTGGCCCTGGGACTAGAGCAGTTTTCTGCTAGATCATGAATGAGATTCTCTCACGAGATTCATGTAGGGAGTGTGTATACAGTCACTGTAATCTTAAAGGAGACAAATGAAAATTCAGAATCTTGTCAACCAAATGGAGCCTACTACTTGGTGTGTGTGCATGTGAAAGTGGTGTATGAACTTGTGTATGCACATGCACACACCCTATGCATATGTGTTCAAAGGCCAGAAGCAGATATTGGGTATGGTTGTTTTTAATTCCTCCACCTTACTTCCATGAGCATCTCTCATGGAAACTGGAGCACATCCTTTTTCTATTTTCTTTTTCTTCCATTAAATTGGCTAACCAGCAAGCCCAGAAAATTTCCTGTCTCAGCTCCACTCAGTACTGGGATTACAGACATGCAGGGCCACACCCCTAGCCTTTGATGTGTCTCTTAAGGATCAAATTCAGGTCCTTGTGCTTTGCACAGCAAGTGCTCTTACCTGCTGACCCATTTTCCTAACCCTTGACTATTTTTAAAAAAAAAAAAAAAATCTGGGCTGGAGAGATGGCTTAGTGGTTAACCCGCTTATCTGCAAAGCTAAAGGATCTAGGTTTCATTCCCCAGGACCCACATAAGCCAGATGCACAGGGTAGTGCATGCATCTGGCGTCTGCAGTGGCTCAAGGCCCTGGCGCACCCAATCTCTCTCTCTCTCTCTTTCCTTTCTTTCTCTCTGCTTCTTTATTTCTCTCTCAGATAAATAAATAAAAATAAAAACCCAAAAGATGAAAAAGAGTTGGACTTGTTTAAAATTAACAAGTTATTTAAACTCTAAAAGATATTGTCATATAAAAGAGTCCACTCTTCACACATTTGTCTTTAATCTTAGACTTTAGTCAAAGGTGACTGTACCCTCACTTAGGACTCCGAAGGGAATAGCGCCCCTTCAAAGGAGACCAGACTTCGGTCTTCCTAAAGCTGCACGAGGTACTGCTGCCATCTTGTGGTCGATGGGTAGAAGCGCACCCCGTTTGTTTTCTACTCCCTCTGGCCAACAGCGTGTCAGGGACTGGCTCCAAACATCCTTGTTTATAACGTTGAGCTTTTGTCATTTAGCTGGTGTGGCGGAGTGAGATTTCTTTTGAAACACAATAGTTAGAACACGATGCCGCTAATAAAACAGTGGCATTTTACAATACGACTTTCTTTAAAAGACATTGAGAAAATATGCTACCCGATACATTATTTTTAATTTCTAATTTATTTGTTTATTTATTTATTTTGGTTTTCTGAGGTAGGGTCTTTCTCTAGTTCAGGCTGATTTGGAATTCACTATGTAGTCTCAGGGTGGCCTGGAACTCACAGTGATCCTCCTACCTCTGCCTCCCAAGTGCTGGGATTAAAGGCATGCACCACCACACCTGGCTTTAATTTCTAATTTGATGTTGAGCCCGTGCTCACTCTGGGCGATAGTGGAAGGCGGCAGATGGACTCCTGAGGTTCAGAGTGTTCTGAGGCTGATACCCGGGCCTCTACCATCTTTGGAGCTGAGCAAGGCTACCAAACGCCAACTGGTGGGGACTTTGGTTTGGTTGTTTAATTCTTTATTAACTGCGCTTAATTTCCCCAGGAAAGAGGCTAACATAGTTTTGAGTCAAAGTTGTACACAGAGGCTATTAGTTTAAAAGAATCACTATCCGTTTCTACCTAAATTTTCTTATGGAATTTTCCAGACTGAACTTCCTTTCCATCTTCAACAACATCTCCATTTCCCAAACCCCACGTGCGCGAGGAGTCCAGATCCTGAATCAGATCTGTTTGCCTTCTACCCTTTTCTTCACCACTACTTGACGCGAACACCAAGAATGTCCATAGTTCAAGATGTTCCTTGAAAGGCCTTCTCCAAGGACGTCCCAGGAAAAGAAATGAGTTCCCCAAGCATTTCTCTCAGAACGTCAACCGACCCGTTCAACTGACTGAATTGGAGATATAAGCGGCTAGGATAGAAAACCAGTTTAGCCTCTATGTGGTTCTGAGTGGACAAACCTCAGGTAGGAAGGGAGAATCAGACACAGGATTCTTTTTTTTTTTTTTTTTTTTTTGCTTTTTCCCCTACAAATTAGTTACTTTCTAGATGGGACAAAATAACTAACAAGCTAAGGGACGAAAAGTTTTTTTCTTTCTTTCTTTCTTTTTCTTTTTCATTTTTTTCTTTCTTTTTCTTTTTCTTTTTTTTTTTTTCTTTCTTTCTTTCTTTCTTTTTCTTTTCTTTTTTTTTTTTTTTTTTTTTTTTTTTGGTCATGGTAAGGAAGGAGCTGCTCATGGCTGGGGGCAGGAACATGTGCCATCTAGTCACATTGGATCCTTAGTAAGTGTGCTACTTGGAAGGCTTCCCTCTTGCAAGTAGCACACTTACTAAGAAATGGTGAGCACCGATTATATTCAAAAGACAAGTAACGCTCATGAGTTTTCCCATAAAATAAAGAGAAGACAGTATTATTAGCTTCACCTGTCTTTCTACTCTACCCCTCCCACATGTACGTGTGGTAGGCATGCATGTGTGTTTGTATGTGTCTGGATGTGTGTGTGTGTGTGTGTGTGTGTGTGTGTGTGTAGGCCAGACATCCAACACTGTGTGTCTTACTCCATTGTTCTCCATCGTATTTCTTGAGACAGGTTCTCTAACTTGAACCCAGAGTACACACCCATTCAGCGGTTGTAGTTAGCCAGCTTGTCCAAACAATCCCTGTCTCCACCTCTCTAGCACTGGGATTAGAGGCAGGCTGTGCCACATGTGCCCAGCATTTATGTGGATGCTGGGGATCCAAACTCAGGTCCTCACGTTTGCATGGCAGGCGTTGTCCTTACTGAACCATGATCCCAGCTTCTTTGCCTGAGCCTTCAACACCCTGCAGCCTCTCTTCCATTCTCTACCTACCATTTATCCCCTTCTCTGCCCTTTGTGACAGTTCCCTTTGCCTGGAATGTCCTACATTCCCCTTTATCATATGATCCCCAACTGAGATTTTACTTCTTTATAATTATTTATTTTAAATGTTGCTATTTATTTGTGAGGAGAGAGAGAGAATGAATCACTAAATATGGGCACTTGAGGGCCTCTAGCCACTGCAGACGAACTCCAGATGCATGTGCCACTTTCTGCATCTGGCTTTATGTGGGTACCAGGGGATTGAATCTGGGTCCTTAGGTTTTGCCAGCTAGTGCCTTAACTTCTAGCTGTCTCTCCAGCCACTATTTATTATTTTTTACATAGGTTATAATTTTATTTTCCCTCTCCCCAGGTTCCTATTTCCCTGGGTACCCTCCTTAGTAAGGTTATTGGTGTGCACAGTGAGGTCAATAAGGCCCCGGTCAGGCTCTGGATATTTCCACTCACCCTGTGGCCCTTACAGTTTTCCTGCCCCCTCTTTCCCAACAATCCCTGAGCCTTGGCAGGTGTGTTAGCAGTTTGTTTTAGTGTTGAGTTCTCTTTAGACTCTATTCCATGTGTTTCACCACAGTGTGTGTTGCTGTTTGCCTAGAGCTGGTTGTTGGGCCAGCCTCCGGAGCTGCTTCCTCTGCAGTTTCTGAAGGACCCTGGTAAATATGGTAGAGGTGTGGCGCATCTTCTGGTGAGCAATTGAATATATATATATATATTTTTTGTCATATTGATGGATCTTGGATCTCCTCAGTATTGTCTGCTATCTCCTTTCTCCCCAGGATATTCTAACATGTCTCCTATTTGGGCATCTTAACCAGAAGCCAAGATTTTACTTCTTTCAGAAAACATTCATAGCTTCATTGCATCACCGTCTCAACTCAGGCAAGATCACAAATTCATTTAAGATATGTAAGCTTTTCTTTTTCCTTAGCATTATTTGTTTTGTTGCTTGGAAATTTACTGACTTTAAATAAATGAATAAGAAATGAAGAATGAAGCCGGGCATGGTGGTGCATGCCTCTAATCCCGGCATTCAGGAGGCAAAGGTAGGAAGATCGCCATGAGTTTGAGGCCACCCTAAGATTACATAGTGAATTCCAGGTCAGCCTGGGCTAGAGTAAGACCCTACCTTAAAAAAACTGAAAAATGAAAAACCAAAAAAAAAAAAAAATGTAGAATGATAAGTTAGGAATGGAAACCACTCTCATCCAACACCTCATGAAGTTTTCCTTAATTATTCTCCCTTGCTTCATCATTTAGTTTCAATAATAAATCAAAACCAGAAATTAGTGGATTAGTGATTGGGATACCTTCTGAGCAATGCATGATTAAATTTTTCCTTGTGCCAACCCCATAGAATGGTACAGCTCCTTCCATACTAGAGATGGTACACACTGCCATTACTGACCCAAGGACCGTCAGGATGTGTCAAGGATGACACATGGTGCCTTAGATTCTGAGCAGCAGTCATTCTGTTACTTCCCTAGTATTTGATGTGAAATGTCCTCCTAAGCGCGGGAGTTGGTGATTAAGCCTCACACTCAATCTCCAGTGTTGGTGGTGCTTTGGGGGAGGAGTCATGTTGGAGGAGGCGTCTCACTGGGGTGGAGCTCGAGGGTTATTAGTGTAGTTCTACTCCGTGTTCACTAGCTCACTAGCTTGCTTACTCTTTTCTGTACATATTTCATTTATTTATTTATATATTTATTTATTTATGTGTGTGAGAGAAAGGCAGAGAGAGAGAGAGAGAGAGAGAGAGAGAGAAGGAATGGGTGTGCCAGGGCCTCTAGCCAGGGCAAACAAATTCCACACACATGCGCCACCTTGTGCAGCTGGCTGATGTGGGTGTTGGGGAATTGAACCCTAGTCCTTAGGCTCTGCAGGTAAGCACCTTAACCACTTAGCCATCTCTTCATTCCTCACTTGCTTACTCTTGCTGCTACCTCCCAGCTGATGTGATGAGATGTGATGCCTACCTCTGCTCTGCCGTGCTTGCTCTGCCATGGTGAAACTTCCTTTGAGACTAAAGCCAAAGTAAATCCTTCCATACACGGCTTCTGGTCAGGCATTGGGTCCACCAAGAGGAAACGAACTGTGACACTCAGAATGTCCCAGCTTTATTTTTCTGGTCTTTCTCTGTTTCAGCATCTATCATTCTTCCCTTCTTAGAGTCTTTGAACTTGCTGTCCACTGGATCCAAAAGCTCTGCATTTGGGATGACATGACTGAACTGGAAATTCTCTACAATCAGGAAGAGTTCTGTGAGCAGTGGAGACCTGAACCGTGGTGCCAAAAACCATCATATGAATACCAAGTGTTCATGTATGTGTGGGGCAACATAGCCTGAACTCAAAAGAAACTCAGCTATGATTGGCATCTGAGTATCTCTTTGTGGTAATCCCCAAACACACAAAATCCTTTAACACATTGAAATCTGTCCCATGCTGAGTCTTGAGTAATGGGCATAAAGCCAGCCCATACAAGGTGTCATTACATTATGGCCATGATATTGATCAGGTTTGGTTTACACTTGGGAAAGGTGGAAAGGTGAAGATTTGCATGCTATTTCCTTAGAGTCTCTTACGGGCTCAAGATGGACCTATGGTGGTGTGAGAATGAGTATTATACAAGGCACTAATGAATTCTCAGTCTCTCCCAGAAATGGTGCCCTGCAAAGATGAAGTTTTGATCTGTTTTGGAAGGAAATACATTAGATTTTAGGTCCCCAAAGCTCTCTAAAACTAGGATTCTAGAATGAACAATTCAACTCCAAGACAGGCTTGTGATTTAAACAGAATTGGAGGCATTGCTGGATTAGGGACAAATCAGGTAAAAACTCTCAAAAGTCAATGTAAATTTAAAACCCATTTGTATTTCTTCCTCTGAGAACTTCTTGTTCAGTTCTTTGCCCCATTTTGTAAGTGGGTTGTTTGATTTTTTTTTTTTTATTGTTTAGATTTTTGAGTTCTTTGTAGATTCTAGAAATTAGGCCTCTGTCTGTTGTATTTCTGGCAAAAATTTTCTCCCATTCTGTGGGTAATCTATTGGCTCTGCTTATTGTATGTTTGTCTATGAAAAAACTTTTCAGCTTCAAGAGACCCCAATGGTTGAGTGATTGTTTAATTTCCTGAGCTACTGGGGTTTTATTCAGGAAGTCTTTTCCTATACCTACATCATGGAAAGTTCCTCCTATTTTTTTCTTCCAGTAGTAGCAGAGTTTCAGGTCTTCTATTGAGGTCTTTGATCCATTTGAACTTGACATGACGAGATGAGATGCGTGGATCTGGTTTCATTTTCCTGCATATGGTCATCCCGTTTGTCCAGCACTATTTGTTGAAGATAAGTCTGGGGCCTAGCTCTAGGCTTTTTCCTTTCTTCCTATTGTTCCCAAGACCTGCTTGTGATGTATATATTTATGAAGTTTGAAAATGCAGTGGTGACTATAGCCAAAGACATAGAGAGATAGAGGTGAAACCCCTTAGAAAGGGCTCAGGAAATGAAAAGGAGATGAGTCCACCTGCTTCCTTTCCCTCGTCTGTCAATCCTCATGGTCATAGCAGAGTCATCAAGATCATGCTAGGCAAGGGTTACCTTAAAGCAGAATGGACTGGCTTTCATTCCTTTGTCACCCAGGAACAATGAAGATCTAGGTTAACCGGCAACAGTCAGTGCAGGGCACTCGCTCATTACATGTAGTAGTGTCTGTTGGGACAGGTCCTGCAGTTGGGTCCATTTTGTTTACCTGTGTGCTGTTACTGTTCAGCACTGTGACTCTTTACTGGCTGCCAGGTGTCTCTATGCTGCGTAACTTGAGGTATCAAGAAGGGGTCATTAACAGCACTTAACTCATAGGATGTTGTGAGAATTAAGCACAGTCCCATGGGCTTCCTTTATCTATGAATCAGATTATGGCATGGTAATCCATTCATACTTCAGGTAATGAGTTTTTAATAGACAGGAGGCTTTTTTTTTTTGGTTAAAGCAGGTCTATTCTTTTCACTTTAATATTCCAAGCACTTAATATTTAATACTCAAGTCCTAAATAATGTTGGTTAAATATAATCAAATTATCTACCCTAGGATTAAATTTCAAGAAATGACCAGATACAGTCAACAAGAAACTGAATAGCAAAATTGCTGTCTTTTCCATCACTATAAATCTAAAATCCCAAGACTCTCATTTAAAAGAGATATTACTTGCTGACTAAAGAACTCTACAGCTATTTCCAGTTGTTTCTTACTTCAGAGGCACTCTTGTCTGCAGCCCTCACCCAGTCAGATGATCTTGATGCATACATGTTAAACAGCTTCATCCCAACAGCTGCCTATAAAATGAACACAAGGTGCTTTCTCTTGACTGTAACAGATAATCTCATGTCATGCACGCCAATCAACTGGACTCAGAATGGAAAAGCCAGCCGATTGTTTTAAAACACTAACAATAAAGGTCATCTCTCTCATCTTTTCGGTTTTTCAAATGTACCATTGATGAAATTGTGTCCATTTTTCTTAATGAAGTTTAAAAACCCTTAGCAGTGGAAACCAGATGAACAATTATCTTAAAAGCTAACATAAAATCAGTGCTTACTAAGTGTTTCATGAAGAGTGAAAGTCATTAAAGGTATGAATACATTTTAGAGAAACAAATCCTCAGGAAATTCAGCAAGCTATTTTGTTGCCTTACCATATCAGTTGAATGATGTGTCTACCTCTGTTAAAACCATTATTCTGATGACGTAGAGTAAACGATTGTCTCATTTCTATTAATTTAGCCTACTCTAAGACAACATTCCATAAGGAAAATACAGAAAGAGGACCCAGTATGAATGTAAAGTGTCCTTCATAGCTTTAAGTGCTTGTAATTAAGCTCACTACTTGGTCCCAACCAGGTGAAGCTTTGCTGGAGGTGTGTTGCTGGGGCCGGGCCTTGGGTTGGATCAGTCGAGCCCACCAGGTGTAAAAAGCTGGCTTGCTTACACTAACTACTCCTGCCCTGCGGCGGGCAGATGACTATGTGAGCCAGTTTCCAAGCTTTCTTCACCATGAGTAAACTTCTCTTAGAAACCATGAGCCTGAAAGAATCCTTTTCCTCCCATGTGCTGCTTCTGGTCAGGTGTGTTGTCCCAGCAATGAGATGGTACCTGCCACACGGATACTCTGATGGTCAGTGTAGGAGCCAGTATTTTGAGGATGTCATGTAACGGGAAGTGAGTTGGCAAATGGACAACAGAGCTGACTTATTAGCACAGTCACACAGCAGCAGAAGAACAACCTCCGTTTCATTCTTACTGAGATTTATTGTTTTTAATAATGCCACTTTTCAGAAGTATAGTCATGTGCTCATTTAGACAGGCTGACAGAGTGAAAACTCATACGTGATGCAAAGTACCTTTGAGCCGTAAGTTAAGACATATATGGTGCAGTGACAAGTCATTCAAATGCCCACGGCACACAACAAATCCCAGCCTCCCCCTTCCCATTGTCTGGCTCTGATTTTTCACTAAAGAACCCACATTTGGAAATCTGACAAGACATAGAACACAGATGGCTACCGACTGACATGAAAAGTAAATTTTATTAAACATGTTTACATACATGAGTTGGAAGTTCATTTAAAAGCACAGGGGAGTGTTAAGACAAGTGGTCAAAATAGAAAGATACTACCCAATTATAATCGGTTGATCGTTGGCCACTAAGACAGAACGGAATCTAGTAGAAGTGCACCAATGCTTCAGTTCTTCCTGCTCAACCTGGTGAGCAGTGGTCAACCTGTGCCCCGCGGAATGATGGGCAGAGAATTCTGACATGTGTAAATGATGATAAATAATTCACTTGGTGCAGGCAGTATGTCTATGGATTAAAACCTAGTGTGTACACAGTGTCTACATGTGTTACAGCCCCACATTGGAATCTACACCAAAGTATTTATTAGAAGGAATTTGGTCCGTACTACATCACGTTTTCCAGAGGGTAAAAAATAAAGTCCATTCATAGACATCTCGCCCCAGATCCATAGAATGAGTCTGGCTAAAACCTGCAAAATGTCTATAACAAAAATGGATGGCTTAGTTTTCTTGGTTATTTCAGTATTGTAATTAACAAGCAAACTGTACAAGAACATGCAACATACAAGCTGGTCTATGTGGAACTAACATACATTATTAAATAACCTTTTATTTCTTGTCTTTTTTCTTTCTTTTTATTTTGATTTTTTTATATAAAATGTGCATGCGGCTTTGAACATTTCCATGTCATGCTGCCCTAATTGTGTAATCACAAAAGTTGAATGACTCATAAAAGGTGGGAGACCATGTCGATGCACCTGCAGAAACTGCAGCTTGTAGCACATACACAGAATGTCACAAGGGAAGTTCAAGGCCAAGAAAAACTCAAAGGAAGAAAATGCAAATTGAAATTTGATTCTGTATTATTTTTCTCCCAAAAAAGTAAGGTACTTTGCATTAAAAAATCAAGCTTTGTGCTTGCATTGACCTTAAAGAAATGTAAACTGAAATTCAATAAAAACATTAGTTTAGTGCAGAATTTTTCAACTGGAATTTCCAGTGGAATATGAAACAGCTCATACCATGCTCTCTCCAGGGCAGATGGGGGAGTCTACACTGAGGCATGGCTGAGAAGCCTGGGCGGAGCTGAACGTGTCTTAGGCTCAAATCCACTCTTAGTCACCATTGTGGGAAGTCGAGAGTATGATTTGTACACAGGAGCATGTTTACTTTTGATATCAGGAAGTAAAAGGCATTGCAAGGAGTTTTCCCAAAGCACAATTATGTGGTTAGTTTTAGTTCCCAGCATTAGTTGCAGATCGACTTAAGTCTTCCATGCAAAAACAATGGAAAACACAAATGAATTTTCTGGAATGAAAACAGAGATGTTCTTCATTTAAAAGTGATCCTGTGACTGCTAGTTTGGAAGGTCATTTTTTGTCGCTTGGGTTTCCACATATGAGACTTGAAGTATGGCATGAAACCCAGTGAAGCTTCACAGGCGTTGCTTGGTCTAACTGTTGAACACTTTGGATAATGCTACAGAGGCGGCTTCAGCCCTTTTCTTGGTGTATTTGGAAAAAGAAAGGAAGGGTCTCTGTCAGCATCGTGAAGCCTTTTGTGACACAGTCAAAAAAAAAAAAATAGTGGAGATGACAAATATGGCGAGCACAAAGCCAAACAAGAACTGAAAGGAAACAAGCAAAGAAACAAGTACAAACAAAACACACATAAAGCACACAAAAGAACGAAACCTCTCAAACATCAGCAAAGTAACACTGCTTGTAGTTTGTGCAGAAATGTGTAAGATACAACTTTTCACCGAGTGAGAGTTTCCAGTTTATTCAATTTGGTGTGTGCGTGTGTATGAACTTGAAGGTTCCTCTTTTTCTATCAGAAGCATCAGTGACTCTCACTACTACGTTGATTCTCACTGTAATTTGATAGATCACCTAGTTCTGTCATATGAAGCCATGTTTTAAACAATTGGGACATATTGAAAAACTACTACAGGCAAAACACAAGTTGATTGTCTGTCTCCAACAATGCTTTTGATCATGAAATATCTGGTTCAGATTATTATCCTGAAAGGTAGAGTTTTGTTGGAATGACTCTGTTGTGAGTTCACTATGATCGAATGCAGGGAGGCCCAGTTGAACTTTCCAGAGATGATTGGGAAGCCCGGCGAGTCAGGGGAGTGAGTGTGGGATCCACCAGGGAGGACGGTGGGAACAATTTGTACCATCCAATCACCATGCTGGACAGATCAAGTTCTTCCAACAAGATCTGAGCCACACCCATGAAGCATTTGTGGTCCATTCTGCCATAGTCTCCCCAGACAATCACCTGCAGACAGAAAAGCAACATAAACTGAACTTTTTTTTTTTACATTTGCATGGTTTGAAGCTATTCTATGAAAGTGGGCAGTCAGTGAAGGAGAAGAAGCTCAGAGAAGAGTTATTAATGAAGTGCTCAGAGACACTCCACCATAATTTTCAAATCTGGTGGAGTGAAAACCATGTTCTCTCAGTCAATGGAGGGTAATAAATATTAGAGGCATGTAGCAGACAGCTTCTGGTCCCTGGGATGAACTTCTAGGCACAGTTATGGAGGAAGGGATTTATTGAAACTTATGGATCCAGGGCAAATTCCATAATGGCAGAAGAAACTGGCCCTGCTTTCAACAGGTCCAAGCAGAGAGAAAGAGACAAAGCCCAAAGCCAAAAGCAAAGCCACACAGCACACTTCAGGAACTCCAGATTGGAATGTCAAACCCACCACTATACCTTAAGATCTGCCCAGTGACACCTCCTCCAGCCAGATGGCTGCAGATCCAAACTACAAACTAATGAAACACTGAATATATCGGGGGCCATCTACTCAAACTACCACAAGCCATGTAAAGGAAAAAAATATATATGTGTTTATTCATATATAAATTCAGCAATGTCCTTGTGTAACTTCTGTATAATAAGCAGGAGGGTGAAACAAGCAATCTGACTTAGGGTACCATGAATTACAGTGGAGAGTGCAAAAGGAACAAGATTGTTCCATTTCTTTTATATTATACACTTGTTAATGAAGGGGTAGGGAGAAAAATAATTGCAGGATGGCCCCTTTGAGGAGTTGTCTGACAATTTCATTTGCTCAGATGATTAGAAAATTACTAACTCGTTGACAGTTACTACAATTTTATTGGCGTCAGACAAGTCTCCCATTGCACACACTCCCAGGTCATCTATGAGTTTGCTATGGAATCATTCACCTGCTTCACACAAGTTGGGGTGGTGCATCTGTTTTTTTTTTTTGGTTTTTGAGGTAGGGTCTCATGCTAGCTCAGGCTGACCTGAAATTCACTATGTAGTCTCAGGGTGGCCTCGAACTCACAGTGATCCTCCTACCTCTGCCTCCCGAGTGCTGGGATTAAACGTGTGTGCCACCACACCTGGCTATCCTAGTTTATTTTTATTTTTAAAATATTTTATTATTTATTTGAGAGAGAGAGATACAGAAATAGGAAGGTAGGAGAGAGAGAGAGAGAGAGAGAGCAAGAGAGAGGGAGAAAACAGGCATGCCAGGGCCTCCAGCCATTGCAAATGAACTCCAGATGCGTGTGCCACCTTGTGCATCTGGCTTACATGGGTCCTGGAGAATCGAGCCTCGAATCAGGGTCCTTAGGCTTCATAGGCAAGCACTTAACCACTAAGCCATCTCTCCAGCCCCTGGTTTATTTTTTAAATTCCCTGAATTGCTTTGACAAATTATTCCATTTCTGTGATCATCAAATGTAATCATTAGCTGGGGATAATGATGTTTATGGCATATGGTAGTTACAAACTCTAAAAGTAATAAATAAAGTAATAAATATGGCTTTTAACCTGTTGCTGATTCCTGCTCATCTCTTTTCTCACATCTTCCACTTTACATCTTGCGTCTCATATATTGTAATGATCAGTCAAATATTATTACTAATGTTTATTTTGATATTGATTTCTCTACATATGTCATTTATCATATATCTATCATCTCTTCAAATCATTTTATCTATTAATCATCTATCTATCTTCATTATCTACCCATTATCATCCATCTTTATCATCATTATTTATCTATCATCTATATTTATGTATGCATCACCTATCATTTACCAAGAAGAGTGAACAGATGAGAAACAGGGTAAAGTTTGGAGAGGATGGGCAAAAGGAAAAACAAAGAAAAAATATAAAACATTCTCTGTTAATACTATTTACTATTGTGTTGTAAATTAACCACTTATTGTTCTACTTGAGGATATAAAAATGTTTGCCAGCCTGGTGTTGTGGTGTGCACCTTTGATACCAGCACTCAGGAGGCAGAGGTAGGAGGATCACTGTGAGTTCGAGGCCACCCTGAGACTACGTGGTGAATTCTAGGTCAGCCTGAGCTACAGTGAAACCCTACATTGAAAAAACAAGACAACAACAATAAAAAAAAAAAATGTTTGCCTTTACTGAATATTTTTTAAAATATTTTATTTTAATTTGTTTATTTATTTGACAGAGAGAAAGAGGGAGAGAGAGGGGGAGAAA
The DNA here is from genome assembly GCA_036365145.1 of Orientallactaga sibirica. Taxonomy (NCBI): domain Eukaryota; kingdom Metazoa; phylum Chordata; class Mammalia; order Rodentia; family Dipodidae; genus Orientallactaga; species Orientallactaga sibirica. The sequence continues at coordinate 22,146,243 of JAEOAD010000006.1, forward strand.
GAGAGAATGGGCATGCCAGGGCCTCCAGCTACTGCAAATGAACTCCAGATGCATGTGCCCCCTTGTGCACCTGGCTTATGTGGGTCCTGGGGAATTGAACTGAGGTCCTTTGGCTTTTTAGGCAAACGTCTTATCCACTAACCCATCTCCACTCCCCTGAATTTTATTCTCTTAATGACTACCCACACTTTTTACATGACAAACAGATGACACAAGGCTGACAAACTCTTACTGACCTGAAGAACTTTACCCTGTGGACTTTCATCAAAAACCAGGGACTGTTGATATAACGGATCAAGAGTTTTCCTTGCAATTCTTGTCTTTTTCTTGGCAATGCAGGCTCCATTTTCCAAAAGATATACTTTGACGTAGGGAGCTAAGTATAAGAGATTAATGTGTGAATTAGTTTGATTTTTTTATCAGAGAATGCCTTATCAGCAAATTGGAGATTCTTATTGAAGGCTGCCTGGTAAGCTATTGAAGCCATCTTACATTTTCATCGCTTTATAAATTCCTCTCCTTTAAAACTCACATATCACCACTACTGTCACTTTTCCCAGGTCAGATCAATATTCACAAAATTGTCTTATGACTTTGACTTACATGCATCATAGTTGACTTTAAAAGCAAATTTATATATTAAAGCTCATTGTTTCCATTTTCTTTCTTTTTTCAAAAAATATTTAATGTATTTATTTATTTGAGAGAGACAAAGAGGCGGGGGCGGGGGGGAGAATGGGTGTGCCAGGGCCTCTAGCCATTGCAAAGGAACTTCAGATGCATGCGCCCCTTGGTGCATCTGGCTTATGTGGGTCCTGGAGAGTCAAACTGGGATCCTTTGGCTTTGCAGGCAAATGCCTTTACTGCTAAGCCATCTCTCCAGCCCCACATTTCCGTTTTCTTTTGTGCTTTTAAATGTAGAGATAAAAATAACTGACTAGCCAAGAAATAATTAAACTTTAAGCACATCAAAATATACTTCCTATTACTGTCTAACAAATAAATCCCCACTCCATTTTATAGATTCAAAGATCACAGAACATTGCCTGTTTGAGCAATCAGAGGATACCAAGTCAGTCACACACATACAATTCTAATAAACCTTTTTTTGTTTGTTTGTTTTTCAAGGTAAGGTCTCACTCTAGTCCAGGATGACCTGGAATTCACTATATAGTCTCAGGGTGGCCTTGAACTCACAGTGATCCTCCTACCTCTGCCTCCTGAGTGCTGGGATTAAAGGCGTGTGCCATTACGCCTGGCTTCTAATGAACCTTTTCTCAGCCTCTTTGCTAACATAGAGCATAAAATCCAAAGGCAGCAAATTTTCATGTTTCCCTATTAAAAAGTTTGTGGCTCAAGTTTATTTATGTTTTTCCCTTTTCCTTACCAGGTGTAGACTTGGAACCAGGCTTTTGTGTGAGGCTTCGTGCTCTGATAACTTCAACTTCTAACTGGCCCTTTTTATCCTCCATTCCAATCTGTATATCACCTGTATGTGGAGGCAAGGCAAAATGTCTCAGCTTTTCTGCAGGTGTGAGATACTGAAGAAGTAGAGGCCCATTAGCCTGTTCTGAATTTTCTCCATGACCATGACCAAAAGCTAATGTTTAGATCCCCCTTCAGCCTCATTTTTCCATCATAGTTTCCAAACCAAGTTTTCAGTTTTCTCATATACTAATATAGAAACATGGGTGAATGTTGTCAATATGAATACACTAGGTTGTATTAATTTATATTTCTTTGTTTTCCAGGAAAGCTGAGGCTCACATAGTCTAGGCATAGCTTAATATATAATTAGACCGAATCCAGGATTAGTTAGAAAGGTCTCTTCTTAGATCTTAGGAGCATTTGTTTCATGATTTTCATCTTTTGCATTCATGTTTTTCAAACTCATTTGTGAAATGGTCTGGATTGGCTTCCTCCAGTGTTTAGTGGGTAAAATGTCAAATACTACTGGTTACAGTTCAATCAGGCTTTTTACCCTCTACTTTCTAGTTCCATATATATGTATTCTTTTTTTGGTAGGTTGTATTTTTGTATAAATGGTATCATTTAGCAATTCCTTGAATTCCCTGTCTTTATTATTTTATAGAGATATATCCAAGTGGATATATAGACATTTACCTTCTTCCTTTAATAGTTAAATAATTTTTATTGTGTGATGTGCCATATTTTATTTACCTATTCTCTGATTGGTGTTGGAATACATACTTATCTTCAATACCTGGACTCAGCTGAAGTTTTCTCTATTACCTGTTGTTTCTGCATTTAAAGATGTCTTCCTTTATTTTGTGCATAGTTAATTTTGTTTAATATCTGAAAATTGTATTTACAATTTTGATTTTAGGGAAAATAATCCCTTTTTACCTAGGATGTTGTTTTATTTTGGTTTCTTAATGTTTCTACACTCTGTGATAATTTTGATGAATATCAAGGACTTGGGTGATTAGAGCCCCCATCTATGCCCAGTTTTTCTATATTTTCATGCCACCATACCAAGCTATTTTTCATTTACTTTAAAGAATTTTTTTATGCCTCTTGCTTTATTTTCTGTTTTTTGTTTTATATCTATGTCTATATATATAATTTTGTTATATAATCATTAGCAAATGGACTAATGAAATGAACAGGCAATTCACAAAAGAAGAACCACAAAGGCCAATGCATATTTTAAAAAGTGTTCTACATTCCTAGTCAGCAGAGAAATGTAAAATAAAACTGTTTTGAGTTCTGTCTTAGCCAAGTCAGAATTGCTATCATCAAGAAACCTAGAACAAATGCTGGCAAGGATGTGAGGAAAGACATACTTTTACTCACTGCTGGATGGAAAGCAAACAAATACAGTGATTATGGAAATCATATGGAGACATCTCAAAAAATTAGAAACAGGATGCCCATACAACACAGCTGTATTGCTCCTGGCTTATACCCTATGCACTCCACACTGTACTACAGAGATACTTGTGCATCCATGTTTATTGCTGTTCTATTCACAATAGCAAAGCAATAGAATCAGCCTACATGACCATCAACAGATGAATGGATAATGAAAAAGTGGAACATATACACAATGGAGTTCTAGTCAGCTGTAAGGAAAACTGAATTATAAAATTTTTAGGAAAATGGCAGGACCAGGAAAGAATTAAAATTGTGGGTAAAACCGATGAAGGTAGAATGGCAGAAAACGAAGTATAAAGAGATAAGAAGGAAGAGGGGTGGGGAAGCATGAAAGAACACGTGTGACATGTAAACATGAGGGAGGAACCATGAGGGAGAGGCACTTGGGGGTGGGAGAAGCGGAGGCAAGAATCAACTAAAACAAATTGTATTTGAAAACGCCAGAGTGCATGATACTTAAGTCTCTGTATGCCAACTAAAAATCTAAATAAAAAAGAGAAATTTGAATTGTTCATTATCTCTTTCCTCTTCATTTCTCCTTGATGTAAAAATGATCAAACAGAATTTGCTCTTGTTGGGCATTGCTAAAAATGGGCTGGGACTGTGAAGAAATTAGCCTGAACTGTTGGACATTGCCAGAGATCTTGGGTTGTGGGGGTTGCTGCTGGCCCTATCGTTGGGAACCCACTTTGGTGACGGTGACTGGCCTTCTCTACCCTAGGGCAAGGTTGTAGTGTGCCCTGTCATCACACAGCATGGGCAGAACTGGTGAGGCCCTCCCCCTGGATCCCCAAAGCATCTAAACATCCCATAAGTCAGGCTTTGCCCTTCCCCCACAGTTCCTGACCTTGTAGCTAGCTGCCCAAGAGACCCTTATGTGGCTGAAGTCACTGTAGCTTTTTCCGCCATTCCTGTTATCTCTCTCACAGCTCCTCCCTCACAGCTTTGAAGTCACTGTAGCTCTTCTGCCACTATCTCCCATACAACTAATTAGATAGCAACCCATAACTATGTATCTGATCGCCATATCTCAACCTTCCTCAAGTGTTTATAAACTCACTCCCCTTTTGAATAAATGAGTGCTGTCCATCAGATGGTCTCCTGGGTGTTCATTGCCCGTCATCGCACTCATATTCTCTAGGACCCTGCTTTTTCCCCCCAACTCCTCCTGCACCCAGGACTTCGGTGGCCCATGACCCAGGGGACCAACGAGGAACCACATGCTCTTGGTGATTTTCTATGGTCCTCCTGGCATTTTGTTAACTGTCTTTAGGTTTTTATTTTTATTTTTTCTGTATATTGTTTTGATACTGTTCACTACCTTCTGCAATATAAAGGAACTGAACAGCTGAATTTTAAACTTCATTCATCATAATTTTCAGTACCCCACTTATTTCTGTTTATTAATCTCACCAGGTTCTTGCTCTGCATTATATATTATACTTTGTCTCTGAATGATATGAATATTTATAAGTTATTTGTATGTGGACTTTCAGATATGAATTCCCTCTATTTTCCATATCAGTGGATTGTTTTCTAAGAAAGACTTTATTTTTAGTTTCTTTTAAAAATACTTCTTTGCATGTGTGTATATGTGTGTGCATGAGCACAGAGAGTCTTTGCCTTTGCAAATGAATGCCAGATACTTGTGCCACGTTTTGGATCTGGCTTTATGTGAATGACTGGGGAATGGAGCTCAGGTCAGAAAGCTTTGCATGAAAACATCTTTAACCACTGAGTCATCCCCCCAACCTTTGTTACCAATTTTATGATTATGTTTTAGACTTTAGCTTTGTAGGTTTTTGTTTACTTTTTACTTTTCATATTTATTAAATTCTTTATGAACCACAGATGAAAAAGGTTTAAAGGAGCTGGTAAGATTGCTTAGTGGTTAAAGGCATTTGCTTGCAAAGCCCATCAGCCTGGTTTAATTCCCCAGCACATACTTGAAGCCAGATGCACAAAGTGGTTAATGCATCTGGAGTTCATTTATATGCCAGGAGACCCTGACAATGTGCATTCTCTTTCTCTCCTTTCTCCATCTGTTTGCATATAAAAAAATTATAAAGAAAAAGTTTTAAAGGATCAAATTGTTCTGTAAGATGTGTCATTTGTGTAAGTTACTGGCTCACACCCACGTTCACACTGCTTACCTTCCAAGTACGTTTCATTCAAATTTTTTAAATGTTTATAATTTTTTCACATTTGTTGCATTTTCCTCATTGTTAAAATAATTATAAATTATTTCCACTTTTTTTGGTTTTAGATATTATTGATTTCTAGTTTTGTTCTTCACTGTTTACTACTTCTACTATGTGTTTGGTAATTTATGTCACCCTATTCTCCTAGAATTCATAGTTATACTTTTTAATTTCTTTAAAATTAATATTATTTTCATTTTTATACATGTTATTACTATATAACCTAGTCATGGCTGTCTGATCTTGAAGAGTGTATTCACATTTCATTTCTTGGGCATAGCTTTCTTTTCTTTACTGAACTAAGGACTTTTTATATTTTCATGTTTGTATCACCAGTTCAAGCCCTTTTGTTTGTTATTTTCTCTTTCATAAAATTATGAGCATTACATATGCCACGGACCATTACGCTAAGGATGACATCATGCTACAGTTGTACACGCTGCTTCCAAGTCCTGATGCCTGTGTGCTCAGCAGTTCCCAGCACTTCCTCACTGGGTGTTACATAATCGCCTCTTCCTTGTGAAGAGGCATTTATTTACTGGGTATCTTCTTCCTCTTTTCTTCATTCATGTTTAAAAGTTGACTTAGCTTATTGTGTTGAAGTAAATCCTTTTGTTGCTTTCTGAAGAATATTGAAATTTTGAATTATTGAATATTGAGGGAAATATTTTAGATATTTTCAAAGGATGTATTTATGTTCACCTCAAGCATACTTGATAATTATGATAGATAATATATGCTAGATTTGAAATTCATTGCTATACAGAATTTTGAGGACAATGCATTATAATTTTCTGGCTTCTAGACATGCACACACATATGAATAATTAAAAAATATTAAATCCTAAATTCAAAATGCTCCTGTAAATGAACTGTAGACATCTGTACCACTTTCTGTGTCCAGCTTTATGTAGGTAGTTGGGGATTTGAACCCAGGCAAGCAGGATTTGTAAACAAGTGCCTTTAACAATGGGGCCATCTTTCAACCCCTAGATTAGAATTTTTGGATTACAGATATTCAGTCTACAGAACTTAAAAATTTTTCAGCTTTAGTAGAATCCTTTGAAGTTCAAGATTATAGAGACATTAACTGGATTGATATCACCTAGTTTTCAGTGTATTTTTATGTTTTATTGTTCATTCTGAGCTGTTACTATTTTGTCAGCTGTGAAGTAGGCTGCAATTTCATTAATGCTTTGTAATCAGTTAAACAGCTATGCCAATATCCTTTTCTGAACAGTCTATCTCCCCCCCCCCCGTGCTGTGAAATGTCATCTTTATCCTACATTTTGTTCTATTGCAACCCTGACTTGACAAATTTTCTGGTAATTTAAGGATTTATGACTGTGGTAGTTTGAATGCATGTCCCCCATAGACTCTGGTGTTTTAATAAGCTTGTAACTTGGATCTTCAGCCAGCTGGTTGGAGGAGGTATTACTGGGGGAAGATCCTGAAGTCCAACCCTAGGTGTTATTAGAGTGGATCCAGCCCAAAGGTATGCAGAGATGTCTGAACTCTGGCTGAATTTTTGTGCTTGTTGCAGTTTTTCTCTTTGCTTGTATCTGTGAAAAGGAGCTAGCTTCTTTCACCATCTTTGGAACTTCCCCAGGATCTATAGCTTGAAACAAATCCCTCCCTCTTCTAACCTCTGCCTGGTTTGGATGTTTATCCCAGCAACATGAAGCTGACTACAATGACTAATTTTATTTTACCAAAGGTCTCACATAAGAAAAATCTATCTAGAAATTAAATTTTCATTTGTAACCTCCTATCCTGTAGCTGAAATGTTATTATGAATTGTTATTATGCTATTTTAAAATAAACTTGTCAACCACAAGATCGTAAGAAAATGATTCTCACCCATCGCAGGGGTGGCAAGCGTTTGGCGGCCAACAAGCTGTGCGGGTCCGAGTCCATCAAGAAAGTCACTGAATTGACTATCAGCTCCTAGTCGCACTCCAGGAAATATTAAGCTATAACATAAGTGTAAAAGCAAATACAATGGCAAATTAAATTTCCTACAATTTTCCATATAAGTTTATATTTGATTAATCCTCATAAGGAATCATATTAGTTATTAAGACAATCTGTGACCTTACCAATTATTATAATTTCCTAAAAGCCAAGTATATGAGTTTCAATAGTGAGATAAGGTTTATTATTTCAATTTGTGAGCTGATGCTCAATACAGGAGTCAACTTACAGTTTTTAGTATGTTAACTTCTGTAGACATTTATAAAAACAAATCTACAACTTTACAAAACACATTTTAACATAAAACATGACCAGCATTACACAGATATTTACTTATGAATGTAATGTTAAGACATAATATAACAGAAAAGGTAAACTTTAAAACAGTGGTGTAGTAGTTTGAATACACGTGCCCCACAGTCTCAGGTGTTTTATTAAGCTTGTAACTTGGATCTCTAGCCTCTTGGCTGGAGGAGGTGTACTGGGGGTGGGTCTTTGGGTCTAATCCTAAAGTGTTTTGGGGGTGGATCTGAATTCTAGCCACAAGGTATGCAGAGCAGTCTGAGCTCTGGCAGGGTCCCTGATGTTTTGCTGACCGTTGGTGCTAGTTGCTTTTAGTTTTCATCAGCTGTTTGGTTGTTTCTCTCTGCATGGATGTATGGAAACAGTTTCTTCTGACAGTGATGGGACTTCCTCTATGATCTATAAGCTTGAAACAAACTCCTTCCTCTTATAATTTATGTCTGGTTTGGATGCCCATCCTAGCCATGTAGAGCTGACTACAACAAGTGGCTAGTAATTTTTATAATAAATATTACAGTATAGTGCAAATTCTTATTTATAAAATAAATGTTTAATTTATTCACTTTGTGTAAACTTTTTTTCATTATATTTTTATTTACTTGACAGAGAGAGGGAGAAAGAGGCAGATAGCAAAAAAGAGAGAATGGGCATGTCAGGGCCTCTAGCCACTGCAAACAAACTCCAGACACATGTGCCACTGTGCGCATCCAGCTGACCTGGGTATTGGGGAATGGAACCTTGGTCCTTAGGCTTTGCAGGCAAGTACCTTAACTGCTAAGCCATCTCTCCAGCTTAATTTATTCAGCTTTGAATCATCTTAGACTTCTGAGGCATTTACTCAGTCTAAATGACAACTAACTGATCACATCATGTCTGCTTCCTTTCCTTTTCTTGTTTTTGCATGTATATTTGTGTGTAGTGTTTGTGCATCAGTGTACTCTTGCAAGTACACATGTGTGTGTATGGCAGTCAGAGATCAACGTGAGTTCTCTTCCTCCATCATCTGGCTGTATAAAGGATTAGCATAGTTAAGTTTGTGGGGGCGGAGGGGGAGGGTATTGCTTGACTTAGTCTTATACAACCTATGTCCTTAAGCCACATGGATGTGCGTGCTTTGGCCACTTACTTTCCCTCAGAGCTGTAACTGTTGATGCTGCCATCAGTGGACTCCCGGCTTGGCTGTCTCACCATCTTCCTCATTTCGGCCGCCATTCCTGTTTCTGTGCTTCTCTGTATGGTGCTTTTTAACTTCTTGTGGCCCGATTCTAATAGGAGAGAGTAAAAGAAACCCTAAGTTTTATTTAGCCAGGTTTCCCCTCAATAACAATTGGTTCTGCCAATAGAATGGTTAATTTTCATTAAAAATTAAATTTCATCAAAAAATTTTAATGAGAAAAATCAAAGCTGCTAAAGTAAGTCTCTTTGTCAAAGTCTGCCTCTACCAAGCAGGGAAGCAGTAGGAGGCACAACAGTCCCCAGCACCAGAGGTCACCTGCATCTCAGTGAACCTAAGGTGAGTCCATGAAAACAGCTTCATTCGAAAGTCAGGCTTGGTACTGAGCTGTCATGTAGAAACATGACAGCAAGTGACTTAAGAGATTTCTCCTAATCAGAAATGCTCCACATGTGCGGGAACCCCCACACCCCCAAATAGTTCTTGTCCTGGGAACTTAATATATCCAGGTAAGAAAATACCAGTTCTAGGCTGTCATGCATCTTCAATCTTTATAAAGAGAAGCAGTAACATTTTACTTTTTAATCTGATGCTTTCAGAATACCAACATGCACTCTTTAATCTGGCATGTGTGTAGTTTAATAGAATGCATGCTATTTTAATTCTAAGGTAGTGTAATTAGGCCTTTTATATCAGCTGCATAACTTCTGGCCAGAACTTTAGGCATGTGGGTTTCCATTTACATGGTGAATATATTCGATGATCATTTTCATTTGAGTTTTTATTTTTTAATACATCAACCTCTGGGTTGTGGGCCCAGAATGCTTTTGCTGGGCCACTCTTCTATGGAAGGTTTTCTTTTTCTAAGACAGTCTTGCACTGTAGCCCAGCTTCATCTAGTCCTTCATAAGTGGCCCAGGCTGGCTTTGAACTACTCCTGCCTCATTCTCCAAAATTCTGGGATTATAGATATGTGCCACCACTGGCTCATTTCAGTTCTTTATAAACACAAAACAAAACTCATTACAACTTTTCAGTACCTGTGGAATGCATTAAACAGGAATTGATTCATAACATGGCAAAAATCTCCATATATATATATATATATATATATATATATATATATATATTTTTTTTTTTTTTTCCAGTGTCAATAGGTGAGACAAGCTATTAGGTTCTTATTCCATCCACTCCCACACATTCTACAATTCTGGTTGGCTTTTTATGTGACACCATTTAATAACCATTAATAATATATAAAATACTCAATATACACAACAGTATATGCACATACAATTTTTATCCTCCCAGCCCCTCATGTATGCAGGTATTTCAGTACAAGCTTAGACATGTCATATGGATGAGAACAATTATTTGTCTCATTTCTGTCACTGTTACCTCTTATAAATAAATTGTCTAGCCAAAAGTACAATAGATTAAATGTTCTACATACTAAGAATATATTCTTTAATAGGTTTATTATTATTCTATTGTTATCCCTTATTTGTCATTTTTTTGTTGAAATCAACATGTGTATATTATTGAATGCTGAAATATTGCTGACATGGCAGACACTGAATATCCCTTGTAATTTCATACTTCAAAAGGCAATAATGGTTAATAACCAAGACGGTACCTTTTCTTTTTATCTACTTTTGTTCACTTTGCTCCTGTGAAGCACTTGCTCCTTTCTTCTCTTCAGTCTCTTCTGCTGTAATCTCTTCCAGTTCAAGACTTTTAGATATAGGAGCGTCCTAGGGACTCACCCCTTAGGTATTTTCATTTTATTTAAGAACACTTGCTTCCTTAGTGATCCCAGCCAGGGCTTTAAGGACTCTTTGAGAATCTTCAATCTTAGCCTTCCTCCTAATGCTACTCATTAACCCATTTTGCTTTGTTTGCTCATTTATAAATCTACCAACTATTCCTACATCAGTCTGTCTAAAACAGCATCTTCTCCACCTCCACCACTGCCTTACTGCATGCCAAGCTCCTTCAGTGAAAGTTGCCTCCACATACTCAGTAGCTCAGGCTTAGGTCTTTGTAACCATCCCTGGTATTTCTTTTAAAAACATCTCCCATCCCATCCATCATTTAGGCTGCCACCCACTTGACCACTATTCCTCCTCTGCTACACTAGACCCTCTTCAAGCTAGTCATCACTCCACACAGCAGTGGAATATCTTCCAAACTGAGCTTGCCACTTTGTTCTTTTTCACCCCAGAATCTGCCTCTTACCCATTCTACTCAATATCTTATAACAGGTCATCAAAATTAAGACAATAACAAGTTGTTGGCAGGTCTTATACAATACCAAAGAGTCAGGTGTGGTGACAAATGCCTTGAGAGCCTTGTACAGGAGAGGAAGGCAGGAAAATCACAGGAGGTTCTAAGCCAGTCTGGTCCTTATAATGACTTTCAGGCTTGCTAGGACTACAATTCAAAACAAAACTCGGGGGCAGGGATATGGCTCTCTAGGTAAAAGTACTAGTTGTGCAAGTATGAGGACTAGAGCTCAGTCCCCAGAACCCACGGAAACAGTGTAACTGGGAGTGGGGAGTGGGGCTTGCTGGTCAGCAGTCCAGTCTAACAAAAAAAACAAAACAAAACAAAAAAAAACCCAAAAAAACACAAATAGAAGAAGAAGGAGTAAGCTCCAGGTTCAGTGAGGTGGAAGAGTGATAAAGGACACACACAAAATTCTCCTGTAGCCTCTGTATGTAGGCACATGGGGTGAGGACATCTGCATAAACATTATGTGTGTTCACACAAACACACACTCACCACATACTACACAAACACACACCAAACAAAATAAAAACTTTTTTTTTTTTTTTTAAAAAAAAAAGCTTCAAAAAAGCCAAATAGGAATCTTGATAGTCCTCCTCCATGTCACAAGATCTTGGTTCATTCTCAGTCTTCCTTGTATCTTCTTGAGCATTTCAAGCAGACCTTCTACTGTCTGTCCTTCCTGATCTGGCCATGTTCCTCCCTTTATTCAGGTCTCTGCTCCTATATCAGGCAGATATTTTATGATCCTCACGGTGGTTTTTGTTTTCTTTCTTCTGACCTCATCTGCCATGAAATCTTCACATGACTGATGCCTGTCTCAGAGGAGGAATGTAATGTCTAGAAGGGCTGGGGCCTGGAGCACAGTGCCCTTTGTCATCCCAGTGTTGAGTGGATGGACTTGATAATGGGACCACACCACACGCTGTCCTGTGCAATCTGCTCATTCCATTCTATATGTATTCTCCTTAATGATGGCATTGCTCCATTATATAGCTATGTGGTTTCAAAATTAAACCACATCTTTATTTATGGGCATTCCAGTTGTTACAGATGAATTTAGTAGAACAGATTCCTGGAACTTGAAACACTAGTGATCACCATAGTGATTACTAAATTGACCATCAAAACACAATGTAGTCATTTACAGTTCTACCAGCATTAATATGAGTCCCCAAATTATTCCACTGGAGACTTAGAAATTATTTTCCTTCTTTCTCCCATTTTGGCCTATGTCTTTCCCTCTTGACTTGTTATTGAAGAATATGTTCATTTACTGAAGGCAAGAACTTTATTTATGGCCACTCTAAATGCTGTATGGTTTGGTTTAGTTTGGTATTTATTTGTTTATAAACTGAGCCTTTTTTTATATGTAGTTTTTTTGTTGTGTTAGAGTAGTGTTTCATTCTGGCCTGTATGTTGTTTCAATATCATCTGAGGAATAGAGGCAGGCCCCATCATTATATAGGGTGAGAATCCTAACCCAAAAAATTACAATTCTGAAATGCTTTAATCTCTAAGCTGACATAATATCACAATTTTAAAAAATCCCATTCCCAACTACATGTGATAGGTTGCAAATCAAAACACAGATGCACCAAAATATTGTAAAAATCACTTTCAGGTTATGTGTATGGTGCATATGAAACATAAATTAAATTATTTAGATTTGGGTCTCTTACCCAAGGTATCTTAATATTTTTGCAAATATTATATTCTCTCTCAAAACCAACAAATTTTGGTACATTTCAGTCCTCAAGTACTTCAGATGAGGGATGCTTAATTTGTATTACTGAAACAGTCAAGTAGAAAGATGACACGTGTTCACTAAGGGCATGTGAGTTGACACAGCCAAGGAAGAATTGAATTTCTTACTTAAAACAGTAAGAATCATTGTTAGAAAATTAGGGAAAAGTTTAAAGAGTGGGGTCTTACTGTGAGCTAGAGGAGAAACAGTTAAGAGTACGTTCATTTACTTTTCATTCATTTATTTATATTTACTAGAGAGAGAGAGGTAGATATATAGAGAATGGGCACAGCAGGGCCTCTTAGCCCCTGCAAATGAACTCCAGATGCATGTGCCACCTTGTGCATCTGGCTTACATCTGTACTGGGGAATTGAACCTGGGTTCTTAGGCTTCACAAGCAAATGCCTGAACTGCTACACCATCTCTCCAGCCCATATATTTCATTCATTTTTTTCCCTCCATGCACTCACTTTTCAATCCAGAAATTATTTACCAAGCCCTTCCTATGTGTCACACACTGTTCAAGGTGCCAGGGATGTATTTACAAATGTTCTGCTATCATGAAGGTTACATTTTAAACAAAGATTATTGGTGGTAACAAATGGAAAAAGTACTGAACAGGATCTGGTGGGTGGAGCAGCAATGGTCTCACGTAAGGGAATATAAAGTATGCACATAAGAAATGAAGAAATGTGCAGGAGTAGTCCAGGTGGCTGTGGGTGGGAGGCTGGGCAAAATGGTGGCCAGTAGGATAGATGCGACTGTTGTCTTGCATACACAGGTCCCAAGTGTGTATCACAATGCAGGTCTGGCCCTAGCCAGACCTCATGGCAGAAGAAACCAGGAAGTGGCTTCTGTGAACATGGCATCCTGCGCAGGCCCGTCACATGTGATGATCCCTTGGGGCCTGGGGTCAACAATGGGTTGGCAAAGAACCATGCCTCCTAGGGTCGCCAATAATAAAAACAAAAAGGAGGATATGTATGGCACAATGCAGGTCTGGCCCTAGCCAGACCTCATGGCAGAAGAAACCAGGAAGTGGCTTCTGTGAACATGGCATCCTGCGAGGGCCTGGCGTGACAATAGTTACAGTCCCATGCTCGTGAGAAACCTGCTATGAGATGATCTATCCAGAGACAGGCTGTCATTGGTCACAAAAAGAGGACCACCCCATACAATGATTGGCCAGCCAAACCCCTTAAAACACCCCTACACTTCTTTGAATAAACGAGTTTGTGGCAGCTCGCCCTCTGCTGCTTCCACCCAACTCCCCGAGTCTATGTCGTGACTCTGCGCCTCTCACCCCCAACTCAGCAGAGACCCTGCCGTCCCTCCTGGGCTGGACCTAGGAGGGACCCCAACACCCAAGTTCATCTTCAGTCATTCTAATGTTGATGTGGATTCTGTCCCAGAGACTCTGTGACCAGAGCGCTCAGGACTGTGGGAATCTGGCTGTCTAGATGACTGTGGTAAGTAGACCCTCAATACCTGATTCCTTATGCATTTTCTAACACAGAGTTAAATAGTCATTCATTATGTATTTGTTTAATTAAGGGGAAGAAACACTTTGGAAGTACATATACTTTGGAATTTTGATGATGATCTAGGAAATAACTAGATAAAATGGCGGGAAATTCTTAGGGCAGCATTAAACCTTAATAGTTTTCAAAGTGAAAATGCTACACACATTCTTGGGGAAAAAAAAAAAAAACTCACCATTTTGAAACGTTGACTATTAAACTTTTATGCTTACTTTGTCAATCTGAATAATATATTTTAAATTTCAAAGTTTTGTTTTAAGCTGATCAATGGATGTACCTGCAGTCTTGCTCATATTAATAAATTGAATATTAAAAATATTCCTTGATAAAAATCTTTGGTAGACTAAGCACTGAAAAAGCTAAACAGGGCTGGAGAGATAGCTTAGTGGTTAAGGCACTTGCCTGCAAAGCCAAAGGACTGAGGTTCAATTCCTTAGGACTATGTAAGTCAGATGCACAAGGTTGCACATGCGTCTGGAATTGGTTTGCAGTGGCTGGAGGCCCTGACATGCCCATTCTCTATCTATCTGACTCTTTCTCTCTCTCTCAAATAATAAATAAATAAAATCTTTAAAAAAAGTTTTAAAAAGCCAAAGAAACAGTTTCCCCTTTTCATTTGTCTTGTTTAAATTCATGAGAACTCTAATGTTAATTTGTAATGTGAAGGTTAGAAAGATTGTTCTTCTGTGGTTGTGGAGACTATAACTATGGAGAAATACAGTTCCTACAACAACTCTGTTCAGCATTTTTCTCTGTGCCCAGTCTTTGAGATGTTGGTGATACAGCAATAAACCAACTGACATAAATCCTTGCCTCCATGGGACTTACACTGTAGTAGGGAAAACAACTTGAAAAATATCCAGAAACGAGCCCACTCTGCAATATCAAGTTCCTCCAATAGTGGGATACAAGAGGGCCCACACCTATTCAATTCTCTCTAAAATAATAATGGTTATCCATGTATCTTGCACTGACTTCATTCTCCATTGGAGAATCTGCTTCTCTCTTTCAGATGGATGCATATCCTGAGGAGAGAATCAGCCCGTCGCATCTCAACAGGGCACCAGATGAAGCTATTGAGTTATAGAGGAAATGAGCAAGAGTGCTGCTTTATTGGTGAACTTGGTAGCAGCACAGGGTGAAGGAGATAGACACAAAGAATTCTCAACACCTACCAAATCAGATATCCAGAGACATGGAGACTCACAAAACCTCATCCCTGAAATAGACCTAAAATAAACCCAACATGGCTCAGGGAAATTCGTGGAAGAGGGGGTGGAAAGATTGTTAGAGCCATGAGTTGGGTCATTATACACAGAGTCATTGCCTCTCCCACATAACTCATGGCTACCCCCATAAGATGCGACCCACATTACCCATGTGGGGAGGACAGGGAGAAGGCTAATGATGGTACCATCATGGCTGTATATATACTATATACATAACTAATAAAAAATATATAAAAGAAAAATCATAAAAGTTAGCAGCAAAAGCATGATCAGAATGTTTGTTTTTGAAATCTCAGTACTGTGGTCATTCCATTATACTGTAGTACAGGAAAACATAAAAGTTTGGTCTTAATTATTTAGTACTTTAAAATGGATTAGCTCTAGATATTCTCACTTATATATTCATATAGCAATTTGTAAACACATTTGTAAAACTGCTAAAGGCACAGTCTACAATAAGTATGAATGAGTACAGTTATCTATACCTGCCTTTCATATATGTTATAATTTTGAAGACATTACATATATTTGGTATGAAATAATTAGGAAATGTTACTAGTTAGGGATATAATAACTTTGTATTCAATGAATCATTAACCTTATAAAAATGTGGAGTCCACTATCAAATTGTGACATGAGAACTTGAAGTAGAAAATGCTGTCTTAAATATTCTACAAAGATTAGAATATTGGTGTATTTTCATATTTATAGCAAGAAACACATGAAAAATTAATTTGATCCATATGGGACCAACATTTTACTCAAATAATGTTCCAAAAGATATTATGTCTGCATATGAGCCCTCTTTGTATATTAGGGACACACACACACACACACACACACACACACACACACACACACTCAGTGGCTTACTAATTACTCTTGTATAAACTCATTTAACACTATCAGCTTATAATATGAGCAGCGCCATTCTGCAGTTAGAGATGTTACAACACAGTATAGCAGAGGGAAGGACATGTAGTCATATAATCAAGATTGAGAACCATGGAGTAAAAGGTTAGGGCTAGAGATAGACAGAACGATGGACAGAATATATCAACATGTAAAATCAACTCAAACCTATAGTGCTCAATTGAGTCACCCACAGAGAACACTTAAATAGACATGGAAAGTATGAAATGGGTGTTCTGGATCAGGGTGCATGCCTGTAATCCCAGCACTCAGAAGGAAGAAGCAGGAACATCAGGAGTTAAACATCATCCTTATCTACATAGCCAGTTTGAGGAAACATGGAGATAAATGAAATGGTATCACAAAAGAAGAAAGAAAGAAATACCAATTCAAAGAGTCAACACAATGAAGTTTGAGACTCAGAAGACAGTCAAGATTGCTGAACTGGCTGAAAGGACAACCTATTCACACAGGGTGAAAAACAGGCAAGTGAAATACTGTAGAATCAGAAGTGGTTTCATGAGCTGAGCATGGTAGCATATACAGCACTTGGAGGCTGAGGCAGGAGGATCACTGCGAGTTTGAGGCCAGCCTGTGACTACATAGCACATTCCATGTCAGCCTGGACTACAGCAAGACCCCTCCTCAAAAAAAAAAAAAAAAAAAAAAAAACCAGAAAAAGGAGTGTTTTCATGAAGTAAACCAAAGAAGAAAGTTGTTACTTAGAATTTTCTTGAGGAAGGTCTACAGTGATGATGCACGTGAACCACAGAGATCAGTGGCTTCAAGATGAGGAATGTCAGGAGGTGTGGAGTCAGGCTTTCAGAAAGGCGAGGCTAGTCAAGAGTGCATGTGTGGCCAACTAGTACAGACAGAGCTTAAGACTGTTTTGAAAAATATTTCTCTTATGATTTAAAGCATTTAGAAAGTAAGTGTAATAGGAGAAGTTATCTATATTTTAGGCTGTGTGATGGCAGAGCTTGTTTCTATGTAAACAGGAAAAAGAAACACATTATTAGGGACCAAACAATAAATTCAATAATGTCTATTAACTGAGAAAGTATAAAGCAGGTGTTGCATTCAGGATCTTCTGAAATAACAATATGGAGAGAATGACCGGGGAAGGGACAGGAGGGGAGAGGAGAGGAGAAAAGTGGGGAAGAGAAAAGATCACGTACTCTTGTGAGATGCCTTCAATGCCAGTTGGTGAGCAGGTGACCTAAAACAATTACAGCATGAAAAATTCAAATATTCTCCTTCCTTTTGTCTCAGCTCCTGAAAATGTATCTGGTGATTATTAAGACTTGTCAAACAGACTGACTGAAAGTACACGAATGACATTATCTGGTATTGAAACAAAATAGCAGCTGTGTGGGCCACCTGTAAAGTCTGCATTGGACTTACTGGGAGACAACAGATTGGCATTGAAAAGATTTTTCTAGGACATGTTAACTGTGTGGATAGAGAATACTCTATTTAAGGCCAGCAGAACAGCATATCTGAAGGTTAGGAAATGAGAAATGCTAACTATGTTTTTTTGAGGTAACTACATGTCCTGTAAGACCTGTTCCATGGTGAGTAAAGACAGTGAGCTGTGATAGTAAGAGCATAGGGGGTCACATGCAGCCTGTCATCTCATGATCCAAAGGGCCAGGATTGTCAGTGCTTTTCTTCACAGTTTCACGGTCAAGGTCTTCCATGCCCATGTTCCTCATGTACAATTGGAAGCACTTTGTAACAACGTGACCTAATAGTGCCACAGCTTGTTAGTTACCTGAAGGTAGCTCAGTCTCTCTACAGCTTATATATGAAAAAAGTGGGATAATCCAGACTCATACAGACAAATACCACACATTTTCTTTCGTATGTGGAATCTGGGTTAAAAAATTCCATATGTAAGAAAAGTAAAAGGGGTGCAAATTAGGGCGGAGGAAGGAGAGTATTGGGAGGAAGGAGCAAGAGGGAAAAATGGGGAAGAAAATACAAATACCACTTTTTCTCTTATATGTGGAACCTAGATTTAAAAATATATATTCATTTGATAGACATATAGGAGACTTAAACTCCAAAGGGGCACTGTTCATGGGGAAAAAAAGGGGCCCAGCAACAAGGGGAGAGGGAGAATAGAAGAACAGTGGGGGCAAAATATGATTAAACTAAAATAATATGTATGCACAAAATATTGCCATGAAGCCCATTATTATTTATGCTAAATTAGTTTTAAAGAGTAAGTCTTAATAGTTCATAGAATTATTCTAAATATCAAATGAGATAATCCATGTAAAGGCTCAGTACAGAGGAGAGAGGAGATTAGAGAAAGGGGGGAAAGGAGAGAGAATTGAGAGATTGAGAAAAGAGAGAGAGAAATAAACAGACTGAGCGTAAACTGGAGATACATCAGCACAATACCCAGTACTTCTAGTTAAAGTCAGATGCCTGGATAGTGTGCTAACCAGGTAGTCAGAAACCTTCATGAGATTTTCTGCCCTCCAAGTGCCACTATTTTCTTTAGTATTTAAAGAGATCAAATAAAACATTCCTTTAGTGTTGTGCCAAGGTTTGGACTACATTTATCCTAAGCAAGATAAGAACAACTTGTAAAAAGAATCATACTTCTATGGTTTATTTTTAGACAACTGTTTGAGAGTTTTTAGGCTTTTATGGTTTTACCCATTTTATCTTATTTATTCTCCAAATTATTCCTACAAACCAGAAAGTCTACTATTTCTTTTTTTTTTTTACAAACCATTTGCCACAGAGAGTTGTAATGAAAGAAATAGTGTGGGCAAGTAGCTAAAAATAAAACTATTCAGAATAATTTTGTAATGTGGATGGAATAAACTCCCTTGGTAATATTTTCCTTCAAAAGAATACTTCAAATGTTTCATAGTGATGTACTTATCCTTTTTTGTCCACTCTCATAACCCAAGGAGATAAAATGTTTTCTTTTACTGTGGACCATGTATTTTAAATTTTCTGTCACGCTACTAGTGAAGGGGTATTCATGTCTACAAAACCCTGATGCTGGTGTTTATCAAATCTTTGATAGCTAACAGGTATTCTCTCATAAGCAACAGGTATGTTATGACTGACAGTATTCCTGTTATCAGATCACTCAATCACAATTAACTTTTCAGTAAAATGATTGCTCATAAGATACTGTATTTTCCTTTATCCCAGCTGACAAAAATGTAAATAACAGACTTAAAGCTCATTTTAATATATTTTAAATAATGTGAAAATTTAACTAAATAAGCCTGCCTAAAAATGGTTATGAAAGTAGGATTACTGAAGCATTCACCTATACCTATATCTTGTTTTTCCCCCCAAAACCAAGCGATAGAGGATACATTCTAATGTTCAAACTGTTTAATTTCCCAGCCTTCACATTCCACAGTGTTTCCACAGTATTCATTACTAATACCAATACTAGTAAAAAAAAAATCCATTCTGTACTCTGTTCCCCAAACACATATATTTAAGGTTTTGCCACAAATATGTCCCAATGTGACTCTATTTGGACAAAGGTGGCCCCAATCACATATGGTTTGTTTCTACAAGGGAAGCAGATCAAGATGTACACTGAGGTACCCAGGGCACCTGCGTATAGAAGTGCCACCCTGGGAAAAGGTAGAGAGAGCCACTGTCTACAGGCCTAGGAAGGAGGCTTCCAGAAAGACCAGTTCTGCAAAATGTCTTACCTCAAAGTTCAGTCTTCCTGATCTTTGAAAATTATGGCTTTGTGGCTTAAATTATTCAGTTTGCAATACTTTGTTAGGACAGCCATAGCAACAAAAATACTTAAGGAGTGGGTCACCATTTTAACATTTTAAAGTTGTCAGCTTATTTAATCAATGTGATGATTTAAATTCAAGTTAAAACACGTGGTGATAAATAATCATCTCTATGATCTGAGGATGAAATTCAGTATTCATCGCTGGGACAGACTTGTCATCTGGCTTGATTAAAAGTGACCTAAAATATTAACATGTATTAATAATTCCATATATATATTTAAAACCACATCTCAGACTCATTTGCCCAGTAAATATATCCTATTTAGCTCAAATTATTCCTTTACTCTCCTTTGCTCTAAGTTGTTATCTCAGATGGAGCTAAATTTCATTTATTAAGTATAAATATAATAGTCAGGTATGGTTGGTGCATGTCTTTAATACCAGCATTTGGGAGCAGAAGTAGGAAGATCGCTGTGAGTTCGAGACCACCCTGAGAGTACATAGTGAATTCCAGGTCAGCCTGAGCTACAGTGAACCCTACCTCGAAAAAACAAACTAAAACAAACAAACAAACAAACAAAAAATGCACAATATTTACAATATCTTCTTACTGTTTGCTGTCCTGTCTGTAAAAGTAAGGCAATATACTTCAGGCTGAAATCCAGAAAGAAGTGAATATTTTATTGCACATTTCAGACTAAAAAAAAAAAATTTACTCAGTGGATTACAATTCAAGGGATCTTTTCTTCTCTCCAGACTTAAAACTTTGGCTGATGTCCCAAGCAGTGACTGGCCAGGAAGCAGTTTGAGGGCAACTCTGGAATCCGAGTGTCTGGACCCGACACTAGCTCCATCACTCACTAGTTCGGTATCCACAAGCTGCTCATTTAGCCACACCATGCATTATTTTCTTCGTTACGGATGGGATGAAAATACTTAGCTATTAGGTCATTTTACATAGATGATAAGGCAATGCATGTTAAGTACTCAGGGCAGCACTATGGTTACAGAATACAATCTCAAAACCCTTGGCACAGACTGGTTCCTTCTTTGCAATGATGTTGACGCTCCTTGTTCTACTCAAAGCACACCTTTCTGTGCATCGTGCTTAATCTCACATGCATTTTAGAATCTACTACCCTTATGTCATAACATGCAGATCCTACCCATGCACCCAGTCTCCATTATTACCCTCTTCTCACAGCATGGGGCTGGCCATATTTCTCTTCCCCTGAATGCTCTTGATGGCATGGAGGGTCATGATGACCATAGCTGCAGCAGCTAGTCTGGGAACATTTACTGAATATGATGGCGTTAGCACAATCCAGACTGGACTCTCCCTTGACAATTATGTGAGCCTTAATTTAACCACGAAAATCTGTTTCTTATCACGGCAGTTTACTGTATGTTGTGGTCAGGTGAATGTAAAATGTTCTCCATAGGCCCATGGGTTTAACACTTGGTCCTCTGCTGGTGGAACTATTTGGAAGATTGTGGAACTTTTTACAAGGTGGACCCTTGCTGGAGGAAGTATGTCACTGGGGCGGGGGGTGAGTCTTGAGTTGTGACACTCGAGATCAGCTTGCTAGTCTCTGTCTGCTTCTGAATTCTGGTGAGATGTAGTGGCAGTCTCCTGTTCTAGCCAGCCATGCCTTCCCCGCAACAGTAAGAGTCTAACTTTTGGAACTGTAAGACCAAATAAACCCTTTCCTACCCTGAGTTGCTTCTGGTCACGGCAATGAGAATGTAACTGATACTGTCACAGTGGGTGGTGTTATCAATAAAACCCAGTGAGCCAGAGCCTGGAAAAAGGGCCTTGCCCATGCTAGTAAGCACTGTTCCAATGAGCGACACGCACAGCCCACTTTTCATAACCTCATTTTGAGACAAGATCCTGAAGTTGTTCAGGCTTGCTTAGTACATGTGATTCTCTTTCCTTAGCCTCTGGGTGTGGTGACACATGTCTGTAATTTCAACACTCAAGAGTCTAAGGCAGGTGAATCACAAGATTGAGAGTCAGTCCAGGCTACACAGTGATAATCCATACACACACACACACACCACTATGAAGAGACTGACTTAGTATAACATTTATACCTTTGTTTGGAGCTCTACTCTTCTTAGGCTTGATAGGGCCTGCTCTCATTTCTTACCTTCCTTATAAGGCAAGAGGAACCAAGAGCATGTGCCTACCCTGATACCCTGTCTCTCTTCTAAATATGACTAGGTAATAGGGTTCCTAGACATTTCTGTCTAAATGGTACTGACTCCACTTCTGGGGATTGGTCTAAATATCTTTCTAGGATCTACCTCCAAAGGGCGTGTAGTACAATCATGCTTAGACATGGGCATGCTTAGATAGAGCCAAAGCATATGCACAAGGACCCTCAAGAGGCATGGTGAAGCCAGGGTTTGGAAGCAGAAGAAGGTAGGTGGTTGATATCATAAGAAGGCAATGTAAAGCAAGAACAAAGATGTTTTGTCAAGGTAGAGTCTAAAGGAACTTGGATTTGGCATTGGACAATATTTGGGCTTCAATTGATTTCTTAGGGCCTTGGACATGCTTGTCTCTCATGCAGAAACTTGCCCCAAAGGTTCCTAATACAATGACATTGATCTATTTGAAGGAGCTATCATTAGAAGAAATCTGTTGCATATTTTCTTTTTGAAGTTTTTATGAGATGAAAATGTGTAACAGATTTTGAGGATACAAAGAAAATTCTTTAAGATTGACTAACCCTATTGTTAGGTTCTCAGAACTCTGTATCAATCTCTCTTTCTCTTCCCTACCACCTGGCTATGCTAGCCCTGGGACTCTGGGTCTGCCTTCTGGTATGATAACTGCATATACATGTGGGCTAAGAGGAGGAAAGGCCACTTTATTCCAAACCACATCTCTGTACATCACCAGATGTCCCTCCCTTACAGAGAAGTTTCTCTCCTCTCTCCATAAACCCACTCCCTGGCCCTTGCTCATTCTCTTCTTGTTGCTCCTGCATACGCTCACTCCCCTGCCCCTCTAGTGCACATACCTTTTTATTTCTTCCTCCTTTCCTCCTCCTCCTCTCCTTTTTTTCTCTCTGCCCTCTTTTCCCTTTCCATTACTAAAAAAATTTAGCTTCAAGAAACTGTCCATTTTTGTCCTTTACTGCCAACCATGAAACCTAACACCTATTCTGTTTCAGAGTTTATGAGTAGCATAAGCTGTTTCTTTTTTCCTCTCAATTCAGTAAGCTTAGGAATATATGAGAGAAGAAGGGGGTGTGTAATAGTAGCAGTTCTCTATAGCTCTGAAGACTCAGTCCTAACTTCTGTCTCTCTGATGGATGATATTCCATGCCACGGTCCTGTCCTGCAGACTATGAAGCCCATAGATGCAGACAGACTTTTCCTCATGGAAGTGGGTTGGGACAATGACAGAACAGCAGAGAGAAGGCTGGTGAAACAAAATTTATACTTCTCAGAATAAAAGGAGGACATGCTGCTATACAATGTAATGTCTGGTTTCTGATTTTTACATAATTTTTTCCTTACATGTTTTTAATAGACCAAGAAACTATTATTAGCAATATTTGATTTAAGCAGAAGTGCTAAGAAAACTGAGATATCTGGGCTAGTTCTTTCAACATAAGAAAACTGGAAATCATATAGTCTTGTTTTTATTAATCCCAGAATTCAGAAGTACTAAACAATTTTCATCTCGCTTGAAATTTATAAAATGAAGAGATAAGAAGTACACCCTTATCCCATTAACCATTTAACATAATACAGTTTCTATTTTATTTATAGGGAAGTTGTGTGTTTTACTTACAGTAGGCAGAGTACTTCTAATTCAGTAAGTAGGCAGACATTACAAACACTCACTAACAAACTTTCAGGGAGCAAGATCCTGTGTAAATCCAGCTTTGGCTGTATCTTTGGCATAAAACAATCTGGACTAACTGTTCTATCATCCCACATTAGGAACACAGGAGCAAACCAACCCTTTTATACATAAATCATATCCATGACTCCCAGTCATAGAGTCAGTTGCCTAAATACAACCCTATGAGATTGTACGTGATGTAGAAAAAGTGAATTCAACTGTGAAAGGTGAGAACTACTCAAGGTGCCTAGACTCTTCCAAGACTACCATCTGGAAATGCTTTTCACTCTCATTTGTAACATCACACTTGAGAGTGGAGGTGATGTGGACTTATGATTACCAACATGTCACTGCTTCAAGTTAACTCATTAACTTAATTTCTCTCCCTTCCTTCCTTCCTTCCTTCCTTCCTTCCTTCCTTCCTCCCTCCCTCCCTCCCTCCCTCCCTTCTTTCTTTCTTTCTTTTTGGATAGAGTCAGAAAGATAGAGAATGGGTGCACAGCAGCCTCTCAGCCACTGTGAACGAACTCCAGATGCATGCGCCCCCTTGTGGGCAAGTGCAACATTGCTCCCTTGTGTCGCTTTGCGTCTGGCTAAACGTGGAAGCTGGAGAATCGAACGGGCATTCTTGGGTTTAGGAGGCAGGTGTGTTAACCCCTAAGCAATTTCTCCAGCCCCATTAACTTAATTTCTAAGACCCAACTGACATACATCTTCTAGAGAAATGAAGAATTCTTTTTTTCAAATAATAAATGAGTGATTGGGAAGAAACTTTACAGTGAGAGGAAAGGAAAAAGTATCAAGCTCAGTGAGGAGTTAAAATAGTGAATTTAGAACATGCTAGCAGAATGCAAAAGCAGATAGGAGGATGAATGAATAAAGGTACGGGCAAACTTTATGAAGCAAATTGTCAGTAGTACAGGGTGACTGACCAGCAAGTTCTTTCAAAGCAAAGTATTTGACTACTTCATTTCAGGGTGGCATGAAGGTCAAACTCCATGCCCAAATTCAGGCATCATAAGGACAATGGGCACATGTAGTAAACCTTGCCACTCTGACCTTCTGGTGAGCTGGGTGACACTAAGGTAGAATGAATGACTCCACATTGGGAAGGATATAATTTATATATGAATGATTTGATTTCTTGTTTCTAAGAAATTTGAGAAACTGCTGGAGGTAAGTGTTAAATAACAAAACATTAAGTTGTATACCCAAACACCAGCAGGAAACTAAAGTAATAAGATGAACATATTTGGTAGTCAAAACTGGTTGATATTTGATAATAATAATGTTGGGGCTGGGGAGCTCGCTCAGCAGGTAAGAATGCTTGTATGAGGACCTGGGTCCAATCATCCATATAAAAAGCCAGGTGTGGACGTGCAGGCCTATTCCATGCCTGTCAAGGGCAGGGCAGGGTGACAGGAGACTCCCTGGGGCTCCCTGATCAATCAATCTTACTGAAGAAAGGAGCGCTCCAGTTTCAGTGATTAATGTCCCTCTCAGGAAAATATGGTAAAAGAGGGGAACACCTTCCATATTCTTCTGGCTTCAGAATGCATGCATACATCACATATGTAAACACATGCACAAAATGTTAATATTAATTAGCAGTATATATTAAATTATAGTTAGTAGTTTTCATCCCACCACCCTCATCTTGCAAACAAGTAAGAAGTTACAATATACCATATAACAGAAGCCAAAACGTAAAGGGTTTTCCCACTTGGTGGACTGAAATTTCCCACTCTAGAATGAATTCCCTGCATTATAGGGAATCAGCTTAATTATGCCAAGCATTGCTTTTAATGATTCCAGATCTCTAGGTATTAATACAATGAAGATGCCATAAATAAAGGGACAACAAATGACCCATTGATGAGTATGTTATCAATACTAATTTGACAGCCTTAGCAAAGTCAATTGCTTTCTGTTTCTTTGGATTTCACTTATTACTGCGAAGACATTGTCTTAACCTGACTGTACCCACTGAGAGATCTGTCAGTTAGAGGGGTTAGAGATGTATGATGAAATCATGAGATAGCTGAACCTGGTTCAGCTACACTTCAAACAAGTGCGGACAAATGAGTGTGTGGTCAAGACTTTGTAGTGAGCAACTTTGCATAGAAAGAAAGCACTGTCACCAAGCTGGAAACCTGACCCTTTCTCATTGGAACAGATGAAAATTTATAAGCATATCAAATGATTTTATTGAAAAACACACTGTGCTAAAAACCTGGCAGGCTGATAAGTTATACTCATCTAATATAGAATAACAACAAATCAAAACCAGCACTGGAACTTTAAATAAACAAACAAACAAACAAACAAACAAACAAACAAACAAACAAACTTCCTCCAAAGATTTTGCTTAAAGACCTGAAGGTGCAGTGAGGATAAAACTGCCGCCCCTGTTCAGCACTCCTTACTGCTACTGTGAAAATTACAGGTTGAATCTTTCTGCTGTAGTCTCTGGATTCTACGCTAGAAGAAATTTCTACCTTCACTCTGTTAGAAAGAGGAGTCTCATTATGGAAGCAACTAACTTTGCTTTTTATTCTCAGTATTGTTTGTTCAGAAGGAATATACCTTGTCACACTCCAGTTACTCACACCTTCACAGGCCAAGCTTAACAACCAGTGACTTCAGCATATCCCCACTTCAGTCAGTTGTTACACAACAGGTCACAGGAACTACTTGGTGGTACCATATAACGTGTCCCCAGCACGAAAAGAAACCTAGTCATGGGTTAAGTCGTGCCATAAAGAGAAATCACCCCGGGCTCTGCTGTTCTCCTTAGTAACAGGAAGATTCCACTTACAAACTCAATTCTGAAGTAGGAGAGGGAATAGCTATAGTGATTCCTGAAATTGCCCTTCAAAATTACAAAAGGAAAAACATGTACTTTGTATATCTGGTATCTTAGACGGTTGGTAAGCGGTCTACAACTACATTTCTGTGAAAAGAAATTCACATCTGTTCTAAAGTAAAGAAGTGGAGAAATTCTAAATCAATGTGAGGGGGAAAAGGTACATTTTTTTTTTTTTGTGGGCTTGAAAGCATGGTCTGCCGGTATGCCCATGAAAACCAGACAGAGCCATGAAAGATGATGATGAAAAGAAATGTGTCAGGAATATATCAAACAATTCTGATGAGACTTTATGGCTAATTTTGTAAAACTTAAACACCAATGGAATATAATAGTGCAACTTCAGTTACAGAATGATATGTTGCTCTCTAAGCTTTCTGTGGTCCTTTCAAGGACACCACAATAGAGTACCGATATGGGACCTAACACACATCTACAGCATGTGCAACCAAGACTGAGCTCTGATGTAGCAATTTTGAACAGGCTTCCAGAGCCACTGATCTGCCTTCGCCGCTTGTGTTAAAACAACTGTTGAGACTGCCGTCTTGTTCCAGCACTGCACACAGCGACCGTCTGTGGGCCCAAGCCACTCCACACTGTGTTCTGGTTATACTGCCACTCACAAAATAATTATAAGTAAAATCTTTTCTGCTTATTGATGTGAAAATAAGGATGAGAGGCGTTAAATGATTTTGTTACCATCACAAAGAAATGGTGGAACTAGAACATTTAGATTCAAGGTTCTGCACACTTTGCAGGCCCTGACCAGATGACTGTGAAATGGCTTATGGGTCTGCACTCTGATTAGATGTGCCCTGATTCCTGCTGCTTGAATACTGTCTACTCATTTGGGACATACATTACCCCAAAAGATCATGTTTAACTCCTCATCTTCATCTTCACCAGACCTTTGGCTACTTCCAGCTTCTTAGTGTCCTTGAGAGAGAATTTGCTCATCTCTTGTGGTATAAAATTATCAGCCTTCAATCATATAGTGAGATGAAACACAAAACTGTAAATTCCATTATGGGAATGAGTTCTAAGTGTTAATTAAAGTTGTCATAACAGTGCTGTACTGGAATGATCTTGTATGAGAAGCCATCTTATGGACTCAAAAGGCCTTAGGATCAGAATTGCCCCAGCTACAAGCCCTGGCTGCAGGCGATCACTTTATCTACCTACCTATGGATCAGAGTTGCCCAGCTACAAGCCCTGGCTGCAGGCGATTACTTTATCTGCCTATTGGAATGTAACAACAGACCTTCCCATGACCCCTGGGATTAAGAGTCCCATGATCTAACCTTATCAATCAGAGCATCTTGTAATCCTGGGTCAATGACCCCTGGGATTAAGAGTCCCATGATCAAACCTTATCAATCAGAAAGTCTTGTGACCCTGGGTCAGTTTCTAGTTTACCTTCCTCCTGCCTCCCCTATATAAACCTCTGTGAAAAATAAAAATTTGAGACTTTGACCAGGTATTAGGCTTAGTCTCCTTCTTTGTGTCTGTTTGTCTCTCTCATCCAGGTTAATCTCCCCTCGGGCCCTTGTTGAACTCCCGCTGGTCGGGGCAAGTGGCGCCCAAACGTGGGGCTCGAGGTACGAGGACTGACTTGGACGTCGCTCGGGTGAACGGCCGTCATTCTTTCATTGGATCGCCACCTCGTTGGTGAGTGAAGATCCGCACAGAGGTCACCGCAGGAAAGCCCGCCTGTGACACAGACCCGGATAAGGTAAGAAGAGCGACGAAATTATGGGACAAACATTGAGTAAACATGAGTTATTCATTCAGGGACTTAAAGAGTCTCTCAAGACACGAGGAAATTGGGTTAAGATGCGTGGTTAATAGGTGAGTGATCCCTTGGACATCCTCCCCCTGGGACTAACAGGCCCCCAGTGGCCGCCTCCCCAGTGAGGAACTAGTCTCCCCACTGACGGACTAGGCGAGATATAATGTAAAGAAAAAACAAACTTTCCCTTTCTCTATCAGAGAAAGGCAAAACTATAGGCCCAGTGGCCGCCTCCCCAGTGAGGAATTAGGTGAGGTGTACCCATCAAAAGGAATCCCAAATCAGTGGATTAAGGACATTTCTTAAAGTTAGGGGCATAAAACTCTCTCAAAGAGGCCAACTTATTCTGGGAAAAAGTCCTCCAGATCTCAGTCGCTGTGGCCGCTGGCCCATGCTCCAAAGCCGCGGCAGGCTGACAAGAGGCAAAGGCTGCTGGACTGCGCTCCACTCTGGAGCCAGGGCTGCTAAAACGCCACAGGCAGCAGAGGAGACAATAGCAGAGACACCTACACCTGGGGAAAAGACACCCCCTGTTTCTCTCCATGCTCACAGTTGGGTTCAGGGCCCAGGCTCCAGGGGCCTGGCTGATGCCACGTGGGCTCAGGTGGCCTGATACCCTCCAGCCACACCCGCCCAACAGGGTAAACAAGGAGATAATGGATTTATTAAAAAAAAAAAAAAAAAAAAAAGGCTTAAAAGGCAAGATCAGAAAGCTGCCTTATAGCATGAGGGAAAAGATCCAAAACCCTCTTTCTTAGCTTCACTGGCTTGTAGATGTGGACTTCTTATAAGTATTTACAACTGTTTTAAGCTCACTTTGCCTCTTTATGCTTATCTGGGACTACTAAAAAAAAAAAACAGTCTCAAGAATTATATTTAAATTTAAATATGTACTCAATACTAAATTTGTTAGAAAATTTCTAATAATGTTCAAATCTACTTTCCTAATGTGTTTCAAAAGTCAAGTCTGATCTACTCTTTAAAGATATTTCATAAGATCTTTTATTAAAAGCCTCATGGTAAAAACAATAAAAGTTTAGTTAAACTGGAGAAAAAACTTTAAATGTTGGTAACTATTTGATAAAAAAAGATTGATACAAAATGGTTACATAGCTTGTAAGATAAAAATATGTAAATGTAGATATTAAGTAAACTTGAACAAGGTTAAAGACAAAACACTTAACCAGATTGCAGATTTTTTAAGATAGAATAAAGTAATATAACTCTAGGGCCTACATCAGACTAATAAAAGCATGGCTCTAGCTGATAGAAGGTTACTATGGTATTCAGTTTGTAAACTCAAAACTTTAACTTGTTGATATTAATCTGGTCATGATGATGGTTAAAAAAGACTAAATTTAGAGTACCCAATAAAGTTAATTAAGTTCCTATTTGTAAACATTTTTAACTATATGTTAAGGTTAAAATTGACTCATTAATATTTAATTCTCTCACATGGTTGATATAACTAATATACAAAAAATTCCTAACATCTCCCTCCATTGCCTGTGATAATTGTTTCCTATCTGACTGTGTTTTCAAAACATCCAACCCTGGGATCCCCAGCACTCAGGCCGGTCTGGTGAGTATCTGAGCGCTCTCTTTCTCTCTTTCTCCTTTTTAAATTTGGTTCTGAAGCGCGCATAGCTTTTCTTGGGCCCTCTGTTTCTGTCATATTCATGTGTCTATGTTATTGGGCCCTCTGTTTCTGTCATATTCATGTGTCTGTGTTGTTGGGCCCTATGTGTTTCTGTCATATTCGTGTGTCTATATGATAATTGTTTCCCTATGGACGGACGCTTCTCCCTTGACTTAATAACATGGGACAGTTCCCCTCCCCCTCTTTCACTCCCTTTTTCACAGGTGCTGGCGGCCACAGCCAAAAGAGACATCAAGCCCACCACTGAAGCTTCGGTCCCAATTCTTGTGTGGGGGAGGGAGTGGGGACTGGGAGTTACATCTCAGGTCAATAAATGGTTTACAAAATTTGTCTGTTACAAGGACCAGAGGCCCCCATGGCTGAGTATCTCTAAAAGGTCCTACAGGTGTGAAAACTCCCCAAAAGCTGTTATTGGACTGATTAAAAATTTTCTCAAACTTTTCATCACAGATAGATATTGATAAAAAGCTGTCAGTCAGGTTAGATGCTCTAGAAAATGCTGTTATGTATTTAAAAAGGCAGATTGTTAATCTTGTGGTTCAAAAGCAATTGTTCTGTCATGTAAATTATCAATTCATAAGTATTACTCCTTTATCCTACAATGGGACTGCTACTGTATGGTAAAAGGTTAAAAATCATATTTGGGCTATTTAAAATCATAATAATCTTAACATAGATTTACAAGGTTTACAAAAGAAAATATCTGTTATTTCATATAGTCATTTGTCTTTTGGTGATCCTGATAAGGCTGCAAAAGGATTTTTTTTGATGCCTTAAGTATCTCCCAAGCAGTTTCCTTCTCAGATTCTCATTTGGC
Source organism: Orientallactaga sibirica (assembly GCA_036365145.1). NCBI lineage: Eukaryota > Metazoa > Chordata > Mammalia > Rodentia > Dipodidae > Orientallactaga > Orientallactaga sibirica. The sequence goes on from JAEOAD010000006.1 coordinate 22,177,246, forward strand.
TTAAGCAGGGGGGAATTTACTGCCAAACAAACAAACATAGATTACAGAGTTGGAGGTCAACACGTTTGTCAGCTAGTTCCTTATCTGAATCAGGCCTGGGCTTAATGACTATCTGTTCTATAATGGCAGTACTGTTGTCTGGTTATTAAATGATGTCTTCTAAGTAAAAAAAGAAAAAACTTTAACTTGGTTTACAACAGTTTCAACATGCAGGAATGGCTGTGCCTGAGTCAGGCGAGCAAACAATGTTACAGAGGCTAAATGTAGCGGCTTCCAGAGCTCAAGTGTTCCAGCAGCTCAACAGATTGCTGATCACAGACTGGAGCTGACAAGCCGAGGAATCGCGACTGAGGACCTGCCTCCGGCTGAGACCCTCCCCTAACAATGACTGTAAAACATATAGTCTCTGTAAACGCTATAGCCTCTATAAGCACTGTAAATTTGTTTACTTTTTATAATCATTCTAGGCATGTTGGCCAAGGTTCAATACTCCAAGCCTCCGGGAACCGCATAAGCATTCAGACCTATGCACCCCCTAGGGGGATGGGTACCAACGTGGGTGCGGAAAAACCGCAAGGGAAGGTCCCTTTGACCGCTTCTGAATTCCCTGAGAGTCAAACCTGACTTGCATGGAGGTTGGTACCATACATAATGCCTCCCCTCCACAAAAGGTACTGAGGGCCAAATCTGTGGGTGATAAACATGACCCACGGGAGGAGTCAGGTCACTATGTCCCCAGTTGGTTAAAGCCCACTGCTGGATAGCAGGCCTCCCCCTCCTGTTTGTATAAAAGAAGGGAGGAGATGTCGGAGACCATGAACAGCATAACAGCCATCTTGTATGAGAAGCCATCTTATGGACTCAAAAGGCCTTAGGATCAGAATTGCCCCAGCTACAAGCCCTGGCTGCAGGCGATCACTTTATCTACCTATCGGATCAGAGTTGCCCCAGCTACAAGCCCTGGCTGCAGGCGATTACTTTATCTGCCTATTGGAATGTAACAACAGACCTTCCCATGACCCCTGGGATTAAGAGTCCCATGATCTAACCTTATCAATCAGAGCATCTTGTAATCCTGGGTCAATGACCCCTGGGATTAAGAGTCCTGATCAAACCTTATCAATCAGAAAGTCTTGTGACCCTGGGTCAGTTTCTAGTTTACCTTCCTCCTGCCTCCCCTATATAAACCTCTGTGAAAAATAAAAATTTGAGACTTTGACCAGGTATTAGGCTTAGTCTCCTTCTTTGTGTCTGTTTGTCTCTCTCATCCAGGTTAATATGCTCATAAATTAATTTCCCTAATATAAACACATAAGCACATAAGCCATGTTGTTATGGACCCCGCAGATTCAAAATTAAGGGAAGTTGACAACACAGTGAGGGAAGAAACCAGGTAAGCAAGTCTCTTTCAGTAAGATGAGAAGCATAAAATATGCCCGAGTACTGGGTCAGAGGGCAAGTAAGTTTTTTTTTTTTTTTTTTTTCTGCTGGAGCACATTCAAGAACTTCCCACAGAGGAGGGGATGCTTGGGCTACATCCTGCAAGTCAAATATGACTACTGCAAGTTAGAGGAGGAAGTTAAAAGAGTGGGGCAAGGGTCCAGGGAGAGCTTTGCAATAGATCAACATAAGTTACAGCTCTGGATCTTTGCTATTTGCTCTGTCTTTAAATATGTGCAATCTGGAGTATTTTTCCTCTATATTCCTTCAATCATATTTTTAAAGCTTACAATAAATATCACTATCCTATTTTCAGTAGAAATTTGACTGGTAGGAAGACCCTCAAATATTGAAAGAAAGTTAGAGTACCCCCAGCAAGGTTCCCTGACCTGTGAGAAATGTTGGAAAGCCAGTGAGAGTTCACGACAAAGAGAGATACATAGCTAAGGCTATATGCTATGTAGTTCTTTTCTTGGATCATTAGCCATTTCTTATTTTTAGTTAATTTTTATTTCTTCTGCCACTTAAGAATGACTTCTACCCTAAATCCATCTTTGATTCAGAGGTTCTGTAATCTTCCCTGAGCATCTTATTTCTCTTGACTGTATGAACATCATCTCTCTAAAGATAACTTCCATGGTTTTAGCTCCAATCTCCTTAACATACCCAGCTTTTCATTCTTAATGTCCAATTGTTTTTTACAGCACTTTGTGTGTGTGGTTTTTTTTTTTTTAATTCTTTCATATTTTACCTTGACTAAACTGCATTTCATAGATATGTAATCAAACACAAATCCAGGTAGTATTGTAAAAGCAAGTTTGCAGATGCAATTGGAGTGCATATTGGTTGATTTTAAATAGTGGAGATCACGTCAGGAACTTGGGTGAGCCTGATGTCCATGTCTCAGAGGGGAGTTGAGGTTGCCTTGGTGATGAAGACATTCCACCCATGGACTGACTGGACATTCAGCCAGTTCCTGATGGCTCTAGCATGCCCATTCCTCACAGCCTGCTGCATAGATTTCAGGCACATATGAGCCAATCCCTGATATGACTCATCTCTTTCCACATGTCTCCTACAGATTCTGCTTCTCTTGTTGAACTCCAATAGTAATAGAGCTAAAGAAGCCTGTTGGTAATTTCCCACTTCTGTGAAGGATATTGCTATATTTCTTACTATCAAAACATGGATGGTATTCTTACTGCCTTATCTTCTCTATTTTTTTTTCAAATTTCAAATCCTCTTCACACACTGAAATGTTTGTCTTTCAGTTGGCTTTGTATAGCTATGCCATGCTAACTTTCACGGGGATAGCATAGTAGTCCCTTGCTCCACTTCTACCAACTTCCTTACAGTTTCACACGTCATTCATAGGGCTTTTACAATCGATGCTGACCCACTTTGTTAGGTTTACCTTTCCATAAACTCTTCAAGAAACTTCTACTCCAGACAGACTAGGAACATGCCACTCCTTCTTCACCTCCTGGCAGCCCTGCATCCGAGCCTCCCCTGTGCTATCCCCACCGTCTCTGATACCTTACCTTTGCCTTACCAATTCTTTAAGACTCTCTCCAGGTACCTATTCATGCAACTAGGCCTGACCATCCTAAACAACAGTGATGCTACCCCCTAACATCTACATTTTTCTATAATAACTAAATCTGTAACTGACTATGGCTGCTGAATGAAAACACTAAACAGGATTCACATAACAAACTCTTATCTATGACTTTTAATGTAAATAGGTATGCCTCCATGTGTCCCCCTCAGCACTAGCATATCATAATGCCTTGTGAAAAATAGTGTTCACCTCTTGCTTATTTAATACTACTAAGTTCGGCTAATGCTCATTTATTTATTGGTGAGTTAGTGATTAGACTTTACTAACTGAAACACAGAGCATTACCTTTGCATGTATTTTCACACGTGCTTAGTTTCTCCAATGAATTGGTCACCTAGGTGACAATATTGATTCTAAACTGTTAACTTTAGTCCAAGTTTTAAGTGAGGGCAAGAAAAAAAAAAAAAGAACTTATTTACTGCAGTAGAAAAACAGTTTCTTGTTGCTTGTAAATAATCTCCAATAAGAAGCAGGAGGACATTTCACCGAGCTGGGTAAGCACCAAGATGGCATAAAACTAAACAGATGTTAAGATTCCTTTCAAGACAAATGACTAAAACTAAATTGGGAATTAGGGGAGGGGAGGAAATAAATCCCAAATGCATTACAGCCATCTGAAGTATATTTATGCTTTCATTCCATGCATAAACCCAGCTACTAAAGGTAAGCACTAACTGTTAAGCTCAAAATTGCACACTGGATTCCATAAAAGTACTCGTCAGAACATAAACTGCAGAAACAGAACATGAGTTGCGTGGAGAAGACTCGCTTTTGATACTTCATGAAACTCTAAATGTGCAAAGTGTCTTCCTCCAGTCTGAGTTAAAGCAGTGTTAGAAAGACGCGCAGGAGCTACTAATGACGGTGGAAGGCACCATGAAGCCTGTGTAGAGCTGCTGAGAAAAGCGTGGTGTTTGAATCCTCGAATGTGCAACTGTCCTTTCCAAAGTGTCCTCAGAGTGACCTTGGCACAAACTCTACTGATGATAATAAGACACTTCCAATTTAATCCGGACTGCTTGTAGATGCAGTAGATGGATGAATAGAAAAAGAAAAACAAAGTACAGTTCTGTAAGTTATCTCAAGGCACAATATAAATCTGTTTTTAACATTTCATGCAATTTTAAGGTATATTTGTGTGTGTGTGTGTGTGTGTGTGTGAGAGAGAGAGAGAGAGAGAGAGAGAGAGAGAGAAAAATCTAACAAGTTGCATTTCTCTGGTCCTGGCTTGAGCAGAACCAAAGGGAAAATTATTTTTTGGAGACCCATGAGGAAAGTAAATACATTTCTGAATTTCTAAAAGAAGTATCCATATACAGTATCCACACTTACTTGTATGTACAAAAGTTCTATTATAGGTAATATAACTGGTAGTTTTAAATAGGAATAAAACTGCTTAAAAGGAAATATAGTTTTGTCATAGCATTAAGAATGTATGCTGGTGCTGATAAGTGTGGACACTGCTGAACTTCAAGTGAGGTTTAAAATCCTGAGAATCTAGCTTTAGAGTTAATCTCATCTGGGCAGCATGCTTTTGTAAATATACCTGCAGTTGCTACCCCCTCTATAAGTGCTCCAGCCCTGTACAACACTAGTTTTTTTTCCCCCTTCTCATTAAGTCATTGATAATCTCAAGTATAATACACCTTTGAAAGCTGTTATACACCACTGAAGGCTGCGGAAAAATATAGAAACCTTGCTCTTGATTTTAGCTTTATAGTAAAGTTCCAAATTAACACATTAGGAATTTACACTAGGAATTAGTCAATATAAACACGGAACATCATCTTACCTTCGTTATCATGAAACAACTAAGTATCGGCAATAAATCGTTCTCAGGAAAAGTGAGCACCAAAGAAGCGTTGACCTGGTTTAAATAACTTGTTCTGTGTCTGGATGGAATATCTATCAGAGCTCTCAGGGAACGAGCACTCTTTCTATCTCCTCCCTCTTCCCTCTCGCTCCCTCCCCTTGCTTCTTACAGACAGACACACAGTGTGATTAAATTGCTTCTTTGGAGAGTGTGGGGAGTCATGCTTTGTTTCCTCAGAGCTTACTGTAAAAAAAGACCATAAAGTCCAGGACCACTGAACAAATTTGCCATAGATCAACTCAAAAAATTGAAAAGTACTAAATGTTAAAATTAAAAACAAAACTCTTATACAGTCATAAAATCTTAAGGTAGATCATAAAGACATATTTAAATAAAATTACTTTAGTGAACGTCATAGCTTCTCTAATTAAGTAAGAAACACAAGAGAAGTTAAAGTCAGATTTCTACTACAAACTAGTGTGAAAGGTTTTTACTGGGATTACAAGAAGGCTCCTTATCAATTTCTTGCATTGTATCCATTTAGTGCTTAAAACTGACATATATCTAATGCACTTAGGCTACCAAAATCATCACACTGAAAACGTAAATATTACACACTCCTGGAAGTTAGTCTCTCTCCTCATTCTTTTTTTTCATTCTTCTCTTCCAATATCCCTGCCAGGAAACAGGCAGGATGGGGAAGGGGCACATGTAACATGAGTTCTGGAGGCTACAGTTTGTTTTGGGGGAAACAAGAGGGTGAAGAAAACAATAACAATAATTTTTTGTTTGAAAAAGCACGATAATGAAACCTCATTCTTCATATGCTAATAAAAAATGAAAATTATAAAAAGATTACATTTTGGGTGATCAATTACATATATGCAAGAGGTAAAACAATATAAGTTAAAATAAATTTGCCTCATAATAACTATAAGTGATAGTTTGCAATTTCAATGAAGACTGTTCAAATTGATGCAGTAAAGAGGTGGAGTCTGTGTAAGTCAAAATCTTTAAAAATCAGCTAAGGAAGACCTGATGTGATTTGATGAGGAGTTTTCTAGCTCCAACATTATCTTCCTGAATAGTCTGTTGACATCTGCATGTATACATGTAGAGAAGCATTGGTCACTGCATAACAGGAAAGAAAATGGAAACACCTGTCCAAAGAAATAGCATTAATGATTCGCAGCAAAAAAAAAAAAAAAAAGCAAGCAATTGGGCATGTTTTCTGTTTGTCTGGTTCAAACAGTGCTTAATGAATACCATATTTTGAAAGAGACATTGCTAAGAAACAGGGATACATAAGAACCCTTTTGAGAAGTCTTTAATAATTAGAGTCTTTCTATTTTAACTCACTTTTCTTCACTCTACTTCTTCTTTCACTCGATTCCATTCTTGTCCTTACCCATTTCAGCTCCATTATTCAAAACAAACAGGAAAACTATTAAATATGCTTAAGAGATCAAACCATGTTTACCCAGAACATGTCCATGGCTTTATTTTAAAAATTCTATTTTTAATTATTTTATTTTTGAGAGAGAGAGAGAGAGAGAATGAATGGGTGCGGCAGAGCCTTTCACCCACCTTGAACAAACTCCAGATGTGTCCACCCACTGTGTGCAGTGCAGTGTTACATACCTGCATCACTATACATCTGGCTTTCTGGGACCTGGAGATTAGAACATGCATTCTTAGGCTTTGCAGGTAAGTGCCTTAACTGCTAAGCCATCTTTCCAGCCCAATATTTTTATTTTTATTTCATAGAGAGAAAAGAGAGAGAGAGAGAGAGAGAGAATGGGCGTGACAGCACTTTTAGCCACTGTAAACGAACTCCAGATGCATGTACCACCTTGTGTATTTGGCTTACGTGGGTATTGGGGAATTGAACCTGGCTCCTTAAGCTTCACAGGCAAGCACTGTAAACACTAAGCCATCTCTCCAGCCCCATTCAATGGCTTTCTATTGTATGTCAGGTGAAACTGTTTTCGTATATATGAATACAAGGCCTTACTGAACCTGGATCCCACTTTCTCTAAAGAATGTACTCTGGACTCTGGGTCTTATTTTACTTCTTTGACATTATTTTCAGCTTTCTCATCACAAATCTTGTTCAACAATATCTTTAAAAAAAATCTTTAAAAATATTTAATTAATTTACTTATTTGACAGAGAGAGAGAGAGGGAGAGAGAGAATGTGTTTCAGCATGCCAGGGCCTTTAGCCACTGTAAACGAACTCCAGACTCATGTGCCACCTTGCACATCTGACTTACATGGGTACTGGGGACTCAAACTTGAGTTCTTAGGTTTCACACCCAAGTGCCTTAATAGCCAAGCCACCTCTTCAGCCATTGTTCATAATTTCTTTTTGGCCTGCTATCTTCTCCATCTCCTGAGTTAGATCTCTCAATTTAGTCTTCCAGTCTCATCCCTCAGGTTCTGGGGTTGCCACTACCTTGCTTGAGTTGAGTCTCAGGTCTTCTCAAAGGGCATGACACACTTCCTAGCATTTAATCTGCTTTTGATGACCATCCTGCTTCTTTCCTTTTACACTGTACAATTATGTGGGCAAACCCTATCTGTTCTGTTCATTCCTGTATTTTCTAAACCTAGGAGAGAGAGAGAGAGAGAGAGAGGGAGAGAGAGAGAGAGAGGGAGAGAGACGTAGATAAAGAATGGGCATGCCAGGGCCTCTAACAACTGCAAACAAACTCCAGATGCACATGCCACCATTTGCATCTGGCTTACATGGGGACTGGGGAATGAATCTGGGTCTTTAGACTTCACTGGCAAGTGCCTTAACCACTAAGCCACCTCTCCAGACCTCAGTTTGAATTTTCAAAGTTTTATTTTGCTGTCATTGCCTTTTCTCATTATATATGCATGTATTTTTTAATATTTTATTTATTTATTTATTTCAGAGAGAGTGGCTTTATGTGGGTCCTGGGGAATTGAACCTGGATCCTTGGCTTTGCAGGCAAGCACCTTCACCGCTGAGCCACCTCTGTACCTCCTACATGTAGGTTTTTTATTTTAATTGTATAGCCATTATTTTTGTGTGTGTGTTCTTAAAAATCACCTTCCATAAACTTCAGACATAACAGAATCTAAATCCATCCAAGGTAAGTAGAAGAATGATCCCTTCTTCACTTACATCTGTGCATGGTGTGCTCCCTGGAACCCAAGTATGCTGTGTTGTGTCCACGGCAAAGGAAACTGTGGTTGTAGACGGGATTATAGTTCTTAACCAACTGACTTTCAAACAAGGTGACTATCTGAGTGGAAGGCAGTAGAATCACAAAGCCTGCATAAGCAGAAGAGAGGTCCAAGGATAAGCATGTTCAGATATGAGAAAGATTGTTTTCCATTGCTGGCTGTGCAGATGGAAGTTGTTAGCCAAGAGACATGGGCAAGCTCCGAGAGGACGGGAAGACAAGAAAGAGAACTCTCCTCTAGAGAGTTCTGGAAGAACTCTGCCCAGATGGCTCTTCCACCCTCCTAGAATTCTGACTTCTGGAACTGCATTTAGACATTTCTGTAATGTAATGTGATATAATGTAATGAGATACATTTCTGCTGTTGTAAGAAAGTTTGTGCTGATTTATAATAGCAGCAATAATAGACTAGTGCAGAGCTTAGGAGATGGATTAGTGGATAAAGCACTTGTGCAAGAGTGAGACTGGACTTCTGATCCCCAGCACCCATGTAAATACTGGACAGGCATTGCAGCTAGGCAGTAATCCCAGCTCTCAGGAGGCTGAAAGGCTTTGGCACGCCCATTCTCTCAATCTCTGTCTGCCTCTTTCTTTCTGTCTCTTTCTCTCAAAGAAAAAGTATCTCTGGGACCAGCTGGCTAGGAAGACTATTAGAATCAGTGAGCTCTGAGTTAAGTTAAGTGATCCTGACTCTGTAAATGAAGGAGAAAAACAATTGAGGAAAAATAAAATTTGATATGAACTTCTGCCTTTACACATGCCTTCGAATACACACACACACACACACACACACACACACACACATACACGACATATACACAAACAAATAGAAAAAAAAGAAAAGAAAAAATAGGGCTTGGGAAATGGCTTAGGTGTTAAGGCATTTGCCTGAGAAGCCTAAGGACCCCGGTTCAATTCCCAAGGACCCATGTAAGCCAGATACACAAGGGGGCACATGCGTCTGGAGTCGTTTGCAGTGGCTAGAGGCCCTGGCTTACCCATTCTCTCTTTCTCTCTATCTGCCTCTTCCTCTTTGTCTTTCAAATAAATAAATAAAATATTTTTTAAAATGTTAAAAATAAAATAAATAAAAATTAGTAACACAAGCTAATACATATCTTTAGCAGGATATTACCCTGAACATCACACTTTACAAAAAGGCATCCCCAAAATGCTTCTATTTATAACATGATTTCATTATGCAAACTGAAGAAATGTCACAGAAGGTTCTCAAAATGTAAACAAAACAAAACAAACAATTCTTGGTCCTTAAATTCAAGATTCTGATGCTAGAAAGCGTATTTACTCAACATGTTCACATCTATGAAACAGATAATTTGAACTAAGAATGTACTTAGTCAAATATTTGCTAAGTATCTAAGTACATGAAAATGAAAGTCTTTATTCCTAACTTGTTTAGATATTGACTATATACATAGATACAAACAGAAAAACTGTATAATCCAGTATATATAATACAGTATATGCATAAAAATACATTGAAGTTATACACAAACGTATACATAGTCACATAAAATCGCTCTTGTTAAGATGTTAAAAAATTCTATATTTACCTTCAAACATGAACACTGCTAAGACTTTTGGTAAGCTGTATTTCCACTTAGATAAAGTAGAAGTTGCTGTTTGGTGGGACATATTTGAATGGTATATGTAATGTACCCAGGACAGGATCTGATACCTTTAAGTTACTAGCTCAAAATGAGCTGATATTCTACACTACACAATAAGAACCACTGCTTTACAGACATTCTGCATTTTCTCACAAATAAGGACTCTAACTCATAATATGCATGTAGTACATGCTTGAAAGCAGTTCCTACTCTCAAGGTGATTTTATTTTTCATTTTTTATATATATTTCATTTGAGAGTGTGTGTGTGTGAGAGAGAGAGAGAGAGAGAGAGAATGGGTGTGCCAGTGCCTTCAGCCACTGCAAACAAACTACAGATGCATCACCTCCTTGTGCATCTGGCTTACATGGGTCCTGGGGAATCAAACTGGGGTTGCTTGGCTTTGCAGGCAAACATCTTAACCACTAAGCCATCTTCTCCAGCTCTAAAGATGATTTTAGAAAAAAAAAAAAAAAAAGTTCTACTAAAAAGTTAGTGCAGTTTAAGATACCCAGCAGGAAACAACCTGACGTAATGCTCATAAAAGTGCAATAGTGACACACAGCCATGGTGGGTAACCAACTGCTCTTGATTTGACTAATAGATCCACTCAGTGGAATGGAATACATTGCTGGAACTGGGAAATAAGTCAAAACCAGGTACACAAAATGAGCTCAGTCTCCAAGATCAAGATACCACCAAATGTGGGCTAGAAGAGAGCCAACACATATAAAATTCCCTCCAAAACATATATGGTCATCCCTTCTATATAGTACTAACTTCTCTCTCCATTGGAGAATTTGCTTATCTTTTATCAGATGGACAACGAACCTGAAGGGAGGATCAGCTAATCACACCTCACCAGGGCCCCAGCTGAAACCATAGAACAACGCAGGGGAAGGGCAAGAATATAGCGTTCATGGCGATCATGACACCAGAAAAAGGCTGAAGGAGATAAACACAGAGAACATCCAACTCCAACTAAGCCAGATATCCAGAGACACAGAGGCTCCCAAAACCTCATCACTAAAGCAGAACTAAAATGACCCCAATGTGGCTCAGGGAAACTCGCGGAAGAGGGGGTGGAAAGATTGTTAGAGTCACAAGTTGGGGCATTATGCAGAGACTGGGGCCTACCCCCCTAGAACTCTTGACGACCCCCACAATGCACGACCCACATTCCCCATTGATGAGGGTCCCTTTGGAAGAGGGAGGACAGGGAGAGGATAATGGAACCAATACTATGAATGTAAAATCAGAATAATAGAAATAAAAAAAAGGAAAAAAGTTAGTGATACCATAAAAAATACATTAAATTTATGAGAATGTGAGCTTGCAATGAGCATTGACATAATACTTGAGAGGATGCCTGCCATCCACTGCATGATATGAATGCTAGGAAATATTGTGAAAGCTGAAGCTTCATACTACCTTTCTAAGCAATGTTGAGAAGGGTGGAATGTTGGAACACTGTTCAGTCAGGAGTAGCAACTAACCATCCTTCCTCTGAGATTCTGGAACAGCTATAACATTTGAATTTCAATGACAAACAAAACTGACTTGTAAACTATCCTGATTTGTCCCAGTTACAATGAAGGGAAAAACTTAATCCAACACACTCTGGTGTCAGAAATCTATGGAAATCTGTACTGAGTCCCTTTGTCAAGGATAACAGAGTTGAAAGGACACACGTGTCCAGAAAGTTGGCTAAAACAAACATTTCTTTTGTTAGGTCATTTTCTTAATTTCCAACAATAACTATTTATTATTATTATTTTTGATTTTTCGAGGTAGAGTCTCACTCTAGCTCAGGGTGACCTGGAATTCACTCAGCCTTGAACTCACTGCGATCCTACTACCTCTGCCTCCCAAGTGCTGGGATTAAAGGCATGTGCCACCATGCCCAGCTCAATAACTATTTAAATATATAGGAAACAAAAAAAGGTGTTTTTTTTTTGAAACACAATGTCATCTCCAAGCCCAAAGTTGAGATACACTCTGAATTTGACTTATGTAACATTAGCATTAATTTGTTGATGGAAAATTTCTATCAATTAGGTAGGAAACTTTGGTTTTGTTGTACCCGAATGAACAGAAGTGCATAGCAAAATGTAATAAAGTGATTTGCTGGTTCTAGATTGGTTTTGGCCACACTCTGAGTGCTGAAATGTAGTCTAACAACTTTGCTATCAGTGCTGCAACTGGAAAGGCTCTCTGAGAAGGAGGGCCACAGCAGACATGTCTAATTAGCTCTGTGCTATTTGGAGAGGTCACTTTCTAGAAAAAGATAATTGTTTTTCAATGGCAAATAGTTCAATAGAGATGAAAGCTTTGCATGTGATGGAAGTGTTTTAGAAGGTATCTCATGTGATATGACAGTAATGGCCAGACTCTATAGAGCATGCTAAGGGCATTGGTGCACTGTTGAGGACCTGTTTATGGACTGAGGAAGCACACAGGTAGTGGTTGAAGCATGATGGGCCAGAAGGTCATCATTCCCCATAATTCCCTGCATCCTCCTCTCCCATCCCAAGCAGCAGGGCTCTCCCATCCCAAGCAGCAGGGCTCTCCCCTCCCTGCCTTAGTAAGCTCAGTGGGTTATCATCTCTCCTCATCTTTTCATCGTACAACCACACTTCCATTGGAATGCAAACTTCTTAAAAATCAACACTCTTCCAGGAAATACTTAGCGACCTCCACTTCTGTGCACAGTCTCTTAAGAATTCCAATAAATTTCTTCCTTTATCTAGAGGCCTATAAATTCAATATTTTGCAAACTGGAATTCCTCTTGAATTCATGCAGGCAGTGTTTGGTAATTATGAATTCTGCAATCTCATCTGTCATTTCTAAATACTTCCAGGTTTCATACAAAATTGCACATTTTCTTTGCATTAGGCAGTTCCCTTAAATGTTATATAAAATGGTTCTCATAGCAAAGGTATGACTCTATAACTTTCATTTAGCTATCTTACCTTTTTTTTTTTTTTTTTAGGGTAGGGTTTCGCTCTAGCAAGGTGAATCTGGAATTCGTTACGTCATCTGAGGCTGGCCTCAAACTCACAGCATCCTCCTACCTTGGACTCCTGAGTGCTGTGACCAAAGGTGTTTGCCATCACTCCTGGCCATTTTACCTTTTATACCTGGTCTTTAATTATACTTTCTAGACAAAATTAGGCTTCTTATCTAATTTAAATAATATCTTTTTTCTCCTTCATATTCTTCCTTCAGTTCTATGAAAGACCAAACAAAAAGCAGATTCATTTAACTAAAGAATTTCAGCTCCTGCTTTTGTACTCTATCATGCTGTGCAGATGGGTGGTACATGAGCTGAAGACAAGCGGTTCCTAAGAAGTAGCGGCTGTGTTTTAGAGAAATTATTGCCCAGTGTGGGAAAGTTAGGGTTGTGCAGTAGTGACTCATAAAGGATTTGAGCATCACCTTAAATAAAAGCTACTAGTGGTTTGTTTTTACTTGCTATTCTTGATCTCTATACGAAATTAGATACAGTTCTTTTTTATTTTAAAAGATTAAAAAATATTGCCAGGCATGGTGGCACACACCTTCAATCCTAGCACTCAGGAGGTAGAGGTAGGAGGATCGCCATGAGTTCAAGGTCACTCTGAGACTACATAGTGAATTCCAGGTCAGCCTTAGCTAGAGTGAGACCCTACCTCAAAAAACAAAACAAAACAAACAAAAACTATTTATTTATATTTTTTTTATTTTTGGAGAGAGACACAGAGAGAAACAAACAGAGAGAGAGAGGGAGACAGATAGAGATGGGTGCGCTAGCAGTCTCTCAGCTGCTGTAAACGAAATGCAGATGCGTGCGCCCCCTTGTGGGCAAGGGCAGCATTGCGGCCTTGCGTCGCTTTGCATCTAGCTAAACGTGGGACCTGGAGATTGGAACCGGGTTCTTAGGCTTTGCAGGCAGGAGCCTTAACCGCTAAGCCATCTCTCCAGCCCACAAAAACTATTAAGCGGTACTTTTAGCATATTTGTCAACTACCAATTTCTCAAATGCATATCTGTGAGAGATGATAACTGGTAAATTTAGTTCCAAGCCCATGTTTGGAGGGTCTCTTCTCAGCTGCTGAGCTAGGCCTTTGACAGACCAGAGGAGTGGCTGCTATGCAAGATGATCTCAGACTACCAGGAGAAATCTCAGCCCTAAGCTCTTGTCATATTGCCCCTCTGACTGAGCCATGAAAGCAGCAGAGGGCATGGAAGCCTTTCAGAAGCCCATTTTCTCAGGACTCTTTGGAATAGAATCTTTATTCATTATCCTACAGGCTAATACTGAACTCTGTGAACTACTGAATTAATTCAGGAAGGCGGATTCTGGTGCTAGATGAAAAGTTTGTTATTTTGCCTGTGTGCATAGCTGTATTCTTACAGATTGCACTAAAACGTCTTTACAATCTCATATGTAGTCTGTAAGTTTACGATTAAGATTCTGGGTCATGGCTTGAGAGATAGTTTAGTAGTTAAGGTGCTTGTATGCAAGGCCTAAGGACCCTGGTTCGATGCCCCAGTACCTATGTAAGCCAGAGATGCACAAGGTGGCACATGTGTCTGGAGTTCATTTGCAGTGGCTGGAGGCGCTGGCATACCCATTCTCTCTATCTGCTCTCTCTCCAATAAATAGTAATTAAATAAAAATCTTTAAAAAGCTTGTGGGTCATGTTCATGGTGAGAATCAAATGGTTTTCAATGGATAAAGAATAGTTTGAAATTTAGACAAAAAAATATGCTTCTGTAACCAAAAGACTAAGAGGCTCATGGTTGTTAAGATACAGTTCAAGAACAGTTTATTTTTCACCTATTCCAAACCTGTAAAAACAAACCTTATATGTCAAGCACTTGTGGAGCTTAATGATGTGGAGTTCACCTGGATCTTACTTCATACATTCAATGTATAGAAAACAACTATTTTCCAAACATAGCATTGAAATCTTGGATCAAGGTAGAGGGGGCATCTTATGGGAAATCACTGTGTCAGCTAGTTAGATATCTATGGGGAGATCTAGGATAGTTTAAAACATTCTTCTTGTCCACCAGATAATGTGGAAGAATTAATGTCAGTTGTTAAATCTAACCTCCTTTAAAATTTTTGAGATGTCAAGTCAAACAGTAATTAGAACAAATAAGTATAATCATCTGATGATGAATACCAGTAGTCACTATGCCTGTGGTAAAGGTTAAACAAATTAATATTTTTAAGATAAACTAGAAGATGAAGTGATGTAAAAATGTGCATATCTGTTTCTAGAAAGGGACACATTAGGGAAGACAAGTGAGCAGTAGAGGTGAGAGACAACAGAGAAAAAGAGGGAGCAAACATTGTATACTGTGTGACATGACCATTTCGCATCATACCCTCTTCTCTCTAGTCTCCACTCTACCAACGGAGTTTCCATGCAATATAATCCAGATCCCTAGACATGAAAATTTTGGACTATTTGATTTTAGTTTAGTTTGGTTTAAAACAAAAACGACTAGACTTCCTGTAATTTATGTTATGGAACTGGAGCTGAACTCCAAGAGTCAGAAAGACCAGGAAATATTTAACTGAAAGAATGAATAGAAAACTTGGGGCTAGCTTAAGAATTTGAAATGATTTGGAAATATGATCTAGAGGCTACTAAATTATATTCACAGCACAAAAATTATATTAATTATAAAAATTATATTAATCTTATAAAGAAACCACCAGTATTTTCTGACGTTATGTTAGAAAATATTTTATATTCTCAAAAATTTAGTCAATTATAATGAGAGATTTTTCAAGTTATGTGTACTAGTCAGTGTGTTCCTTCTTCCACTGTGCAGAACTGATGCGCAGGTTGTAAGCCTGGGCTTGTATTTTCTCATCTTCACCTCTAGCATTAGTCAGGGCCAGCCACTGATTCACTGTTCCTAACAAGACATTACATACATAGTGTGTGACGCTTCAATAGGAAAGCTTGAAAACCAGACCCATCTTTTCTTTCATCCTTTTTTTTGTTCTTCTTTGTCCTCTGTCATAATGGAAAGTGAATAGAATGTACAGAGCCCTGGCACCAGAACAGGCACCCAAGGAAGAGTTGACTGTCAGACATGGACCCTGTCTCAATTTGCTAATGAACAATACATAGACTTTCATTAAATTTCAGCCTTTGTACATGTTACAGTTAATTCTTTTAGCAGATAGAGCTATGTTAACTTCTTCATCAAAGGATCTGCTTAGGCCCCTGCCCTCTCTACATCAAAGACAACTTGTTCTTGCTGAGTTCTACAGGGCCCTTTGTGGATACTGGCTGGGTGCCTTGCTTAAGCACCCTCTCCCATAGGAATATCAGTTTCTTGTGTTACACATGGTTCAGATCACATGTACCAAACAGAGTCTCTCACATGTCTGTATGGTTTTTCACTCTTGGCTTCCTTCACTTTCTCTTTTCAACCCCTTTCCATTCTAGGATATTTCCTCCCTTTTTTTGATTAGCACCTCATTTTTCTGAAAATAGCTACATGTGCCACAGAAATCCAGCACCATGGTGAATATCGCTTACAAGAAGATTTACAAGAAAATTTACACTTTACAAGAAGATTCACCTTGTTGAGATATGATCTTCTCTGTGAACTCCCATCCCCATAGGAAATCCTAGTGAAATTCACTAAGGTTGCTAATGTCCAGCAAACTCACTTTTATTAAATGTGGTAGAAACAAAATTTTACTGTGTTTACACTTTGCATATTTTAAAACAGCACAAGCTAAGCTAATCCATTGTGCCATTGGGGCAGCAACATAGTACAACAGTCACAGGGTCAGACCCTGTGGACAGTGTCACTTCACAGGCCAACTTTGTGGACATACCCTACTCAGACTCCAGCCTCTTCACTCAGCCATACAGTTCAAATTCTATCTCTCCTTCTACTATATAAACTCAAGCAGGTTATTAACATCACTGTATATTTAGTTTCCTGATGGGTGAAAATGAAATAATAAAGCAAGACATATCATTAAAGAAGAAAATAATTGCCAGTTTAAAGCTTAGGACTACAGAATTATATGAAAATAGTTTTGAAATTTTCTCTAGCTAAACGTGGGACCTGGAGATTGGAACCGGGTTCTTAGGCTTTGCAGGCAGGAGCCTTAACCGCTAAGCCATCTCTCCAGCCCACAAAAACTATTAAGCGGTACTTTTAGCATATTTGTCAACTACCAATTTCTCAAATGCATATCTGTGAGAGATGATAACTGGTAAATTTAGTTCCAAGCCCATGTTTGGAGGGTCTCTTCTCAGCTGCTGAGCTAGGCCTTTGACAGACCAGAGGAGTGGCTGCTATGCAAGATGATCTCAGACTACCAGGAGAAATCTCAGCCCTAAGCTCTTGTCATATTGCCCCTCTGACTGAGCCATGAAAGCAGCAGAGGGCATGGAAGCCTTTCAGAAGCCCATTTTCTCAGGACTCTTTGGAATAGAATCTTTATTCATTATCCTACAGGCTAATACTGAACTCTGTGAACTACTGAATTAATTCAGGAAGGCGGATTCTGGTGCTAGATGAAAAGTTTGTTATTTTGCCTGTGTGCATAGCTGTATTCTTACAGATTGCACTAAAACGTCTTTACAATCTCATATGTAGTCTGTAAGTTTACGATTAAGATTCTGGGTCATGGCTTGAGAGATAGTTTAGTAGTTAAGGTGCTTGTATGCAAGGCCTAAGGACCCTGGTTCGATGCCCCAGTACCTATGTAAGCCAGAGATGCACAAGGTGGCACATGTGTCTGGAGTTCATTTGCAGTGGCTGGAGGCGCTGGCATACCCATTCTCTCTATCTGCTCTCTCTCCAATAAATAGTAATTAAATAAAAATCTTTAAAAAGCTTGTGGGTCATGTTCATGGTGAGAATCAAATGGTTTTCAATGGATAAAGAATAGTTTGAAATTTAGACAAAAAATATGCTTCTGTAACCAAAAGACTAAGAGGCTCATGGTTGTTAAGATACAGTTCAAGAACAGTTTATTTTTTCACCTATTCCAAACCTGTAAAAACAAACCTTATATGTCAAGCACTTGTGGAGCTTAATGATGTGGAGTTCACCTGGATCTTACTTCATACATTCAATGTATAGAAAACAACTATTTTCCAAACATAGCATTGAAATCTTGGATCAAGGTAGAGGGGGCATCTTATGGGAAATCACTGTGTCAGCTAGTTAGATATCTATGGGGAGATCTAGGATAGTTTAAAACATTCTTCTTGTCCACCAGATAATGTGGAAGAATTAATGTCAGTTGTTAAATCTAACCTCCTTTAAAATTTTTGAGATGTCAAGTCAAACAGTAATTAGAACAAATAAGTATAATCATCTGATGATGAATACCAGTAGTCACTATGCCTGTGGTAAAGGTTAAACAAATTAATATTTTTAAGATAAACTAGAAGATGAAGTGATGTAAAAATGTGCATATCTGTTTCTAGAAAGGGACACATTAGGGAAGACAAGTGAGCAGTAGAGGTGAGAGACAACAGAGAAAAAGAGGGAGCAAACATTGTATACTGTGTGACATGACCATTTCGCATCATACCCTCTTCTCTCTAGTCTCCACTCTACCAACGGAGTTTCCATGCAATATAATCCAGATCCCTAGACATGAAAATTTTGGACTATTTGATTTTAGTTTAGTTTGGTTTAAAACAAAAACGACTAGACTTCCTGTAATTTATGTTATGGAACTGGAGCTGAACTCCAAGAGTCAGAAAGACCAGGAAATATTTAACTGAAAGAATGAATAGAAAACTTGGGGCTAGCTTAAGAATTTGAAATGATTTGGAAATATGATCTAGAGGCTACTAAATTATATTCACAGCACAAAAATTATATTAATTATAAAAATTATATTAATCTTATAAAGAAACCACCAGTATTTTTCTGACGTTATGTTAGAAAATATTTTATATTCTCAAAAATTTAGTCAATTATAATGAGAGATTTTTTCAAGTTATGTGTACTAGTCAGTGTGTTCCTTCTTCCACTGTGCAGAACTGATGCGCAGGTTGTAAGCCTGGGCTTGTATTTTCTCATCTTCACCTCTAGCATTAGTCAGGGCCAGCCACTGATTCACTGTTCCTAACAAGACATTACATACATAGTGTGTGACGCTTCAATAGGAAAGCTTGAAAACCAGACCCATCTTTTCTTTCATCCTTTTTTTTGTTCTTCTTTGTCCTCTGTCATAATGGAAAGTGAATAGAATGTACAGAGCCCTGGCACCAGAACAGGCACCCAAGGAAGAGTTGACTGTCAGACATGGACCCTGTCTCAATTTGCTAATGAACAATACATAGACTTTCATTAAATTTCAGCCTTTGTACATGTTACAGTTAATTCTTTTAGCAGATAGAGCTATGTTAACTTCTTCATCAAAGGATCTGCTTAGGCCCCTGCCCTCTCTACATCAAAGACAACTTGTTCTTGCTGAGTTCTACAGGGCCCTTTGTGGATACTGGCTGGGTGCCTTGCTTAAGCACCCTCTCCCATAGGAATATCAGTTTCTTGTGTTACACATGGTTCAGATCACATGTACCAAACAGAGTCTCTCACATGTCTGTATGGTTTTTCACTCTTGGCTTCCTTCACTTTCTCTTTTCAACCCCTTTCCATTCTAGGATATTTCCTCCCTTTTTTTTTGATTAGCACCTCATTTTTCTGAAAATAGCTACATGTGCCACAGAAATCCAGCACCATGGTGAATATCGCTTACAAGAAGATTTACAAGAAAATTTACACTTTACAAGAAGATTCACCTTGTTGAGATATGATCTTCTCTGTGAACTCCCATCCCCATAGGAAATCCTAGTGAAATTCACTAAGGTTGCTAATGTCCAGCAAACTCACTTTTATTAAATGTGGTAAGAAACAAAATTTTACTGTGTTTACACTTTGCATATTTTAAAACAGCACAAGCTAAGCTAATCCATTGTGCCATTGGGGCAGCAACATAGTACAACAGTCACAGGGTCAGACCCTGTGGACAGTGTCACTTCACAGGCCAACTTTGTGGACATACCCTACTCAGACTCCAGCCTCTTCACTCAGCCATACAGTTCAAATTCTATCTCTCCTTCTACTATATAAACTCAAGCAGGTTATTAACATCACTGTATATTTAGTTTCCTGATGGGTGAAAATGAAATAATAAAGCAAGACATATCATTAAAGAAGAAAATAATTGCCAGTTTAAAGCTTAGGACTACAGAATTATATGAAAATAGTTTTGAAATTTTCTCTATATAAGGACAATGAAGTACAAATTCTATAAATTTATACCTCTATAAAGTTCTATATAAAGAGATAACAAAATCTTAATAAGTGACAGTGGATATTCTGGATTTTTATGATAACTATACGCTTAACTAGCTCTTTAAATATACCCAGGCTATACCAGGTAAAGGACTAAATATGGGAAAAGAAATTCAAATTACAAATGTGTGACTTCTCGTAGTTTCTATTTTCCCTTTAAACTCTAGACTTAATTCATACATTAAATCATAGTTTTTTGCAGAAATCTTACAGAATGTTTTAGAGGCTTAAATGTGATAATACACCTCAGGGACTTTACATATGCCCAGTCACATAGTACATAGTATAGGAGGCCAGGCATGGTGGCACACGCCTTTAATCCCAGTACTTGGGAAGCTGAGGGAGGAGGATTATTGTGAGTTCGAGGCCACCCTGAGACTACATAGTGAATTCCATGTCAGCTTGTGCTACAGTGAGACCCTACCTGGAAAAAAGAAGAGAAAAAAAATAGTATACACTTAACAAGAATTATATATTTGTTTATTAATTTATTTTTTTGGTTCATGGGTTTAAGGGCCTTATGTAGCTCAGGCTGACCTTTAACTTTTGGACTCACTCTGCACCCTACTAATTTTTAGCATCCACCTCATAAATGCTGATTTTACACGTATCTATGAGCACATGTGGTAAAACACATTTTCACGTATGTATGTATGGTTGTACATGTGTAGGCAAACATGTGTTTGTGAATGTACGTGTAGGCCAGAAGACAACTTCAGGGTCATCCTCAGAAACATCTTTTGAGACAGTCTATCACTGGCCTAGAACTGAGCAATGAGGCTAGACTAGGTGGCCAGTGAGCCCCAGGGGTCCACCTGTCTCTACCTCCTTGTGTCTGGGATTACAGGCATGTGGCTCCACACCTAGCATTTTTTATTAAAAATTTTTATTAAATTAAATTATTTATTTGCAAGGAGAGAAAGAGAGAGAAAGAAAGAGGAGACACAGAGAGAATTGGCATGCCAGGGTGTCTAGCCACTGCAAAGGAACTCCAGTCACATACGCTACCTTGTGTATCTGGCTTATGTGGGTCCTGGGGAATCTAGTCTGCGTCCTTTGGCTTTGTAGGCAAGTGCCTTAACCACTAAGCCATGTCTCCAGGCCACAAACCCAGCATTTTTATGTGTGTACTCAGATTCTAAAGCTTATGAGGTCAGTACTTTTTCTCCTGAACTATTTTCCATGCTAACTGTTCTTAGCTATTAAACAAATATCTGTAGAGTGAACAATGGAGATGTTTAGCAATGTATAAAAACTGCTGTCAGACCCTGTTATTCCCTTACTGGGCATTGACCCTAAAAGCTCCACATCTCAGTTCAGAGACATTTGCTCAACCCTGTTCATAGCTGCTCAATTCATAATAGCTAAAAACTGGAATCAATCCAGGTGCCCATCATTGGATGAATAGATAACCAAGATGTGGTATATCTACACGATGGACTTCTATTCAGCTCTAAGAAAAAAAAAATGATACATGGAAATTTGTAGAAAAATGATCAAACTTGGAACAGATCATGCTAAGTGAACTTACACAATTACAGAAAGACAACTGTCGCATGATCTTACTCATCTGCAGTTCCTAACCTGGATCAGCCCGAGTTCCTGATATATCTTAATAGCATCATGAGCATTGGACAATAGGGAGGGTAGGGCTTGGGGGAAGGGAAAGGGTGAAGGGGAACACAAAACTGAACCCAAATTGAATTGGTACCAGAGAATCCTATATCCTGGAAGTTAGGCTGAAAGGTGGAACCCTCAAGAGGACCTTAGGGGGAGAACCTGAGTCGAAGGGCCCTGGAGAGGGTGAGATGAAACCCAACCTCAAATTTCTCATGTTTCTTTTTCTTTTCCCTTGTCACTGGCCTGTAACTCCCTGTACCAGGATGTGGTTTACATCCACAATGAGCTATTGATCAGAAAGACCTACTAGACCTCCAAAAACAAACAAGACAGACTTCTGTCAGAGCACTTTATTAACTCACCAGAGGTAAATGGTAAGACCCTACTGCTGAAGACTTCATACGCTGTTGGCACGGGCCATGGAGAGACCAGGTTGGAATCTGGAGAAGAGCCAGTCCCCAGACAATTAGCCCATCTAGTTCTGAAAGGCACTACATGAGCTACCGGAGGAAAGTGGCCAACATCTGTCCAAACAACTCAAAGTCTAAGCGACTCAGAATACAACTCGACATGATGCTCACACAAGTGCATTAGAGGCACACAGCCATGGTGGGTAACCAACTGCAATTGGATTGGATAACAGATCTGCTCAGTGGAAAGCAAACCATATCTGGAACTGGGAAACAAGTCAGAATGATATCCAGAATAATGATTCTGCTTTCCATTGTCATGCTCCCACTAACCTTAGACTATAAGAGGGTCTACATCCTCTTAATTCTCTGTAAATTGATAATGGTTAACCCATTTAACAGGTGCTGACTTCATTCTCTGTTGCAGAATCTGCAACTCTTTTTTAGATGGGAGCTGGGCCTGAGGAGATAAATGACTCAGTGCACTCCACCCTGGCCCCAGCTGAAACCACAGAGGAATTGGGGAAATGAGCAAGAGCGCTGCTTTCTTAGTGTATCTGATATCAGCACAAAGGTGAAGGAGATAGACACTGAGGACACTTAACATCTGCCAAATCAGAGATCCAGAGGCTCCTAAGAGCCCATCACTGAAGTAGAATTAAAATGCACCCAGCATGGCTCAGGGAATTTTGCAGAAGAGGGGGCAGAAAGATTGTTAGAACCACAAGTTGGGACATTATGCACAGAGACATTGCCACCCCCCCTCCCAATAATGCATGACCTACAATCCTCATGGGGTTGACCTGCATCCTAAAGGAGGAAGGCTTCATCAGAAAAGGGGAAAGGAGGTGGGAAAGGTTGGTACCAACATGTGTTGCTTACATAGTAAATATGCCCATATCTAATAAAAAAAATTCAAAAAAAGAAGAAACAAAACACACAAAAAAAACTGGTGCCAGTAATAAATGGGAATAATATTAGGCACTTAAATTTAGTGGAGGAGGGGTTAACTGCTAGTTTCAGGGATCACTCCTTTAAAATATAATCTCTGGGAAAAGAAAGAGTAAAACATGAAAATGGATTTTTATATCTTACAAAAGTGGAAAAATGCATAACTAAGGGTGAATAATAAAATGTCATGTGATATGGCACTGAAAGCAGTTTGATGTCATGTATGTAGCATCTGAAATATTTGTGCTCCTGTAAAACTGTATTTGTTCCTCACATTATTTTCTGGATGGGAAGAAAGATAATTATTAGTGACCCGAAGTTTATGGAATCTTTGAGGAGTAGCCCATATAAACATGGGTATTATATTTAACTTTAAAAGGCAGTGCCTTCAGGAAACTTTCCCCCAAAATACATTTCTAGACTTTCCTAATATGATCAAGCTCTTATTTTAAAAGCTTTCCATAATTTTGCACTCAAATCTGATGAACATGAAAGGGATTTATAAACTATAAAGTTCTATAAAAAGAGAATAGTTCTTTGCCTGCTGCTATGTGGCTTATAAAATGAGCTTGTCAACAACTTCCAGGCAAGGAAATGCTTTCTGTTTTTGTGCACCATGAAAAGCACTCAGTACCAAGTTTTTAAGGAAAAAGGCTCTTCTCAAGTGCTTAGCTAAAGGGTATGCAATGAGATGTAACTATACAAATATAAAAGCAGAAAGAAAGAACAGAAAAAAATGGCATTGCCTTTAGTAACCTTGCTAAACCATTTACAGAGGAAAAATATGTGCATTGTCTTGCGTTGTCGGAGGCAGGGAATCTAGGGCATCCTGAATCTGAAGATGAACGCTCAGGCAATGGTCTACAGGAGATATCTTTCTACCTCCAGTGCCATCAGCAGAAGGGAGATCAGATCCACTTTTATTCGGGCCCTCTCATCAGTCAAGTCACATGCAACTTGGAAATTAAAGTCAGTAGCTGCTGTAAAATTCTGTCATTTATGGCAACATAGATGGGCCTAGAGTAAAATAAGCCACGCACAGAGAGACAAACAGCTCATGCATTGGGAGCAAAATGAATGGATAAAAACAGAAACAGTGGTTGCAAGAAGTTAGGAAGGGGAGAGGTGAGGGTGGACAGAAGAAGGTGGATAAAATGTAATGAATTATATTTGCTTAAGGAAAATAAAGGCCAATGTTCTACAGCATAGTGGGGCAAGTATAGTTCACCATTTCTGTATATATTTTAAAGAATCATACTGGAGGAGTTTAGGCTGGGAGGCATCCCTCACTAGATGAGAACATTCTTAGTATGCACAGGGCCTTGAGTTTAATAAAAATCCATACATAACAAAGCCAATCTGTGAGGATATCAACATTAAGAAATAAATGTTTAAGGAGATGGAAATGGCAATTAGACTGATTATATCATAACCTACTAAACCTATGTATTGAGTGATCACACATTACCCCCATAAATATGTAAAATTTTGATGTGAAAACTAAAAGTTGGGGAAAATTATACTTGCAGTTAAACTTGGACCAAATTCAGACATTAATGAAAAAATATGTTTTATACTGGTCAGTTCATTTAAGAAAATGTAAACATTCAAAAACTCATTCAGGATATTTTTTCCTTCAAAAATTAGAGTAAAAACTTTAAATATAAAGAAATTATATACTATGACATGAAAATGGATGATTTCCCCCAAATGATATAATGCTTTTGAGAGTTTATTTTGAAAAAGCCAATCAGAAATACTACAGGGGAAGACAATGGTTATTAGGCCTTACAGCAACCTAACAACTGACTTGACAGTAATTTTTTAATTGCTCCTACTCTGATCTTGCTTTTCTCACTCACCCGCTCAATCAGTTTCAAATAAATATGCCATTCAGTTTTTTCTTTTGATGATTTGCTGAAGATTACAGAATCCTCTATAATTAATCTTCTATTGTATAATTAATCTTTATGAAATTTTATGTCTATTTCTTCCTGTTTTTCCTTTTTTAAAAAGATTGGATAATTTCTTGAGTGACTTTCCTGAAGTGGAAGCTGGTAATAGAAATTGGCTCTTTTAGCAGCATGTGGCTCACCTAAGCATTGATTTTCTCAGGGCTTTACCTTCCCTGTGGATTTCTAATCAATATGCTTTCCTTTCTAGAACACTCTCGCATAAGAGGCTTTGCACCTATTTTCAGCATCCTCAATGGGGGAAGACAATAAAAGATTTAAAATTTTTTTTTTACTATTTCAAATTCTGGAATGATTACAAATACTAAATTGTCAATTGAATTTTGACTTTTCTCAGCTATTGTATTTCACATGAATACAAAAGTGTCTCAATACAGCTGAGGTACTTCCATATATATATATAGTTTTACTCTTTTTCATTTGTAACTTTCTAATTATACTATGTTTATACTTTACAATTTATCAAAACTTTATTTTTTAAAATATTTATTCATTTACAGAGAGAGAGAGAGAGAGAGAGAGAGAGAGAGAGAGAGAATGGATGTGCCAGGATCTCCAGCCACTGCAAACTTCAGATGCATAAGCTACTTGGTACATCTGGCGTTATATGGGTACTAGGGAATCAAACCTGGGACATTAGGTTTTACAGGCAGGCACCTTAATGGCTAAGACATCTCCTCAGTCCAAAATTTATATTTTTGAAATAGGAGCAAAATGTATAGTTCTATTGGTAAAACATCTTAGGGTTTTGAGTTTGGATTCTGAATTCTTCATTGCTTGCATGTCTAGAATATAAAGCCTGTTAAGCTTCACTAAGACTATAACTCATCATTCCATGTGCCACATTCCTTTGTTATAAAAACAAAATCCTGACAACGTAATTGGTTTTGTAAGAAGTATCATAGTATGCTGGCCTGATATCAGCAGTTTGTTTCTCAAATAAGAATTTACTAGCCTATTTGTATCCACAGGATCCTAAGTCTTTCCTTCCCAATCTCCCCAAGAGGTACACTTACATGGACATCTTAGTGTGCTTCCCCTAATTATTTTCATATGGCTAATAGTGCTTTCATAACGTTAATATAACACGTTATTTTCAATATAACTACTTCATTATTAAATGAAGTAAAACGAATGTTGGAAAGTATAATATTTTTATAAATCGTCAAGTATTACTTCTCAAAAATGTAAACATTTAGCTGGGCATGGTGGCGCATGCTCTTAATCCAGCACCTGGAAGGCCAAAGTAGGAGGTTCTCCATGAGTTAGAGGCCATCCTGAGACTACACAGTGAATTCCATATCAGCTTTGGCTAGAGTGAGACCCTACCTCAAAAAAAAAAAACAAATGTTTTTTAGATTTTCTAATAAAATGTTACTTTATTTGACTTTTATTCTAATGGTAAAGCAACATTATCAACAGCAAACATTTATTTATTGTGTAAAAAAAATTAAAATAAGCTGAGCGTGGTGATGTATGTCTTTAATCCCAGCACTGAGGAGGCAGAGGTAGGAGTTCAAGGCTACCCTGAGACTACATAGTGAATTCCAGGTCAGCCTGGACTAGAATGAAACCCTACCTTGAAACACCAAAAAAAAAAAAAAAAAAAAAGACAAATAACTTAAAATGCTAGTTATCTGTTCTTATTTATAGAAGTGTTAATATTTAAAAGGTAGTAGGAATAACTGATCACATGTGTCCTTACAGCTGTTCACGTATTTTTTAAGTCATATATAAGCTAAGAAAAAAGAGGTACAGAAATAAAACAAAAAAACACTTCTTCTTATTAAGTAACAAAACCCAGCAGAGAAAAAGCAATGCGTTTAAAGTTCATCCAGTATGAAATGATCACAATGTTAAATAAAATGCCATGATAATTAATGTTCAATTATCAGCTGAGTATAATTTTCTGACCAAGCAAGAAACATTCTCCACCAAGATATTTACATGATATTCTTCTGCAATGAAGGCATCATTATGCAAGTTCAAAAAATATCTGGCACATGGATACTACCTTTGAGTAACTTTGAAGTTCATGTTATGACAAGACCTGTAGAGATATTCATAAGCAAAGTGATATTTAAGCAGTAGCACATGAGAGTAAAATTTGTTTGACAGGAGAAAAAAAAATGCTTTTCCCCTTGATGGTAAATTGAAATATGGAAAGGCATGAACAAAGAGATGAGTTTTAACATTCAAGATGACAATTTGAGGGGGCTGGTAAGATGGCTTAGTAGTTAGAGTGACCCAGGTTTGATTCCCCAGTACCCATGTAAAGCCAGATGCACAAGGTGGCACATGCATCTGGAGTTTGTTTGCAGTGGCTTGAGGCCCTGGCAAGTCCATTCCCTCTCTGTCCTCCTCCCTCTTCCTCTATCTTTCCTGCAAATAAATAAATAAGCAAATAAAATAAAAAGATGACAACTTAAAAGCTTTCTAGGGGAATGATTAGCAACTATGAGGATGGAATGAATGAATCTTCCATACATATTTTGAGGTTTGATGGAAGGCAAATGTGGCTGAAATATAGCAAGAAATGAACCAAATCAGTCACGAGAAATAAGAATCATTTACTATGACAAATAAAAGTGGGCATTTTTTTACCTTTTCTGTTATGAACATCTCATTGGTTTTACATATGCACAATACCTGTTTCAATATCATAAGTTGAATTTTACGCAAATAATTTCAAACCTATGGACATTCCTGTGAATTGAACAAGAGCAATTTGATGGAAGTACACGGACAGAGGTCAGGTTGGAGTGAAAGAAGTGAGTATGTTATAAAGAAAAAAAAAAAAAAAAAACACAGGCAGTTCTGAAAATGCTCCTTTCCTTCAAGCAGGGTGTACATGTGTCTAGAACGGGAATTGTGTTGAAAGCCACGGATTAGTTGTTGTTAAAAGCAGACACAGTCTCTGTTCTCCTCCTGGGAAAATTAGGGTTGAGAACAATACTTTCCAGTAAGCAGCTAAGTCAGGATTATTTTTTTAGGGCCAATGTTGAAGATTTGAAAAGTATTTTTCTTTGGAGGGCATACATTTCGTTGTGGAGAATCATTGTGTCTAAGGAGAACTGATGCTAATAGACATCCAAAAATATAAGCAAGCTTGGTAAGTGGAAAACAAACAAAGTCACACAAATTGGATAAATTCTCTCCTGCCTCTGAAGAAAAGACAAGACAAGCATGACCATTATTCACTATGGTCTCCTATGTCACAGATAGTGAGGCTATAAACCTCTCTGAAGGAGCAGATACTGAGTTATTTTGGCTTTGTGGGTCATGCTGTTCTTGTTCAGAATGAAAATGAGGAAATATGGCTATATTTCAATAAAATGTATTCCTGGATGCCAATACTGAATTTCTTGTAATTTTCTTGTGTTATAAAACTTATTCCTATTTTGGTTATTTTCAACTATTAACATATAAAACTGAATTTTAAATCAACAAACAAACAAACAAAAGCAAGCTTTGAACCAGAATTTACTGACCCCTAACCTAACATAGGAAAGTATGAGCAGCAGGGTGGAGGGAAGGAGCTGAGAAAGTGGTCACTCTCTGGTAGATTTTCCAATGTGAGGTGAACACACTTCAAGCTTCCATACACAACTTTCAGTAAGTTCAAGAGTCAGTGACTGAGACCAGGGTTCACTTTCCACTAGAACCTCAAAGGTGACTGGGCAGAAAGAACGTTGAGAATGTTTGATTAAAAATTAATTAATTAATTACCTCAAACTTTAGATATGAAGAATTTGTATTCCATGAGCTACTACATACATAATATATAAATTAAAGTATTTGCTGGATTAACCTGCTTTCAAACCCATTCATCACTGGAATCTACTCTTTGCATATTTCTCTTTTATCTGGCTCTTCAAAATTATTAGAATGTGGCTGGTGAGATGTCTTAGTGGTTAAAGCGTTTGCTTGCGAAGCCTAAGGATCCCAGTTAGATTCTCCAGGTCCTATGTAAACCAGACACACAAGGGGGCACGTGCATCTGGAGTTCGTTTGCAGTGGCTAGAGGCCCTGGCACACCCATTCTTACTCTCCCTCTCTCTCTTTCCCTCTCTCTGTCATTAGTAAATAAATAAATAAAAATAAAATCTTTAAACAAAAAAATTATTAGAATGGCTTTTACTGTTAACCATTGTATAAGTCAAGTACTCTGCTAAATTGTTTATGATCAATCATTTCATTTGATTGTTATTGTAATTTGAAGTAGGCAAAGCTTATTTTTCTATTTATAGGGGACCCTAGGGTCCAACATGTCTTTTTAATTTTTGCCTTTAGAATCTCCTGCAGATTTATTTCTCCTTATACTTAACACTTAGTAAGCAATCATATTGATTTCAATAGCTTTTTATATGCTGATGACCTTCAAATTACCCTTAAAAACCTGACTAGCCAATCTCCCAATCTCCACACAGTCAGAATTTACAAATGTGTCCTTTTCCTGATAAGTATCAAATGCCTTCACCTTTATTTCCCTCAACTCCAAGACACAGAGGATTTATTTTAAGTCCCCATCTCTCAAGAATCTGTCCAGCTCATCCCAAATCCAACTTGACATATTCCTCCTGCAATTTTGTCCTAAGTGGTCTTGAATAAACTTTGATTTTAAAATAAAGAACCACAAGGTATTAGAACAACAACAAAAAAAAAAAAACATGGATAAACCTCTGGGTGTTTACAATAATGATTTATTTAAAGTGTTATCATGTTGTGTATACACACACCCAAATGGGATTATAGTGAAGTTGTTAAGAATATAACTTCTACTTCAGTTTCTAAGAATTGTGTAGCCTTGCACTAGCCCATGCCTCTCTAACATGGTTATACTAATAACAACGTGTTAAAACTGTTTTTTGGACTAGAGAAATTAGTATATATGAAGAAAGTAGAACCCTGGCTTACATGTAATAATTGTAATCTTAATTATAGGTATTATGGCTGTTTTTATCAATAGCAATACAAACTCAAAAAATAAGACAGTAATATATTAATGTATTCATATGTATTTGATATTTGATATTAATGTATTAAATGATTTGATATTTGATTTGATATTATTGTTAACATTGTATGAGTTATATATCTTCATTTACTTCTGGTATGCTTAAATATGAAAAAATAATAAAATAAATGAGAGAACATGTTTTAAAAATAATTCTGTATCGACTGATGATGCAGTAAAATTGGCCACCTGTTTAAACACGATGAAACATGTCATGTGCTTAACAATAATCATAGACACGTTTCTCATTCTGTTATTTGTTACCTGAAATCTCACACCTATTATGAAACTGAACTCATGCTTAAACATTATCTTAGTACAGCTAAAATAATTATCAGCACATGCAATTAGTTAAAATTTTGGTATTATATTTTAAAGGCACATAATAATTTTACTTTTATTTTCCAAGTTTCAGATACAGATTAATTATAAAAAATAATTCTGTTCAAATCAATATTTTTATCAAGCCAATCTACAAGTACATCTACATCATAGCCAAACTCAAGATTTATAGTTCAGAGCAAGGAAAAGAACAAAAACAGAGGAGCTGGACTGTGTTTGAAAATACTAGTCCTTATTAGGGCATCTTCTCAGAAGATGAGGTACTATAGCTGAATTGAATCTCTATTAACAGTAGTGAATTCCTCGGCCAGACAGCAACAGTAAATAAAAGAACCCATGCTTACATTCATTTGATGGTTTTGCAGACAAGAGATTCATTTTTGGCACCATTATTTTACGCTCAGGAAACAAAGAACATGAAACACTATGTTCCTTAGAGTGTTTTTCTGGTGCAGTTAAATGAATCAAATCAATGAGGCACGGATAAGGAATTTAGATGTAAGCAAGATTTTGATCCCCACCAGCTTCGTTTCTGAAAATTTGTTTTCTTCTTTTTGAGAGGAGATAAACATTATTGTTATTATTATCGAGTGCATTTTGGCTTCTATTGCAAATAGCCAGTAGATCCAAGAAATTTTTCGTAAAAGCTTCCTAGGCTACCTTGGCCCTTTTCCCCAACAGCTATAAACTTACTCTTGTAAAGGTAAAGCAGAGAATCTTCACAAAGCAGGACTGCACTTAAAATAGAGAGAACATCTTGGTAGGCTGGACTGCTTGGAACAAGTCCTGGGGCGAACACATACCATTTCGTTTTCCTGAGGTAAACACACTGTGCTCTCCTGGCAGGTGCTCTCACAACTTACTTTATGATTTGCTTTCCCTATGTGACTTTGAGGAAGAAAATTGAATCAAGATTAGCAGAAGGGAATTTGACATTCTCAGTATTTTCTTGGATTTATTATTGTCTAGGGACATTCAGAATTTTAAAATAATACTTTGAACACACTGGAGAAGTTATGTATTCCTTGAGGTGTGAGTTTTCTAATAGTACCATCAGTGGGTCAAGGGGAATTTTTTTTAGTTTCTATCTGTAATTTCATTTTGGAAAAGGCATTATATGCTTTGGAAATCTAGAAACTGATTGATTTACTTTTTTGAAATCAAACACTCATAAGTCTACCTCAAGTTTCTTAGACTATTTAGATTTTTATTGATACAGTCTTGTAAAATATTGAACTGCATATAATTACTTTACTCTTTGTCTCCTAAATGCTTCATTTGTTTGATTATAATGAAATAATTATTTAATTTAATAGGGAAAAATGCCAAATGATATTTTACAAATACATTTTAAAATCATATTAAAAATAAGAATAAAGATTTGCTCATGGCAATCTTATTTGATAGGAAAGATGAAGGCCAGAATGTCAACTTTTCAAGTAAGGAAAATATTATTTTTGCTACCAAGAGTAAAACTAAGAAGTAAATAGTAGCAAAGAGTGTTGAATTTTCAAAATAAGTATCATAATCCAATTAGAGCTGGAGATATAGCTCATTGGCAGAGATGTGCTGAACATGCTCCAGGACACACGCTGTATTCCAGGAACATATTAATAATAATCTAGTTCATACCATTTCTTATTTAAGAGTCAGGAATATGGCCATTATGATCTCAGGGAATATTAGAAAGGGTTCAAAGGTCCTGGTGTGTGTTTGTGTGTGTGTGTGTGTGTGTGTGTGTGTGAGAGAGAGAGAGAGAGAGAGAGAGAGAGAGAGAGAGAGAGAGAGAGAGAGAAAGAGAGAGAGATAAATTATACAGTATAGTACTTAAAAGAAGATTCTACAAAGGACAAGTTCATAGATTGTATAGAACACAGGAAAGAAGGGCTGGCCACTTGATCTCTCTACTTCCTAGTGCTGATCTTCTGAAAAAGAATTTCTTAATAACATCCCCTATATGTTTGTTTTTCCAGCCCTGGACCCATCTTTGTGTCCAGACTTTAGCGACAGTGATCACAGCGTTACCTGCCCCATTGCAGACCCTCTAGTCCATTACTTGCCTCCTATATAGAATATCTCCTGTCCTTCACTTGTCCATGACAAGATCTCTGTACCAATTCTAAAGCGAAGATGAATTGAGATGATGGTTAGAGGGAGCCCAAGCAGCTAAGGAGGAGAGTGAGATGGACTTCTGCCTGTGCAATTCCTGTTCCACACTTGAGGCACACTGTAGCTTCACCTCAGAAAAGAATACTCTAAGATATCGCTGTCCTGGCAAATGTTCCTCCTCTTTGTTGACTCATTCTTTCTCTAGGTCATGGCCTTTAGATCTATTTTCCATATAATTCCTTCCTTCCATTACAATTGTCCTCGAGTGTGAGATTCCATCTTTCACCCTGTCATCTGCAGAGCCTTTCTTTGCCCGAGCTCATTTCATTCCGTTTGTATAGTGACTTCTCCATGTTGAACCAGATTTTCCTATTTCATCCAGTTCATTTGTCTCTGCTTATCTTACCCACAGGGTCTTCCTCTTGGGCTTCCTGCATCTGCTTAAGGTTTAAGTTTCCAGAACAGCGACTCTCATTCTTCCCCTTTCCTAGTTAAGGGAACCCCATCATCTACACAGGTAAATTCACTTTCAGGGCTGAAGGTGTAGGCTCGACCCCAAATACGTTTCTGACTCAGCTCATTTATTTTAACTTGTTGCTGAGGTTGAACAGAGGGTTTTGCCCAGACTAGATAAGCTCTCTACTTTTTAAAAATAAAATTTTGTTTATTTTTATTTATTTATTTGAGAGCAACAGACAGTAAGAGAAAGGGGCAGAGAGAGAGACAGAGAAAAAGAGAAAGAGAGAGAGAGAGAGAATGGGTGCACCAGGGCCTCAAACCACTGGAAATGAACTCCAAATGCATGCGCCACCTTGGGCATCTGGTTTATGTGGGTCCTGGGGAACTGAGCTTCAAATGGGGTCCTCAGGCTTTATAAGCAAGCACTTAATCGCTAAGCCATCTCTCCAGCCCTGAGCTCTCCACTTTTGAGTGACAGTATCTGGTATAGTCCTTACTCTCCTCTCCCCTTTCCTCTCCTCTCCCTTTTTACTTTATTAAAATTATTTTAAATAAGGTCTCACTAAGTCTTTCAGATTGGCCTTGACCTCATTCTGTCACTGAGGCAGACCTTGAACTTGTTATTCTCCTACCTCAGCCTCCCCATTAGTTGACATTGACCACCTAAACCTCAAGACCTGGCTCCAATACAGCTCTTCTAAATCAGTTGCTATAGACATGCTATTCATGGAGTGGGATTCATTTATTGAAATGTAAAAATATGTATGGCCTTGTCCAAGTGTTTTTCCTTTCTCTTTTCCATAAAATTATTAAGAATTTTTTTTAATTTCCATAAAATTATTAATGATTTCTTGCCTCAGAGATTTCTGAAAACAGAGGGAGCCAGAGGCAGTGACTCAAGTCTTTTGTAAATGTCCCAACTTTAAAATAGATAACATTAAATGTGTCAGATGAGAGAGAAAGAGAAGACCAAATGTCTATTTTAAGTTCAAATTCTTCTACTTAGGAATGAATGTGGTAATTTTCAAGTTTTCTGCTTATCTTTGTTCATATGAAACATTTTTCATTTGCAATCTGTGTGTTTTATTGTGCTCACAAAATGGTACTAGATTGTGTCTTTTCAACAACTGACAGTGAGGTAAGAAAGCTCATTATAGGAATGTCAAGAGAAAAAAGTACTGGTGAATATTGAAATGAAATTGGGAAACATTTTTGGTAGGGTCATGAGAGAAAGGATAGGAGGCTGGGTGTGGTGGCACATGCCTTTAATCTCAGCACCTGGGAAGCTGGGAGGCAGTGCTAGGAGGATTGCTATAAGTCTGAGACCAGCCTAAGACTACATAATGAATTCCAGGTAAACCTTGCCTAGAATGAAACCATTTATCTCAAAAAGTCAAAGAGAAGGATGGAGAGGGAAAGAAAGGCAGAGAGGACACATGGATTGAGACAGGGCAAAAGAAATTTTGATGAAATAATATTGGAAAGGGGCTGGAGAAATGGCTTAGAGGTTAAGGTGTTTGCCTGCAAATCCTAACAACCTGGGTTCAATTCTCCAGTACCCATGTAAAACCAGATGCACAAAGTGGCACATGTGTCTGGAGTTCATCTGCAGTAGCTGGAGGACCTGGCATAGTCATTCTCTCTGTTTGTCTCTCTCTTCTCTCTTTCTCTCTCTACTTGCAAATAAAAAAAAAAAAACATTAGAAAGGTACAAAATGTTTATTATTAAAGAAGCAGATAAGTTATTTTTAGTACATGCTTTATCAGCACATTGTATTTTTTTTTTTTTTTTTTTTTTTTTTATTTTTCTCACTCTAGTCCAGGCTGACCTCAAATTAACTATGTTGGTATCGAACTCGGCGATCCTCCTACCTCTGCCTCCCTAGTGCTGGGATTAAAGGCATGCGCCACCACGCCCGGCTCGGCACATTGTATTTTTAAATCCAGCTAGTCCTAATAGTATAAAGTAATTGGAAAAATTGGCAAATTTTTTTTGTCTTTCTTTCCTCTTTCTTTCTCTTCTCTCTTTCTCTCTTTCTCTCTTTCTCTCTTTCTTTCTTTCTTTCTTTCTTTCTTTCTTTCTTTCTTTCTTTCTTTCTTTTTTTTAGGCAAACCCAACAGAGTGGTCTTTTGGTTTAAATGAGAGAGAGAGCAAGAGTGAGAGCTCTTCCTGGTGGGTGGAATCATTTTTAAAAAATATTTATTTATTTATTTATTTATTTATTTATTTGATAGAGAGGGAGAAAGAGAGAGAGAGAGAGAGAATGGGTGCGCCAGGTTCTCCAGCCATTGCAAATGAACTCCGGATGCATGCACCCCCTTATGCATCTGTCTAACAAGGGTCCTGGGGAGTCGAACCTGGGTCCTTTGGCTTTGCAGGCAAATACTTTAACCAGTAAGCCATCTCTCCAGCCCCTCTTTTATTTGTTAATGTCTTGGGGCTTAAGTCTTACCAAGATCTCAAAATTATACAAGAGAGTGAAACTCATCCTTTTCTGCGCGTCCTTGGTAACAATGGTACTTTTATACTTGCCTTTTTGGAGCTGGGACAGTTTGGGTGATTTGCCTTAGCTCTTGGTTCTGTGTATGACATGGTGTCTGGCATGGAATTATCACATAGAGGTTCAAAAAATGACCCTGGTGCTCACTTTGGCAGCACATATACTAAAATTGGAACAGTAAAGAAAAGATTAGTATGGCCCCTGTGCAAGGATGACACACAATTTCATGAAATGTTCCATATTTATTTGAAGAAAAAGGGTCAAACTTGAAACAGATCATTCTCAGTGAACTCACCAAATCACAGAAAGATAATCGCTGAATCTGCCCGAGATGCTGTCATACCTAATAAGCATCCTGAGGAGCAAACAATAGGGAGAGTGGGATGGGGGGGGGGTGGAACAGGAGGGTGGGTAAGGGTGGGGGTGGGACACAAATAGGGACCCAAATGGAAATGGTACCATAAAATCCTCTATCCTGAAAGACAGGCTAAAAGACTGAACCTTCAGCAGGCCTGTAGAGGGAACACCTGAACCTCAGGGCTGTGGAGAGAACATCATGAAGACTAATCTTAATCTTTTCCTGTTTCTTTCTCTCTCTCTCTTTCTCTCTCTCCCTCTCTCTCTCTCTGCTGTCTTTCTGTTTTATATTATCTATCTTTTTCTTCCTACATCTTCCTTGCTACTGACCTGTAACTCCCAGTACCAGTATGTGGTTAACTTTCACAATGAGTTGCTGATCAGAGAGACCTACAAGGTTTCCCAAAAGAAGACAGATTTCTGTCCGAGTTCTTGATGACCCACTAAAGGTTAATGGTAAGATCTTACTGCCGAAGACATCATGTGCTGTTGGGATGGAAGATGGAGAGACCTGGCTGGAATCTTGAAGAGAGTCAGTCCCCAGACAGTTAGCTTGTCTAGTGCCAGAGGTTGCTATATGAGTGACTGGGGGAAAATGACTGACATCTGTCCAAACAATTCGAAGTCTAAGCTACTCAGCAACAAACAACCTAACGTGATGCTCACACAAGTGCAATAGTGGTATACAGCCTCGGTGGGTAACCAACTGCTCTTGATTTGGCTAACGGATCCACTCAGTGGAATGGAACTCATAGCTAACTGAAAACCATGTCCAAAAAATGAGCCCATTCTCCAATATCAAGCTATAAGAGGGCCTACACATATAAAATTCTCTCTAAGATAATAATGGCTATGCCATCTATCTGGTGCTGACTTCTCTTTCCATCAGAGAATTTGCTTCTCTTTTTCAGATGGACACCGAAACTGAAGGGAGGATCAGCCTATCGCACCTCACCAGGGCCCCAGCTGAAACCATAGAGTAATGGGGGAAATGGGCAAGAGTGCAGCTTTCTTGGTGAACCTGACACCAGCACAAGGCTGAAGGAGATAGACACAGAGAACATTCAACTCCTACTAAACCAGATATTCAGAAACATAGAGGCTCCCAAGACCTCATCACTGAAGAAGAACTAAAATGAACCTAACATGTCTCAGGGAAATTTGCAGAAGAGGAGGCATAAAGATTGTTAGAGCCACAAGTTGGGTCATTATGCACAGAGACATTGCCTCTTCCCCATAACTGATGGCTATCTCCTCAATGCATGACCCACATTCCCCAATAAGAAGGGTCCCTTCAAGGAGGGGAGGACAGGGAGGAAGCTATCAAAGGCACCAACATAAATGTAAAATTAAAATAAAAAAGTTTTAAAAAGACCCTGATTTCAAACTCTTCCTTTTCAATTTATTGGTTTAGAGTATGGGATCTGGCATCTGGCAACCTGGTTCAAATTGAGACCATGTGAGATGTGGTGGCCCATTTTGTAGTTTGGAGGATCACTGGAATCTGCACCTTTCAAAAACGGATTCAAGCCCAATAACTTATTCATTATTTATTAGGGAACCTTAGCCAAGTTATGTAAACTCTGTCATCATACTTCTATCTTCAAAATAATGATCCTCTCTTTTTATTGATTACAGCCAATAAAGGGATGAACTTTCAGCAACACATGTATGCATCTGTGATTTAGGAGTGTATGTAAAAAAGCTCTACAAATATACCCACTGTTATTAGTATTATTCACTTAGATAGACAAGTTGTTTCTATTCTTAGGATATTTATTTCTGTGAATTCAACTGTGTATGTTGAGATTATTCAAAATAGATTTATGGACTCTTTTCAATACTACCTTTATTTACAAGTAAGAGGAGAATTATTACTGAAGAAATATCACATGGCAAACAAGTATGGAGCAGACATTCTCGTGTCACATAAGTTGCATCACTGAACTAACATAAACATAGTCTCCCTCATGTTCTCTAGCCAGCCCTGGTTTTCTAAAGTTTCATTAAATTAAAAATATTTCTGGATTAAAAAAATACTGTTTTCCTTTGTTACTTTGCACACTTTCAGTATAATTCAAATATTTTTGTTGAATTAACTTGTATCGGTACCTAGACACATTGTTTGGAAATGCCCTGGTTTATCTAGCTAAAAAAAACCCTGTAGTTCTAAATATTATTTCTACTTTGTGCACTGGGCTGTAGTGGTTATTTAAAATGTTATTTATAGTTGAGTGTGGTGGCACACACCTTTAATTCCAGCACTTGGGAGGCAGAGGTAGGAGGAACACTGTGAGTTCAAGGCTACCCTGAGATGATATAGTGAATTCCAGGTCAGCCTGGGCTAGAGTGAGACCCTACCTTGGAAAAACAACAACAAAAAATACTTATAATTAAATATGCTATCAGAATAAAAATAAAAGCAGATAATAGACATTATAGAGGATATACAAAATGAGACATCATATTCCTTAACATAGAATATTAATTATATATGAAATAATATAATAAAACAAATTTATATTTACATGTGCATTAAATACAATTGCATATTTATACATAGTTTACTATGTTCCTTTTTCTTGATGTTTTTAATCAAATAAAAACTTAAAAAATTATACAATCCCCTCTTAACACCATCCTTTGTCTCCCTCCTCAGATTCCTCCACTCAAGCCCTGCATTTTTTCTTAGTATTAGTTCTTCTATATTGATGTCCTTTTTAAGAATATTATTTATTTATTTGAGAGAAAGGGGAAAGGGGGCATGCCAGGGCCTCCAGCCACTGCAAATGAATTCCAGATGCAAGCGCCCTCTTGTGCATCTGGCTTATGTGGATCCTGGAGAATTGAACCAGGATCCTTTGGCTTTGCAGGCAAATGCCAAATGCCTTAACCACTAAGCCATCTCTCCAGCCCTGAAGTCTTTTTTACACTCTTCCACCATCCATAACAACTTGTTGGTGGAACTGGTATTATGTAGATAAAAACAGCTGTGACACAGTCATAAATAAGAGGACCACTTTATGTCTGAGAAACAGTTTTCCAAACCACTTTTCTCCAACCTTTGGTTCTTGCATTCTTTTATTTTTTTGAAATCAGCAAAGCTTCCAATGCCAGTACTTCGGGCTGTTTGTAACTGAGGTCAGCTTCTGCAGAAAGCTGGGACATCTCAAATATATAATGGTACTGAGTCCACAGCACCCTTATCATTTATGATTTCAGTTTTGCTCTACATTGTCCATCTCAAGTATAAGAAATAACACATAAGCTTGTCATATGTGAATCGTCATGATTTATTTTTAAAAATAAAACACTTTATAAAAAAGTGACATTATCCCCTCCCACCAGCTTCCTTCCCCTCCCACCTATGCAAACCCCGATGATGACCCCTTTTTTTCCCCTACTATTCCCTTTAATATTGAGGTTTCTTTTTTGCCCTCTTCCATCATCTGGACAACTTATCGTGTCTAATATTATGCAGATCTTGTGCAGACAACACAGCCACTGTGAGGTCATGAATACACTGGCCATTTTATATCTGGAAGACTGTTGTTTCTGATCACTTCTCCCCATTTTTGGTTCTTACATTCCTTACTATGCTCTTTAATATGTTTTAATTAATTTTGATTTAGATTCTAGGTACATTATACACATTTAAGTATATTGTGGCTATATAAAAATCAGAAAACAATGTATTTGAAATTTACTATTCTAAACAGGACAAGTTAAAGTTTATTTCTAAGTGATTCAGATCTTCCCAACTTTGAGACATCTTTACATAATGATCCAGGGTGTCTTATGTTATCCTTCCAAGAAGCTGACAAGGAAAGCTTTGAATTAAATACTGCTTGTTACATTAAGCATTTTGCCTTTATATTAAGCACAATGACCAGGCAGTTTTAATACATATCATTAATCAACTGATGCTATTACACAATCGTCTGCAACTGTGTAATCATTTAGAGGGCACCCTGAAGTACCTCACTAGTCCAATGTTAATGGTTTCATTATGTGGCTAAAAAACTCAGATCACTTGACTTAAAACCAGAAAACAGGAAGCACCCCCATAGTAAACAAGAATAACACAACCCAAATGAAATGAACCTCCAATTCTGTTCAAAAGAAACCCTAGCCTGAAGAAGACAAAGGATCTTATAACAAACACAGCAAAGATTTAGCTGACTGGGATTAAAGGAATGTTACCTAACACAGGCTTACTCACACCCTATGATTTTAAGGCAAAAAACTGAAATAAACTGTTGTATGTACTAATTCAATTTTAAAATGGCTTCAAATTCTCTACTTCTAGTTTGTCAGTGTATCTGGAGTGAATATTTTAAATGTGTAATCTCCAGAATTCAGAGTAAGCTACAAGAAGAATTTTACAAAGCTTTTCTAATATAAGTAAAACTATTGAACAAGGCTCTTGCTACTAAGGAACAGAAAATGGAACCAGCAGTTGTAAGAGGAGAAACAGGTACTGAAAATTTTTCATTTATATAATATGATATCAAATATTATAGCAGTTTTATTATATCATGTCATAATTTACATTATGAAAGTTGTCAATATTTTTATTTATGCATATATATACATGTATACATATATATGTGTATATATATATGTATATGTATATATATATATTCCTTCAAGACAAAAAGCTTTTAAGATTTATAAACATATATACACACACATTCCTTCAGGACACAAAGCTTTTTAAATTTGTAAGCAGTAGAAAATATTGGAAACATAAATTTATACTAAAATATTATTCTTTACATGAATTCACTGACCCATTTTTTAAAAGTAAAAAGTGCTTCTGGGTTTGCACTGGCACTTGAACTATAATAAAGACAGTTCAATTATATTCACATAGTACCCTGAAGACTGTACTTCAAGTTGCACAACTGACCTCCTTTTCCATAAAAAAATATAGGCATAGCCTAAATTATAGCTACATGAATTATGGAACATTTTAATGTAAATTTTTTTTTATTCTTGTGCATGAACCAATTTGGATCTCCAATACTTCTTTGCATTTCCTTGCATATTTGTAAACATGGCTTGCATTTTTTACCTTAAAGAAAAATATTTGATCATTTTATAGATTATCAAACAATACCTCCTTCAGAGAGCTGCACGAAAAAAAATTATACAATTAACAAATTTCCCAAAACAGAAAAATAAGCATTTTTTTGGCAAATAGGAACAGATTATGTGTGCAATCCTGTCACAAGTCATAGTGTGAAGGTCACAGCTTTGGTTTTTCTAGCAAGAATATGACTGACCAAGTTGAATGATTTGCTCACCTGTTTGGCTCAGTTGAGATGTGCTTCTACTTCTTCGAGACACTATGGCGACCACTTTGGCACTCAGGCTGGACCTTCTTTTCTTTCCGCCTGCTCCGACTGTACCCACGGCCGTG
The DNA here is from genome assembly GCA_036365145.1 of Orientallactaga sibirica. Taxonomy (NCBI): domain Eukaryota; kingdom Metazoa; phylum Chordata; class Mammalia; order Rodentia; family Dipodidae; genus Orientallactaga; species Orientallactaga sibirica. The sequence continues at coordinate 22,218,481 of JAEOAD010000006.1, forward strand.
TCTGACTGGCTACCATCATTATGCTCCAGTGCGTACATCTCTCCACTTACACTGGTGCTCTTCGTGATGGCTCTTCCTGAAGTCCCCATCCGTCTGCCTTGCATTTTGGGGGTAAATGAACTATATTTACAAAGTAAAAACATATATGCATCCATAAATTACAGGTCAGCATACCTGAAACTCTAAATTTACTTTTGAAATTACCCAGGCACATTTTTTTAGGGAAAAATAGCCAGTTGAATCATAGTCCTACAGCTATACATATTTTCAAATCACATAATACTCTCATCATATTTGTTTGGCATAGCTTAAAACAGTGGCATTTCAACACAGAATGATCTATATAGTTTTTTTTTTTTTTTTTAAAGAGAGATTTCTCAGCAGTTAAAGGTGCTTTCCTGCAAAGCCTGATGGTCCTAGTTTGATTCCCCAGTATCCATATAAAGCCAGATGCACAAAGGGATGGAAGTGTCTGGGAGTCTGTTTGCAGCAGCAGGAGGCCCTGATGTGCCCATTCTCATTCTTTCTCTTTTTTCTCTCTCAAATAAAATATTTTAAAATAAAAGAAATTGAGATTTTATTCTGATATAAGTAATTGCTATTTTTAATTCTTAACTACTTACTTCAACTGAGCAGCATCAAGTCAAACCTAGGGCTTCACACATAGTAGTTAAGCACTTTTCCATTTGCCCATACCTCCAGGCCAATATTAATATTTTATTATTCTTTCACTGTATTTCAATCAGGTTTACTTTTTCTTTTTTATTTTGTTTTTGTTTTTCGAGGTAGGGTCTCACTCTGGTCCAGGATGACCTGGAATTAGCTATATAGTCTCAGGGTGGCCTTGAACTCATGGCAATCCTCCTACTTCTGCCTCCCGAGTGCTGGGATTAAAGGTGTGCACCACCACGCCCGGTCCTCTTTTTTCTTTTTTGAGGTAGGATCTCACTCTGGACCAGGCTGACCTGGAATTCACTATGTAGTCTCAGCCTGGCCTCAAGCTCACAGTGATCCTCCTACCTCTGCCTCCTGAATGCTGGGATTAAAAGGAGTGAACCACCATGCCCAGCTTCCAATCAGGTTTAAATTAACTTAAAGTTTTAAGTCCTTTTCAAATCTCCTATTTTTTGCTCTGCATTCTATATAGCCTCTTCTTTCAAACATAGATGTGGATATTTTGTATGACCAATCCAAAACAATTTCCTTTGGAATATGTAATATCAAGTCCAATAAACCATTTTATTCTTATATTATCATCAATTTCTTGTGTGTCTTCCATAGTTTATTTGAATTCATTGCCTAAATTTGCTGTCTATTAAATCTACTCTACTGTCTGCTTCTGTACTAGTATATTTGCTCAATTATGCTAGGGAGTATATATAAATTGTTAAGATTGAATGTTAAGAATATGAATTTCATAATCATAATGTATATTCATAAACACTTATGTTGAAGACGACATCAACAGCTTTTAATCTATTGTCTGTATTATATAAATTCCCCACAATGGTTACTGAGAACATATCTTGATTACTTTTCATTTCACAAAATAAAGTATGGTGTAGACTAACCTATTTTCTCTCCATTACTGCCATAATAATAGAAATCTATTATAGCTCTCAATTTGCATTTAAAAATCCACACTTAAACCCTATTGTGAAATTTGTAACAATATTCTTGAGGTTATGGAGAAGTTTAAAGGTATAGAGAAATATTGCTTTTCAAAAGTATATTTCATTTTATTTATGAGAGAGAGACCAAAAGAGAGACAGAGGAAGGGAGAGAGATAGAGAAAGAGGGAGAGAATGAATGAATATGGGCCCTCTAGCCACTGCAAATAAACTCCAGATGCATGCACCACCATGTGCATCTGGCTTATGTGGGTTCTAGGGAATCTAACCTGAGTCCTTAGGTTTTGCAGACACACACCTTAATCACTAAGATATCTCTCAGCGCAAGAAATGTCCTTTTATTTAAATCACATTTTTCTTCTAAGAAATTATTTATGACATGGTAGAAAGGGTCAAAACTTTTTTTCCCCCATGGATATTTAAAAATAACAATGCAGTTTGCAGCAATACTGGCAAATGAGTGCTCTGGACAAAACAGATTCGTTTGACAACTGTTACTTACTGGAAGACTGAGTTAAGAAACTGATTTAAGTGATTTGTAAAGATATTTTGAAACATTTTTTCTTGAAGCATGAAATATTGATTCAAACGCTTAAATCATTCTTATATGAAAATATGTATAGTTTCTTAAATAATTTAGAGAACTATAATCATCAATGATGTATGATGAGAAAATTTTATATTTTCACTCCTTTCTTCCTAGCAACTGAATCAGCCATACTAATGAGTTCAGAATTTAAGCTGTTAACATAAATATACCTTCTTTACTTTTCTCTTATTCTGCTTCTGTTGCCTGAGACAGGTGTCCTATCACTAATGCTTGCCAGAATCTGTGTTCAATGCCTTCTTTATTTGTGTATTGTTTTAAAAAAGACTTTGTTTTTATTTATTTTTTATTTAAGTATTTATTTATTTGAGATGAGAGAGAGAGAGAGAGAGAGAGAGAGAGAGAGAATGGGTACACCAGGGCCTCTAGCCACTGCAAACGAACTCCAGATGCATGTACCATCTTGTGCATCTGGCTTATGTGGAACCTGGAGAATTAAACCCGGGTCCTTAGGCTTCACAGGCAAATGCCTTAACCACTAAGCCATCTCTCCAGCCTCAGTTGGGCATCAGTTCTATTTGTCAGACCTTTGTTTTCTATTTTTGTGCTAAAAATATTAAGAATCTGATGCTATACTTCAGTATATACCTGTCCATCTTTAAGTTGGTATGACTGTCTTCCCACTACTGAATAACTTGACATATGAATGAGAAGTGACAAAGATGACCCATCAGTAAACAAAGAGCCTATGGCAAAAAAAAAAAAAAAAAAAAAAAAGAACCCACCTTTCAATACCAAGCACATAAAGACACGCCTTTTTCCTCCTACACCCTTTCCTCCCAGCTACCAACCTTTGTACTGAAAACTGTCTTCAAGGAATGATCTCTGTAATCTCCTCTTAAAAGCTAATCAACATATTAGGAGTTTAGTTTTTTTGTATTGAGACTCTTCAATACTTTGTGTTAGAATCATAGATTATGCATTACTCTCTAGAGGTCAATCAGAATCTCTATTCAGTGTGACACCTATGATCTAATATTTGTCTACTCAGATAGCCACCAAGGATACATATAAAGCAAAACTTGTTTTTTTAAATCACCAATTGAGAAGGGTACTGTTAGTGAAAATTATTATACACTTAGTATATACCACTCTGCCACAGGGCCAAAATCAACCTAGATGCCTAGCCCCATGCTCTTTAGGAGGAATATTCTTTTATCACTGTTCATAAGACAGTTTCTTTTGATTGACATGAGTTTTAGTAACATGCAAAAAAGGCTAAGAAACCAGTTTTTCTGTCATCTGCAACCCAACTTTAGACACATCCTTGACATCTGCCACCCAGCAATCTAGCTGCAGATAAAGTCTGTTGTCACTACTACAAACAAAGCAAGAGAGGCCAACTAGTCAAGAACCAGAGCTGCATAAAAACAAATCCATGTACCATGTCGGAAGTCTGAATTATTTAAAATGAAACAAGGTGTGTGGTTGTGTCTTAGAAGTTGATCAGGAAGCAAAGGAAAGGCAGTCTGTGCTGAGAGAGGCCAGTAGTGTCCTTCTCAGATAACACAGCTGAATTAGCTCATCCAATTGGACACGTTTAGTGTGACTTCCACATTATCAAAACATAATTTTCAAGTTAAAGACGTAAGTGTTAGAAAGCATCAATAGAAAATGCTTAAGTTTTAATTAACTCATTAGGGAGGAAACCAACAGAATGACAAGCTAATTCTAAGGCTAATCTAGGGAACTCATATAATCAGAGAAAGAGAGAGAGAGAGAGAAAGAAAGTCTCCCCGCCCCCCAAAATATATATATAAAATGCTGGAAGGATAAGACTGCTAAGATAAATTCCAAATTGGATAAAAATGTGCTATAGGTGAATACAACTGTGATATTTTGGGCATTCCACTATGCCAGATTGGTGACTATTTCAAGGAAGTTTTTTTTTTTTTTTTTTTTTTTTTCATTTTTTGGTTTTCCAAGGTAGGGTCTCACTCTAGCCCAGGCTGACCTGAAATTCACTATGTAATCTCAGGGTGGCCTTGAACTCATGGCGATCCTCCTACCTTTGCCTCTCGAATACTGGGATTAAAGGTGTGCGCCACCATGCCTGGCAAAGGAAGTTTTTAATGAAGTGGTTTTGCAAGGTAGGGTCTCACTCTGGTCCAGGCTGACCTGGAATTAACTATGTATTCTCAGGGTGGCCTCGAACTCTCGGCGATCCTCCTACCTCTGCCTCCCGAGTGCTGGGATTAAAGGCATGTGCCACCACGCCTGGCTCAGCCCTTTAATTTTAACAATTTTTTTTTTGTTTGTTTTTCAAGATAGGGTTTTGCTCTAGCTCAGGCAGACCTGGAATTCACTATGGTGCCTCAGGGTGGCCTTGAACTCATGGCAATCCTATCTCTGCCTCCTGAGTGCTGGGATTAAAGGTGTGTGCCATCACACCCAGCATTTATAACAACTTTATAGAAGACCTGAAGTCCACAAAATGTAGATATCAAAGAAGTTTGATAATTTTAGATAAGTAGGTTTATGAAAGCCACAGTAAGACACCACTTTGCATGATTTAGGAGAGTTTAATACAAAAGTAATTAGTAAGTATTAATAAGAATCTGAAGATATTAGAATTCTTAACATTATTTGTGAGAATATCAAGTTGTTTCTTTAGAAAGCTTTGGTAGCTTACTTAAATACGGTAATCTTGGATCTCCTATCAATTCCACTTAGAAGTTAAACATTAGGTTCTCATATGACCCAGAAATTCCATTCCTAGGAATTCAAGAGAATTGAAAACATCTATCCATACAAACACATATAGAGATATGTATAGTAGAAGTATTTGTAACATTTAAATGGAACCAACTCAAATGTCCATCAATTAATGGGGTAATAAAATGAGGTATACCTGCACAATGGAACATTATCAGCCATAAAAGAATGCAATATTGGTAGATTTTAAAAGTTAGAGAAAGGTTAAAACAGCCTATTTGAAAGAAGCCAGCAACAGAAGCCTACATAAGGTACAATTCCATCTAAATGGAGTGTCTAAGTGTCAAGTTAAAAAAAGTCAGAATATAGACGTGTGATTACACCAGGCTGGAGGAGAACAAATCTGGATGATTGCTCCTGAGTATGGGTTTCATTGAGGGGGCTACAGAAATGTACATAATTAGATGGTAGTAATGGTTGTCCACTTTTGTGAATGCACTAAAAAATACTGAATGGAATACTCCATGAATGAATCTTATGTTTTGTGAAGCACACCACCACTTTTGAATGTCTTTTCCTAGACTTTATCCCTAGGGCATACACTGTATTGCACACAACTTCATTTTATCTAGGTTAGTTTTCCTTTTGATTTCTTTTTAAAATTTATTTTATTTATTACAAAGAGAGAGAAAGAGGGAGGGAGAGAGAGAGAGAGAGAGAGAGAGATAGATAGATAGATAGATAGATAGATAGATAGATAATGGGTGCACCAAGGCCTTCAGATGCTGCAAACAAACTCCAGGTGCATTTGCCACCTTGTGCATCTGGCTTATGTGGGTCCTGGGGAATCGAACATGGGTTCTTTGGCTTTGCAGACAAGTAACTTAACCACTAAGCCATCTCTCCAGCCCATTGGGATTTCTTTCTGCGCATTTAGCCTAGGGTTTTACATACTAAAGGAATTAGTATTACTTCCAATAATGATCAAAGATTATGAAAGATGAAAATGACATAATTAAGTTGACTCTAATTCTGAAAAATAGCTCTCATATCAATGATATTTACACAGTGTAAATGGACTAGACTGTACTGGTAAGAATGTGCATATAGAACCAGCTCTCACAAAGTCTGGACACAAAACAGGTTTGGTATTTCTCCAATGATTTCAAAGATATTACAACCACAGGACCACAGGTAGTAAACAAACCCAAAGTAAAAATTCAATAGAATTTTGGGTATCTCATGAATCCTACATAAGGGACATAAAACCTGGTGGTTAGAGTGCTATGATGCCAGATGTAGATAGCGTAAATTATATATAATTTACATATATATATTTCATAAGTAGTCACAGAAGTAAAAGATTGTCAAAATCTGTATATATTTATTCAAATTGAAAATGCCATAGCATTAAGACATATGATTATGGGTCCCAGTGAAATAGCACATTGGATAAAGTGCTCGGTGTACAAGCATGAGGATATGAGGTCAGATCCTTAGCACCTATGTAAGAGTCAGGTATAATAGTGCATGCCTGTAAGAATAGACATGGGGAGGCTAAGAGGATCCCAAGGGCTTTCTGCATAGTTAGTCTAGCAAAATCAGCAAACTCTATATTTGATACAAGATACTTTCTAAGGAAATAAGGTGGAGACTGATGAAGATATCCTATGTCAACCCTAGCCTACACACGCACATATACCCAAACAAACACCATACATGCATGAACCATGAACATATACATTCTGAAAAAAGAGACATGACTATTTTATATGTTCTTAGAAAAAATTCTGTTGCTTAACCTATGATAGACCATCAGTATAAGATCTTACATAAAATAAGCTATAATTCTAAAAAAGTTCTGACATCAACAGTACATTATATGTAGAACCAAACTTGCAAAGCCTACACATGAAACTTGTTGGGTATTTTCCCTGTATTTAGGAATGTGTGTGGAGTGTCAGCATGTGTGTGTGTGTGAACCCACAGAAACCTAGAGGTCTGTCATGACTTCATGGTAAAACTATGGATACATAATATAAGGTATAACAAACAAATAAGGGTACAGTACACATATGTTCACAGTACTGTTTAGAAAACTGTTAAAAATGAGTAAAAATTATTTAAGCTCTATGCTTAAGTTTGAATAAAGAAGGTATTAATCATACTTTGAACTGGGTGATCAATATTAAGCAGCCACACCCAGGTATTTAGCTAATTCCCAGAAGTGATAACACAGGGACCAGTAACTGATAACTAAGATGTATCAAGTACCTCCTATAAGTGTGTACTAGAATCAGCTTGGTAAGAACTATCAGTCAACGCTGAGCAAAGCATTCAAAGTAGATCAAAATATAGATTTGATCTGTTCCAACAGGCCAGGCCTTCAGAGTAATGGTCTCTGTGTAAGTTTCATTGAATATCATCCACACATACGTATGTGATGATTTCTACGTGAGGCTTTAAGCATTCTTCAGTATTGTGGCCAGCACATTTAGTTACGTTGTTCCTAGGCCTAAGATGTATTTCTAGACATTTCCCATCACGTGGTTATATTAAATGCAATAGCATTTTGTAAATTCAATTTCCTATGCTTTGTTATTAGGATGTAAAACAACTATGACCTTGCAAATATGACTTTGCTGAATTAATTAAATATGGCAGTTGCATTTCAGATTCTTTTGGGTTTTCAATATGCATAATCTTATCAACTGTCAATGACAACTTTAACTCATCTTCAGTATTTCCGACTTTTATTCATTCATTGCATCTTGCTTCACTGTTTTGTTGTGGAGTCCAACAGTTGTTAGAGCATCTGAACACTGTTGAGCAATAAATGCGTGAGTGGCTTGAATAAGGAAGTGCTCTAGGCTTCACTATTAGTTACTCTTAGGATTATTTAAGACAATCTTTAACCTCATCGAAAGAAAGAGCTTTTCTTAGTTTCCTGAAATGTGATTTGTGTGTCGGCAACAGAGTTCCGCATGGTAGCCCAAGCTGTCTTGGATCTCACTATGTATCTAAGACTAGTCTCAAATTCTTAGTAATCCTCCTGCCTCAGCGTCCAGTCTCATATTGACATATAAGCCACCAAGAATGGCTCAAAGATTACATTAAATAATAATGGTGTGATGAGTTTTACATGTTTCTTTTCTAATTCTATTAGTTGGGCTTTACATGTCCACTGAGATGAACATATGGTCTCTTTCAATCTATAATGAATTCCATAAGTAGAATGTTAAACCAACATTGTCAAGTTTGTATGTATGGAACAAAACCCAAAGTTTTATTTCTAATGCATTCTCATATTCATATTTTCATTCCAGAAATTTCTGTCTCCATAAATTGAACTTGCTGAAGTTTTATATAGGAAAGCTTTGACTATGAAAGTTGGTGTTTTCCTGTCTCAAACATAACATCCTTAGCAAAGTTACCCAGGGCAGACTGTCCTCAAAAAAAAAGTTCATCGGTCTTTCTTCTTTTCATTATCTAGATCATTCTTTAAATGTCTGGAATAATTTACAAGTGAATCTGCCTAGGTCTGAAATTTTATTAATGGAAAAGTCTAAAAATAACAATCACAGAATTACTATTTTGTGTTTTTTTAAAAAACAAAGATAAAGGTTCTCTGATTTTTAAAATTTATCTTTATGTGAATTTTAGTAAGCTGTAATTTTCAAGGAACTTGTACAGTAGGAAACAGCTCTTTTGTGAAGGGCCAACTAGTAAATATTTTAGGCATGGTGCTCATAATGACTGTTGCAACTAAATCAACCTTCTTGTATGGTATTTGCCTGTGGTGGTTTGATTCAGGTGTCCCCTATAAACTTAGGTGTTCTGAATGCCAGGTTCCCAGCTGATGGAGATTTGGGAATTAATGCTCCCTGGAGGCAGTGCATTGTTGGGGTGGGATTATGGGTATTATAGCCAGTTTCCCCTTGCCAGTGTTTGACACACTCTCCTGCTGCTATTGTCCACCTTATGTTAGCCAGGAGGTGATGTCCACCCTCTGCTCATTCCATTGTTTTCCCCTGCCATCATGGAGATTCCCCTCAAGTCTGTAAGCCAAAATAAATCATTTTCCACCCCCACAAGCTGCCCTTCGTCAGGTGATTTCTGCCAGCAATGCGAAGCTGACTACAACAGTAAAGTTGGTACCAGAGGAGTGGGATTTCTGCTAGACACAGGACTGTGTGACTTTGGTGTTTTAGAGCTGATTTTCAAGAGGAATGTGGAAGGATTTGAAACCTTGGCCTGAGAGACACCTTGCAGTGCTGTAAGTACACTTTGATGGACTATTCTGGTCAGACTTGAATTCAGTAAGAACTATGGACTGTGAGGTATGGCTTATGAGGGTGAGAAAGAGCTTTGTTTGGACTGGGCTAGAAGCAGTTTGTGTGAGAGGCTTACTGTTATTCCTGAGAATGTCCTGAGAACTTGTGCAGGGTTGCAGGGTGTAGAAATGAACTGGTGTGAGCAGAGGGTTATGGCACAGAAATGAAATATTTGGGCTGAAACTTCTGCCCACTCCGTTGCAATTACAACCTTTGAAATTGGGCCAGATGACTTGTATTGGGGCAACAGGAAGAATGTAGACTCTTCTGAAGGAGTCTTAGTGCTCAAGGAGTGTCCTGTTCTTCAAAGTCACTTTATTCCTCCTGAATTAACAAATTGGCACCCTAGCTGGTTTTGTGGAGTATAAGAAATGCAGGAAAGAGGGTCATTGAATTTGTAACATGGTCTTGTGTTTTGGAAAAGGCCATGGGCAGTCTGAAGCAGGTTTGCTGGATGCCTACATGGAGACCCAATGGAGCTGTGAGGATGAACTGTGAGTTGCAGTGGAGAGCCAGTGGAGATGCTAGGACCACAAGATGGCTTCTAAGCAAAGATGCTAGCCCTGCATGAAGTTTTCCAGGACTGTGAGTAGCCTAGCTGGAGGAGTGGAATTGGAACTCCAGAGGCTTGTTGCTGGTTAGAATTATCAGACTTGGAGATTTGTCACTGACTAGAGTTGTTGGACTTGGAGCTACAGAATTTGATGATTGCCCTGTTTAAATCTATCTTGTATTTCCTTGCTATGTCCAATGCCATCTTTTTGCAGTGTGAGTGTTTATTCTGTACCATTATGGGTTTTGGGGGGGGGGTCTTTTTTTTTTTTTTTTTTTTTTTTTTTTTTTTTGTATTATGGCTCAGTTGAAAACCTCAGGCTATGGGGACTTGTAAAGTTGGACTGAACGCTTTGCATTTTACATCATGGATGGTTATCAGTTTACTGGGGCCAGGGGCAGAATGTGGTGGTTTGATTCAGGTGTCCCCATAAGTTTAAGCATTCTGAATGCTAGGTTCCCTGCTGATGGAGATTTGGGAATTAACAACTCCTGGATTTGGGAATTAACAGCTCCTTGTTGGGGCAGGCTTATGGGTATTATAGCCAGTTTCCCCAGGCCAGTGTTTGGCATTCTCCTATTGCTATTATCCACCTTATGTGGCCTGATATCCTGGAGCTTCCCCTTGATTATGTGAGCCAAAATAAGCCCTTTTTCCCACAAGCTGCTCTTTGTCAGGTGATTTCTGCCAGCAAAGCAAACCTGACTGCAACAAAGCCCATAGGCATAAATGTATCCAAAGTAACTTCCAGCATAAAGTAAGCTAGAGTGAGATGTTGGCTATAATTTGTTCACTTTGACTTAAGGTATAAAACTGTCACAATTTGATTATTTAAAAAATATCATTTAATTATCTATCTATCATCTATCTATCTATCTATCTATCTATCTATCTATCTATCTATCTATCTGTCTATCTATCTATGTATCATCTATCTTCTACCTACCTACCTACCATCTACCCATCCATCCATCCACCTATCTATTTGGTTTTTTGAGGTAGGGTCTCCCTCTAGCCCAGACTGACCTGAAATTCACTATACAGTCTCAGGGTGGTCTCAAACTCACGTGAACTTCCTGCCTTTGCCTCCCAAGTGAGTGCTGGGATTAAAGGTATATGTCACCATTCCTGGCTTAATTATCTATACTTTTAGCTTCCTTTTCTCATTTCATGATATGCATTCTCATATTTGTTTTTAGACCATTTACCTAGCTTTGTTTGCTTTCTTTCCTTTGCTGTGTTGGGAAGTGAACCTAGGTCCTTGCAAAAGGTTTGCCAAGAACTCTACACACAGCTATACCTGCTCTGAGTCCTAGTCCATTTACTTTGGTTGCAATTATTGATATGCCTCATGAATGCCTACAGCTCCTTTTTTTCAATTCTAGTCATCACATTTATGTCTTCATTCACTACTTTTTGCCCAAATTAAACATTCTTATTGTTCCTCAATTGTTCCAATATTCTAGCTGACTTGTTCTTTCTTTACTAAAGTTCAAATATGCAGTTTGAATAATTAAAGTTGTTACTATTTCTAAATATTTTGTTTATTTATTTGCAAGGAGAAAGAGGGATAAAGACAGGGAGGCAGGAAGAGATGGAAAGGGAGGGAGGGAGAATGGGCATGCCAGGGCCTCTTGATATTGAAAACTAACTCCATACTCATTTGCCAATTTGTGCATCTGGCTTTATGTGGTACTGGGGAATTGAACCTGGCACATCATGCTTTGCAAGCAAGTGCCTTTAACTGCTGGGCCATCTCCTCTGCCCTAAAGTCTTTAAATTAGACATTTTATTTATTTTATTTTATTATTTTCTTTTCGGTAGGGTCTCACTCTCTACTCCAGGTTGACCTGGAATTTACTATGAAGTCTCAGGGTGACAACTCACAAGTGATCCACCTATCTGTGCCTCCTGAGTGCAGGGATTAAAGACATGTGCCATGACACTCAGCTAAATTAGGCATTTTAAATTAGTCATTTTATTGGACCCTTTAAATTATTTTAAAAATATTTTATTTATTTATTTTAGAGAGAGAAAGCAAGAGGCAGATAGAGATAAAGAGAGAGAATGGGTGCACCAGGGCCTGTAGCAATTGTAAGTGAACTCCAGACATGTGTGCCACCTTGTACATCTGGCTTTATGTGGGTACTGAGGAATCAAACTTGGGTCAATTGGCTTTGCAGGCAAGCACCTTAACCACTAAGCCATCTCTTCAGCTCCAGAATAACTTCTTTTAAGTAATTATATCTTCAAAAAGTTATTTAAGGGCTGGGAGATGGCTTAGCGGTTAAAGTATATGTCTGCAAAGCCTACGGACCCTGGTTTGATTCTCCAGGGCCCACATAAGCCAGATTCACAAGGGGGTGCATGCGTCTGGAGTTTGTTTGCAGTGGCTGGAGGCCCTGGCATGCCCATTCTCACCCTCCCTCTCTCTCTTTCAGTCTCTGTCTCTAATAAATAAATGAAAATGAAATCTTGGGGCTGGAGAGATGGCTTAGCAGTTAAGGCACTTGCCTGCAAAGCTAAAGGACCTCGGTTCAATTCCCCAGGACCCAAGTAAGCCAGATGTACAAAGTGCATGTGGAGTTTGTTTGCAGTGGCAGGAAGCCCTGGTGTGCCCACATTCTCTCTACTATCTATCTATCTATCTATCTATCTATCTATCTATCTATCTATCTATCCATCCATCCATCTATCTCAACTAAATAAATAAAAATAAAATATAAAAAAAGGAAATCTTAAAAAAAATGTCCAAAAAATTATTTAACCTAATACAAAAAGTAGTCTAGTTTCTTTCCCTTCTATAACGTTCCTGGAAACATAGGTTGAAAACTTGAAGTATGTTTCAGATGGTTTGGAATGATATACTCAGTTAATCAGGAAAAGAACACAAAGGAATCACTTATGACTGAGAAGTGTGCCATTAGTGGATATGTCAGGAGGAAGGGATGCCTTTTCTCATTTTACATAGAACTGCCCTCTCATTGCTAGAGAGAGTTCCAAGTATGAACCTTCAAAACAAATATGTCTTGTTCATTGTTAGAAATGTAGAGTAGTGTTTGCAGAACACTGGCATTTTAAGTGGCAGCATACCACATATCTTTATAGTAAAGATAAAGTCATGTCCTATGGGTTCTACTTATAGCCCGTCTTGACAACACTAGATATTTTATTGACATACTTTAAGAACAATTTAGTGTCTTCTAAATCCTATAGGTAAATCTTATCCCATGTTATGATGATAAAGGACATAAAAAATCAAAATTTAAAGCCAGGGCTTCAATGCTTAGGTATAATAATAGTTTATAGGGTCTCAGGGATGGCTCAGCAAAGAAGAGCATGTGCTGCACAAGTATGAGGACCTGAGTTTGACTTAATCCCCACAAAAACAAAACAACTACAACAAAAAAAAGCGGAGTTCAACCATATATGCCTGTAATCCCAGTTCAGAGTGGGGAAGAGATGAGAAGAATTGTGGGATATCTTGGTCAACTAAAGCTGTCAAAAACAGCAATTCTAGGTTTACTGAGTGATTTTTATTTCAAGGAAATATGGCAAAGGGCAATAGAGGAGGTCATCTGGTGTTCTCTGGCCTCTGTATGCATGGTCATGGGTTGGATGCATATGTATACGTACAAACACCATACACACACCACACAGTCTACACATAAAAATGAGAGACATTCTCTACTTCTTCCATGCTGCTGTGGACATGGAACATCTGGCTATCTGTTCTGCCATACTGAAACTGCCATGATGAAACTTCCCCTTTAAATTTTAAGCCTGATATAAACCCTTTTCTCCCATAAAAAGTAATACATAATATCCTCGCATACATAGCCAAAGTCCTATTATTTAACACATTCTTAGAAAAGAATGAAGTTCCTGTGCATGATAGGAATTTTGATGCTTTCTATCGTGATGATACAGAAATATATTCTATTATCAACTGTCCTTTTAGAACAGTGATCTTGATTAGAAAGATGTTTAAAATCCACAAAAGTGTGCCTGGAGAGATGGCTTAGAGGTTAAGCACTTGTCTGTGATGCCTAAGGACCCAGGTTCAAGGCTTGATACCCCAGGACCCACACAAGCTAGATGCACAAGGTGGCACATGCATCTGGAGTTCATTTGCAGTGGCTGGAGGCCCTGGCGTGCCCATTCTCTCTCTCTTTCTCTGCCTCTTTCTCTGACTGCCTGTCGCTCTCAAATAAATAAATAAAAAGTAAACAAAAAATTTAAAAATCCACAAAAGTGTTAGTTACTAAAAATTGAAGAAGTAAGTAATATATTGAGAATAGTGGGCTGGGCCATGGCTTGGTCGTAGAATGCTTGTCTGGCATGTCCATGACCTCATGTTCCATCTCTAGCACTAGAAAAAGAAGTACTGACATTTTTGACTGAAGGGAGAGTTTAGTCAATAAAATGCTTTGATCATAATCACGAAGACCTGAGTTTGACTTCCAGTGTGCATGCTAAACTGACTGCATGTGCCAGTAATCCCAACCCTCATGGGGAGTGAATAGGCGGGGTGGATCCCTGGAGTTCTCTGGACAGCCAGTCTAGACTTACTGGTGAATTCCAAGCTAATGAAATACCCTATCTCAAATAAGAGAGGTTGATGCCATACTTGGTCTCTGATTGCATGAACATACAGTGATATTCACACAGGTACCCACATCTACACATGCATGCATACCACATACATAAAAAAGAGTTATTCTTAACCAGACATGGTGGTACATGCCTTTAAGTCCAGCCCTCAGGAGGCAGAGGTAGGAGGATCACCATGAGTTCGAGGCACCCTAAGACTATATAGTGAATTCCAGGTCAGCCTGGGCTTGAGGGAGACCCTACCTTGAAAAATCAAAAAAAAAAAAAAAGTTATTCTGCACATGTCAGTGATGGGAGATGAGTACTCATAGAGGAACAGCCTGCAAACATGTTCTACTCCAGTGAGTTTTAATTCCAAACTTTTCTCTCAAGCTTTCACACAAGGTTGATAATGGAAACAGAAGAACTTCATGGTGTGTGTGTGTGTGTGTGTGTGTGTGTGTGCGCGCATGTGCGCATGTATGCTTGTTGCCCTTGTATGATTATAGAAAGAATATAATTGAGGGCCTGGAGAGATGGCTTAGCAGTTAAGTGCTTGCCTGTGAAGCCTAAGAACCCTGGTTCAAGGTTCAATTCCCCAGGACCTATGTAAGCCAGATGCATAAGGTAGCACATGCATCTGGCATTCGTTTGCAGTGGTTTGAGGCTCTGGTGTGCCCATTCTCTCCCTATATACCTGCCTCTTTCTCTCTATCGCTCTTAAATTAATTAATTAATTAATTAATTAATTAACACAAAAAAATTTAAAAGAATATAATTGAAATGATTACTAGATCCTGAATGTCAGAAAACTTTCTTCTTCCACATCTAATTTTTCTGTATTCTCTCACATAATTTAAGAAGATCAAATGTGTCCAATACCCAGGGCATCACTGGCATAAAATACGGTATTATGGCAAAAGCAGGTCTCATCATTGCTTCAGGGGAATCTCATGTAGCTACTATGTTAAGTGCCTAAGTTTACGTAATACACTTACACAAAATAAAGCCTTAGTTATTATGGGTTTTAAGCTACAGAGAAACCAAAAAGTGTAGAAAAGTGAAGTTCAGAGAAAATGGACTTACCAGGTCTGCTTTTTGCCTACCACCTTTATCAAAGAAGAACTCTCTTATGAATCAAAGATGCAAGGATCCTCTAACTTTCACATCTTTCCACAGCATAGTTATATTCATGTTTATTCTTTTATCTGAATTTTCCAAACTATCACTAGTTCCAGTATACTAACATGCTGCTTTCTGCCGTCTTCTTTGAATACAATCACAGTACCTTGCTGAGCTGCCTATGGTTTCTCTTTCTTTTCTCACTCCTAAGTATCAGCTGGAATTGCTGGAATAGATGATGACTACTGCTTTTAACTTGCCTCAACACAGAAACTAAGCAGAGGGGAGAACAGGATAGGGTCTTCAGGATATATTTAATTGTACAACAAAAATGTGCCATACCAAAAGTCTATAGAATTTGAAAGATATTTTTTCACATTTGTAACATCTGTATTTATTAGAACTACCTTTGTCAGTAAATTTTCTCCCATGAAACTTGTATTTCTTAAAACTAGCTAAGAAAATTGCCATGGTGATTCTGCTTTATGTTAACTGGATTTGAATGTCTCAGTACCCTTTTGGTAAGGAAGATTTGACAAATGTCTTACAAGTCACATAAATGTAAACCTTGGATGTGTATTTTGTTATCATGTTCAGTATACACCCTACCCTGAATGCAGAACCATCATTATGGGGCTTAAAATTAGAAAAGTATAACCAACTGGAAAAGTATAGTCCATATTTTGACAGGTAGGTATTCAGACAGAAAAACAGATAGCTAGCCAGCTAGATACATCATACATACATACATACATACATACATACATACATACATACATACATACATTCGACCATGCTCACATTTATGGAATGCATTCAAACTGATTATTGGATAGTTGTGATAGATATTCTCCTATAAAGCCTGAAATATTTGCTATCTAGTGCTTTACAGAAAAGCTTTCGGACTAAAAAGAAGTTATGATGATTTTATAACCTTATAAGGCTCCCCTACAGTTCTAACTCTGAGAGGTTCTGAAGTTATCACTATAAGCTAAAACTGCTAAAACTGCTAGTGGACTGTATGACATATGTTTCTTAATGATACTAGAGCAGTCGGTACATGCTCAACCCACTCAGTTACCTTAATAGGATGTTTTCTGTTATGTGACCTAAACTGTAATCTAAGCAGAATGTTGTGGAAACTAGATACATTTTATGCTAGGGTTACGATCCAGTTAATATAAACAGTGTTTCCAACTCACCTGATTCTACCCCTGGGGCGCTCAGATTGCTCTGACATAAAGCTTGTGCTGCTGAGGCGTGAGGCACTGCTGGTTCGGGAAACGGCGGACACATCACTGACATCACTATCTGATGATTTGGCAGAGACGTTATCACAGCTTCTGTACTGATCTTTATGTATGTTATACTAAAGATTAAAAACAAGAAAGGATGAGCTCCTTCATCAGATCATGGGACACAAAAAGACCACGATGGTGAGGTTAATGACTGCTTAACCCATATGAAATCAAAAGATACCTTTGTCAAAGGGGAAGCAGAATCCAAACACATCTAAGCAAGAACAAGATATATGATTTCTAGTATAAAATCTTAAACTTCTTCAATGGTGACAAATGACTCGTGATGAGTGAACACATCAACGAATATTTGGATACCAAAATTCAAAAAATGATTAGTACATGCCCTAAACCTGTAATTCTATTACTGCATGTTCCCTAGTATGTGAGTTTCTTGTTTCTTGCTTTCCATTACGAAATGTTTTATACAAACACTACCCACAGTGTAGATTCATTCTCTATGTCTGTACTCCCCTAACTATTCTATTTACCTTTGCACTTTACTCATTAGAAGACATTATAACCTTTTCCAAATTTTGTAAAACATATTTCTTCATCAAACCAGGTTGATATCAAGGCTGGGGGCCTATGGCCAAGTTGAGTAAAGTTAACAGAAGGAATGACTGGACATTTATTTATTTATTTATTTATTTATTTATTTATTTTTTGGTTTTTCAAGGTAGGGTCTCACTCTAGCCTATGCTGACCTGGAATTCACTATGTAGTCTCAGGGTGGACTTGAAATCACAGTTATCCTCCTACCTCTGCCTCCAGAGTGCTGGGGTTAAAGGCATGTGCCACCACACCCATATAGGACTTTATTTTAAACTATGGTTTCATTAAACATTTTCAGATTTAAACTGACAACCCAGAATCAAAAGTAAAGTATGGATTTCTTATTCTTATTTCATCATATTATTATATTTAAATATCTTTAACTTGGCTTTGGATTTCATTTTAAAAGATGTTAGGCATTATCAAGAACAAGGGAGAAACATACACACTTATTAAAGGGGTGGATTACTTTATATTTTCCTCTGTAATCAAAATGAACCAGAGTAAATAGATTATATGTTTATATGTGGTGTAATTATAAAAAACAGCAAGTTCATATAATTACATATAATTAAATAAATCTACATAATAGTTCTCTTCAGTACCAAAAGGAAGAATATTACACTCTTACATAAATAAAGTATCACTATACCTAGCTAAAGACTTAGTTATTTAAATTTCATACTAAGCAATTAAGTTTTAGATTCATAGGCAATGAAGGTATGGAACTATGAATTCTCATTAAGCCTGTTCTCTGTTGTGCTACACTAAAGAACTTTAGTAAATGTGAACTGTTCTGCTAAAACATGCCATGTAACTTCATGCTATGCTAAAATTTCAATTTTTATGTACAGAAAAAGTTTAAGAAAATAATATTTAAAAAGTAATCCCAGAGAGGGTACTAACTTTCACTACATAATCAGTTATATGAGAGTATAGTTGAGTATAAAAATACTTAAATATTAGATTGAACTCTTCACTTCTTATGTGCATGAATGCATTTGTCAGAGAATTTTATATCAGGCACATAACGTCCAATTTTATAGAATGTTTACAAAATATTTCCAAAATTTTATCATTATTATACTCATATATTACATTGCAATCCAAAGGCTATTCACATATGCTGCTATATTCAGAAATAAGATAGTTCAACAATTTCATGTTTGCACTAAAATTAATATGAGTTAAGATCATGCATTCAAAGCAATGTTGTACTTCAATCTACCAGCAAAATCTATCATTTAGAATACTTTTCTCCTCCCAGGTATGATTCATGTCAGCCACACAGATGTGTGACTAAAACTGAATATGACTGCAGTGTATAATATAATACTTTCTAAGGCTGAGCAATGAAAAAAAAACTCCTAGATTTCTGATATTTAAAGTGACAAAAAGATATATGGTGTAATAATGAGAATTTTTCTAAATGTGTTACAGTAAGAAATAACTGAGTTAAAGTACTCTAACAATTCATTCAGCTCCAGAAGTTTTTTAGCATTGCCTTAACACCAAGAACAAATAATTGCTGATATTAAGCAGTGACAATAATAACACAGGGATATATGAATGTAAAAGCAATTATTTCTCCATTTAAGTGTCCCTTTTCTGTAAGCCATCTCTTCCTTTGGTTGCTTATAGACCCTCGTTATTTTGGCAAAGACACAAAATGAAAAATGTTGTAATAAAATTTTCTATATTGGGATACAGACTGATCAATCATTATGATATGTTTTGCTCCATTTTAGTTAAATGAATGACTTTATATTTGCTTTTTACTGCTATATTCACGGTTTTCCAAAAAACAATTAAAAATTTAAACTCATTGAATTTTCATCAAGGGTGATTTTTGAAATTTCTTTTTTAATAAGTTAATATTCTAGTGGAAATGTGTTATAAAAGGATAAGTGATAAGCATTCTTGATAAAGAGAATGCCTGAGTATGAATTTATCCTCCTCTTGTGACTCAATCATCATTGATACATGCAAATCTGAAAAAAAAAAAAAAAAAAAAAGACAGCATGGTGACATATTTCAAGGAGACCAAAGTAGTTTTGTGTCTTTTCCAAAGTAAAGTTAGAACTAGTATTTTTGTTTGTTTGTTTTACTCTGCATGGATATTAGGTTCATTTAATCTTTTAAAAGGTGTAACTGAGCTGGGTGTGGTGGCACATGCCTTTAATCCCAGCACTAACGAAAGAAAAAAAAAAAGGTATAATTGGTTCTCTCAAGAATTCTCAATGTTCACCGGATAATCTTTAGGTTTTCTTTTCTTTTTCTCTTTCTTGTTTTTTTTTCTTTGGTTTTGTGTATAGTGTGTGTGTGTGTGTACGGTATATGCACATGTATGAGCTCTTGTGGTGCTCTATGAACTTGCCTACAGTGGTAACAGGGAAACTTCAGGGGTCCCTCTCCAAGTCTTTTCTGCCTGTTCTTAGTTGAGCAGGAGACTCTTTATGATCTCTGTTTGCCTTTTTTTATGAGCTCAGATGCCTCTGGAGTTTCTGCTCCCTACAGTTCTGGGGTTACAGGTGTGTGTGTGGCCGTGCTCATGGGAGTCTCTCAGGCTTCCACAGGTCTTCATGCTTGCACAAGTATTATTAACCCCTGAGCCATCTCTCATGTCCCATCTGGTAATCTTTTAAACTGAAAAAAGAAGTCTAAAAACCTACTTATATTAGTGTTTAATTAAAAGTTTTTTGATAATGGTTAAGCAACTTATAAATTTCTAACTAAGTAGAATATTCAACATCAGTGAATTGCTTAAGAAAAAAAGTCATGCACATCAATACACTAATAAACGTCCATAAAGGAACAGAGTTCAAAATTTAATATATATTAATGACAATACTGGCAATATGTATAGATAAAAGATCTTTGTAAACTAAAGAAACTGACTTTTTATAAAAGTATAAAGAACAAAAATCCAATTTTTATGTATATGATTTTAGAACTAGATGAAATAGCTGCTAAAACTGTTGTGGTAGTTTGACTAGATGGCCCACAATATATTCAGTGTTTTATTAGTTTATAGTTTGCATCTGCAGCCACTTGGTTGGAGGCAGTGTAACTGGCCAGATCTTAAGGTGTGGAGGAGGGTTTGAGATTTCAATCTAAAGATATGCAAAGTGTGCCTAACTGAAATTCCTGAGGTATGTTGTACTGTGTGGCTTTTGGCTTTCCTCTCTTGTGTTTGGTCCTATGAAAGCAGGCCAGCTTCTTCTGCCATTATGGAACTTCCCCTGGATCTGTAAGCTTCAATAAATCCCTTCTTCCATAACTGTGCCTGGTCTGGAAGTTCATCTCAGCGAACCTGAAACTGTCTGTCACAGAAGTTGGTACTGGGGAGTGGGCTGAAACGAACCTAACCATGTGGAATTTTGTCTTTTGGAACCTTTGTTTTGGAGGAACTGCCATGGTCTTCGTGCTTGTAAGTAAAGACGCTTTCTCGAGTGGTAAGCCAAGTATTATAGACTATTCTAATGAGAGTTTGAGAATGCTAAATGCAGACAGTGTAGAACTTCGAGGCTTGGCTTATGAGCTTTCTAAGGGGAAGGAAAGACTGCAGAGGAATTTGTTGGAACTGGGCTACTGGCATAAAGGATGGCGGCGTTCTGCTGCCCAGGCCCAGAGAGTTGAATCACGGTTAAATTTGTAATGGACTGATGTGCTTGGCTAAAGATATTGGACTGGAAATATTTAAGATTTTAAGTTGAAAAACCTCAAGCAAGTTAAAATTACAGGCTTTGAGACTGGCTTTAGGTTGCTGAAACTGCTATTGTGAAACACATTAGAAATCTTAAGGAAGATGGCCCAACTGCTTTACATTAAAACAATGGAGAAGATGCCTGAGGAAAGACTGCTAGAAATGCAAACTCTTTTGGAAAGAGTTGACTGGAGAAGGAAACTGCTTTTCAAGGTTACGATTTATTTAGTCCCTGAATTAAGAATATGGCTGTGTCCTGCACATCTGGTATTAGTTTTCGAAGCATGAAAAAGGCATGGAATGGTCATGAGTTACACACGGTTCCAGGAGCCACTGCTGAGATGTGGCATGAGGCAGGGTGTGATGTCTTGATAGGCTGAGAGCCTTTGGAAGACAGACCATGGTATGCATGGAGACCTAAAGACGTTGTGGATATACCAGGACTGTGCAAGGGCTACCATGGGGGGCAGTGTTGGCCTAGGATGGAAGTTTTCCCTGGATACTCTGCCCAGCTGGAGGGGTGGAAAACCTGGAGACTGTCAGTCTCTGGTTGTATTGAACATGACCCGCAGAAGTTTCATGATTGCTTGATGGTGATTGACTTTGCATTGTTCTAGTCTCTCCTTGCTATGCCTTATACCAGTTGAAAATGTTTACTTTGTGCCTTTATATGTTGGAAGTATATAACTTGTTTGGTTTAACAGGACTCACTATCTTAAGTTGGTAAAGACTGTGGGGACCTTTGAAACTGGAATGAGTACAATTTACAATGTGTAATAGTTATTAACCTATTGGGGGCCAGGACAGAATGTGGTAGTTTAAATAGATGGTCCCCAATATATTCAGCATTTTATTAGTTTATAGTTTGCATCTGCAGCCACTTGGCTGGAGAGAGTGTCACTGGGTGGATCTTAAGGTGTGGTGGTGGGTTTAGGATTTCAAACTAAAGGTATGCAAAGTATGCCTAGCTGGAGTTCCTGAGGTGGGCTGTACTGGGTGGCTTTTGGCTTTCCTCTTTGTGTTTTGTCCTGTGAAAGCAGGCTAGCTTCTTCTGCCATTATGGAACTTCCCCTGGATCTGTAAGCTTCAATAAATCCCTTCTTCCATAACTGTGCCTGGTCTGGAAGTTCATCTCAGTGAACCTGAAGCTGTCTGTCACAATTATAATTTCATCTAAAAGATGTATAATTTTGTATTGGGTATTAGTTTAAAATAAATTTAACAAAAATGTCATTAGAAGTGTTAGTCCATAGTATGGACATTGTAATAGTTGTAAAGATAAATCTTTAACTTGACACATAAAATTTAAAAAAGACTAATTATCTGTTATTATACCTTATATACTTTCCTCACTAATATTCTTCTTTAAATTTATTTTAATTTTACATTCATGTTGGTGCCTCTGGTAGCCTCCTCCCTGTCCTCCCCCCTCTAAAGGGACCCTCCTCATTCTTTCTCTCTCTCTCACTAATATTCTTATAAGATTTTTTTAAACTACTACATTTTAATCTCAGATTTACTGCTAGCACAGGTTATAACTTCAAATACCATACCACATCAAATACTCAAAATGACAGCTAAATATTTGAAAGCAATGTCTTAGCTATGCTTTTCCCTCATGTGTATCAAAATTTAAATATGCATTTAATATTTATAGGCATGTATTTCATATATATACTCTACACATTGCAACACACACACACACACACACACACACACACACACACACACACACACACGAATGGAAGTGAGGCTCTTTGCAGTTTGGACTTGAACCAGCAGAGGGAGCAGGTTTGAATAAATTCCATTACTTTATATATCACTTAAAAGACTAACAAAAATGAAAGTAATGAGTTTGAAGATATTCAAATGTAATAATACAATTATCTTCTTTATACATGGAAAAGAGTGTATATGCAAGCAGGGAGAAAAGACTGCAAATGCCCATGTAAAGACTATTAGGAATGGTGGTTTAGAGTCAAGCTGATTAGAGTGTGAATGAATTTCAGTGTAAACAGAGGTTGTCTTAAGTCTCAAATCAATGTACAAAGGATCCTTACTAATTTTGTTAAATCAACTCCTTCTTTGAGCCTTGGTCTTCATAATTTTAGTAAAAAGGTAAGCTGAGATAGATATGTACATATTTTAATTTTATTTATTTATTTGAGAGAGTGAGAGAGGGAAAGATGCAGACAGAGAGAGAGAGAGAGAGAGAGAGAGAGAGAGAGAGAGAATGTGTGGGCCAGGGCTTCCAGCCACTGCAAACGAACTCCAGGTGCGTGTGCCACCTTGTGCATCTGGCTTACATGGATCCTGGGGAATTGAACCGAGGTCCTTTGGCTTTGCAGGCAAAAAACCTTAACTGCTAAGCCATCTCTCCTTCCCTGAGATAGATATTTTGAAGTACTTCCAAGGTCTTTGAGCCAGGGAATTGCGCATCTCCCCAAAAAGGTAAGTTACCATGTCTGTAAGTACAGTGGTACTTGATACTGTCTTATGAGCGGATTAGTGATTACAGACACTCGCTCATAATGATTCCAGAAAGCTTTCAGAAATTTATCAGTGTTATTTTTAATTATAGGATTTAAAAAATATATTTGTTTATTTATTTGAGAGAGAGAGAGAGTGAGAGAGAGAGAGAATGGGCATACCAGGGCCTCTAGCCACTGCAAATGAACTCCAGACATGTGTGCCCCCTTGTTCACCTGGATAATGTGGATCCTGGGGAATCAAACCAGGGTCCTTTGGCTTTGCAGGCAAACACCTTAACTGCTAAGCCATCTCTCCAGCCCTTTATCAGTGTTTTTAATTACATCTTGTTTGCTTTCCATTAAGAATGTCCTTCCTTGTAGTTCTATTTAACCTTAACATCTGACATACTACTGATATAACAATAAGTCACTTTTTTGGACTTAATGAACTATTTCCACTTAGAATAAATTTCAGAAAACTAAGTATGTTAAGAAAAATAACTATAAGTTACCCTGTCTTCTAATTCTTACTGCATTTGTAGTAAAAGTAATATATATATATATATATATATATATATATATATAGTCATTCATGAAGACAGAAGTGTGAGCTGATTAGTTGAGCCATGTAGAGTTGGAACCAGAAATTCCAAAGGAAATTAGATATTCAGACTAATATACATGGTTTTGTTTTATTTTTATTTATTATTTTGCTTTACTGATTTTATTTTTTATTTTATTTTTGTTAGTAAGTTGATGCAAACATTTTGGAGGTTGGTATCTGTGGTGGTTGGATTCAGGTGTCCCCCATAAACGTAGCTGTTCTGAATGTTAGGTCTACAGATGATGGCAATTTGGGAATTAATGCCTCCTGGAAGCAGTGTATTATTGGGGGCGGGCTTATGGGTATTACAGCCAGCTTCTTCTTGCCAGCATCTGGCATTCTCTCCTTTGTTATTGTCCATCTTCTGTTGGTCAGGAGATGATATCCACCCTCTGGTCATGCCACTGGCTTTTCCCTGCCATTATGGAGCTTTGCCTCAATTCTGTAAGGGAAAATAAACCCTTTGCTCCCACAAGCTACTCTTGGTGGGGTGCTTTCTGCTAGCAATGCGAACCCCACTGCAATAGAGTCCCTGAATGTAACTGTCCTCTACAGTCTCAGGTATTGTGATTAAGCTTCTTTCTTAGTCCCCAGCTGCTGGAGTCTTTGGAGATACAGCCTTGATGTAGGAAGTGTATTGTTAAGGCTGACTTTGGTGTTGAGAACTACAGCTCTACTGTGTGTTCCCAGCCAGATTACACTTGCTGGTTTCTCTCTGCTGCAGAAGTAAAATAAAGTGATCCAGGTCTTCCACCATAGTTAAGCTTCCCCTTATATCAATAAGTCTGAAAAAGCCAGCAAGGAGAAGGAAACTATTGTAGAAAAACTGGTACCGAGAAGTTGGGTCATTACTGTAATGAATCTGGCCATATGATTTTTGATCTTCTGAAATGTGTTTGGACTGGAGAAGGCTTATAATGTTGTAAGCGGAGCTTGATGGACTATTCTGGTGGAAGTTTGAAAATTTTAAATGCAGAGAGAATTGTGGAATGTGAAACCTTAGATTATGAAATTTCAAAGAAAAAGGAAAGAATTTCATTGGAATTGCTCCCCCCCTCAAGAATTTGAGCAAGGTGTAATTTGAAAGTAATGAGCTGGAATGCTTGATGAAACTATAGAACAGAAAGACAAAAAAAGATGTAAAGTCAGGCTGAGGAAATGCAGTTAAGGCATTTGCCTGTGAAGCTTAAGGACCCCGGTTCGATTCCCCAGGACCCACGTAAGCCAGATCCATAAAGGGGTGCATGCATCTGGAGT
Source organism: Orientallactaga sibirica (assembly GCA_036365145.1). Taxonomy (NCBI): domain Eukaryota; kingdom Metazoa; phylum Chordata; class Mammalia; order Rodentia; family Dipodidae; genus Orientallactaga; species Orientallactaga sibirica. The sequence continues at coordinate 22,243,867 of JAEOAD010000006.1, forward strand.
TCGTTTGCAGTTGCTGGAGGCCCTGGCGTGCCCATTCTCTCTCTCTCTCTCTCTGCCTCTTCCTCTCTCTCTTTCAAATAAATAATAAAATAATTTTTTTTAACAAAAGATGTAATATTGCCACAGGAAAAAATGTAAGCAAGTTTAAAGTTACTTGAATAGAAACTGGTTTAAGGCCACTTATACTGTAATTGTTAACAGGATTATAGCCATTAAAGATGGACCAAGTGTTACGCATTAGGAAAATGGAAAGATGCTTTGAGAGCAAAACCTAACACACTGAAGGCTCCAACTAGTAGGAAAGCAAATGCTTTTGAAAGGGGGGGGGCTCAAGAAAAAATGCTAAAGAGGTATCTGCTCAAGGTCAGCCTTTATTCCTCCTCACAAATTAGCCTATGCTGCCCACTGGCACTGGTTTTGGAAGCATGAGGAATGCAAGAAAAAGGGAAATAAAGTGCACATGTTTCAGGTGCTGATGAAATACAGCAATGTAAAGCAGGGTTAAAATCCCTGTATGGAGATCCTATAAGGCCATGGTTGAAGCTATGTAAATGAACCATGGATTGCAATGGAGACCCCAGGAGTTTGGAGATGCCAGGTCTATAGGATGAATGCCAACAAAAGCTTAGAGTAGCTCTGGCTTGGATGGATTGGCCTGGTGACAAGCAGCTTAGTGAAGGGGCAAGAGGTTGCTGAAGTCTTTTAATGTCTTTTAGGACTTCATCATGAGCCTGAGATGCCAGCTAGGGAATTGCAAATGTTTGATGTTTTCCCTGAAGGTTAATGATATGATCCATATCCAGTTTCTCTTTATTATGTCTTTATGCAATGGGGATGTTTGCTCTGTGCCATTATAAGTTAGAAGAATGTATCTTGTGTTTTGATTTTACAGAGCTTACAGTTAAGAGATGGTCTTGATTCTCAGATGAGAATGGCCTTTTTGTTGTTGTTGTTATTGTTTTGCAAGGAAGAGTCTCAGTCTAGCCCAGGCTGACCTGGAATTCACTATGAAGTCTCAGTCTGACCTCGAACTCACAGTGATCCTACTACTTTTGCCTTCCAGGTGCTGGGATTAAAGGCATGTGTCACCACACCTGTTCAAAAATGGATTTTGAACAGTGTTGGGATTGATAAAGATGACAGGGAAATTTAAAGTTTGACAGAGTGCATTTTGCATTGTTCAGATGGTAATGAGTCTATGGGGTCGAGGAGCAGAATGTGGTGGTTTGAATGGCATGTCCCCTATAGCCTTAAGTATGTTTGATTAAGCTTCCTACTTTGTCTTACTCTGCTGGTTGAGTCTTTGGGAGGCAAAACCTTGCTGTAGGAGGTGTATTGAGAGTGGTGGACCTTGGGATTGAGGAGTCAAGCTCTGCTATGTGTTCAGAGCCTGCTCATACATGATGTTCTCTCTGCTAAAGATGTATGATGAACTGAGCCTGCTCTCTCCACTATGTTGAAGCTTCCTCTTCTAACTAAGCCTAAAATATATCCTTTTCTCCAGAAGCTGCTTTTGGTCAGGTGTTTTGTCCCAGTAATGAGAAGCTGACTACTGAACTTTCTGTACTGCTCAGTGGGGAACTTTTTGGCACCTAAAATAAGGTATAACATCTAAGATGGATCTAACATGTAAGACCCTGGGGGATTATGGGATACATTTTGTCATTACCACTAAGTTTTAGATTAGTAACTGACAAACTCACTCACACAAATGCTGGTAACAAAAGATAGGACCCCTGTTGTTTCATCTTGTTTGAAATCTTCTCAGTTCACTTCATAACTGATGACATGAAAACAAACTGTGATAAGTTTGTTAATATATGTACATACATATATATGAATGTGCATATGCCACCTCCATTCTTTAATAAATCAGGGTTTGTAGGCTTTACTTCAAGCTCCATATAGTAATTTAATGTAGATTTTATCTGCTTTGATTCCTTGTAGGACATTATGCATGGATAGGCTTATTGATCTCGAATTATATCAAAGGCTTAACCTGAAATTATAATGTTACTTTTGCAGTGGTTTGAGAAATATTTTTAAATAAACCAGATAATGTTTGCTAACTTATTTCATGAAGTATAAAATTGTGTTATATTTAATTAAACTTACTAGATATTAGCAGTTAATGCCAAATATTCTTTTTAAATTTATTTATTTATTTTTATTTATTTCTTAGCAACAGACAGAGAGAGAAAGAGGAAGAGAGAGACAGAAAGAGAGAGAGAGAGAGAGCGCACGCCAGGGCCTTCAGCCACTGCAAATGAACTCCAGATGCATGTGCCACCTTGTGCATCTGGCTTATGTGGGTACTGGGGAATGAACCAGGGTCCTTAGGCTTCATAGGCAAGTGCTTAACCACTAAGCCATCTCTAAAGCCCCAGAATATTCTTTAAAAATGCTGACATATACATTAGATGCATATTGGCACTTGGAATTACATATTCTTCTAAGAGTATGAAATCAGTTCCTTTTATTACTAAAGACAGATGAATAAGAAATTTTGTGTTATACAAATCTTCTCATTCACTTACATTCCAAAATAATATTCAAGAATGTAATGAGAATCATATTATTTAAAATCTAATATTTAAATGATATTTAAGCAACAATAGCTTCATAAATCTTGTTTATTTCTGGATATTTGGCTGACCATCATTATCTTTATTATTAACTTTTTTTTCCAAAAATTATTATGTACTGGTTAATAAAACATATTTCAATAAAGTTGTATGCCCATTCAAACATGAAGAGGTTGGAGAAATTTTTAAGATGTAGTACAATTATATAAGACTAATAATCAAGAAAGACTATGTAAGATTAATTATGTAAGATGGTCATGTAAATCAATGCTTGCTAAGCCTATCTAATACACACACTGTATAGGGCAACTACTGGTTGTATACTTCTATCTTTACCTTGGAATATTGCTCGCGATCAAGTTCTTGACTAGAACCAGACCCTGTTGTCTGCTTAAATCGATGCACTTTCATTTTCATCTGTCTTGTTCGCTCCTCCACTACTAAGCTGGCTGCAAAAACACACAATGGAAGCCTATTAAAACACGTGAAGTATCTTTTAGAAACTGGCTGGCTTAAGATTTTAATGCTTTGAAATATCTTCAATTAAATGAAATTTAGATAAAACACATGGTTTCTAAATTTAACAAAATGTAAAATACACAATACTAGCATCTGTTAATTTAAAGATGAACAAATTTAAACTATACAGGATGGAAAACACATATGTTAGTAATGAAAGAAAGCTCCTATTGCTTCATCTAGTGTAAAATATTCTCAATTCACCTCAGATCTGAGTACATGAGACCAAATTTCATCCTTTAATGAACTGGCTGATGCTTGTAAATAAATGAACAAATCAGAATATTTAGCACAGCACACATATACGCACATGACTACAAGCATGCACACATCCATTTGACATCCTCAGATAAACAGCAGTCATGAGAAAACTAATTGGTATTATGGAGTATTCTTTGAAAGCACTCTTATTATATCATGAATTTCCAACTGGAGCTCCTCATATTTGCTTGCCAGCCACAAAAGTGGACTTATGTAGGTGAAGATTAGATTTTTTTAAAGCTCTGATAACTTGAGTGAACCACATATATGAAATTTGTAAGTTCTGAAAATGAAATAGACTATTTTAGCTCTTTAACTCATATGTAAAGAAATGTATTTCCCTTAAACATTCATTATGCTAAGCGACAAGTGTGACGTTTAGAGGGTGAGAATTTCAACCTTCAAAAAAATATGAGTTAATTGAAGTTAGAATCCATCATTAGCAACTTAGCTTGAAAATTATCACTAATATTTGTATTTTAAAAAATGGAGGGGAGCTAAGGATATACCTATTAGAAGGCATACAAAAGTATGTAGCTGTTTGAATAAGGCTTAAATATTGTATAACCTATGTTGTTAAGTTTCAAGGCTACTCAGCATCCCATGCTGAGGTGTGTGTGTGTGTGTGTCTGTGTGTGTGTGTGTGTGTGTGTGTGTGTGTGTGTGTGTGTGTGCGTGTACATACATGTGTCTAACAGAAAAAAAGGTGACTTATGTACAATTTAACCTCCAGTATAGGTAACTAAGAATGCACTTTGTGTGTGTGTGTGTGTGTGTGTGTGTGTGTGTGTGAGAGAGAGAGAGAGAGAGAGAGAGAGAGAGAGAGAGAGAGAGAGGGAGGGAGAGAGAAAGAGAAGAGAGAGATACATGTCTTGGAGTTTCTAGCAATATGAGTTAATGGCTTAAAATTAAGGAAAATACTGATATATTAAGTGATTTGACTTGCTAACAGGATCCAGCGTCTCATGCAGGAGTTTTTAAAGACATTTGCTAACACATTTTTCCACTGCAATATTTAAGTGTGGCCTGTCAGCTTCAATGAACATCAATTTAGAAAGTAAGAAAAACACAACTTTTGTTGTGTGTGCAGACAGACTGATAGTCTGAAGATAAGTACAAGTTTGAAATTTCTGCTCAAGTATTTTAATCACAATTCTAGTCCTATGAGCATCAATAACTTACATGTTTCACTGGACTAAAGATCAGTAAAATAAGACAGACAATGTTATTCTCTAACATCACATTATGAGAATTAAGCAATGATACACATTTGTTTTGAAAATGTTGACTGCAGAGACAATAAATAGTGACTCTCATTACAAGAGACAGAAGGTCCAACAGAGATCTTAAGAAAATAATTCAAAAATGTGTTAGTTACTTGACAACATACAAGGATTCAAGGGAATCCAAAGCAAACTGCCACATGACAGTACTTAGGGACTGAAGCACAGTTGCTGAAAATGTGATTCCTATTTATAGAAGGCCATAGGCAATACAGAAGCCTTGTAATTATCTCTGCTCTCTGCTTTCTGCCTTTGTCCTAAGTACCTCTGGGTTATGTTATTTTTTTTTAATTCTTTTGAGTTTTGAGGAAGTCAAATGAACTATACTCAGTTCTTCTTATTACAATTAAAACATAAAGTAATGGGATGTAGTCTCCACTTCTTAAAATAAATAATGTTAGCTTCAATCTCCTCAACAAATGGTATTAATTAAAAAAAAAAAAAACTTGTAACATTTACCAGTCCAGAGTTTTATAACCTTTGTTTTAGCACCTTGCCATTCTTAGGGTCAATGCATTGCTACTGATGCTCACTGTCCAAGACCTCCTAGCCTGAACCAGTGTGAACTCTCTAGGGATTGGATTTTCTCAGGACAACATATTCTTTCTCCAAATAGGAATATTTCAGCCTATGAATGGCTTCATGCAAACACTTATTTTCAAAATTCAATATGACATGACCAGATGGGAGAGTTTTGCATTCCCTTAAACAAATGCAAAAATTCAAATAATTTCACTCTTAAGATTTCTCAAAAATGTTTACTATGATATCTACTATTCTTCAGGAACCTGAGGACACAAATTAATAGTTATTGACTCAGTTTATATTCCTAGTATAGAATTAAAATGTAAAAAGTATTATCATTTAGTTGCTATCACAAAGTCGGACGAGAAGATATGTTACACAAATTCTTGTAGCATTTCTCATGTATTTCATTCAAATTCTGAAATAACTAGACAAATTATTGTGTCAATAGGCTTTTGATAACCATACCTTCAGTGTCAATGTGAAGGCTTTCTTTGACTTTGTTCAAGATTTGGATTGTTTCCTTTTATTTTTGAGAGGAATAGTGAAACAGATGGATGATATATACAACTAGTGATAAATTTATGAAGTAAAACAGAATATCACAAATCTGGACAGGAGATAGGATTCTCCTAATAGCCATGACTTATATGAAGATTAATAATGACAAAATGTTAAATAAAGCCATGAAATATATTACCCCTCAGTTGTGTTAATATAGGTAAAATTAACCAGAAACTACAGATCTCAAATATTTTAGTTTGAAAATTATGATTATGGACTATCTATTTAAAGTTTTTAATATTTTATCCATTTTAATAATAAAATTTAGATATTACTAAAATGTTTTACAGAGTCACGTGATAGCCTAGCATTCACATTTTAGGAATATTCTAAATGTTTGTATTTTTATAAACTAATGAAATAATTAAGAGGCCAATTGTTAATCTTTTACAGAAAGATAATTATGACCCCAGAGGTTTAGTTTTATTTCATACTTATCATATTAGCATCAAACAATTCCTCACATTTTCTACAATAATGTAGTTTAATTTAGCTTCTAAGGAAAACATGGCTTATTTAGCACAGTCAAACATAAAGTGTTTACTATAGACTGTATTACAATCATAATTATAGATATTAGCTTAAAAATTATCTGTCTTATTGCTCAGGATGTAATTAACATTGAAATTTTATTTTGTAGATTGAAAGCCTACAATTTTTACTTTCAAACTATAATCTGCTGTATGCTAAATAAACTATGCCTTAATAGAAACACACATATATTCACTAACAAAATCCAAAATTCACCCCTTTCCACACCATTTTATGTTGTTTATTTACTTATTTTTATTTATTTTTATTTTTTGAGAGAGAGAGACACAGAGAGAGACAGAGGGAGAGGAAGACAGATAGAGATGGGTGCACCAGCAGCCTCTCAGCTGCTGTGATCAAAATCCAGATGCGTGCGCCCCCCTTGTGGCCAAGTGCGGCATTGCGCCCTTGCATCACTTTACATCTGGCTAAACGTGGGTCCTGGAGATTGGAACCAGCGTTCTTGGGCTTAGGAGGCAGGTGCCTTAACCGCTAAGCCATCTCTCTAGCCAGTTTTTTTTTCATTTTTAAAAATTTTAATTTATTTATTTGAGAGAAATAAACAAGCAAGAAAGAAGCAGATAGAAAGAGACAGAATGGGCATGCCAAGGCCTCTAGTCACTGCAAACAAACTCTAGACGTAAATGCCATCTTGACATCTGTTACATGGGTACTAGGAATCAAACTTAGGCTCTTTGGCTTTGCAGGCAAGTGCCTCAACAGCTAAGCCATCTCTCCGGTCCCTAATTTTATGTTCTTGCTCTTTGCAAATTCTGAAATTTTCTTTTCAAATAAATGTACATACGTCAAAAGCACAGGCAACATTACTACTAAAAAACTATAAAGGGGCTGGAGGTATGGCTTAACAATTTTAGCAGGCAAACGCTAAGGACCCATGTTTGATTGTCCAGTACCCACATAAGCCAGATGCACAAGGGAGTACATGCATTTAGAGTTGGTATGCAGTGGCTGGATGCCCTGGTGTGCCTATTCTCTCTATTTACTTCTCTCTCAAAATGGATAAATAATTAAAATTTTAAAAAAGTATAAAACTATAACTTATTTTTAGTGGTTTAGTAGAATCCACACTGTGAAATAACTTGTCTTCTAAAAATAAAAATGAAAGGTTGTAGGGTAAGAAAAATATCTATAATTTACAAAGTAATTTAACATAATTTTCTGAAAGTATTACTTAGTGTTAAAAATACTCAGATCAGGGCTGGAGAGATGGCTTAGCGGCTAAGGTGCCTGCCTCCTAAGCCTAAGAACACTGGTTCCAATCTCCAGGTCCCACGTTTAGCCAGATGCAAAGTGACGCAAGGGCGCAATGCCGCACTTGACCACAAGGGGGCGCATACATCTGGATTTCGTTCACAGCAGCTGAGAGACTTCTGGCACGCCCATTTATGTCTCCCTCTCCCTCTCTGTCTATCTCTCTCTGTCTCTCTCTCCAAAAATAAATAAAAATAATTTTAAAAAAATTTTTAAAAAATGTACTCAGATCAACATTGCTTTTACTCTTTTAATATTATAAACTGTGCTAAGAATTCTTAACCTATAGAAAATGTGGAAATCATTTCAGCTCATTCATAGACTCATTAAAGAGTTGTGATCATGGCTGGATAATCTACCATGAATCTGCAAACAATCTGACATTTGGAAATTTTCTTTCTGTACTAAGGTATATTTTCTATGCTTGCCTTTTTCATATCACTTTAAAAGACAAAATGACTAAAACCGATATTTTAACTTTACTCTGAAAATCCTTGGTAAATGCTATTGACTAGTCATTTAAAATTTCTACAGTATCACTTCCAAAGATAATGTAGGAACTTTCTTTGATTTATTGGATGTCATTATTTCATGAAAATATTATAAGTAATATAGTTAGGTATGGCTTTGTTTAATTTTGTTGTTGTTGTTGTTATTGTTGTTGTTTTGTTTTTTTGAGGTATGGTCTTACTCCAGCCCAGGCTGACCTGAAATTCACCTTGTATTCTCAGGGTGGCCTTGAACTCATGGTGATCCTCCTACCTCTGCCTCCTAGTGCTGGGATTAAAGGCGTGCACCACTACGCCTGGCGGTGATTTCGTATAATTCTAATTGAAGTATGGAAGTTGGAGAAATATAAACAAATTTTCATGAACTGGTACATTTGTTAAAAATAAGTTTGTTCTGATCTCAAAATTCCTTAAACCTCTGACATTTCAATGTACCCAGAAACTAACATGAATTTGGATTTAAAAAATTTGCTTTTTGAAAGAAAATAATCTTTATTAATTTGTCATTAACCCTCCTCCTATTTTCCTTATGAAATATGCTTGTAAATAAAATAAAATGAATTTCTACATTATTATCATATGTTGAGATAAAAACGTTATGAACTGTGGTCCACTGTTTCAAGCAATTTAACTAATCCGTGCATAATGATAATGAATCCTATCTTGTAAAATATAATGAGTTGCTGCTATAATTTAAGAACAGAAGAAATGACATTTTCGCTTGCCAAAAGGCAATACAATGCGATTATGGTGACAGCTGAAAGAACATCCGTCTTCCAAGAGCACCTTTCAAAAACAGTCATGACAACCTGATGCCTACAAGTCATCTGGTAGAATGAAATATATGAATGAGATACAACAATGACTCAGTTAATGGCAGCAGTGAGAAAAAAATCATTTTCTGAAGCACTGATTCTTAGGAAGTAACTTCACTCATCTTGGAAAACCAGATATAAAAAGCACTATAATACAGAAAATAGGAAATAATAAAAAAAAGATGTAAAAAGTTTGGCTCATTGACTTGTACCCACTACAGATAATACAAAGAAAATGCTCACACTTGAATTACAAATTCAAATTCTATTCTATCAGGTAAGGTAGTTTGACATTTGAAAATCTGAAAATGTAATAACAGTCTGTTAAACTTTAGAGGAATGAAATCATTAGTATTCATAGTTTCCATTCACACAGAAGCACTGTGGCAAAGCATTAAGAACCTAGCAACAGGAAATGACAAGGCCTAATTTACAGACCCAGACCCACCATCATTTATTATTTTCTCATAAAACTCTATTCAGGGTTCTTAGTTTTACAGAGCTTCATCAAGAGAACCTTTGTTATAGTACTCTCATTCTACTAAAATGTTAAAATATTTATTTTTCACATTTGAGAAAATGGGACTTTTCCTTTTGATCTGTTACCTACTTTCCAATATTTTTAAATATTTCTATTTACCAAGACCATTGGTATTCATTGAAGAAAAAAAAAAAAAGGGCTGCATTTTGCATTAGTGTTTCTGGGCCCCTGTTTTAAAATTAAATACACATCAAATAATATTCTTCCTTTAATGATCATCCTTACTTTTGGACTTATACAATGGAAGGCAAATCTAATATAATATTATTTAACCACCATACAACAAACAGCCATATGTATACTATACATAAAAATTAAATGTTTCCATACTTTTCCCTACCTACTAGTTCCCTGGTTCTGGGTCTTTTTTCATAAGTAAAATGCATTTCAATTCACAGGTTGAGGAATGTTTCAAGCTGTTTTTCTTTTTTTTAAATATTACCAATTATATGATACTTAAGCAAACAGCGAAAGAAAAGGTAACATCCATGTAACACAGGGAACACAAAGCTGCAACAAGTAAGTAACAAGTTAATTGTTTTACTGGCTTTAGGAATTTTCAAAGACAATGATTAGTATAGACAATTGAAAGGAACACTGGCATGGGTGAAAGTTTGTATTGATATGCATAATTACTCCACCCCCACTGAGGTCAAAACCACATCAAAGTTTGGGATTTCCAACCTCAAGCATCAGTCAAAATAGCATAATCTGACAGAGCCTTGAAAATCCCAGTCCTTGACATATCAGATGAGAAAGGAGGGCTCAGCTCTGGACGAAAGAACATACCCTGACTTGGCTCTTGTGTGTTACTTAAGGTTAAAGATATGCTACAAATATAGGCTTCCAATTCTTCTTCCTTAAGTACTCCTAATACAATCTTGACAAAGAGTAGCCAACATAAAGTTAGGTGTCTTATAGTGCGGGGTCTTAAATGGTCTCTAATGTTTATCTGTCATAGTCATTATTCCAGTAACTATAACCTGTCTTAAACGGCCTCATATGACAGTAGATGTTTAATTCAGGTTTGATTTTTTAAAATATTTATTTATTTATTTATTTATTTATTTATTTATTTATTTATTTGAAAGTGACAGACAGAGATAAAGGCAGATAGATAGAGAATGGGTGCACCAGGGCCTCCAGCCACTGCAAACGAACTCCAGATGCATGTGCCATCTTATGCATCTGGCTTACATGGGTTCAGGGGAATTGAGACTTGAACAGCGGTCCTTAAGTTTCACAGGCAAGCGCTTAACCGCTAAGCCATCTCTCCAGGCCTCAGGTTTGATTTGTTTTTATTTTTATTTATTTATTTATTTTTGGTTTTTCAAGGTAGGGTCTCACTCTAGCTCAGGCTGACCTGGAATTCACTATGTAGTCTCAGGGTGGCCTCGAACTCATGGTGATCCTCCTACCTCTGCCTCCCGAGTGCTGGGATTAAAGGCGTGTGCCACCATGCCTGGCTTCAGGTTTGATTTTTGACAGTCTTATTCCAATTTTGTTTTTAACAATAGTTGAGGGAAACAAACAACACAAGAAAATATACGAAAGACTCCAGTTGGGCAACTTGTTTTTAATTTCCCCTGGATTTTCCCCATAACACTCAGAAGAAGGGAAAACGATAGGCTGCTTCTTCTGGGTATATTCTGCGAATTGAGGATGGAAGTGTGCAAAGTTCTAGAAGACTCAATGCTAAGAATACTGTGATAGGTAGACACACTTGACTCAGCAGAATGGGAAAAGTCAAAATCAAAACTAACGGATTGCTCTATGTGCATTGTCTCGCCCTCTGAGTCCCTAGTTTAAAAAGGTTCAAATAATATGTGTATTTGTGAGTTTGATGCAAAAAATGGAATGACATGGATAACATAGATCTTTTGTTAGTGGATTCTACTTCATTATTCATCATATATGTTTAAGAAAAATTCACTGCCCTTGAAAGATTAAGGAGCTTTCATTTTTATCTCTTCCTCTCTCTCCTCACCACTCCTGGCTTGTTCTCACTGGGAATGGAACCTGAAGCCGCATGCATGTTAAGCAAGCATTTTACCAAAGAATTATAACCTCAATCCTATACATTTTAAATCTTTTTAAAATTTATTTATTTATTTATTTGGTTTTGCGAGGTAGGGTCTCATTCTGGTCCAGGCTGACCTGGAATTAACTATGTAGTATCAGGGTGGCCTCGAACTCTTGGCGATCCTCATACCTCTGCATCCCGAGTGCTGGGATTAAAGGCGTGCGCCACCATGCCTGGCACATTTTAAATATTAATCTACAATAATAGAAAATGATTGACCTGGTACAAGATGCTAAAATATATAAAATATTTTGGCATTAAAGACAGGTAAGAAAATGTGAGAAATAAAAATTAGTTTAGTTATTTTAGCAAAAGTCAATTATGTAATCTGTTCCTAACTTACAACTATAGTTTTTTAGTAAAAGAAATGATCAACTACCAATTACATAGTAACAAAAATCAATGAACTCATGTTTTCACTTCTTATAATAATTCCTTCTAATTATGGTTACAGCCATTCTTCCATGAAATTTACTTTGTGTAGCTAATAATTTAGTTTTTGACAAAGTTTAATAGAGAAATATGCAGGTTGTATGTTTGAGCATTTATCAAAATTTTTGTACTTCAAATTACAGTTGACTAGTGAGTCCTTAAATCACAGCAATGATCTTGTTGAAATAATTATTAAATGTTTTACTAGGAAATGAAATACTAAAGATCTATTTTCTTTTTGTTCCTGTTGAAATTAATTTAATTATTTGGATTCAAATTGCCTTTAATTATTCATATGGACAAAACACATTTCTTATAATAAAATATAATTATAGAAAACATATAGAAAACATGTTTTCTTATGGTTCAAAATAGCTTCCAAAAGCCCAAAAGTTAATGCACTTATCTAAAGGCATATAACTTAAAAAAATTATCATGACAATAACATTTGTTTTCTCACCTTGAAGTCATTTAAGTTCTGGTTCAGTTTTGATCTTCTTATATCATTATTTCGATGCCCCCAAACTACATTCATGGGCTCTTTAAAACTGTCCAAGAAATGTAGCAGAGAGGGAAAAATTGGCTTACTTTTTGAATGAATAACTTAAAATAGGCTTAAAAGCAGTCTGAGAAATCTGTAATTACTTCTTCTCTCAGCTTTCAAGATATAAGGTATTACAGAGTAAATGAAGTTGGATGATCATTAATTTATAATTCTTCAGCTAAATGTTCAAGTTCAATGTTATGTTATGTATTCACATACCCTGAACTTGTTTGCTCTAGTTGCAAGGGTGATTTAAAGGGAAATCCAGGTATACATACACTTGGAGGAATGGGGAACAACTGGGCTATTAGGGGGAAAACTCTGCGGGTGTCTCCCCGATATTGATCTTGTGTTGTGAGAGACACTGTCACATGATATGGTGAACAGGATAAAACATAGGCTACAAAATTAAATTCTGGTTCTTCCTAATATAACATTAGGCATCCCACTTACACCTTGTGTTTCTGCAAAACGTGTTGCTGTGTATGCAACACTAGGCACTCAATATAAGCCATTAGACAGTTGGAAGGCCTAGAGTGCAAAGTAGATTTGAACAAAGTGTCTAAAAGGAAACTTACTGCTTACCAAGTTAATGACTGGTAGGGTGTTAGGTTTTAAATAGTTTGAAAATTTTCATGTCTTTGTTAGAAAATAAAGGATATTCATAGGTATTTCTCTTATTTAGAAAATATCAGGGGATGTACTTGGCACTTTTAGCTGACAACTTATAGCAAGTAGTCTATCCACCATAATCACTTTAATAGTATCTTACTTCTGTCTATGTGGTCTTAAAGCAGACTGAAAAGTTAAAAAAAAAAATGGTCCTGCATAAAGCAATCAGCTGTCTTTCTCCCCAAAATGTTTCATTTTAACACTTGACAGAGGTGAATGCCAGGAAACTTGTCAGCTCTGCAAAACTGGGAGCTTTATTTTGTACAACAATTTCACCTAGAAATTATTGAAAAAAATATAGAGTAATGAGCTTCTTGACCTGTAGGGTCAGCTAAGAATGACAGGTCCTCACTCAGTTACCCAAGGAACAAGAAATCACAATAAAATAAATTTTCCAATAGTATAGCTTCCAGAAGAGGAAGTACAGCTCAGAACAATGGGCTTCATATGATAAAAATGATGTCATTATTTTTGAGCTTCTAATTTGACTTTGAATAAGCTCTTTGTGTTTTTCTTTATTGCCTTTGAGATACACTGCTGGTGATTGAACTATGCTACTTTAAATTCTAGACGGGTACGACTTTCTCTGATGCTCCTGTTGAATGCATTGGCTATGCGCCTTTTTAAATAATTCCAGTTATGGGGTCTATTCTATGAAGCAGACTTATCTCCTGTCTCAAAGACTTGGCAGGGTGATGACACTTCTCAATCAGGGCACACAATTAAGTTGGAAACAATTTGTTATGATCTGTAGCAAGCTCATAAATGTGTGTTCTTCATGCAGAGTTTCTGTTATAACACATGAATTTTTCATTTTGACTTGTCAATCATGGATGTTGGTTAATACTACTATATATGGAAGAATTATAAGTAAGAAATTATTGCTTTCTGTATTTCAGAGAAACAAATTAGGGCATGACCCATTTCTAATATAAAATTCGAAGGCATTTATTACACCAAAATTATCCTTCCAAATCTAAATAAATTATTCTGTCTCCTAGAACAATAACCTATTTTCTATTATCAGATATAAAGGTTTTTCTGACACTTGAATTAAAAATACAAATTAGTCATGAATCTATGTACAATAGTCAGTGATAACAACATATATACCTTGCTGCATAGCATTTACTTTTGCTAGTCTCTATTTGTTGCAAGTCAAACCTTATGCTAGAATTTTTGTAATATGTGCCAAAATAAAATTCCATTCTAATAAATTCTGAGAGAAATCCATTAATGACCATTGTCTTGCACACTAATATTCCTAATATATCCTAGATATATTAAAGATTCAGGCTAATACTAGGATATATATGAAATTGTAGTGAAAGGAGTAAAAAAATGAAAGTTCTTTTTTCATCTACATTGATCAGTAACAAAGAGAAAAGAGTTTAAATAGGAATGGTACTTCTCTCACAATTAACATGATGGTTACTAAGAATAACCAGTTTACTCAATCTGATTTTAAATATTCAATGAATGTAGTTGTAATGACATATACAACACTATACAACTTAATAAATTAAACTGTGAGTCTATATTCTATTATTTGTCAGGCCAAAGATAATTCTGAACAAGAGATGTGGTGGACAGCTCATAAATTTGGGGTGAAGACTGCCAGCCAACTGAAACTTAACTGCAAAGAATAAAAATAGTGATCCAAATACAATAAGGAAGAGGTCGGGATAGCAGGAAAAATGATATCCATTTCCTATATTTCTCAGAGAGATAATATTACTATAATATTTAAGCCCAAGGAAGTAATATTTAGACAGTTACTTTCCAGATATCTAACTATAGTAGTGGTGGGGTGGGGGGTCAGAAAGTTCATTAAGGTTTCTGCTATCCTGAAAGTTCAATCCAGGAATTTTCTACTACTTACAGGTATTATCCTGAATAGAAGGTCAGAATCAAATCATTTATTTATGAAATGAGGGAAATGAAAACAAACAAATGAAAAACTACCTAGAAAAAAATAATGAATGTCATGAAGTCTTATCATAAAATAAAATGTTAGTATATAATAGTACATATGATTAAAAACAAAGAAGATTGTTTTTTTTGTTACCAATGTAGATGAATAAATTTTGCAGCACTATTATACTTAGTGTGAGTAATATTTTCCTCTTTAATTTAAACTGCATATAACATAAAATAATTCATGAGTGGCCTGCAATGTAAGTTCAGGGAGTTAACTACCTAGTAAATCACTTTGCTCATCATTTTGATAAATACAGTTATTTAATGCACACATAATATAAAAGAAAGGTAACACTATTAAATGGTTATAAAGTTTCATTAATATTTACCTTTACTGGAAGAGTTATATTTTTCTTGCTCTTCAATGAATTAAATGCACATAATGATGGAAACAAAAGAAAGAAATCAGCAAATTTATAGTTAGACATGGAATATGAATTAACACAATGGTATGAGTAATAAAAATGTGTGACACATAATGATATGAGAAACTGTAATGACAAACCATGAGAAAGTCTCAAATATGGTACCAAAATTAATGTTAAAATAAATACAGGAATTTTAAAATTTAAAATAAAACAAAATATAGGAATATTCACTTCTCTGTAATTGAAAATTTTGTTCTACAGTACTAATTTTTGCCTTTTCAGAATTGTGTAGTTTAGCACCAAATTTCACTAAAATGTTTTGCCTTACATCCACTGAATCTTATATTGTAAATGTTTTCAAAATATTTATACAATTTTGCTTTATAAGATGTATTCCACATGACTTGAAATTTCATGTGATAAATTCCATTTTTACTGAATAATTGGGTACTTTAATATGAAAACTCTTCTGTAACATTTTTTGTGTGGAAAACATACATTCCAGTTTAAGAAATCCTCTCATCTTCCTTAAGATCGTATATGAAAATACCTTAACATATATTAAAGTATCTTTCTTGGTTTACATAGACTATATTTCTTAGATAAATCATAAAAAGTTAAAACTACCTCCTTGGAATATTATTTTCAATAAATTTCATGAAATATCTGGATATTTCTGAGGAGAGAATCATAGAGCTTTAGGTAGCAAATATAATAATGTGACATATAAAATAACTGGCACAGTGTTAACTGCTCATTTGTGAATGATCATTAAACACCTCATTAAAAGGCACCCAACTGAACCCAAAAAGTCATGTGACTGATTTCAGAACAGCATGCATGTTTTGGACAATCAATTATGCTGCCTTTAGCCTCATTCTGTATAAGAATGACACTGGAATGCAATTTTGAAATAGAATGAAATGTCATGGACGATTTTGTTTTCAATATTCATACACTATTGAAGGTTACCTAAATTATTGACTGCTGTCTCAACTGCTTTTTGTCTCAAAATATGTATGCTAATCATTTTCTTGTTTTTCCTCTTCAACAAATTTAGCATAATCAGACTATTTGATAAATAATCTAACATCTCAATTTTCAAAAGAAAATTTAAATTATTCTTTACAAATTAAATAAACCTATCATCTAAAATGATGCATTAGCCTTTAAAACTATAAATAATTGCTTTT
This sequence comes from Orientallactaga sibirica, assembly GCA_036365145.1. Classification (NCBI taxonomy): domain Eukaryota; kingdom Metazoa; phylum Chordata; class Mammalia; order Rodentia; family Dipodidae; genus Orientallactaga; species Orientallactaga sibirica. The sequence goes on from JAEOAD010000006.1 coordinate 22,260,544, forward strand.
ATGGTCAGAAAGAAAGCAAATCTCAGTTCCAAGGAAAGAAAATCATATATCTAGGCAAATAATCACAGTTTCTTGATACATATCCTATAAATAATAATGTATCTACATTTATCTAACTGTCCATTGAAATACTTATATAGATACCTGTATTATAATTATTGCATTAATACACCAAAATTTCTTTTACTATCTAGGAATCTAAAATCAATCAGCATGTTTGTTCTTACCAATCAGCTGTTGGTCAACCCAATATTTTTGTAAGAACAGTAAAACAGTTCTTTGTTAATGTTTTTAAAAGACCAAAATAAGTCAAATGCGGTCGAAACTTAGACAATTGCAAATAAATACAACAATCTTAATTTCTGCTTAACATATAAATAAAGATTCATAAATACTACCAAAAAGGAATTGAATAACCTAAGTTGATAGTCTTTAGAACAGTGAAATTCATCTCAAATAAAATGTATTAAATGTGACGTAGTTCATGAGTCAAATTACTTTTGAAAACATATTGTAAGCTAAGCACAATTCTCATGTGAAGTGTACAGTATGAAACAGATCAAATAAGAAGATGACACTGAGTATCATAATTTTCATAATTACCAAAATTTCCAAAGTAGATATCATAAGACACACAGCAGAGGAACAGTGAGATTAATAATACATGTAACTGTCACATTTATTAAAGCCTTGTTAGTATGACTTTTAAGAACATGTTTCAGGAATCTCAAATGACCGAGTGTTTACTAATGCATTTATAATACTGAACATCAAAATGACTCCATCAATGTCATTCCAAGTCATGCACTTTTTCCCACCTCCCTTCAACCTGTACATATTGATGGCTTCTCTGAAAGATGAGTGAGTATGATATCATCAACAGTAATGCTAATATTAGCAGTGTCATCCAATGATCTAATCAACATACAATCCAGGTAATTTTGCAAAAGTAATTCTTAGAGAAGTAATATAATTGTAACTTCACTGTGTGAAACCATATGCTGTACCCTTATACGCCATGGAGTGTTTTACTTACAACTAGAGGAAATGCAAAGAATTTTTGGAGCACAGGGATCTTGAGAATAGGTCTGACCAGTGACACTTGTGCATAAGCACCCAAATTGAGAGATCTTTCAGTTGTGCAACAGGAGTTCATGACTGAATATATTATGACAATTTCAACAGAATTATTGCTAATTACAGTTTAAGTGGCATTAATTTTGAGTAATCTTCTTGCAATGTTCCCATAAAAGAGAAAAGAAAGTTTATTAGACTTGAGGATTACATAATTAAAGTAACTGATATTTTAGAAAATAATTTCACAATGATCTTACTTTCCTGGTTGAGTACATGTATAAATTTATTTTAAACACCAAAAACTAAAGAATGATGAATGAATGGGAAATATAATTAAAAAATAAAAATCTTAATTTCATTAGATGATTAGGATAGTATCAATATGTCGACACCACTTAAAATCTAAATTCCTATTGTCCAGAATTTTCATGATAAACTATGTCACACCAGTCTTTGAAGCAATGAATTTATTTTCTAGGATCATTAACTTTCCTGACAGAGTCAGTAAAGCACTTCAATTAAGTGAGAAAGATGTACTCAGTGTCCTTAGTATGGAATGGACTGCAAGTTTTACAGCAGCAACAATCACACTGTTGAAAGAAGTATCCACAATGTTAACCTTTCATGTATTACATGGTGATGGAGACTTCCAAGGCATGTTTAAATAGGTTCACTATAATAGTGTATATATAGGTACTATCACCTCAAATTAGATAATATTTCAGTAACTTGAAGTTCTTAATAATAAATATGACAAAAATACTGATAAATAAATTATTTGCTGAGTCATATTAAATATACTATTTTAACCTAGTATTAAAAGGATCTAGGTCAGACAATTAGGTTTTACTCTCAAATCCCTCTGTTTCCCTCTCTCTCTCTCTCTCTCTCGTATTCATACACACAAACACACACACACATACACACATATATTATACACACTCTTATGTGCACATGTATATATTCTCTTCTCTTTGGAAGTTAAAACAATGTATAATGTGATTAAATGAGATGATCTTTAGGCGATATAGACTGGTTAAAAAGATAAATATGTATTCAGAGATATTTTTTAATTGTCAAACATATATTAACATACAAGATCTTGTTAGTAAAGCTAACATTTTTAAAAATGCTAGTAAAACATTGATATTTAATTTTTAAATCTGGTTTTTAAAAAGGTAAAGTTAGCTTTCTTTTGACACATTAAATTTTCATCATCTGTCTTTATAGCTTTGAAATATATTTATTACTTCACCCATTGTGTTAAATGATTATCTGAAATTCATTCACTCAATATTCAACAAAACTGAATATATTCCATGAATCACTAAAAACAGAGATAAAATGATAAAAAAAACTTAAATTCTTAAGTTTTAAAAAAATTTAGAAAATTCTCTATAAGATTGAGAAAATTACATCAAAACAGTATTCATTTAACAAAGGGTAGTGAAAATGGAAAATTTTCTCAATTCCAAGGTTTTTGGACAATGATTTCTACATATGGGATACCTTGTTCTATACTGCTGCTTCTCACGGGCACTTGTGGGAGCTGTCTTCCCCTGCGACTGCTGAAGGATGAGTCCGCTGGAGGAGACTGGGTGGGGCTTCCTTGTCGGTGCGTTCTGTAGGTAAACAGCAAAGCAGAGGTGAAATTCCAATACAGTCTGACAAAAATGTACCTTTTTTTCCCTATTATTATTAACATAAGCACAAAACTACTCATTGGGCCCTTGGAGGCAAAAACAAGCACTTTTGAACAATGTGTGTACAAGGCATAATACAAAAAGAAGTTAAGAGAGACAGGGCAATGCTTGCCTCAGTTTGCATAATGAACTGACCAGACTCTAACTCACATTTCATTAACTTTCTATGCAGCCATGTTTCTGCTGTGATATATCTAATCACAGTGTCTGGATCTTAAAACATAGAAAAATTATTAAGGCCTTTGCCTAACTGGTACTACTAAGTTAGTACGGACATTAGAATTACTGGTAACTGGTAACAATTTCTTCCTGCACATACGTTGTAAGTCACCAATCACTTGTACTTATATTTACATAGGAAAAATCCTGAAGGGCATTAAAAATAAGCCTGGACACATGGTATGAAATATGCTGATGTGAGGATTGATATTACAAATGAGAACTTGAGAAGCATGCAGTTATTTGACTCCTGCCCACCATTAAGCTAACCCCTATCTGCTGGGATTCAAACATTTGTAACAGCAGAAACTTTAAATACTTTAAGATTTTTGTGAACAGGTATAGAATATTATTTTTAAATTCCTTTTATATCATTTTATTTTCCAGCAAACTTGATTTGGAGTAACATATCATCAAGAATTTCACATAATAAATTTTATATGAATTATGGCACAAACAGATGAAAGGACATAACAAAGCCAAATTTAGTGTTCCAATGGCAGCTAACTGGCAGGAATTATAGAATACCACCAGCACAGTGAAGAGAGATGCAGGTAATAAAGGATGCAGGAGGAGTTTAAGTGCCACAAAGAAAAGATTCAAAACTATGGTGTCATAATGAGTGAAAGCTTCAAGTGCTCAGGAAGGCACAACACCACACCAACACCCTGAGGCAGGACATGAATGTTGGGCTGAACACTGAGTAGCAACCTTGTCAGAAGCGGAGAAGGTGGCGCCGACCCTCCGGGGGCAAGGTGGTGCATAGAACACAGTGTTCTGACACTAGAGTGCTCGCTCGACCGTGAGCGAGTGGGATGTTTGCCCCTAGTGACTGGTTGATCAATCGCTCGTGGGGCTGCGTGTCCCCTTCTAGGGAGAACCCTAAAACATTAGGGCCAAAAAAAGATCTTCAGTCAGCAGGTTCACATTAACTTTATACCAACATATTTGTCCAAGGAAAAGCTGGTTAGTCTTACAAGACAGTGATTTTTAAAAAACCAAACAAAATGCATCACACAATCACTGAAATGGAATTGAAATCAAACTGCAAGTCACTGTTGTCAATGTGAATGTCATCGTTTTAAAGGGCCAATCTAGATTGGATGAATATAATCAAACCTTTATGAATTCCCCAAGATCAGAGAGTTTTATATCTTCATTTTTTATTGAGCTTTATCTCCAGTTTCTAAAACACTGAAGACCTCAATAAAAATTCTGTTGTCTGAATGAGTGAATGTCATTAAAATGATGAATGCTGGGATAACTTAGAGTGCTTGTCTTCTATTTAAAAATCATGTGCTATAGATACCTGTGGATATGATCACAATGCCCACTGGCTTACTGTGTAAAGCAAGTTGGTAGCAAATACAAAACAGAACTGAACATATTTGAGGTTAATTCTAAGCATATTAAAATATGTCAAATAATGTCCTATCAACTTTGTTGGTGGATATATGGATAAAACATATTCTCTCAGGCATGACAGTATAAGAAATGATATTTGTCAATATATTGATAGTTATTTCCATATGGTGTTCAAAACTATAATAAAGCAATTTTCTGAATTAAGGATTAATTAATTAATTACATACATACACCCACATACAAACATACATACTTGGGTAAAGTATATACATTTTCTTTTTCATCATTTTAAGTATTATTTTAAATAAAATTTATGATTGAAATGTATTTTTCATATCATCTTGATAGTAAGAATTTAACAGTATCTCATCCTCTTAAGGCAATGATAAAAAATATTAGGTATCTGAGTGTATGAGAAGAATAATTTTTGATTACAAAGATATATTAATGAATACTTCATTCAACTTCTACTCAGTTTAATAGTCTTCTTTTAAAATGAAATAATTTTCATAACTATAATAAATTTTTGCCACAGGTATCCCTTCAGAATAAATTAGAACATGTTGAATTGAAGAGAATTAAAGACAAACAGATCTTTAATAAATATGCATTTTATCCTCCTGAGCTGTGGACATAGGATTTATAATATTTTAATTCATTACCTGAAAACTGGACTATCAATTCATTTCTCCATTTCAAATAAAAGAGAAGCTTGCAAAATTCTACATATTAAAGTAGTTCACTAATTGTAAATTTACTTTCATATTAACTCAACTACATAAAACTGATTGATATGGGGAGAATTTATATGACCAAGTCATTTCCAACAGGAAAAAAATCATATCTATTACTCCTTAAAATCCACTATCACAGGGATCAACTAGTTCAAAATTCATGCTATTAATGTAATATAAAAATTAATTTCAATAATTTTACCTCAGTAATATAGCATCTCTTGGATATTATGAGTAAATTAAAATGTTTATTCACTCCTTAATTAAATGTATAAGCCCCTGAAGAATAACTTTTATGTGAGCTGAGAAATACATAATCTATGTGAACTTTATATTTCACCTAGCTAAATGTCAAAGATTATTAAAAAATAGCAATTCTAGGAGCAAATAAATAATTTTTGGGTGGAAGTGTAGAACACAAACACCAGAATATGTGACTTAGGGATCTATCTGAGCCACAAGGAGGCTTGCAGAGCCTGAAACGAGCCCATTGTGTTTGTCCTTTAATAAAAGGTCTCTGCACCTGTTCCAGTAATGACACATCTCCTGTTATTTAGCCCATCTGTAGTGAGCATGAGAGCATAGTCAAGAGGAGGCAGAATCTCTCTGCTTGCATAGCAGAAGAACATGGAAACAGGGCTGAATTATAGTAAAGAAAAATGGAGGGGGAAAATGAAGGATTTAAAGGCATATGGTCAAGGTTTTGCAGAAGACATATTATAGAACCAAGTATGGTTTGTTTTAGGCAAAGGGAAGAGATTTCAGAAATTCTAAGGCACAGTAAGGTAAAAGTTATGAGAATCAAGCCAGTTGAACCTTGATCTTTGCAATGGAATGTGATATGCCATGAAGGAAAGGATAGAGAAAGAATGAAGGGGATATAGAACCACCATGTTGGAGAACTGCGGTTGGAGCAGATGACAGCAGTATGATAAAAGGATCTAAGTACTATTCTTTGCTGACCATAGGATGGGGTGGTATATGCATGCAAGGCCCTGGATGAATATGTGTGCAGATGTATGGATACAGGTATTTATACAAACATGCATGCCTTTGTGTGTTAGTACTACAAACTCTGAGAAGCATAATTATTAATGCTTTATAGCTAGAACATCTGAGGGTTAGTGAGTGACTTGACAAAGGATGGTTATACTTATGGTGGTTTCTTTTCCAAACTGGTCCCTGCAGGGACAGCCTCTGATAGACCTACACAGTATCTTTTGAATAGTAACAACACAACAAAAAGTGTACTGTCAAGCAATTCTAAATAGTAGCCTAAACAAAGTATCCTGCAATTAGGATGCAGAAGGCATGTCACTAGACTTGAATTCAGAAGTGCTGCTGGCCATTCTCACAGCTGAATTTTTGTGATAGTAAAAAGCTACACTTAACTTATTAGGCAGCTTTTTGAGAATATAAAACACTACTTGTCCTGGCTAGGCATAAAACAGAGAAAAATATTCTGCCTTCTACTTACTAGTCTCAGAATATTTCAAAACAGTTTCACGGAAAGCTATTACTCCTGAAGGCAAGTTTGGTGAGGACAACAAAGGGCTTAAAATTATAATTTGACTACAAAATTTTCCAGAAGCCCATGCAGAACTGGGTAGCATGACTTCTTTTTGGAAGTTGTTAACTCCTAACAATTAAGAGTCAATGTACAGTCTGGTACTATTTCCAAATGGCAGGGCATTTGCCCAGCAGTCATATGGCCATGGGCTTGTCTCCAAGCAGCGGAAAAAGAAAAATTAAATGAGCATGAAAGGAAAGGCAAGGAAAATGGAGAAGGAAGAAGAAAGAGAAAGGAAAAGGTCAGAAAAAGAATCATTTTCTGAAGCATTTACACTGTGGTCTCAATTCATATATGTGCTAGATGTTAAGTCAAAACCTTTTTGGCAGAAATGAGAGTGAATGTAACCTAGAAATACTAAGCCAATTATTCATCTAGTCAACCATTCATTTGAAAGCAAGGAATGCAATTTATATTCTACTTAAAATCAATGTAAAGCTACACTTACTAAAAATGAATCCACTTGTATCAAAGGTTAGTGTGTCCTGTTTTAATTAGAAAGGTTGAAATAAAAGATGTGAAGAAGGAAATGTAAATGGATTTTTTTTTACAAGTGATTTATCTGTCTACCTGGTAGAACACAGTGATTCATTTGCTTCCTCAAAGTCCATTTCTTTTTTTCTACTCAATACTTTTGATTCCTCTAGTTCTTCATTTCATTGTAAAGTAAGTCCACTAAAGAATCAGTTGCTCTATGAACACTTACACAAGCATGAATTTCATCTCCATTTTAACCACATTCCCTGACCTGTCTCATTTATCATTCTTAGATCTCAACTCAGTGGTAAATCCTCTGGGAGAGCTTCCATTTTTTGCTTCTCACTACCTAATTACTTAAACTTGGCACTTGACAGGGCACATATTTGTCAAATGAATTTGGTCTCTGAGTTGTACAGATTCCATAGGAACCAAGTCTACTGAGATCTAGCTTCAGTGGTTTTTGCCTTTACTCTTGGACCTTTCGGTGTACTTTCTGAAATGTTTTCAAAGTGATCTGTAATTCTGAAATTGAAAAGCAATCATCCACTTCCCATGATTAATACATCTTCAATATCTCATGTCATTAATTTCAACTGCCAGAATATTACCAAATTTATTCTGAGCTCTCTCTCTTTCCCATCCTCCAATTTCTGTTCTCAAAAACTAGTACCTTTTCCCCAAACTCAAAATATGTTAGGTGTTTTCTCACATTATTCCCTTTCATGAAACACAATACCATTCACCATCAGTTTTACCTATCAATTCAGTTCAGTTAAGATGCCCTGTGATATATTTTCTAGTTCCATATTTACCCTTTACATTCTTGTTTTCATTGTGCCTAAACATACCACTGGAACAGCTATGTATTTCTATGTATGCATTCATCTTTGACTCATACATGCTACTTTCAATAAGCATCAGAAAAATGAGAAAGTAAACAAAACAATATTATTTGAACTTTTCAGGTGTTCCTACAGCTATATCAAAAGAAATGTCAGTATGTATAATCCAAAAATACTCAATCACTTTGTTGAATTGGGAGAACTATAAACAAAACATCATTAACATAACTTTTATATAACATAAGCAATTACATATGGTTGTAAAACATAAGAATCTCAGATTACTTAGTTATAGAAAAAACTCAAGATGATATTGTTCAGATATCTAACACACTCTCAAAATATTTGCATATTTCCAGTTACATTCATTGAAAATATTTGATGAGATCTCAGAAATTGAAAAAATCACAGTATATATTCCTCAATAATAATCAGAAAGTTCATGAAGAGAAAAAATCATGGGGATTTTAAAAACCTAATATTTACAGACTGTCTTCAAATTTCCCTATCCCATGTCTTCAGAATATTATCATATAGGAGTTGATTTCTTTCCATGATATTCTTTAAGCATCCCTTTTATGTTTAGGAATGGGTATGTCAGAGGACAGCAAGGGAACCCCTGAGTCTATGGAAATGCAAGATGGCACAGCACAACACCAAGCCTACCTTTCTGCATCAGGGACAGTGCCTTTCCTAGTTTGTTTTTGGATGCTAGATCTTTCAGACTTTCTGGAGTGCCTGTGGAATGAAATGTTAAAGAAATACAAAATATATGATGAATAAAGCTATGTCCACATCATACAATGATAAAAACAACAGATATGAAAAATGACAACTACCTTTCCTAAATGATCTTGTCAGTCAGTACTTTCAAAAATAAAATAAAATAAATCAGAATGGGTGCTGGATAGAAGACACAAGTTGCCAACATGAGACATGAGCAGCTAGCATTGCATGAGTTTAATAACATCAACAGCAATGATCTCATACCAAACCATGCTGAGCAACTTTGCCTCTGCTAATGAGTAAAACAAATTCAGTGGTGAAATTAACGATGATCAATGTGACAAACATAATGAGTTAGATGCTAACAGACCACACAGAAGTGAGTGCTCGTTCTTTTATGTTGAAACTTCATACTACAAATGTTTTTGTTTATTTCTTTTTCCAACATCAAGGTATGAAGAGAAGAAAAAAAATGTTATCGTGAAAGATGTCCACAGAAGTGACAGCAATTAAATCAATAGTTAAAACTGCCTTTTAAATTATAGCAATTATGCCTTGGTAATCATGTAGAATCTTTAAACACATTAAAGTCTCAAATTTGATTTTAAAAAGTACACATTCAGAGTTAATATTTTGAACTTAACAATCATTTTCTCGTAAAAATGCTCTACAGAGAAAGAGAGACTGCTTCTTTAAGGCACTTTATATATGCATAATTATTAGCCAAAAGCCTGACTACTATGTGTTTATTCATATAAACTATATGATAGCTGAAAGATATATGTATACAGTCAAATGGTTACGTAGTGGAGTAGGTTAATATATCTTATCATCTCACACAATTACTTACAGGAATACTACAGATTTTATATAAAAATATAAAATATTATTGGGTAGTAACTCTTAATTTTAAACAGAGAAGACACAAGAATGTTTTTATTTTGAATTCTTGTTGAATATCTACAACTTACACATATTTTATTTCCCAATATCCATCCCATCAGTGTTGAGTCTGATATTTTTGTTTATTTTTATTTATTTGTTTGAGAGTGACAAAGAGAGAGAGAGAGAGAGAGAGAGAGAGAGAGAGAGAGAGGAAGAAAGAGGCAGAGAGAGAGACAGAGAAAGAGAGAGAGAGGGAAAGGGAGAGAATGGGCACACCAGAGCCTCCAGCCACTGCAAATGAACTCCAGATGCATGTGCCCCCTTGTACATTTGGCTTACGTGGGTTCTGGGGAATCGAGCATCGAACCAGGGTCCTTAAGCCTCACAGGCAAGCACTTAACCACTAAGTCATCTCTCCAGCCCAAGTCTGATATTTTAATTAAGGGTAAAGTGTTATGGAATGCCCTACCAGACACTAGAAACATGAGTGAAAGTACCAAGTCTGCTTTTACAGATGTACAAATATTTGTGGCTACTCATTTCATCCTTTCCCTTCTCTTTGGCCAGGAACTGTTCATCCCACCTTCCTCAACTAAGACAGGATTCCATCTGTGTGTCTGACAGTAGCTTATTACTCTGACATCTGATATGTGATATGAAAAATTGAATGAAATAGGGGAGGGACTCATATCTCACCATGTTCCCTTTCTAGTTGCAAAAGAAGGTCCTGGGTATTTGTAAACTCTATAAAAGTAAGAAGGAGGTAGTGACAGACTTTTTAAAAACTCTGGGAGATCTCTTTAAGGAGGAGTCATCTCTGTTTTTCACAGGTAAAGAAACAGGCTTAGGACCAGAATACTCCAACAGAAAGTAAGAAAAATAAGAATGTAAGTCTGGGTCCTTAGTTGTTTCTGCAACATACAGTCCCAGAAAGGCTCACAGGAGGTAAATGGTGACATAATTCTTATGATGGCATCCCTTTACAAGAAGTGATAAAATTATATAAACTAGTGCATGCATGAGAAATCAGAGATGGCGTGTCTGCTGATTGTAAGGCAATGTAAAATGTTTGTTTTTCTGGTCATATGGACAGCAGAGGATATCTTGGGATGTTGAAGAGCAGAGACAGTGCATGCCTGAATCCATGAGAGGAAGCTGCTATGACGGTTGGGGAGGGCAACTTGTTCCTGAAGCAAAGGGAAGGAAACTTAAAGCACAGAATGAAGGGAAAGAAGAGAGGAGACATGTAGGAAAATTAGGGCTGCAGGACATGGGTTCAAAGTAAAAACCCTGTCTTAATTATGGGTAATTTATGCTTGAATCCATCAGGACAAACAGCCCAGGAGAACAACAGATATAAAAAGCCAGTGAGAACAGATGAGGGAAAGCAGATGAGAACAGAGTTTCAAAAAGCTCTCTATAGCATCCATTGCCATTAGAATTTTATGCTCCTACAGTCTTTCATTTATGCAGCACGTACTTGCTGAATAAGTTTGTTTATGAGTGAGCCTGTCTTCTGTGTGGAATATGTCTGTGAACTACACAGATAAAAATCTCTGCCTCTAAACAATTTGTGTTTTGCCTGGGAAAGACACAATTTCAACAACACAAATGACCTCATACTAGCACATTGTGCAGAAAGGAAGAAGGGAGTTAATGTCAACAAAAAGAACAAGGAAAAACAGGACACAGTGTGAGGTGGGGGTGGGGGTTCAGGCCTGGTCAGACTGCAATTGTATCTAGGTTAGTCAGCAAAAGATCACTGACAAAGTGACATGTTATCAAATCTCACTTTGAAATTATACAGGTATATTTCCTATCTCAGTCAAAGTGGACCACACAAAGTGTACAAGCAGTTCAAAAAATTCTCAGTAAATCCTTCAGTGGCTGGTTAAAAACTGTTGTCACAAATAATAGCAATTTATTCTTCCATAGCTCAAGTGTCTGATTGTGAGTATATACTACATTCGCTTTAGCCATTTGTTAGCTGACATCACTAAGGTGGGTTTTTCATTCTTGGTTATTGTGGAAAGTACATTAATAAAAACGGGGTCAGAATCCTTGGAGAGAATGGGGCTGTGGAAATGGGAATATCTGGTCAATGGTCAATGGGTCAATGGGAATCAAGTTGGGGTAAACTGCTGTACCACAAGCTGCACACAAGCAATGATAATGCATTGTACATTTTGATAAGCTAGAAGAAAGCATTTAGAATATCTTCACTGTAGAAATAATATTTGAAGAAATAGGTATCTGACAATGATTTAAGCATTATACAATGTGTACTTGTATCCTAACATTAAACCTGCAAAGCCTAGGAACACTCTTTCGATTCTCCAGGTCCCACATTTAGCCAGATGCAAAAAGTGACACAAGGGCACAATGCCACACTTGCCCACAAGGGGGTGCACGTGTCTGGAGTTTGTTCACAGCAGCTGACCGGCCACTGGTGGGTCCATTCTCTATCTCTCTCTCTATCTCTTTCTCTCTCTCTCTCTCAAAAAAAAAAAACAAAACTGTACACAAGGGATGGGGAAATGACAGCAGTTAAGGCGCTTGCCTATGAACTCTAAGGACCCTAGTTTGATTCCCCAGGACCCACATAAGCCAGAGGCAGAAGGGGGCGCATACATCTGGAGTTCATAGGCAGTGGCTGCAGGCCCTGACATGCCCATTCTCTCGCTCTCTGCCTCTTCCTCTCTCTCTCCAAATAAATAAATAAAATATTTAAAAAACTGCACAGAATAAAATATTAAGATGTACACACATATATATTCAATTATAAATATCTAAACATAATTAATGAAGGTAATAACATCTAGTTTACATCCAGTTACAAATAAAAACCTGCATTCTTCCTGTGCTTCAGAAAAATAGATAAACAAGAAGTATAAAATGACCTTAGATTTACTAATACCTTATGCCTAAGGAGCTGTTGCTCATCATGGCTACCTGACATATGCTTTATCATGGATCAGAACCAAAGTTTGTATCTTTTTTTGAGTGTGAGTATAAAGTTGGTTCATCTACAATTATCTAAATTCAAAAGAAAAAACAGCCCATTTAGTCCACACCATATAAACCTTAATTAGTAAGGTCATGATAATCACATCCATATGTACTCTTGCCATTTGAAAAATATGCTTTTTGTTCTAATAAGTTTCATTGTTATTTTATTATTCATGTTATGCCTTTGGTTTACAAATACAAAATCTAAAGCTAACTTATTTTCTATATTTCAGATGTTAATAACTACAGAACTGAGGCTGTATAAAATCCTACACCAATCATAGGGCACAGAGGAAGTTATTTAAACCTACAAAGGCAATTCAAATGTCAAATATACAATGATATTTTTAATGGAACAGAAGCAATGATAATAACCAAAATACTAGGGATGTCTCTTATTAAAACTTATTGGGCTGGAGAGATGGCTTAGTGGTTAAGGCATTTGCCTGCAAAGGCAAAGGACCCTGGTTCGACTCTCCAGGACCCACGTAAGCCAGAGGCACAAGGGGGCACATGCATCTGGAGTTCGACTGCAGTGGCTGGAGGCCCTGATGCACCCATTCTCTTGCTCTCTCTCTCTCTCTCTCTCTGCCTCTTTCTCTCTCTCAAATAAATGAATAAATAAAATATTTAAAAAACTAACTTATTTTGAAGTTCCATTTATTAGTATTATTTCTTTGTTCCATCAATTTAAGCATTAATATTTAATTAAAATATTAAGGGCTGGACAGATGGTTTAGTGGTTAAGATGCCTGCCTGCTAAGCCTAAGAACCCGGTTACAATCTCCAGGTCCCACGTTTAGCCAGATGCAAAGTGACGCAAGGGCGCCATGCCGTACTTGACCACAAGGGGAAAATGCATCTGGATTTCCTTCACAGCAGCTGAGAGACTGCTGGTGCGCCCATCTCTAACTGTCTTCCTCTTCCTCTCTGTCTCTCTCTGTGTCTCTCTCCAAAAATAAATAAAATAATAAAAAATTAAAATAGGCAATTATTAAAATCACTTTCTCAGTTTTCTCTTCCATAACTAATTTTAATTCTAGCAATCCCCTGATGATAGTTTCTGAACCCGTTATGAATCTATTACAGCATACAATTGATATATTAAAGTAGTAATCTTAGTTAGGATGATTTTATTAGAAATGCCAAAATACTATGTTCTGCTTTAAGAAGAAGGGTAACACAAATGTAAGTCATTGTATTTTAATTTATTTAGAACACTTTATCACAATAAATATATCTCTGAATAAGTGGGTTGGGTACTTATATGTCTTATGATGTCTTAGTGTGGAATACAAATCTCTACCACCTTCTTACCTCATAAGTGTGGTAAAAAATAAATTTAAATAGGATCAAACAAAATAATGGACATCTGCAGTAAAGAGATGTAATTAAAATCTATTTAATTTTTAGTTATTTTTATATACATATGAATGTAGCCATTAAACAGATGATTCAAAATAGTACTTAGGCATATTCATTAATTGAAATGAATATTTTTGATGAGCACAAACAAAGTGGGCTGAAAATAAAACAATTGACAAATAATGTCCTTCAGTGATAAGTGGTTCTGTGCTATCTGTATGTATGTTGCAACAAGCATGAGCTGTATAAGTAAAAATGCGGATGCTTTGCTGATTTTGTGAATGTTTTCAGTGGAGAAGATTGTGTTAAATTAAATCTATCGCCTGGATACAACGGGGGAAGGCTTCTTATGGACAATTAGCTGCCACTAAGTGAAGAGACATGGGTAACTATACAAATTATGTTATTTCTAAAAGAAGAGCTGCTTTAGCTGAAATTTGCAAGTATTAATCAGAAACCTGGTGAATTCATTTGAGAAAGTTTTATAAAATATGATTATTTGATCAAGCCTTAGCTGCAGTGAAACCCTACTTCGAAAAACATATATATGTAATTTAGTCGTTGAGTCACCCAGCCTTAAGGATGCATATTGATATAAAATCATTCCAATCTAGATATTGGAACCAGGAGCTTTTCCTGTTAAAATACAACTCACAGTTTTCAAAATAAAAGTAAGCATTGACCATAACAAGTAAAGCTGAATTAGATAACAACAACAATAATAATAGATTTACCCTAACATATATGAACGAATATTTAAAGCTTAGACACAAATTCAGAACCTAGATATTTTGTGGGCATATTAACATGGTTTTTGTCCCCTAAGCAGTAGTCACAATTCTGTTGAATTTCAAGAGGTAAGTCGATCTATCTCATAACTTGTAAAACTATATCATGTCAGGTATAAACAGTCACTTTTTACTAAAGCAGTGGCACTGTTACCTGTTTTGTTATTATTAGAATGATTTTATAAAGCCTTAACATTGTGACTAAAACTGTAACAAAAGAATCACAATTTTAAAGTAAGAAACATTCCCTAGGAATCCAAAGTATGTATTTTAATTACAGGTTTTTTTTTTGAATCCTACAACTGCCAGGTGTGTTGGTACATGCCTTTAATGCCAGCACTCAGGAGGCCAAGGTAGGAGGTTTGCTGAGTTCACTGAGTTTGAGGCCACCCTGAGACTACATAGTGAATTGCAGGTCAGCCAGGGCTACAGCAAGACCCTACCTCAAAAAACAAAAACAAAACAGAACAAAACAAAACAAAAAAACCTACAGCTTACAGAAGATATTCATGTATTACGTGTACATAAACATATTAAACCTACCTCTGTGTTGTTTCCAAAAAAGTCTATGGCATCACCTGAGAAAGCATCCAGAATGCTTCCTATTAATATTGAATTATGCAAAAAGGGTTCAGTAAAAGTGGCATGGGAATGTTTATGCACTTAGTTGTCTAGGGGAAATGAGAGAAAAATTACATGTTTACTGATTTATTTGAGCTTCCTAGAACATTCTTATTAGCAACAATTTTTTTTTTTTGTACTTCAGTGTTATTTCTACAACTTTGATATGTCCTGATATGAGAAGACCAAGTCCTCTTTGGAAAAGTTGCTTCTGCTTTTACAGTATTTTTACTACTGTTATGGGAAAAGATAAACTAATGCCTAAATCTCTGTTATTCGTTGTACTCAAATGCAATGCCAAAATCAATGCACTTATTGTTGCATTTGCACACACATATGAGTATGCAAAGCTTAGGGACTCAATATAATTAATTCACATGTCACTAATTGAAACTAATCATATCTCATATATATTAAGAGACTATAGTTATAAGGGCCAAGTTAGTCACATTTATATTCACTGCAAAGGTATTATAATTAATTGTGAATGATCAGTTATTATGTCAGATTAAATAACTGTCACATTTTGTAATAAATTCAATGGCTTATCTTTCCTAAAAGGACATTCTATGCCAGCACCTTGCCTTTCTTCATCATTGTACTGACTTCTTCCACCAGAGTATTGTGCACATTCATTGTAGTACTGTACACAATCTTTTGGGAAGCATACAAAATCAAGGCAAAATAAATACTTTTTGCATGAATGAATAGCAGTATGGATCTGTGATTTTTATTTAACTTATTTAACTACATTATATCATTTGTTATGACTCCTCACAATTTAATTTTAGATTGGAGATTTTATCAACATTTTCTAGTCCCACCAATTCTATCCTAAAAATTCATAGAAAGGAAATTAATTTTAAATTTCAAACAAGTAAATATAAGTTGCATAGACAAACAACTTGGAATTAAAACGTTCTATAATACCCTGAACTTTCATGAAATATTAGTTTGTGGACTTTGATAATATTTTTTTAAGGTTTAGAGAGACTTTATTAAATTAAGAAAAGGAAAGAAGAGAAAGTTACAGAGAGCACTTGCCAACGAGGAGCTCCTGCAAGAGGGGTTAAAGGCCCCAAATATTTGTTAAATGATACTAAGTTTTTTTTTTCACAGTGTTAAAGTGTTCTATCAAATTGAAATTGTGAAAATATTGAATCATGTAAAGATGCATAAAACAATCAATATTAACTCTTCACTTAGGCATTAATTACTTCTTTACTCATATATGTAGTTAACATAAAAGAACCTGTGTGCTCATGTATCTGGTGGTTGCATTACGAGCTGCGTTTCAGAGATTTCCAAATCCTCACCTAACAAGTAGCATAAATGTGTAGAATGAATATCAGCTGACAGGAACCACTTCCGATACCACAAACATTCTTTCAATCATTCAGAAAATGAATTTAAAGATCCAAACTGTGTACATAATAAGCACCATAAAACAGGAACATTGAGAATGGAGAAGAACAGATGCACGGTGGATCCACACTACTGACACTTCTCATAGGCCAGAATGGCGTGGATTCTAAGCAGTGATGCAATTTTTAAAAACCTACGTTTTAGACTGACCTCAGTTTTCAACAATGATTTGTTCAAAATCACAATATATAAAAAGTACAAGAACAAGAGTGTATTTAATGCCATGTCATAAATAAACTCAAAGGCCTAATTTCCATTATTAACAAATTTAAATGTAACAAACCAAAACAACAAAGTTTAAAGTATCAACCAATATAACCAAGAGCAGACGTTGAGACACATTTTAATTTTCTGAAGCATCAGAAAAATCTGTATTTATCCCCATGTAAATTTATAACGCAAAAATGCTTTTAGGAATTCCAACCACTGAAATGAATTCGTATCAGCACAGATCTCCTCACTGCATGCTGCCTTTACTACATTTAAACCATTCCACTTTCTATGTTTTGCTTATTTCTGTAAATATTCTTGGGCACTTTTATCAGACTTGGGTGCAGTTGCTGAAGGAATCACAGTATGTCTGGCTCAGCTCTGGCTCCTGAAATGAAGCATGTCAACACTAACATTGCCCTTCATGTCCTTCACTTGGTGGCCTGCACACCTCTAGAAGTCACTTGTCTTTGAGGAGGTGACTAGTACCTGTCATTCTCCGGAGATGCATGCTGGATTTGAATCCTGGGGCTAGGAGGTCGTCTCCTATCTAGGGAGGGGGACCATCTACCCCTGTTTGCCCAGTGAACAAGACAGGAAAAAACAGGACATTTAGTAACTTCTAAAATAAAATGATATATGAAACAATAGGACTGGAAGAATGCCCCAAAAGGCAAAATCTTAATTCTTCATTCTGTAAGTTCATCTTTACTTTTACAAACATAGCTAAGTATATCTGTAACCTTAAAAGTGGGTACAGAGAAAAATATATGGGGAGATGTTTAGAATATGTCCATTAAACTTATGTTTTAAAACTATGCCTGTGTGTATGCAAGTCTATACATAAGTATGAAGATAACTAAGTATAAAGGTTGTGTCTTTAGGAATCTCCCTCATGAATGAATGGAATAAGTTTAAATACCTCCACGGCTTAATTATCAGGCCTGGAAATAACTAGTGGCCACATGAAATTTGTGAAGTTAATAAAAAATTGTTACTGTTATATGTAAGATAAAATATGCTGCTATAATAAGAAATCTCCCAAGGATTCTCTGACAAGTTTTTTTTTTTTTTTGGGGAAGAAAACTACAGTGTCTATTACCAATTAGCATTCTGTTTAAAAATTTCTGTTAATCTATATTTACAAAAGTTTCTCCAAGTCTTTAGACAGTTGTGTTTAATTTCAATATTTATAACAGCATTTCTTTTTTTATAACATCCAAACAAGTTTCTTTTATTAAATTACCTTGAGTTTCATATTATGTATAACAAAATATATATATATATATATATATATATATATATATATGTATGTATATATATATATATATATATATATATATATATATATATATATATATAAATCTAGTTGAAAATTTTAGAGGAAAGAAATCATTGAACAAGTAAGGTTAATAAAAATTTAATGGTTTAGACACAAATTTACAGCAAGAAAATTTCTCTAAATAGTAGATCTCTTACATGTATCGGACTCATTTAGGTATAAGATGTTATAGTTATCCAAAGGAAATGAGGATTGACATTTCCATTATGAGAAGCTATCGTTCTTGCCATTAAGATTTGCATTACTGGATTTATTTGACCATTTGATCAAAGAAGCAAAAAGATGTCAATATGATTGGGATACCTGAGGTCAGCAAAAAACACAGTTCTGAGAGCTCCCTGGAAGCTTTCATTGAGTCTGATTTATATGGACCAACTTGGCATTTTTCAAGTTGGGCTCTGTGGAGGTATAATAGCAAGATGTAAACAAAAAGAAAAATATGGCACTTAGAAATTTATTGCATTTTTATTAA
Source organism: Orientallactaga sibirica (assembly GCA_036365145.1). Classification (NCBI taxonomy): domain Eukaryota; kingdom Metazoa; phylum Chordata; class Mammalia; order Rodentia; family Dipodidae; genus Orientallactaga; species Orientallactaga sibirica. The sequence continues at coordinate 22,279,377 of JAEOAD010000006.1, forward strand.
ATTTCAAACATTAAACTGGTGTTAAATTATGTACCTATTGAAGTTATTTTAAAAGGTTACTCTACCCAATCAGCATGTTTGAAAGTGTTCCTTTGCAATGCACTAACTTCATTCTATAGATAAAACAAATGTGTGTGTGTGTGTGTGTGTGTGTGTGTGTGTGTGTGTGTGTGTACTCACATGTGTGTGGGTACTTGTGTATATCCAAGGACACCCATGTATGTGTATGTTTAGGTGTATGTGAAGTCACCTCCCATCCTTTTTGTTTGTTTGCTTGCTTTTGAGACTAGCCAGGGAGACCTAGAGATCTGACTGTCTCTGCATCTACAGCTCAGAGCTGACTTTTACATGAGCCCTGGGGATCAATCTCATGTCCTCATGCTTTCAAAGCAAGCATTTACAAACTAAACCATCTCCCCAGCCTCTGAACATATTTAAAATAGATGAAAAAACACCCACAAATCATTTTTGTATTAAGTTACACCCAGTTTAATTAAAATTTCTAATGATATCTGAAAACATAGTTAATAGGTTCTGCAATATAATAATTTTCACTGGAAAAGATTATGAGTAACCTTGCTTCCTGAGGCAAAATTCCAGTCCTTGTGTTTGTTTAAACATAAAAGAAAACACCATCATTATGACACATGCAGTGAAAAGCCTTGAAGATGGAAATACACTGAGAAATAAGCAACTATGAACACAAACTATTCAAAGGCAAGTTTTCAAACATTTAGTATAACATACACATTTACACTCAGAGTCCTTTTGAGTATGCTGATATGTGTCATCATTACAAATATGTTTGTTCCCATTTGTAATGAGTGTGATGAGAGCAGTATCAATTTCTACCAAAATTTGGCACTAGAAGTTCCACATATATTTTAATGTCATGTATTTATAAGTTTGAAATATACCAGCATGTTTTTCATACTTTCAAAATATATGAAACTTTTTTTTTTTACTATTACACAAAAGGAAGTTAAGATGCTTTCACACTTCTCTCTCCTATTCCATGTATTGAGAAACTAACTTCAATATCTATTTTTATATTATAGGCTAATATGGCAGGCCATGTTAAATATTTTAAATAGAAAGTTTAGTTAAATCAGTCCTTTCTTGATTTGTTTTATTAAATCAATGTTGTTAAATTGTTGTATTTTCAGTAAATTATTAGTACTTTACTACAAGATATCCTAAACTCATTAACATAGAAACATAAATTTCATGAATAAATACTTTAAATTATTTAAGAGACAGAATATTCCAGGCATTGTTTTAAATATACCAGCATGGTTTTCATACTTTCAAAATGTATGAAACTTTTTTTACTATTACACAAGAGGACTGAAATTAGTAAATTATTAGTACTTTTTATTAGAAAATTAATTAGAAAAATAAGTACTAAGAATTTAAGTCCTTTGGTGAATATAAGAGATCTAATATTTAGAGAAATTTTCTTGCTGTAAATTGTGTCTAAAACATGAAAATTTTACAATTCTGATTTGTTCAATGATTTATTTCCTCTAAAATTTTCAACTAGATTTAAAAAAATGTCGTGACTATACATAGTCTGAAACTCAAGGTAGTTTAATAAAAGAAACCATTGTTTATTTGTTATAAAAATGAAATGCTGTTATAAATATTGAAATTAAACACAACTATTTAAAGACCTAAAGAAACTTGCACATATAAATTAACAAAAAAATTTAAACATAATGCTCATTTAAGAGTAAATTATTCTTTCATTGATGAAAGAAACAAAGAGAACCTTAAGTATGAAGTTAACACCAATAATACACATAAAGAGACTCATTAATCAGATATAAAGTAATTAATAGGCCTCTGTCAGAATTCATTACTGTTAAATTGTGGTTTTGTTCTCTAGCACTGGTAAAACTAAAAGTATATCTATGTAAATAAATGTGTAGTTAATTCACATACCTGCATAATTTATAATGTATTGGCATGTTCTTCTTAGAATTCAACTAAGTATATTATGAGAATATTTTTCAAATATATAAATCATTTTATAAATCACATTAATCAGAAAAAAATTTTCTGATAGTATAATAGAAACTGTAACCAGATAGGTGCCTGTCTGGAGGTTCTGGCAGGGTAGCACAGCTACTCATATACTCTTGACTAAAGAATTATCACCCTTCTCTATGGAGCAAAGGTCATTCTCTAATTTAGTGCAGCTTTGGGAGGCATGCACAGGGAGTAGTGGGAGAAGAAGGGGAAGCATGCCTAGCCAGTCAGTTCAGCCAAATCAGCACTGGTGATTAATGGGTTGAGCAATGTCACAATGAGATTGCTGTCACATCCCAAAATCAAATAAGATGACAGTTTATACAAGTAAATATTTTCATTGTACATTCTCATTTTTCATATTAGTCCTTCAAAAGCTTATTGTTTTAGACTGACTTTAACTTATTTAAAGTAATAATAACTGTATTTATAATTAAAAATAAGATTTGTGATTATTTCAATTCAACTTAAGTTCCTTTTTTTTTTTTTTTTTTTTTTTTTGAGGTAGGGTCTCACTCTAGGCCAGGCTGACTTAGAAGTCTCAGGGTAGCCTTGAACTCATGATGATACTCCTAGCTCTACCTCCTAGGTGCAGGGATTAAAGGTATATGCCACCATGCCTGGCTTACTTAGTTCCTGATTTTTAGCTAGGCCTCTTGTTTCTGGGTGGAGGGAAATCGTTCAAGGAATCTCTTTCATCCACACTAACAAATCAGATACAGGTAACTAAGCCTATTCGGACTCCCTTTTCCAAATCAGACTGATAGCAAACAAACTTTCACAGCCAATTCAGTTGTGAGGCCTTATCATGTAGTGGAAGCATCCTGGGTCCCGTGAACCAGAGAGTTTAGAGGTTAATGATTAGCAAACTTACAGCCCTAAAGCCAAAAATTCTGAACTCGCACATTGGATTTATAGTAATAGGTTTCTATGTTTCAATGCCTTGGCCTAACTCACAATTAGGCCAAAATTTGGGAGTGGGAAATATGGAATTTTTTTAAAGACTATTATCTCCTTAATTTAAGCATTACAAGGCATAATAATAATGTTATAACTAGATACTAAAAACACAAATATCATGTGAACTTTAGCCTCAAGATGTTTAGGGCATACTGGAAGAAACAAATGCTACTAAAACATAGTGTTTTTTGTTTGTTTTTAAACTAGAAATACATAAAATTGAGTGACCTCAGAGAAGGAAAGAATTTTGATCAGCAAATGAAAGGTAGGAAGAAAGGAGAAGAGCTAACAAACGCCTTACCAAAGCATGATATTTGACTTGTATTTCAAAATGATGAATACAATTTTTAAGCAAGTAACAAAAGTCCATTTTAATGGAAAAACAATTGAGAGATAACATAAAACAGACATTGACTGAAACATATACAAGAGGTAAGGAGGGTGGAGGAGTAATGGTGGAACTGAGGGAAAGAGATATAGCCAAATAAAAGGGTCTATTTTGGAAAATGCAATAGAATTTACCAGCTAACGAAGCAGAAGTGTTCACATATTACCTAGCTAAGTCTTGATTGATTGATGTTTATTTTGAGATAGCATCTCATTTATAGTTCAAACTGGCCCAGTCTGACCTCACATTCTCCACTTTCCAGACCCTGCTTGCCAAGTGTATAGACTCTCTCATCCAAACAATGGCATAGTTTAACAGTGGTAAGAGTATGTTAAAAACCACTAAATTAGAGGAAACAGTTAATGAAAATTATTACTGCAAAGCAATCAAAGAGGAGACAATAAAGGTGTGTTTTGATTTCCTCAATATCTATCATTTAGAAATTCAGTTCAGGTTCTCAGGAAGGAGGATTTTGCCTGGCCAAAGTGCAGTGTTGCCTTCATGGGTGGTCAAATGGAACCTCTGAACAAAATAACTGAAGGAACAGCATGGGTGGAACTACCCTTCATGAACGGGGAAGAACACTACCAGCAAAAACAATTCTGTCATAAGAGAGGCATTAATACAGAATAAGTATGTAGAAAGCATAAATTCTAGAGAGTGGATGGTTAGTATAAAACAATTTGTGAACCAATATCCATAAAAGAAGGGTGGCATAGTAATGATGCAGTAAGAAAGAATAAAAGTCAGATTGCAGAAAATTCTGGAAAGCTTAAAAAAAAATGAAGGCTACAAGTATAGACTTTCATGAGACTTCCACAAGGTAATGGTTGTTAAAACAGGACATGGAAGAATTCAAAACTAAGAAAAGTAACCATCCTCTAATATTTCTAAAGGTCAAAGTTGTTGCACATTTATGAAATAATCAGCTGTTAAACTGACAATGGAAACTAAGTTTATAGTAGGAATATAACTAAATCTCTACAAATGAGAGCATATGCATATGCATAATCCATCATCTCTTCCTCCCACTGGGGAGGCAGAGGTAGGAGGATCAATTGCTATGAGTTCAAGGCCAGCCTGAGACTACATAGTGAATTCTAGGTCAGCCTGGGAGAGAGTGGGACCCTACCTTGAAAAAACAAAATCAAAACCAACAAAAGAAAACTCTTGGGGTGGAAGAGATGGTTCATCTTAAAAGGCAGTTCTTATAAACAAACCCTCATTTCTTGACCTAGAAGCTGAGGGAGTGGAGTCATTCCATAATTATGGTCCACTTTAAGTAGTATTTATTTATTTATTTATTTAATTTAAGGCAATATCTCAATCTAATTCAGGCTGACCTAGAATTTCCTATGTAGTCTCAGGCTGGCCTCAAACTCACAGTTGATCCTCCTACTTTGGCCTCCTGGCGGGATTAAAGGTGTGTTCAACCTTTAATCCGGCTATTTTGATTCTTGAAATCAAGTGACTGTAAAGTGTGGAAGCTCCCAACTTGGCAGCCTTTCTTTTCCCAACAGACATGTAGACCTCTCAGTGCCTTTGTGAACCTAGACAGAGCCATAGGGACCAGCTCTGGGGTTTCAGCCCTGTCGGGAGTGGCTGGGGGGTAACTGCTGCTTTTATTGTAAATTGTTAATAAAGTGTGAGGGTGTGTTTAGAATCTGGACAATTTCACCCTAAAATATATTATAAGTTGGTCAGAAGACTTAGGAATACAGTATTAAGTTGGTAAAACTAAAAAAAAAAAAAAAAAAAAATCAATATATGTCAAAATTACCAGGATTTGAAAGCTCCCAAGGCTATGGAAATCCTGTCTTTGAAAAAGAAAGTAGTTTGAAAGATTTCTTTGGCCTTTTATCGTGTGTGTGTATAAGACATTAAGCAGAAAATGGAGCAGCAGGAAGACCTCTGAGTCTCCCTCATTCTGCCCTTTGCTAAGCCTCCCCAGGACAGTGTAGAAACGGTATAGTCACCACCTTCCTCCTGTCATGCTACTTCAAAGATGTTCATAGGTGTGCAAAAGAGTGTTCACAGTCCCTATCTTCAAAACAAATAAGCACTTTTATCTTCTCTGATACTTGATGGAAACATAGCTCACTTTAATTTCCTCTTAGCAAGCAAGTAACCTTAATAAATAAGGACCACTGATAATCTGACCCGGCTTCTTCATTTTAATGGAAGTTTTCTTTTTACTTACTATACAGAGGGTATATAGGTTTTCAAAACACTTTATATTATATGAAATTCAAATATATGCCTTTCAGTTTCACAGCAACCTACATAATAATTACAGGTATCTTTTTTGTCAATAGGTCAGCCTGTCATAATAGTATTGGGAGATTTAAGTTGAGAGTGAACTCTGTGGCTTCAGTGTCACAAGGGAATATATACTTGTCCAAAACATAAAAACAAAAAGACCACAAGAATGTCCAAGGTCTGAAGTCAAAATCAGGATGTGCTTTAAATAAAAAAACTACTACTTAATATACAAAACCTATAATGCAGACAGGAATGTAAAATATTTCACTTAGGTTAATAATTCATAATAATAATATTCTAATTCTGTTAACATTGTGAAATCAATTCTATTATGGCTACTAAAAATTTAAAAGCACATTTGTAATTTGAGTTATACTTTTATTAGGTAACACTGATCAAAATATTTTTTAAATGTTAGAAAAAATAAAAATAAATAAAAATAAATAAATAAAAATGTTAGGTAGCTCTAATCAGAAAAATGCACTGATCTGAATAATTCCATCCTTGTTTTAATATTTATCGGAAAGATATAAAGAAATAATAATAAGAAAAATGTTAAATTTACTTGCTACTAGCCTTGTTATTCTGGGATTATAAGATAATATATAACTATGTAAAATAGTGAAATGATTTTAATTATAAGTTTAAAAGAGTCTGCAATAAATTCAACTAAAGATTCTCCTATAAATGTAAAATAATGCAGTGTGCAAATGTAACTTTTACTATTAATTTTATAAATATAAAAATATAACCTAAATATTTTTAGAGAATCATCTTAAGATTTTATGAATACTTCACCAATAGTTGTTTGTTCCCCAAAATAAATATCTTATAGACTAGAAAGATTGCTAAAGAAATGTTTGAAGTAACCTATGAGGAGGATCACATTTATACAATTAAATATTTTTCTTCAGGACTTCTAGTGGGGATTGTTAAACTTTTTATGAATGATATCTAACTAAAAAGAGTGATTATAAACAAACCAATCAGTTACAGCTAAGATAATTCAACTAGAAGTTCCATTACAATGGAAAAAATTACATGCTAATATTCAAAAGCAAGTATATTATAATCAGGAACTGCACCTGAATCAAAATTAAAATTCCTCATTAATCAGACACTCAAAAATTTTAAACAAAATTGCATTACATATGTGTATATATTCTGTATTTAATCCTGTAATATATCAAGTAATTTCTGATTACCATATAAATTTCTGTCAAACTATAATTTAATGGAACACATAATAGATGTAAAAGTGAATATACATGAAAAAGGTTAAATATTTTATTTAAAGATATTTTCTATTTTGAGTTAATGGGAGATTGCTGTTAGAGCTACAGATATGAGTGCTCAGAACAAAGAGAAAGCAATCATCTCTTGCAAATACCTCGCTGACCTTGTGGCATTATCAGCATACTGGAGGCTCCCTGAGTAGTATAAGTAAAATAAAAAACACAGAGCGGCGACAGAAGAGGGAAAGCAGCAGCCAGCAGCAATTACAAATTACATCACACCATTTGCAACTACATTCATAGAAATATGCATAGGTGTGTTTCACACGTGTCCACATACGCATATCTCTACACAAAAGCATAACACGGGAGGGGAAATGTACACGGCTCTCGAAGTGAACATGAATGAATAAACCTGTGAGACTGACATGATACAAAGCAACATGATTAAAAAAAAAAAGATCACTGTACAAATGATAAGAAATTCAGAAAGTCTATTTTTTATACCTTTCTCGTTCTGGTGAATGCAAACTAGAATCTGGTCTCAAGCAGTTGGTACTAGCACTCCTAGCCCTGTCAAGGGAGGGCTGCAGTTCACTAGTGCCAGTGCATTGCATCCAGTGGTAGAAGAGAAAGACAAAGAAAACAAAGAAAGGAAGACCATGTTAGAGAGTAAAGCATAAAATAATGTTCTCTTTACATAAAAGGTAGAATCATTATGATTCAGTTCATAAGGGTGTGAGAGAGCTGACAGCATGGCAGTACGAAATTTTGTTTAGGAAATGAAACTAAACAAATATTATGCTTAAATAGCTTTGCATAATTTTTTTAAAAAAATTATCTCCGACTGGAATATGACACTAAATCACACCTACTTATGAAAAAACCGGATACAGGAAAAGCACTAAAACAAAATGTCTAAAACTTCATTACTAAAAACAGATGCCACACCAAAACAAAATGAGGGACATCAGAGGAGAAGTCATGTGACAGCTCGACTCTTTGGTTCACAACACTAGACAAGGGAAGTGAAAGACATCCTTGCAGATGTTCTTACCGAACTGGTGTCTCATGGGTAAGTCTCAGAACTCTGGAGAAAAAGCATTCCTGCTCAAAGGGAAAGTCCTGTCTAGTCACTGAGCTGGTCTTAGAGTGTGCAGGCAGTACTGAGCTTCACAAATTAAAGTCATACACAAATAAAATGAAATGAAATTAATTGTCATAAATAAAATCAACAAGGAAAACAAGCAAATGACAAACAGAATTCTGACATCTGAATAAACAGATTTCATTTATAGGATTATTGTGGGTATCATAAGTTCTATCATTGAAACAGTTTAGATGCCATTAATTTAATGTTACTTACTGGACATTTAATTCACAGGATAATGTAAATGCTTCATAAAATGTCTCTTTTATATTTTCAGTAGGCACACATTGGGTTAGTTTACCTGTAGATATCCCAGTGAGAGTTGCTCTGGAATAAAGGCATCTTGGGTGGCAATGTTTTAGAGTACCTAACAAGATGTCTGGAAGATTGCAACACAAACATGCAGGAAACAGAAAATGAACAATATGAAGTAAATTTAACTAGAACATTAATAAAGTAAGGAGGTCCCCAAAGCTAGGTAAATGTGTCTATGATATTATTTTTCCTCAGGAAAACCAAAAATTTATAAAAGGTAAAAGGTTTGGAAAAGGGACTAGACTGACATAAAGAAAGAGCAACAACCCCTCTCCCCACCCCAGAAGTGATTTCATAGCAGGAAATTCAGTTTTTGGATCTACTTCCAATCATAGGTAACATTTAACATTGGAAATTGGCTGTAAACTAGAATATGAACTTTTAAGTAGCAGAAAAATTTACCTGAGGTCACGGGAAACATATTAGAGCTGTTGGACTGCCCTATGAGGGGCAAAGTGAATCGAATCAATTGAATTTTTCTGATAATTTAATGATCTACTTTAGCTGATAATAATCCATTTCAGTTTATATTAAAGTATGCTGGATCAGGAATGATAGATATATTTTCAAAAGACACTAAACATGAAGCACCGTACTACTTAATCATGATTACACTCATGGTCAATTTCAAGGAAATTCTTTAAAGCTTCAGCTTAAAAATGGACCTGAGAACTATTTTATGCCACTGAAAGGAAATAGTCAGCCAGGTTAGCAGTGTCCTCTTTTCAACTCCCAAACTTGGGAAAATAGCTTATTAACAGGGTGCTATAAATCTTTCCAAAGGAATTGCTTCGAAGATGATTCCCAGGAACTTTCTAACAGATGTCTATATGAAATGGTAAGTAAATATTTATTTCATGGCTTTGTTGCTTATTAGCTGAAGCCAGAAAATTCAGGTCAAGAACTTAAGCCTGTTTCTTAAATTGTTTCTACTTATCTATAAGGATTAGGCAGAAAAAAAAAATACATATATATACACATATGTTTATATTTCTATTTATTCTAGGTCACAGGAATGGAGCTACAGCAATTTCTATATAAGAACACTCTCTGAAAAATGTGTTTAAAAGAATGCATTTTATTTTATGATAAACAATTTGTTGGAAATGTATTAACTATTTGAGATGTATCTCTAGTAGTTTAGTTTTTTTTTAGTATTCACGCAGGGGAAGTTTTAATTTTTAAGGTTTCTAACACAAAAACCTTTATCAGTAAAACATATCACATAACCAACTGTGATATTCTGAGAAAAACTAGTTAATTGGAAAATATGAAGTGAAATTGATTGTGGATATGTTTTGCTATTTATTATATTAAACATTATCATTTTCCTTAATGTGTAAAGTGCATACAATCATAGTCATATCATTTAATTACTATCAGAAAACAGAGATAGACTACATTAAATACTTAATAATATGCTTGTTTACTAAGAAATGATTTTATTATGTTTAATGGAGAGTCATAAACACCGATCTTTTAGTTTTAAAAGTATGAATATGATGTGCAGTATTTTTGAAACTTTAGTTGTAATTTCATTACACAAAGTTACCTGGTAATAAATTTCTATAATTTATATAAAAATAAACTATATTATTTATATATCCATAGAAAGTTGTGTTTTTTAAATGTACACATTTTGATATATATTTAGTTAAATATAGATAAAAAGTCTTTTCCAAGTACATGTTCACAAATACAGAAGAAACTGGATAAAATCTAGGCGTACATATTTGGTATCAGCTTTTCTCTGTCTTCATGTCACTTGTCAATAAACATTACTGGATAAAATTCAGAGAAGGTTTTGAAAATTCTGGAATCAAAAGGTAGCTATTACAACCAGGGTTGTAGTATACTTACTAGTCTATGACCAGTTAAAGTATGAGTGTGATGGGATAATTAATGCTACTATAGTTGTAGTTTAAAAACCAGAAAGGAAGCAGGCACAGAAGGTTGCTATGGCATTTACTATGGACAGACACCCTGGCTGGATCTGCCTCAGCTGACCATCCACCTCTTTCACATAATGCATATGAATATAATGAACTACTTATATCAGGACCTGCAAATTCAGTATTCAGATTTGATCTCTGCAACAAATAAGCTATTCTGAGTTCAGAATTATTAGCCATGCATTAAATATTAAGGATAAGATTATAGAAAAAACGCAACTAATAGTATACTGTATTTTGCAAACTGATATTTCACCTTTGGAAATACAAAATAAGGAGATTAAAAAAGTATTTTTTATTTATTCTACTGTAATGAATATCCCTTAAATAAACATTGAGTGTTAGGAACAAACCAAGTACCTTAAGTAAATATAAAGGTGGATGGGAGTGTCTTTTTAATAGTTGTAGTTGCATGAACAAATATAGGATAAAATTTACAAAATTGGTAAACAATTCATTTCCCCTTAGTAATGATATGCCTGGAAGAACAGCTAATAACAAACTTGGTCAATTTAGTGTAAGAAATAATTTAAGAGGATTAAACATATTTATAGTTTTATATTTTATCATCAGTTGCAAAACTAATATTTCCTTCTTTTCTCCTGCAGCATGACAAAATGAAGTCATTAGTAGTTAGCATTTAAGTAGGCTTAGACATGTAAAATTTTTAAATAATCTTTGTTAATCCAGTCATATTTGCATTCCTGACCAGGTTCTGCATAGTCACCATGGATCCTGCATTTTTCTCTGCATCCCAGGATGGTTTTATACTTCCTCCTTTCTACAAGGTAAAATATTTGGAATAGTCTCTGTCTATTTCACTGTTTTATTACCTCCTCACTTTATATTAATTTCAATTGAAAATAAATATTAACAAACTAATTGGTAAGAAGTTTTGGGGGCAGGTTTGGCATTTAAGATATGAGACAATACAAAACCTTGAGCTCTAAACCCTACGTTATAGGAGAATATTACATCCTGTTTCTCCTAATCTCTAAAGAAGTACCATAGTGTTGTATGTCTTCATTGGAAAGTTTGTTTTTAAGCATTCCTGACTCATAGGAGTGGGGAAGTAAAGAAAACACCTGAGGGTTGGACACTAAAAATGAGCTGATGAAGATTTTTTTTAATATAAGCAGATAGAACAACATAACAATAAAATACAATAAGAGCAAAAAAAAAAATTAAAGGCTCAGACAAGGAAGGCGTAATCCTGGAAGCAGTAACACTGCCATGCACAGAAGACCTAGATTCTTATGACTAGACAGGCGTGTATGTGTGCATATGTCGAAGGAAGGAGCACACAGTGACCATTCAGAATTTTAACTGCAGAAACTGCTTCATTAGTTTCATGAATATGAAAATGGAGAGGTACACCAGTCTCTGGATATTTTGATATACTGACAGTAATGTTGTCTTCTCAAGTCATTTTTGAATATGTGGGAATTCTTCTTGTGATCGTATCATTAATGGGGAGACGGAAGAATAGTGGAATGGAGTCATCACACAGTCACCATTACCAAATCCTTGTATTTACCTGGTAGTGTGTAGACATTCTGCACTTCGTCCTCGTTTTGCTCTGGGCAGCATAAGAAGCTCGCTGCACAGACAGGATGAGTGGTGAGTGAAACAGATAAATTATGAGGCATTAAATGACGTGGGTTATGCCAATGGTATGCCAATGAAAACATGAAAAGGGAAGAAACCAGATCATCTGCACTAGCATATATGCTTGAGGTTAAATAAAAAAAAATAAACATGACAGCATTTGAAAATGAAACAATAAAGTACAAACATTATGGTCCAAGTCCTAGCTGTTGCTGATCAGCTGACCTTGTAAAATTATTTTATACAATATAAAAATAAAACAAAAACAACTTTTCCCCAAATAAGGTATACCAATATAGGTAAAAGTACAGCCATCTGTTCAATCAAAATTTGTAAGTTTGATCTTCAGATATTTATAGGAACTAGGATTTTTATTTCATTTCAGTTACTTATTGCATGATCATTTCCTTGGCTTCTGAGCCACTTAAAAGGTAGTGTTTTTCATGTCCAGCTAAGAATGTATATGATTAAGATTTTTATTTTAAAATTTATGTCTTTATGTAAGCAAATTTACTTCCATATGTTAATTACCTTGGCCAAGTAGCCTATTAACTCCACTCACTGAAACTCACAAAGTACTTAAATGATAAAAGCCTTTATTCAACTCAGTTCAGTTGAGCAGTTTGGAATCCAGTTCCTCAGACCAATTCCCTGTCCCATTCCCCAATGTGATTCCCAATTGAAGTTCATAATAATGATTTCCAATATCAGTATGATAACTAGCTTGGTCTCCATTCCCCTAGCCCATCATATCAATCATTCCTCATCACTATCCTTTATCTGCTCCTCTCTGAATGCTTCCGAACTTCTAAACACCAAAACCGAGCATCAACAAGGTAGGGATTATGAAACTTAAAAGTCAGCCTCTGCAATTAGGCTAATACAGCATAGGAAGGTCATTGCTTTGACATACAGAAAAATAGGTTCATAGTAGAGATGTATATTAACTAGATTCACGAAACATCTGTTCATAATAAAGTACAGTATTAGTGCTCATATCCATATGGAATCCATCTCAGTATTTTGTATTTAACAGACATTCATGAAAGACTTTTAAAAAGTGTAATATAACAAAAACATTATAATTAAAATTCTCACAGAAACTGTAGTGATGTAATAATCTATCAGATAACCAATATTCAAATGTCCAATTTCACAAACAACATAATTTCATAACTACAAGAATAATGTCCAAAATACTGTGACCCATGGGAAAAAAATCTAAGAACACTGCTCATTAGGCGCTCTTCTATAATTTTGGTCAGTATTTAAGTCAATACTGTCTTAATGTGGCTAAATACCAAGCATGACTTTAAGAAAATACACATATTTACACAGTAAATATATTTACTATTTTTATATTTCTATTATTGTAGTGTTCAGTTTTGAGTAACAAAATACTTTAATATAATATGCTGCAATATTTGCATATATTAGAACAGAACAAATAAAAAAGATCATAATGTGGAGACCAGAGCTTGGACAAGTACCTGTCTTGTTCTGATAAGTACTGACTATCCACGTCTCTGGATCTATCCACTGGACTTTGGGAGGCATCATGGTGTCTAGTTGGAGAACGTGACCTTCGCGTTGGATGAATTTCATCTAAGCTCCTAAAGTGATCACAAAAATTCACGTGTCAGAGTATGTCATCCTTCCCCAAATAGCTGACATACTAAGGGGAAGGAACTGACTGTAACTGTCAAACACATAACATGGGTGATGAAGTAGGCATTATACCCAAGCCTATTTTAAGTGGTGAGTTATATTTTTCCAACTTTGTTTTATATCTCTATCAAAAAGAGCCATAGTTTTCATGTATATAAGTAATTTGCAGAAGAACATTCAGGGTAAAATGAAACAAAGCACTATATGATAGATGGTTTATCTATCTCTACCAGCATTTAAACTGACTCCAAGATGCAATACTGATCGTGTCTCTTTAGCTGTCTTTAGAAAATTTTTGTGTTTTTAATTTTTTTTTTGGCAAGCAATTGGTACACAGCCTCTGACTTCTTTTATCCTTTAAAAAAAATATTTATTTGGGCTGGAGAGATGGCTTAGCAGCTACGGTGCCTGCCTGCTAAGCCTAAGAACGCTGGTACCAATGTCCAGCGGTTCCAATCTCCAGGTCCCACGTTTAGCCAGATGCAAAGTGAGGCAAGGGCGCAATGCCACATTTGCCCACAAGGGGGTGCACACATCTGGATTTCGTTCACAGCAGCTGAAAGACTGCTGGCGCGCCCATCTCTGTCTCCCTCTCCCTCTCTGTCTATCTCTCTCTGTCTCTCTGTCCAAAAATAAATAAAAAATAATTAAAAAATTTAAAAAATATTTATTTATGAGAGAGGGAGAATGAGAGAGAGAAAATGGGCATTCCAGGGCCTCTACCCACTGCAAATAATCTCCAGATGCATGTGCCACAGTGTGTATCTGGCTTACGTGGGTTCTGGGGAATCAAATCTGGGTCCTTAGGCTTTGCAGGTAAGTGCCTGAACCACTAAGCCATTTCTCTAGCCCTTGCTGATTTATTTTCTTACAAAAGGCAAGATGCCTACAACTCAATTGACCAAACCATTACTTCATGGCAGCTTATGGAAATACATTGAATTATAACTTTAAAAAAATATTTATTTATTTGCAAGCAAAGAGAGAGAGATAGAAGAGAGGCAGACACAGAGAGAATTGGCATGCCAGGACCTCTAGCCACTGCAAATGAATTCCAGATGCATGTGCCACTCCTGCATCTGGCTCACGTGGGTCCTAGAGATTTGAACTGGATCCTTTGGCTTTGCAGGCAAATGCCTTAATGGCCAAGCCATTTCTCCAGCCCTGTATTATCACTCTTTAAAAAGTACGGTAAGGGACACTAAGTACATTCCAAGCTTACCTCTGTAATGGCACATTTGGTAAACGTGAACGCGGCCTTCCCTGATCACCGCCGCGATGAGGAGATACTGAACGTGAACGATGATGTGTGGTTCTTTGCTGCTCCGGCACTGTTAGTGTTGTAGATTTACTTTCTCTAGCACTAAATCTATAACCCACTGCCAAGAATATGGGCAAGAATTTGTCAGTATTCTTTATGATGCAGACACAAATTCGGAAATATGAAATCATATCAAAGCAGCCAATCACCCGTTACTACTAAATGCCATGCAATCAGTATTATTAGCCTGACCTTCAAAAGCATTAAGTGTACATACATAGTGTGAGATATGCATGCATAAAAACAAGATACAGTTTGCTCAAAGTTCCCATGGCGATAATAAGCATGAGCATGATGGTTGATGCCACAGACATTAAGATGAGTTAAGACTCCAACTTAAAGAATGATTGAGTTAGTGACTTCTCAGCAACATAAAACAAGCACGGTGATAGAAATGGTGGCATTGATATAAAAGCCAACCCTTGGAAATTTAAATTAATAACTTAGTTGAACTGTTCTAAAGGATAAATTATTTAGTTGGAATAAATGGGAGTCATTAACTAAAAACTGAAAGTCAGAAATTTTACTCAAAAAAATGAAAGTATTTTCTGATTTTAGTACTTATTTTAATTAATAGAAGAGTGGATCTTTAGTATTATAAACAATGATCATAAAATTTGCAAATTATAAATAAGGATACTGCAATCTTCAAATGTGCATAGTTCATGAATGAGAGGCAGAAAAACTAACCTTATTAAAATTTCAGATCTACTCTGGGCACCTAAACCTATTCTAGCATTTTGTTAACTTAGAATAATTGAATGAATGCAGTTATACTAATCACAAGTAAAAACAAATTCTGATGGTCACTTCTCCTTTGAGATAAGAAGATATATGTTATCTCTGGGTTGATCAAAATAAAATAGTAATCTCAAATACATAGTAAAATTTAGAGGGTGATTTTTTATTTATTCCCTCAATGACCATTGTTTTCTATTAGTATGGAAAACACAAAAAAAAAAAAATGTAAGGTGAAAGGAAATAATAGGTCTGTTTGCAAATACATTAAATGTACATGAACCATGAACACATTACCTAACTGGGAAACACAAAGTGTTGCTTAATTTTTATTTTGTAATTCTTGCTTTATTTTAAAAATATGCCATAAAACATCAATTATGAAGGCAGATTAATAATCTGACTAATAATAATATGACTCTATCACCTATAACTTAGATGACTCTAAAGTTTGAGTATGGCCTTTAAGGGTTTTCATGACGTACAATTTTAAAACATTGAACCAAAGAAGCTCAACCTTTGTTCTTGCTCTAGAAACATCACTATAATGATCAAAATGATAACCGTAAACAGTATAAATCCTCACTATATACTTTAACTTTAGTTTATCAAATACTATCAATTAAAATATTATTTTGACTTTTGTTAAGTTTTTGAGGTTGAAATGTATAAACTGTACTACTAAATTGAGAAAGATAATTAACATGTAATGAATATACTTCATAACTCATTATTTTAAGTGAAAATTTTATAATTAAATTCAAAGTACAAATTACAATCTTGTATTACCATTTTGAATCAATTAAAATTTAGGGGATGCCAATATTGAATTAGAAGAATGTGCCATTTCAGGATTTCAATAAATATTCAAGATATGTAAACAGATCCTATATAATCATTATAAAGTAAATATTAAAGCACTTTGGTATTTTGATATTTTTCCTATACTCTTTGCATTATATATCTTGGAAATTAAGGCCTTTTTAAAATACCATTTTCAAGAAAGGACTTTAGGGAAAACAAGTATTATCTCAAAGGATTATATATTTTAAAAAACTGTTTAATATTACTTGTCTCAGAATGTACATGAAATTTCTGAATTGTACAGAGAGTATATTGAAGGTAATGCACATTAATTTCATGAATCAAAGTCATTATGAATGTGTTTATGTGCTGTAACATGCAAAGATTTACAGTCAAACTTTATGCTAAGCGATTACATATGAGTATTCATTACTGGTTTTTTTTTTTTTTTTTTTACAATCAGTTGGTTTTCTGATCATTTAATTTATCATTGACAAATGTACTTCTCCTCCAAAACCATAAATAAGAGGAAATGACACTGTTTATCTTACTGTTTTACTTGACTCAGAATTAGAAATTAGATACACTCTTCCCATTTTCTGAATTAGTCATAATGCTAAAAAAAGTTGAGTTGACAGATACCACACTTCACAAAAAAGTATTTTAAAAGATAAAATTACTCAGACTGGAGAGTTGGCTTATTGGTTAAGGCATTTATCTGTAAAGCCAAAGGACCTCGGTTCAATTCCCCAGAACCCACGAAAGCCAGATGCACTAGGGGGCACATGCATGTGGAGTTCATTTGCAGTGGCTAGAGGCCTTGGCGTGCCCATTCTCTCTCTTTCTGCCTCTTTCTCTCAAATAAATAAAAAAAAGATGAAATTATTCATTTAAAATAACAAGAGTATAGCTGTATAGTTAATACATATAACAGTACTAAAAAAGAAAATGCTAGATTTGTCTGCCATAGAACATTTAAGTTAAGCTTTTGAGCTTCTTCCATTACATTAATTTTACTTACATTAATTTTATCATCATACTGGATGCTAGGAAAAAAGCAATTTTATCATAACCCTTAAAACCATAGTAGACAGCACTGTGTTCAATAACTTAATCTCTTTCTTCATTATAACTTACTGCCTTTTTTTATAAGAGGCTCATCTTTTCTTTCTGTTTAAAAGGTGTTATATGATATTGCTTTTCTTTATTGGACTGTATTTGTCCTTTGTATGTTTGGATGGTATGTGTACATATCATTTCATAATGAATGCCACAATTCATGTTGATTTCTCAGAAGCTGATTTTCATATTATATCTCCAAGAGAGGAAAAAGAGAGTAATAATTTTAATAAATGTGTATATAGCTGGCTATACATTCATCCCATGTGTCACTATAAAAATATCAAGTTTCAGATGAATAAAAGTGAGACCCATCCATAGAAGCAAATTTAATTTTCATAAGTTGGTAATAAAGTTAAGGCTAATTAATGGACAAGAGTATTTATACTTCCTTAGCAGTGATCATGTCAATCTACAAATTTAAATAAATCAATGAATTAAAATTTATAATCCCTTAGCCATTCAATGCAATTAAAATATATTACATTTTATATACAACTTTTTTGGATAGTGGAAGTGCTATTATCTTTAAGAAATAAAAACAACAAACAGGGGCTGGAGAGATGGCTTAGTGGTTAAACGCTTGCCTATTAAGCCTAAGGATCCCAGTTCAAGGCTCTATTCTCCAGGACCCACGTAAGCCAGATGCACAAGGGGGCATATGCATCTGGAGTTCGTTTGTGTGCCCATTCTCTCTCTCTACCTGCCTCTTTCTGTATCTCTCTCTCAAATAAATAAATAAAAATATAAAATATTTAAAAAAACAACAAACAGAAAATGCTATCCATTATTATTCAAAAGTACCTCACATATATTCCAGTATTAAGGAGTGATCTCTAAGTATAGGTATTAACAGCAGTTGCTACTTTCATGCATAATTATTTTCTGGGAATGATAAAGAATAATTAAGATTTCAATTGTCCAAAAATTTACCCTATTTTTAATGAAATTGTATGTGTTTGTCAAAATAGTGAACTTTGTCACTTTTGCAAAATCTCTCAATTTTACCAAAATCACAGCCTCGAATGACACGCATCCCTGGCTGAGAGAGTGCATAACCAAGAGGACAATACCTATAAACTACTGGTTTAATGAAACTCCTTTGACTATTCACCCTTATATATCTTGGGATTCTCTTTTCATTCTCATTTGAACAGTTTTTTCCCCCTCATATTAGTTAAACAAGGAAATTGTACAGCACTAACACAAAACATAAACCATTGTTACTACATTTTAAATAATTTCCTTACAACTGTCAGTTGAGAAATGTAAATCTGAACAGTAAGATGTCACAAAATTTTGTCAACTTACACGAAGACAAAACAACATAGACGTCAAAGAAATTCAACTCTTTCTAGTGCATTTTCTAATTTTAAAACATACACATACATTGTAGGTTTAATCAGTGGTGAACACATCACAAAAGCATTAAAAGCTATAGCCATGCCACATGCAATTTGAAACCCTGCCATGCACCTTTCTCAGTATATTCCATGGAAGGCTACAATATTTCAAGAAATGGAGGAAGGAAAAATCATAGAAATACAATATAAAACACAGGAGAATGAATTTTATGAAATAAAATTAACCATATCATTTCAAAACAAAATTCATATTTTTCACTGATGCTCAAAGCATCGTGAAATGATTTTGGTTTCACCTTTGGGGACATGCTTCTAAGAAAGAAACTTACTGAATTCAGGAAATAGAGATGGGGATTGATATATACTAATCCATTTTTTACTTCTTTGAAAATTTTAGACACAAGTCACCATGGAATAACATAATACTGATTTTTTTCTGCACTATAGACTGCCAGCTTGGTATTCTGAAGTCTAGAAGTTGACAGCGAAAACAAGCAGGGGAGGAGCAGAAGCAGAGCCACTCTCTTCAACCACGCACCTGGAGGAACTACTCCAATACCATCATCAACCTCATAATCAGAGATGTCACTATCACTGATTCGCTGAGATCCTGCACAAACGTAAGGCAAACAGATACCTCTGTGTCTGGTTGGTTTGCGAAATGAAAAGGACCCGGTCGATTGCTTTTAATCTAATGAACATTGTGACCCAATAATTGTGAATAAGAATACAAAGTAAACAGTGATTTTTAAACAAATTAATAGTTTTCAGAAGTGTAATATTACACTGAAGAGAGAACAAAAATAAACGGGCATTAGAGAGTAAGGTTTTGATTGCTGAGATTATTTTTCAATTAAAATTCCATATCAAATGCCTATAGGAAAGTGTGTACACTAACCACACAACTAAGTGACCATTTGGGAAGGAGAATGGGGTTGTGCGGGCGGGTTCAAAACATGTCTGGACTCAAGGCTCCAGAGAGCTTACTGTGCTTAAAACACATTAGGTTTATTGATAAACTATTAATATTTATTAGCATTACATGCAATTGCACATTAATTTTAAATAATTGATTCATTTGGAAGTAATAGCATAAAATGTTCAATTTTAAGGAAAAAATGATTTCAAATTACCAAAAGGAGCTTTGTTTCAGCTATTGGGTAACATATTTACTCTTAACTCAAAAATTAATGAATATCTATGGAAAAGTGAATTTTTCTTAAACATCAGATAAATAATAGTAAACTTATATTCCCATATTTAAAGTATATTCTTAGGAAATATAACACTATAAATACCATAGTAGCTTTAAGATTATTAAAACCTTACATGTACCAATCTGACAGTAATGACAAAATATAGTCCAACAGTCTACATCTGAGCAACTCTGGTGCAAGAACTATCATTTTGAGTTCTTTCTGCTTTCAGCTATTATTCTTTATGATTTTAGTGTGGAAATGAAAAAAAAAAAAAAAAAAAAGAAAACCACGGAAGTTTTACTGAGTATCTTTATAGCAATGAATAATTTCCCAATAGTCAGAGTTCCGTAAAATATCCGAAATGTATCTAATTTTCTTGAATTTATGTATCTTGAATGTTAATCTCTACTTAGTGTGACAACATAACTACTTTCTAATAACTAAAACAAATAATAGTTTAACCTACTTTGTAGCTTTTTGCTAGAGCTTTCTCCATGAATGTGTCGCCTTGGCATGAAAGGTGATGGCTGAGGCAGAGGTAGTGAAGATTCATCATGCGTCTGAAGTTTATACCAATGGGGCTCATCGTCTAAAAGTGCTGTTTCCAATTCTATGAGTATCTGAAAAGGCAGTTCTCAATTAAATCCAACACCTTGCCAAACACAATGTGAAAGTTGTCATGATGAATACATATGGCAAAACCCTCAGTGAGCATTTGATTTGAATCGATACATCACCTCTCCAAGGAATTCACTTTCTTCTTCTTGTACTCTTGGTTGATCCCAAACAGTTATTTCCAACATCCTTTCTCTAAAATCTCTACGATGTACATGTGAATAGACAAATGTCTGATTCCATTTGGGTTCAAGGATTTTCTTTACTGTTTTGGTCCTCCTTTTACTTTTATCACTGAAAAAATAAAGATGTTTCATAGATGAGCAAGCAAAACCAAGCATATGCTGCCATCTACTGAGTTACATAGAATATCAGCAATATATTCATTGTTATTGTTTCGATTCTTTTGGTTTATTTTTTTAAAGGTGGTATTGGGGTTCCAATCCAGGGTCTCACACGTGTTATGGAAGTGCTCTTCCACTTAATAATACCCTCAGACACTCTAGACACTATATTTAATTTCTAAAAATCGGAACACACCATAAGTTTTCTTGTACAGAGGATTTCTCCAAATGGAAATATTCCTTCCTGAAGGGAGAATGGAGTCAGGATCAAGAGATCTGGAAGAACTGAAACTTGAAAGTCACACTACCACTCCCCAAGGTTACAGGATTGATAAATTGTGGAGAGGCCAACTTTGACCAATGGTAATTAGCAAATGAAACATTCCCTCCTGGAAGGAGTAAGGAAGCTCAAAGAAAATCAGGAAGTCAACAAGTCTGGGGGCGGGGGGAAAGATTGCAAGATCTTTAAAGATCCCTAAGGCTATACAGAGAGAAAACAACTGCTTTGGGAGAGGACTATCCAGTTGAGCTGCTTGCAAATCGTTTAATGTGCTCCAGACTCTCCAACCAACCAAGCTGTCTGCAGACTGTGCAGTATGCGCCAGAGATGCAGTTTCTCTCAGTCAAAGCCTATACTAGCATGGACTTAAACGTTGCAGCTGACTTAGGGTCTCCGTGGTCTGTAAGTAAGCCCTCCAGCCCCAGAAGCTGAGGGAAGACCACCCCTGTGGGTAATCCCTACAAAGGTGCTCCACCTAAAAGGATATGGTGATGTAGTCATCAAGTATGGGATGAGACTTCTTGGTGATTTGGTTTCTATAGGGTCTCCATTGCTGTTGTAAGCAACCCTCACCCTGCTACATAAAGTACCTCCGATCAACTCATTGGTTTACCAAAACTGGCTTTAGTGCAATCATACTTTGGTTTGTCATCTGTGCCCTATCAGGGTGAATAGACATGTGCTTGCATCACTCCAGTGGAAAAGCTTCCTGTAACAAGTTTAATAATATTCTCATTTCATTTACAATGTAAACACTGGTTATAACTTTAGGTATACATCAATGCTTATTCCTAATTGTACGTCTACTAAAGGACATACTTAAAATTAGCACAATGTTTTCAAATAAAAGGCTAGAGGGATCTTTTTAAGGAATAATGAATGTAGTTTACTTTCTGAGAAAAAATATATATATTTATACAACTTATAGCTCCCAAAGAAGATATTCTACCTTTCCCTTTAATATAAATTTTGGCAAACTTTTTCAAAACTCATTCACTACCTTCTATCTGGAAGAAAATACATTTTCACATAAGGGTTCCTGGGACGCCCATCTACTCTAGGGGGGAGGTCTGTTGCTTGTAGAACATTTACAATCAGCTGATGTCCCACTTTATCATACCAGAGCTTCACCTAGGAGCAATGTAGAAAGGAATTGTTATCATAATTATGTTCAAGGGAAAACATTTTAACTGTATTCTAATGGAACTGCAGATATTACTTCTATGCATAATCACTAAAAAGTTAACTTTTCTATTTAGGCATTTTAATTGAGACTTAGAAATGGCAAACATGCAGCATTACATCTTGTACTATGGATATAAAACACTAAAATTATTATTATTATTATTATTATTATTATTAATATTATTGGAGAGAGGCACAGAGAGAAACAGAGAGAGGGCGAGGAAGACAGAGATGGGCTTGCCAGCAGCCTCTCAGCTGCTGCGAACGAAATCCAGATGTGTGCGCCCCCTTGTGGTCAAGTGTGGCATTGTGCCCTTGCATCACTGCATCTGGCTAAACGTGGGACCTGGAGATTGGAACTGCTGGAGATTGGAACCAGCGTTCTTTAGGCTTCGGAGGCAGGCGCCTTAACCGCTAAGCCATCTCTCCAGCCCTAACATTATTTTTTGAGTTCAGGAATACTGAAATGATTAAATGTTTCAATGTTCAAGATAGAAATTGATGATGATTTAGTATCTTCATTACAGAGTGGCTGAGTACTTTCCAGTGTCACAGGTAGGAGAAATAAGAATTTAAACATTAAGTTACAAGGGGTTCCAAGATATCTATAAAGATATATCACAGGCCCTTTTTACATCAGGCACTGCTGAATTTTCTCATTTAACTTTGATTTTTTTTTTTCTTTTGGGTTAGGGTCTCACTTTAGTCCTGGCAGACCTGAACCTCACTCTAGCTCCAGGCTGGCCTTGAACTCACAATGATTGTCCTACCTCTGCCTCCTGAGTGCTGGGATTAAAGGCTTGCGCCAACATGCCTTTAACTTAACTTTTATCACTTAACTTTTTGATTAATCTAGTTAATTATAATAAGGGAAGGAAAAAATAGAGGAAGACTCAATATATAAATGGCAACTTCAAACTACTTAAAGACCATTTGGTATTGCTTTTTTTAAAAAAAAATCTTTGTGTGTGTATATATGATGCATGTTGATGTGTGGGAATGGGTCTGTGTGGGCACAGCACATGTGTGGAGGTCAGAGGACAACCTTGGTTTTCAATCCTCACCTTCTACCTTCTTTGCGGCAGAGTGCTTAGGGTGATTCTCATGTCTCTGTCTCTACTGCTATTGTAGGAGTGCTGGGATAACAGATGTTGACTATTGCCTCTGATGGGTTTTGAGGCTCTGAACTGAGGTGGTCAAGTATTTTATCAACTGTGTCATCTCCCCAGGCTCCCTAATGATACTTCTAATGAAGTTTTCACGATAAAGACAATCAAGAAAACAGCACACTATTACAAAAGACCTAGGAATTGGACTTTAGCATATGCAGCAGAAATGACACATTATAGGTGCTAACTTCAGTTTCTTCCTTTAATCTAGAAGTTACTTTTGACTATGAATGAATACTAAATACATTAACTGGTATGTGTTGGAATGTATTTAAGATTCAAGATAAGTGAATAAACTAATTGCATATGGGATTGGGTTTATCACAGTGAGAAACAGATTAAGGACATGGACTGGTATAAATCCAACTCTCTGTTGGTCAGTGTGTTTTTCATAAAACTAAAGAAAGTTTTAGCCCTTTCAGAAACATAGCTTGGAAAATTAAGTAGCTAACATATATACTCTGAAAACAGATGACAACACAGAAAAAAGAAATACAACAGTTCATAGCAAAGTGTTCCATAAAATAAAAGGAAGAGTTTATACCAAGAAAGATTTGAAAATAATAATGAGTCAACATTTATTACATTTGACCTAGTAAAGTCAAGAAAAAAGTAGAAAAGGCCAACAATAGAAATCCACATATTAACAAAGAATAAAAAAAATCAACCATATATAGAACAATCTGAAGCATTTATTTTTAGTCATTAATACCTATGTCCTCTTTTTTTACTTTAATATAAGAGCTTTTCCTATCAATTAGACAGTTTTGTATCACAAGGTTCCCTGTGTCAGAGAATACACCCATGGTGAGTGAAAAGGTAGTTTTTCTTAGTGATGCCCACAGCTTTCATTGCACAAATAAATGCCATGCCCTACAAAGTTAGAAATTATTTTAAATTTATAATTCTCATGCTCTAGGCTTATACTGTGGTTTAAAGTATGAACATGACTTTCTGAGTCAATTATGTGTGAATAACTATTTACCCAAGAGACCTTTATATACCAACACTTATGGCTATTTAATAACTGCTACCATTTAACAATTAATGTTTAAAGTACCTGGCAATTCGCAAGCATTAATTAAATACTTCTCTTTAAATATATGACTGAAGAGACAGTTGAAGAAATGCAAGACAAAGATGAAACAGATAATGGTGCAAAATGTCTAGGTATTTACTGAATATATCAAGGAAAGCCATGCATGTTTAAAAGATGCAGTTAAACAGAGAGCAAATCCTAGTGGTTCTCAACATGTACAAAAAGGACATACGGAAAGTTGCCCTGGTAGGACTTGTGGGGCATCTTTTAGAGCTCCAGGACTGGTTGGAGAAATAACAGAAATGGAAGGCCTTTCCATCTTTTGAGATTCAAAAGAACTTGAACCTAAAATAAGAAAAATATATATGAAGTAAAATTCTTCACTGTAAAGAATAAATCTTTTACATAAATTGCTAAGTGTATAAAGACACAGTTAATACTACCCATGGTAGAACTAACATTTTTTATAAAATATTTTTGTACTTTGACTGCAGTTCTTAAGCATGAACATTTTTTGTAAAATACTTCTATTCATTTATTTGCAGCTCATAGGGAGAAAGAGAAAGAGAAAGAATGTATGGGCACTCCAGGACCTCTTGCCACTGCAATGGTGTTCCAGATACATGTGCCACTTTGTGCACTTGGCTTTATGTGAATACTGCGGAATCAAACCAGGTGTAATGTTTTGCAAGAAAGCCCCTTTAACACCTGAACCATCTCTCCAGCTCAGAACTGACTTCATGGGGCAACTCCAGAAATTCATTTTATTTTCTTCAGTCAATGCTTTTATATTTAAAATGATATAATATACTCTTGTACCCATTTCTTCATCTGGAAAGAACTTACCCACATTTTTAAATGTCTTTGTTCTATATAGGTTTGCAAACATTCAAATATAGGCACAGACTTCCTGAATTTTTGGCATGGAACATAGTGCCTGTCATGTTAATTAGCATGGCTAATGGATCAGTTATTAAATGCTAGAGCATGAAGACTTGTAGAATATCTAACTTTAGATTTTATCATTGTGTTAAAATCAGGTTTACCATATCTCTTACTTTTCATCTTTCAGATCTTTTAAACTTCTGAGAGTGCTGCTTCTCATCCAATCACCTTCTTATGCAGGAGGCTAGCTCTCCTCCTTGCTACTCAGTGAAGCTGTATCTTTATGATCTTTATGATCTTAGAATATGTCCTGTGACCTCCTCATGTTTAATTAACATCCCTCCACCCACTGGTTTCCATTACCATATCTAACACCATGAAGTGGTAGCATTAAAATTATTCGTCACTAGATCTACTCACGAGGCTACTCGTTAGACCATGCTACTAAAGAATCGTGTATCCTGTTTGTTTTTCCTATTTGAGAAAAGCAGATTCTATGTAGCAGTGGCTGATCTCAGACTTCCATTCCTCCTTTCTCTGCCTCCCAAATGCTAGGATTATAAGCCTGTGCCACAAAACTCAAGTAAAATATTTTTGTAAGGAGCAAATACAACTAGTACTGACACAGTAACCAAGTTCTGAAAAGGTCCTGACTGTTGTAATGAAAAAGCACAATACAATGAGTAAAAGAAGAAAAATTTTAGTACGGAAGAATTTCTTTGAGACACTATGGTTGTAAACTGTTAGTATCAGTGAAGACAGGCTGTCCACTTATCAGTGAAGGAGCCAGTTCTTTTATGTCCAATAACTAAAGCAAACATTACATCTTTACTATCAAATTTAGCTCAATAAATTTTATGATAACCAATAACAACAACAACAAAATCCTATACTCACTGGACTCAAGTGGAGGATGGGAGCTCTCAGGAATCCGGGGGATGTCACTAAAAGAAACAGCATATGGTGAAAATCCCTTTAGGAAAACTACCCAGCCTGAGACAATCACAGATCATTTTATTTCAGTGAGGTGGAAGATCCTCTTGGGTCTTTAGAGATGTAGAAATGGAGGAGAGTTACTCTTTTGGGTAACTAGTAATGTTCATGAATGTCAAACACCACACAAAAAAAACTGCAATAAAAATAAGTTTTTACATATTTTATAGCAAAACATTTCAACATGACAACAATCAGACTAATATTGTGGATCAAATCACCACAATATTTTTACTACCAAAACAGTAGGTTTTGGAAATTAAAAATGTTAAAGGTAATATTTTATTTCATTTAGAAAATCAAAATGACACAGATTTTACAAATCACTAGTATGTTGTACAAACACATCTGAAAGAGTTTACTGAATGGAAAGATGGGAATATGTTTATGATAAAATGAAAGGATGGATATCATGGGCAAAGTTATTAAAATTAAAAGGATGAATTGCTTTGGAAATTAACATGGTTCAAGCTTGCAACAAAAAAGCCAAAAATTTTATATATGTGCATATAATACATACATATAATATATATGCACATATATACCCTTTATAGAGATTGATATCTCTATACTGCAATTCACTAAATATATGATGGTTAGAAAGTGACTTGTGAGAACACCCATTCCTGCCACACTCACAAATTACTCTGCAGAAATATTTAATTTCACCTCAGCTTAATCCATTTTCCACTGCGATCTTAATAATCCTTTAATGTAGACCCCGTGGTGTGTGTATTTTACTGTTTAAGACTATTTTTCACTTCTTGTTCCAAAGATAATTTAGTTTAAATTTAAGTAAACTAATAATGTACAAATATTAATATGACATATTAAAGCAGACTGGAGTTAGCACTAACAGAATTATCAGCATTTTAATTAGCTATTTCTAATCACTTACCTTTTGACCTGACTTTACTTTTTATACTTTTGGTAAGAAATAAGACAAAAACAGTTTTCTTAGTTTGGTTGTCTTCTTGATGACTCATTTTCAATATTTTGTGCAAAATATTTTGTTAATTACCTATGATTTTGGTTTTTACAACTGATAAAACATCTCATGTGGTATATTTTATAAAATATATATTTTCATTTAGGTAGTGATTTATATGTCATTAACATGAACTTATAATTGAGATTAATTTACAATACATAAAACATCTAATTATACCCTGATAACTTGTTTTTAACTCACCTAAGCAGATAGAAATTAATGATTTAAAAAGTCAGGGACTACTACTTTTTATTTGCTATGAATTTTCTAAGAATTTGCTCACCATCATTAAAAAAATAAGAATGTGGAAGTCTGAAATAAATTACTGATTTTGGATTTTATATGTCATTGAAAATGGACTTGTGTGGAAGTTGTTTAAAACAATCTAAAGTGATTTTGAGAAATTTGTGCTAGAATTTTTTAATAATGTTAGAACCAGGTAGTTAGTGTCAGCTTTAATCTGTAATTCAAATCTAATCTGTGCATTCCATACATAGTCCATGATCTTTTACATTTTGGTTATGTGGATTATTACTTTGAAAGAAATTTTTATAACTAAATAATGTTATTCCAGTCCACTTTAAATGTCTGTTGTTTCATAAGTCAATGTAAATGAGTATTTTACTTCATTAATCTGACAGTATTCTATATCATTGCAATATTTATCAATGGGCACAGCTCTTGATTTTAAATTTTAGTTTTAAAACTAGTGATTCATTTCCAATTTACATACCTCTTTTCCATTTTCACATTTACCTCAGCACTAGTACATAAGCCATGTACAATTAGCATAAATTATGTATGACATTATTTTAAAATTCTATGTGAAAATGTATAATAATTTTGCAAATGGCTTTACTGT
Source organism: Orientallactaga sibirica (assembly GCA_036365145.1). Lineage (NCBI taxonomy): Eukaryota > Metazoa > Chordata > Mammalia > Rodentia > Dipodidae > Orientallactaga > Orientallactaga sibirica. The sequence goes on from JAEOAD010000006.1 coordinate 22,307,854, forward strand.
TTTAACTTTAGAGACCACCACTTAAAATCAGTTCTACTCTTATATATTTATTAGTTTTAGAGTTTTATATGTTAATATTATTCTTTGCTACATACTTAAATATTTTCACTTATTTTACATGAATGCTACTATGTTTTCTTGTAGGTTTTATACATTGACATATATTCATGAAAATGATAAAAATTAAAGGTATTAATTTTCCAACATAATAACGTCTTGAGCTATTGAGTCTGAAAATTCTTGGAAAACAGAAAGAAAATTTTATTTCCAAGAATAAATTGAAACAGTAAGCTAACTATAATAGCATGGTTAAAATGCCTTCTAAAAATCATAGATAGGCAATGTGAAGATTTACTTTACACTTCGTGTGTTTGCTAGAAAAAGCTAACACTGTGGGGAACTTCAGACAGATACAAGATATTCCACTGTCTTTACATAATCTACTGATGGTAAAAACTGAGGTTTTATAAATATACCAGTTATTATCGGCAATTTAAACACAAATATATTTAAGAGTTCATGCTTGCTTTTAAAAACTAGAACCACTCTTTGATGAGAATTTATAAAATATTCTGAAATTTGTTTAAAATAAATGTTCATTTAGGTATTTAAAATCATTAATATTTTAAGTATCACATGAAGATGAGTTGGCTGGTGACTAACAGAAAGGAAATAGACTACATTTTAAGGTAGAATTATTAAAAAAAAATAAGTAATTCTACACTAAAATAAGTTATATTTCACTTGTGAAAATGCATATCAACATTTTTGTTATTATAATTGGAATATTGTGGAGCATTTAAGATGTAGGAATCAAAATTTATTATTCTACTTTCAAAATTTAAGAAAAAAATTTAAAGCCTAATATATATGCCCAAATAGAGAAAAAAAAAAAAAAACTATCCATGTTGACATGTATTGTATGAATGTATAAACTTGTTTTTAACCTTGCTAATAACATGTAATTTACTAAACTTAAGAAGTAAGTTTTTTTAGCCTTACCCAATAGGCCTTGAAACAATAATTTCAACTTGAGGTTCTGATTTTGATTCTAAAATAATGTTGTAAACTTCTTCATTTGTAGCTCCCGGCAGGGGTTTACCATTCCATTCTAGAACTTCATCCCCTTGAATTTAAAAAAAAGGGTATTTTTTACCTTATATATTCTGTTTATTTTTCTTATCTTTTCTCTTTTTTAACAAAGAAATGCAAAACATACAAAGAGTTTAATTTTCAAGGCTCTGCTCTCAAAAGCAAAATGATTGTCATATAATGTCAAGTTAATGGTTCTTCTAACCACCTTTACTCTTTTCTTTGTTCTTCCTCCCCAAATATCACTGAAAACAGACCAATATAAAACTGCCTATATCTTCTGAGATACACGAGAAATAATATAAAAAATAATCTCATGCTATGGAATGGAAATTAGCACAGCTTATTTGGAAATATTAAAAATAAACATTAGCAACATGCCCTCGATAAAATTAATGTAGGTGCTTCTTGTATGTGAACGTTTCTTATTACAATGACCACAAATCCTGTTTTAAGTTAAAAAAAAAAAAACAGCAATTCACATTTTCTAGATGAATTTTCCAATTCTAAATCATGCTTCTTTGTCTTCTCCAGATGCACAACAGAATAAAAATGCATGGAAATATTTGGATTCATACCCAGAGGGCAATACAGGTAGCTGTGGCAGTTACAAAGCAAGCAGATGTAAAAATTGTTGCATGACAGTTAACCCACTTCCAGATGTTCAAAACACATACATTCTATATGTAGCATATAGTGAATATTAAAATACAGATAGAAAATATTTAAAATATTGATACAGTGCTGAACAGTTTGTGAAATCACCCAAATTAATGAGAAAAAGTGATATGATACCCCACGGAAAAATGTATAGAGCAAAGACTTATACTTATTTAAACTAGACCTTTTAAAGTACAGATCATTCAGAAGCAGAGACTGATTCTCATAAGTAAGCAGAATAGTGTGAGATCCCAAAGGTCCTCTGTCCAGGACCCTTCAATTCAGGTGACACACGGAGATGGCTTAATAACTCTCATGCTCATATTTACTTAGCTGTTCCTAGTACCTAGAAAATTTAAAGACCTATATGAAAATGTGACTAACTAATATAATTTAATTACACATCTTAAAGCAAGATGCAAATATGAATTGGGGACACATTGTTTTTTATAACAAATGGAGAAAATATTGCTAAGATTAATTTTGTGTGTAAATTTGTGTGTAGTATGAATGCATGTGTAGTTTTGTATGTGTGCAGTACATGTGTGTAGAAGTTAGAGGTCAATACTAAGTGCTCTAAGTGCTAGAATTGAAAGCATGACTTGCCACTCCCAGGTTTTACATGGGTGCAGGAGATCTAAACTCAGGTCTTCATGCTTGCAAAGCAAGTACTTTACCTGCTGAGCCATCTCTCTAGTCCCTACTAGGAAAATTTTAAAGTAATTCTTTTCTTCTAGGAGTTTGTTCCCTTAAAAATACATATCACATTTGTTGCTTTGGTTTGTTAAAATAGCATGATATTATTGGCAATACTTAAATAACTTTTAATAATTTGGCCTAAGCAATCACCTATAAAAAAATTTCAAATAGGCAGTAAGAGTACTTTACTATAAAGAGAATAGAAAATAGTTACATATTTACAACTTATTAGTATAGTAAATATTAAAAAAGACCAAAAAGGGAGGGATAAACATTAATATAATGGTTCAGTATAACATGTAACTTTAATACAAATGTATACAAGTATTTATATATGCATGTATGTATTTATATATATGCTGAGGAAATATTTACAAAATGGTACTTACCCTAATAGTTGCATTTCTATTTTGTTAAGGTTAGTTTTAAACCTTTTATTTTGATTTTAACCAAAAGTGAGTTGCAACTAACATTTTGTAAAAGTAATGTATTAAAAAAAAATCTTATTTTTATAGAAAGCATCCGGTATGCCTAACCTTTAGGAACAAATTAAAAGTAATAAATGTGTTTATTTTCAGTTCAATGATACCTAAACCAAAAAGTGGACCATTGAATACTGCTTACTTAGCTATGGATAATCTCTTCAGGAAAGGATGCAGACAATGAAGGTCCAAAGATACAAACACATCCTCCATCTTTACATTTGGTGGTGGAGAAGTAATACACAAATGAATACAGAAAGTTTAAATATAATAGTAAGTGCAATGAAAGGCATTCCTTTGACAAACAGAAGTAGATCCAGGGGGTACCAAGGGCATAATAATGAGTTAGTGTGGGAAGTCAGAAAGACTGCTGAATTCTGAGCAGTGAAGGGTGGAAAGGATTTCAGTAGGCAGAGGAGATGGACAGCAGGTATGAACCACATCATGTAAGTGGGAACCGTGGACAGACTGACATAGCAGGAGGCCTGGGAATGCTTGTAGGGGATAGAACTACTGAGTTTTGAGTTGAAAAAATGATAAGCAAGTTCTACTGCAGGCCCTTAAATGTATTGTGTTGATGTCCACTTTGAGTTTTAGATGGTTAAATCAAGCAGCATTGAAGAGTATAGATTTGAAGGGCATAAGGGCTGTTCAAAGCTATAGCACAATTCAAATAAGATATACAAATTTGAATAAAGCTCATATGGAAGAAAATAATGGAACCACAGTTGTTTTATAAGGTAATGATATATGTGTGCAAATAGAAAAAAAAAACTAGTGCTTATAATATAAGCATTAGGCTATATGATTGAGTGTACAAAGAAAAAAAATCCTTTATTTTGTTCAAGTGCACCAGTAGTTTGAAGTGGAAAGCATGCCTGTCTGTTTTGTAGATACATTTTTCTTTTGACATTGTAGATTTAATTTCTTAGGCTCTCAGTGAATCATGATAAACAGAACTGACCACTATAAGACATTTTATACAAAACACTTCTCTGACTTCAGAAATCATCTTCCTAAACACAAGAAGAACAAAATCCATTGAAAATTCAGGTTTCTCTGAGTAAAGTTTGCTTACATGAGCCAACTTGGGATTCTCATACATTTTCAGGTTTACTTTTGAGTCATTATATTAAGACTATGCTTGGTGACATAGTTATCCCATTACGTTCTCATTGAATCATTAACTGATCTTATCTTGAAAGATGAGTAGTGAGGGGAGAAAAAAAACTCTAAATTAGAGTCATTTCTATATAAAGTAATAGTATAGCATGTTCCTATACAAACAAAAACACCTGGAATGATTTTTGTATTGATTGTACTACTTGTATTCAATTGTGTAAAATTGTCTTCAATAGTTCTAGAATATTTTTCTAAAGTTTTAAAGAATAAGGTATATAAGTTGAAATACAGACTGAAAAAAGCACTTATTCTATGTGTTCTAGGTTATTTGAATTCCATAACTACAGTTTAGGTTACTGTGTTTTCTTCATAATTGCTTCACAAATCCCTAAGATGACACTCTAACCAAAAACTTTTACTATTCTCTAAGTGAAATCAACTAAAAATGTCAGAATAATTTTACCTAACCTGATAAGTAAATAATTTTCAGACATAGATTTCAAAACGTGTTGCTACTGAGTACATTTAGATATATTCCGTGACTTTACTGTGACATTTAAGGTTATAGAGCAATACAAAGTCACAAATTTCCCTAAATTGGCACTTCTATGTGAGTATAGTTTGTCACATTTAAGTCAGTCAACATATTTTCTTTTCTTTTCTTTTCATTTTTTTGTTTTTGTTTTTCGAAGTAGGATCTCACTCTAGCTCAAGCTGACCTGAAATTCACTATGTAGTCTCAGGGTGTCCTGGAACTCATGGCTATCCTCCTACCTCCGCCTCCCCAGTGCTGTGATTAAAGGTGTGTGCCATCTGCATCAGTCACTATTATGATGGCATGTTATGAATAACAACACACATGTGTGTGTTTGTGCACTAGCACCATTATGAAATACTTTAGTAATTACTCTATATTAAATGTAAAAATCAAATATTATGTTCTTGGAATACTTTTTTCCACAATGTTATTTTGCTTTAATTTTTAAGCACTGCTGCAATATCATGGAGCCATCTAAAAAAATAAATAATCCTTCATAATCTTGTATCTATATGTTTTCCAAAAGGGACTCCTATTCTCATAACCTATTCTTGCAATTAGTGAAAGGGTCTTCCAGGTCAAAGCTGTAACCATACATTAAGTACTTAGTGACAACTCACATGTAACCTGATCACAAAACAAAAGACACAACTCATGTGCAGAAAGCCCATTGTTTAAAATATTATCAAAGAAATCTTACCTGCTCTTAGGTGTCCAACTACATCTGCCAGGCTACCCTTCTTCACTTTGGTGATGAAAGCACCAAGACGTCCTAAGTCAGTCATTTTGCCTCCAACAACCTGAATAATTAACACATTTATAAATTCTCAAGACTCATTCAGAAATATATTAGTTCACAGAATTAACTGCAAATTCTCTTATAAAATTCTTACTCTTCAGTGTGAGGACATAAATGATGTACACTTCTCTTTAAATGAAATTATATTACAGTATTAGGAAATAATTCATTGTATTTGACATGTTCATTTAAGGAAGTTTGTGTACTGACTTTTTACATTGGTGGAATAACAAAGGGCACCGTGATAACTGTTCACACTTAGAAGGTGCAACATGTCCCTACTTACTACCAACCAATGTTTAGCTGCTTAACATGACTGTGCATTTACTTAGCCTTGAAAAATCAAGCCTAATATGTAAGCCTAAATGAAGCTATTGTCCTATTGTCTCCATAAGATTTTAATTTCCTTTGACTGCATTGATAAAATCTACAGGCTCCATTATGCAAAGTGTAATATAAATGTGTCTTCACTGACCATGTGAATGCCTTCCTCATCTTAAATATTCATTTGCATATATCTGAAAACTTCTAAACATTTAACACATTCATCAGGACATTTTACTAAATTGAATATAACTGAACAAAACACCTAAGTTTAATTTTTTACCTGAAGCACAAGGATCAAGGTACCTAAAGATAGGAGTTATATTACTAAATTGATTCTCATTTCTTAGGAACTTACCTATCAATATGGCTAATGAGAATTATTTCACAGCAAGAGAAACTAATAGTAATAATCAATATGATGGCTTTAAATATATGAAGTGAATTTTGTTTTACAGAAATTCAGATAACACCCAGGGCTTCATTCATGTTCAGCAAGGACTCTTCCCCCTAACTTAGTGGCCAATGGTTCCGAAAAGGTCACACACAACTTCAGCACCATCTCTTGATAGTGTTAAAGTGAAATCTTTCAGTATGTCTTTAAGCAACTTAAAACCATGTGGTTTAAAACACAAACATCTACATACATAAGAGATATATGTATGTATTATGTGTGTATATATACATACTTCTCTACAAAACAGAAAACAGCTTTGGTAATCTATCATGTTCTCAAACCTGGTAGAAGATGGTTAGTGTATTTTGAACGATGAATTTTGCATTTATAGTATTACCATGAATACCGTTATTGGAAAAGATTCCTCTAATGTTTCATATTGCTATAAAAATATAATTAAAGGTCCACCTTTTCTAACTTTATTGTTTTCTATTAAAATATTTTCATGTAAAATCACCTTTAGCCTTATGTTAGTAGAAAAATACTTCAGTTTTACTATATTCCTTTGAATTCTCCTAACACAACCCTCAACAACATTAATAAAATAATTTAAAATACTAATTCAGATAAGGCTATTACATGTAAGACAAGTTGTATCTACTGGACGAATTGTACTTTGGAGAGAAAAGGAAGATACTGAAAAGTCACTGTCAGGCATGTTGTGGATACAGCCAGTGATATACTTGACATTGTAGCATCATCTGAAAGCAGAGTACTTACTTTCAGACCCAGGAGTGCACCTGATTCCTTGGGCATCGTTGTTCTTTTGTTAAGAATAACACGTCCAATTAATCGGTCTCCTTCTTTAGATGGTTGCCACGTTACAGGATGCTATTAAAATAGTTTAAACAGTTAAACAAAGATTTTACCCCCTAGTTACATTGTCAAAATGCAGTTTCTTTGGCTAAAGGACACTTGATTTGGAAATCTATTTTTTTCTCCCTGAGGGACTCTTTTCATTGTCTATAATTGTTTTAATTTAGATATAATATATGTGTAAAAAACACTTATATGTTCTAAAAGTAGTTATCAACTAAAGAAAAATTCTAAAAATGATTCAGAAATAGAATTAAAAATTTAAAAATAACTCTGCTTATATCACCATACCTGATCTAAAGCTATATTACTAAGCCACAGTAATAAAAACAACATGGTACTGGCATAAAAACAAAATAATAGACTAACGGAACAGATTCGAGGACCCGGACTTTGACTCAAGTAACTACAGCTACTTGATATGTGACAAAGGCCCTAACAATGTAGACTGGAAAAAGATAGTATCTTCAACAAATGGTGCTGGACAAACTGGATAACCACATGTAGGAAAAATGAAACGACCCACACATCTGGCCATTCACAAAAATCAAATCCAAATTGCTCAAAGACCTTAATATAAGACCAGAAACTCTGCTACTACTGGAAGAAAAAAAATAGGAGGAACTTTCCATGATATAGCAGTGGGAAAAGACTTCCTGAACAAAATCCCAGTAGCTCAGGAAATTAAACAATCACTTAATCAGTGGGATATCATGAAGCCGAAAAGTTTTTTCACAGACAAACATACAATAAGCAGAGCCAATAGACTACCCACAGAATGGGAGAAAATTTTTACTGGCTATACTACTGACAGAGGCCTAATTTCTAGAATTTATGAAGAATTCAAAAACCTAAACAATAAAAAAATCAAACAACCCATTCACAAAATGTTGTAGGGAGTTCTCAGAGGAAGAAATACAAGTGGAAAACACACACTTATGAAAATGTTCAACATCCTTAATCATCAGGGAAATGCAAATTAAAACAACTATGAACATTAAAAACGTCTAATGAAAACAAATGCTGGCAAGGTTGTGGAGAAATATGAACTCTCATTCACTATTGGTAGGAATGTAAGATGGTACAACCACTGTGGAAAGCAATATGGAGACTCCTGAAAAGGTTGACTATAGAATTACCCAAAGACCAGTTATTCCATTACTGGGCATTTACCCTAATCACTCCATGCCTCAGAGAGATTTGCTCAACCATGTTTACAGCTGCTTAATTCATAATAGCTAAGAACTGGAATCAACCCAGATGACCATCATTAGATGAATGGATAACTAATATGTGGTATATCTACACTATGGAATTCTACACAGCAGAAAGGAAAAATGACACAATGAAATTAGAAGAAAAATGGTCAAACCTGAAAAAGATCATCCTCAGCGAACTCACCCAATCACAGAAAGATAATTGTCACATGGTCTCATTCATCTGTGGTTCCTAACCTGAATCAGCCCGAGATGCTGACACACCTAATAAGCATCCCAAGGGCTGGAAAATAGGGAAGGTGGGGCGAGAAGGGAAGGTAAGGATGGTGGGGGATATAAAACTGGACACAAATGGAAATGGCACTGTAACATCCTATATCCTGAAAGACAGACTAAAAGGTTGAACCTACATCAAGTCCTTAGAGGGAACACCTGATTCACAGGGCCCTGGAGAGGGTATGGTGAAGACTAACTTTAAGCTTCTCCTACTTCTCTCTCTACCTCATCTGTCTCTCCTCTCATTCTCTTTTATATTACCTGTCTTTTTCTTCCTCTTTTTCCCTTGGCACTGACCTGTAACTCCCAGTACCAGCATGTTGTTAACATCCACAATGAGCTATTGATCAGAGAGACCTAACAAGGTTTCCCAAAAGAAGACGGACTTCTGTCAGAGTACTTGATGACCCACCAAAGGTTAGTGGTAAGACCCTACTGCCAAAGACACCATATGCTGTTGGTACAGAACATGAAGAGACCTGGCTGGAATCTGGAAGAGAGTCAGTCCCCAGACAGTTAGCTTGTCTAGTGCCAGAAGGTGCTACATGAGCAACTGGGGGAAAATGACCAACAACTGTCCAAGCAACACATGATCTAAGCTTCTCAGCAGCAAACAACCTAATGTGATGCTCACACAAGTGCAATAGTGGCACACAGCCATGGTGGGTAACCAAATGTTCTTGATTTGGCTAACAGATCTGTTCAGTGGAACGGAACCTATAGCTGAAACTGGGAAACAAGTCAGAACCATATCCCAAAAATGAACCTGCTCTCCAAGCTCCCACCAATCGTGGGCTACAAGAGGTGCTACACCTATGAAATTCTCTCTAAAATAATAATGGTCATCCCATTTATCTGGTGCTGACCTCTCTCTCCATTGGAGAATTTTCTTCTCTTTTTCAGATGGACACAGAACCTGAGGAGAGAATCAGCCCATCACACCTCACCAGGGCCCCAGCTGAAACCATAGAATAATGGGGGAAATGAGCAAGAGTGCTGCTTTCTTGATGAACCTGGTACCAACACAAAGGTGAAGGAAATAGACACAGAGAACTCTCAACTCCTACCAAAGCAGAGATCCAGAGACACAGAGGCTCCCTAGACCTCATCACTGATGTAGACCTAAAATGATCCCAACATGGCTCAGGAAAATTCACAGTAGAGGGGGTAGAAAGATTGTTAGAGCCACAAGTTGAGACATTATGCACAGAGATATTGCCTCTTCCTCATAATTGATGGCTACCCCCACAATGCACCACCCACACAATGGTACCAGCATGACTGTATACACACTATCTACATAACTAATAAAAAAGTAACTCTGTTTATTAGTTTGATGAACATTCTTAATCAAATAGTTCTTGAATTTCAAATGGTTTAGAACATATATTTTTGTTTACTTTTCAAATGTGCAAAAGTATGACATATTCAGTGGATGCCAGACTTTGAATTAGTGTATTGCATTAGTAATGTTGCTTTTACTACATTGATGCATTAAATGCATTTTCAGTTAATGGTATTATAGTATTTGCTACTTACCATGGAGTTATCATTATGTAACACTACTGTAACTCAATGAGATCCTGCAATCTCTTTCTCTCTCTCTCCCCCCCCACACACATGAGTCATTATTTAATAAATGCTTTTAATTTTTTGATTTATTCATTTGCACATGTGTGTGTGTGTGTGTGTGTATGTGTGTGTGTGTGTGTGTGTGTGTTGCACAGACTTGATGTGGGTGGCCAGGAAATTGAACCCAGGCCAGCAGGCTTCCCAAGTATTATTGGAAATATTATGATCACTTGGATCTCTCTCCAGAAGTACTTATGCTAGTTTTACACACCAAAACTGTCATAACAACAGATAAGGCCCAGATTTTTAGGGTAGGCCAGACAATATTTAAGCTCATATGTTCTGCATTATAGTTACAGGGTGTGGAAATGTTTCTAGTGCTTCCTCCAGCATCTCAGACTATTTGATACAGAAGTTAGCTTGGTATAAGCAGCGGGTGTCCCACTTAGCTTAACCCACCCAGTAGAATGAATATTATTCTTCTCATCTCTGGGTTTGTCTTTTGAAGATAAAATTATGTGGTTCATCTTTCCCCTAGAGGAATTAAGTGGATGGAAATCTTCTCTGTTTGCCCAATGCTCTATGAATGATATTCAAATGAGAAGAAACCAAAATCATCTTTTCACCACATTTTGTCCTCTCCAAAAGCAACATTTGGTGACCCAGGAAAATGTTACATTACGTTTAATTTTATATAAAAGTGTTATCTCTGAAGAAATTTTTCATATTTCATGTAAAAAAATACTGAATTCCACTGTGGAGTAAGCATTAACATGTGCACGTGTTATTTTTTTTTTTTCAAGGTAGGGTCTCACTCCAGCCCAGGCAGACCTGGAATTAACTATGTCATCTCAAGGTGGCCTCAAACTTATGGCAATCCTCCTACCTCTGCTTCCCAAGGGCTGGGATTAAAGGCATGTGCCACCACACCCAGCTAATATGTGCTCTTACAATTAAAGTTGATGCCTACCAACTTAGTAATTAGATGTTACAGGGCTAGAACTGCTTTGCTAGCATAGGTAACAGTTCTAATGTTTTTCAATACAATCAGAAAGTTTTAATACAATAAAACTTGGTAAACAATACTGTTAACTAATTCTGAGGTCAGGATCTTCACTTTCACAGCCAACTATAGCCTGTTAACTGATTGCTGTGTATCAATATGCTATTATTATTGCTGTTAAAGCAAGTTACTTTCAGTGTGGAGAATCAACCCTGCATTACTTCATAAGGAACATTTTCCAAGTTGTCTTCATGTAAGGAGGTAATACAGGGCTGCAGAGATGACTCCGTGGATAAGACGCTTGCTGCAAAGCAAGCTAAAGACCTGGGTTTGCTTCTCCAGTACCTACATCGAGCCAGATGTGGGAAGAGACGCAAGCGTCTGGAGTTGTTTGCAGTTGCTGGAGGCCATGGTGTGCCCATTGTCTCTCTCTGCCCCCCCCCGTATGTGTCACTCTCTCTGTTTGCAAAAAATGTATAGTTTTTGAAAAAGAATTACAGTGAAAATTAATAAAAATGTGCTTCACTTAAATAAAAATGATTTTTGTTGATGTATGTATGTGTAGGATGTGAGAATGTGTGCACATGTATGTGTGTGTTAGCATCTGCATGCCATGGCCCTCATGTGGAAGTCAGAAGACAACTTTGGGTATAATGGTCTTTGCTTTATCTCTTGTTTGAAGCAGGATCTCTTCTAAACTAGTGTGTTTTCCAAACTAGGTTGCCTGTGAGCTCTCAGGCCATTTGCCTGTCTCTACTTGCCTTAGGTGTGCTGGCATTATACAGATATCTACCACTGCATATGACTTTTATCAGAGTTTTTAGGATCTAAATTCTTGTATTGATAATTGAATGACAATTGCATTATCTACCAAGCCATCTCCCTAGCCCAGCTATTTCCGTATTTGTTATTATTTAGTAAAAGCTAACTGCCTTTTTGTTTAAAACTTACTGTCAAATGATATTTGCTATCATAAAATATGCCATAGAGCAATACAAGATTAGTGTTGATTACATAACAGAGAATTGACTACCTCACAAAATCCCCAAATTATAAACACTCCCCAGAATGCTTACCGAGCTAATGGGTGATGTTTCCCGGCTATGCCACGTGGCAGGATCCAACCAGTAATAATCCAAGTCACCTGTGCAGAGGGAAAAGAGTAAAAGTGCAGTGTGTTAATGTGGAGAGTACATCAGCTTGAGTATTATGTCTTCAGTGTATGAAGAGTTTAGAGTACAGCTTGAATAGCTGTATAAAAGAATGTGTGCTATACATGTATTTCACACAGTAGAAGAGTGGCCCCTTTCTTTCATAAATAACACCGTAAGCTCTGACAAATCCATACACCCACAGAATCCTGTGCATTCTCCCTTCTGCCTAGAGACTCCAAATCTAGCTACACACTGCCATCTCGTGGTGCTGGCTAAAAGTTCATCCACTGGGCTGAGATAAATATTACAATTTAGGAGCTTGCTTTCTACTCTTCTGACCCATATATATTTAAAATTATTCTCTATCTTCATCTTTCTTCATCAACTAAAACCAGGAGGCACATACACACTATATAGTGATGAGTGAACTGTCAAGAATAACATAGCACAAGGCAGACTTCAAACACATGAATGTATGAATATTTACTTTACTATTCACTAAACTGTATTCACGAAGAAAGCATTTTAAATAAGGAAAATTCATTGGAAAGTAGAAGTACTTTAGTCTTTGCTTACTATCACAGGCTAGAGAAAGGGTGTGTGAGAGAACCTGTATGAGAACAGTATATTAAGAAAAGCTGACTTTTCATTATAAATACCACAGTAACTGAAGAAAATTTTATCTCAATTCATCTCTGAAAAGGATAAATCAGAGATATGACACATCATGCCAGATAATATCAAGATACATAGCTAGGTAACTATTCAAAACACATGTTTGGTTTCTAACTATGCAGATCATAAGTAAATATATCTTCTTGGACGACAGACATGGTAGGTAAGTCACTTTAAAAATGTAATGCAACATAAATTTAAAAACTAAAAAATATGCTTGTATAAACAATCATCCACTCATCAATGTCTTACTAGTTGTTTCTTTGTCCCCCTTTTACATATCTTGAGAAAGATTGAAGGTAGATGTTATAAGTGCAATAATAAATAATAAAATGTTCTTTAAATATTCATGATGATGACAGTGCATTCTATGCAGGGATTAATATTTGAATTGAGACCTGCAAAACCTTTTCTCTTAAATCATATATTTAAATGTACAAATGGTGCATTGTCAGTGTACAGACTTCGAAACTTCTACTGGACCACTTCCAGCAGACTGTGTCTGGAAGCTGTGAAAGAAAGACTATTTTTCTCTTTAATACTTATTATCTGTAAAATATCTCATGCTGAGAGTAGTCTTTGGGTCCTCCTGATAAAGAATCTATAACAACATTAAAACTGAACTAACACATGTTATTATTGAAATGATACTATTGCTATTTGTAAAAACTTCTGCCTAAAATTTCATACATGTAATAGCAGGGGTTAACAATTTGTTAAATATTCATTTATCTTCAAAGAATACAATAAATTAACAGAATGACTGAGATATTTGTCAAGAAAAGAGTTGGGGAAATTTTTAGTTCTTAAATTGATAGCAACTGTAGGAAGTCTTTGAGCTCATTAAAACATCCTATTTCAAATACTTTCAGAAAACACCAGTTCACTACATTCCTTGGTAATTTGATTCTCTATGACTCTTCTCTGCCATGCTCCCTTCCTCTTACAGAGGTTCAATACCATGTTTGCTTCACCTTTTCCTAAGTCAATCTAATCATAACTATCTGTTGAATATTTCTTGGTAAAAGGTCTTCTTCATCAACAAGGAACCAAAAGCTGAAGTTTCTGGTAAAATTTAGGGATGGCATTCCACATATTTTATTATGAAAACACTTTGCTCTTATTGGTACTGTCAGGGATAAGCTCAGAAGGATAGCACTTCAATGAGCAATGGCTTGATTGGCTTGGCACTTGATACACACAAACAGGCAAGCATAAGTTATGTGTTTATCTAGCTATAGCTATATGTACTTTGTCAAGTGATTCCAATATATAGCTAGCACTAGTTCTTACACTATCTGATAATACAAAAGCTAAAGATGTTGCAACCATTTTTTTGGCATACACAGTAGCTATACACTAAATGTTGCTAGTAAATGTAAAAAAACAATATTTTAGCATACATTATATATATGTATACAATTAAACATTTTGTGTATTCTAAACAAGTCTAACAGTTTTACTATGACAAATATTATAATAGTTTTGCTTAGATTTGCAAAAAATTCTACACATGTAATTTTAAAATGTTATTTGTTTTTTCTACCCATGTAATTACCTAATTTAAGAAACTGAATTTTGAAATGCTAAATGTTTTTATAATTTACATTTTCTTCTTATTAATGAAGTAACAAACACCCAAAAACCTTGTTTCTAAACTATTCAAAAATTCAATAATTCATTAACATATTTCCCTCGATTATTTTTCTACTAAATGATGATTAATGATATTGTTGGGTGCAGGGCTTCATACTGATTAGCTCATGGAACCTGCCCATTGAATATTTACACATATCTTAGCTATAATAGTCAATACATCTTGTACTGGGTTGATTCAGGTGCCCCCCATAAACTTAGGTGTTCTGAATCTAGGTGCCGAGCTGATGGAGATTTAGGAATCAATGCCCCCTGGAGGTGATGCATTGTTAGAGGTGAGTTTATGGGTATTGTAGCCAATTTCCCCTTGCCAGTGTTGGTCCACCTTATGTTGGCCAGGGGGTGATGTCCACCTTCTGCTCATGCCATCATTTTCCCCTACTATCATGGAGCTTCCCCTCAAATCTGCAAGCCAAAATAAACCCTTTACACCAAAAGCTGCCCTTGGTCAGGTGATTTCTGCCAGCAATGTGAACCTGACTGCAACAGGTCTCAAAGCACTAATTCACTATCACTGAATTCAAATCAGGAAACATCAGCAGGTGGAGTACATTGATGTGGCTCAAATTCATAAATATCTGTGTTAAAAGCAGCGTTATAAGTTTAGGCTTGTTATTTTGATGAGAAACTTTAAGGCAGTCCCAAAAACTTGGGGAACAGTGACTAATTAAGCTTAGTCAGCACAAAACTTTCCAGCACACGAATCTCCACACACTGTGCATTTTTAAAGCACAACTTTGTTTTCAGTGCAAATATCTAAGTGACACCTGAATCTTCTGTAAACAGAACTAGTTCAATATACTTATACTGTGCCATAGTATATGAGCATTCATTTGTATAATTTAAAGTTCCATATCTAGCATAAAATACAATGGATTCCAAGAACAATTAATGTCAATGGAACAGAAGTACCTTCCAAGCAATACGAATATGGAAACAGAAAGAAACCTACAATTATTATTTCATAACTTATATGACAGTTTTGCTTGTCCAAGTTAGGCATACATGACATAAGTAATATGTAGGTTGTAAAGGAAAGGCTATCTACAACAAATTAGTGTGTTAAATGAAGTATTAGACAATGTGGGCATCTAGCCATCTCTCAGAGACAAATGAGGCCTATTCTAAGATTATCAACATCAATGATGATAAAGATTATCAAACCAATTTTAAGAGTGATTTTCAGCAAATTCACAACAAATCCTAATACATATCTACAATGGTTATCAACTCAGAAAACACACTGCTCTTCCTACATAAAAGGTAAATTTCACAAACTAAATCTCAGAAGGGCCATCCTTCTCTGACATGACCTAAATCTCTTTAAAGATTTCCTCTTTCATTTTGTTTAGTCATCTATTATAGGATATGAGTTGGGAACAGTGAAATTAAGTCAAACTGAACTACTGTACTACAGTATAGGATACGCACAAATAAAACACTGAACAAAACATAATTATTTAGTATCTTTATGCAGGCCTTACTCAAAGCAGCTCAGTTGGAAGAATGGTTTAAAAATTTATACAAGGTAAGCATTTTCCACCACATCAAGTCTTATGGTCAGGGCACATGTGTAATATATAATTTTGGCTATTTTGATGAAACAAAATAATTTTAATCTTTTAAAAAATTTTATTTATTTATTTGAGAGAGAGAGGCAGATAGAAAGAAAGAGAGAGAGAGAGAATGACACCAGGACCTCTAGCCACTGCCAACAAACTCCAGACACATGTGTCACCCTGTGCAACTGGCTATCTGGGTCCTGGGGAGTCAAACCTGGGTCCTTAGGCTTCACAAGCAAGTGCCTTAACCACTAAGCCATTTCTCTAGCCCTCATTTTAATCTTTATATATGTATTTATTTGAAGAAAAGATCCTTTAATAGCCAGGAATTAAAATGTTAAGTTTAATAACTCTAGATTAATACATGAACATACCACTTGAAATACTTTCCTCATAGTATAGAAGTCTAAAGAAAGCTCTCTAATTGCAAAGGGAAAGAGTCTCTTAAAAAATATGTGTAAGAGTAGAAATAACTTTGGAATAATCAGCAATAATTTGTTAAATCAAAGACATCAATAGCCTAACGTCACCTATGTTAACAGTCAATGGCAAGAAACAAATATAACTGTACAGAACTTGGTCTCAGCTCTCAAATTAAAATGGCAATATATGCTGTTAAACTTAATCATTAATTATACAATTTGTGAAACATTACAGTCTATTTTATAAATGAACACCATAAATAATGCTACACATTAATATATTTTCAAATTCAAGTATCTTTCATATTTTCAATATAAGTTCCTAAGATAGTAGAAATATCAGCCCTCAAATGCCTCTTGGTAGATTCACTTAAAATTCATGCCCAGGACTGGAAAGATTGCTCAGTGGCTAAGGTCCTTGCCTGTAAAGCCAAAGGACCCAGGTTCAGTTCCCCAATACCCACGTAAAGCCAGATGCACAACGTAGTGCATATATCTGGTGTTAATCTCAGTTGCTGGAGGCCCTGACATGCCCATTCTCTATCTTATCTGCCCCTTCTCTCTCTCAAATAAAATTAATTAACTAATTAAAATAAAAGTAAAAATATTTAAAATCCATGCCATCTTTGACTCTAAACATGCTTGCAGGCAAACACTGCATGAAATGAGGTGCCTGGGCTGGAAGATGGTTCAAAGGTTAAGGAACTTACTTGCAAAGCCTAAGAGTCTGTGTTTGATTCCCCAGTACCCATGTAACGTCAGATGCACAAAGTGACACATTCTCTCAATCTTTCACTCTCTCCCTCAGCTGGCAAGTAAATAAATACAAATGAGGTGCCTAAAATTTGTGATCTCCCATGAGATAAAGGCCTGCCAGGGCCACTGGGCCTCCCCCAAAATTCTCTTCAATGAAAGTAACTTACAGTCCACTTTCTGTTTCAGGCTAACCACAATAAATAAATGAATTAAGAATAAATTAATGAATAAGTACAATTAGAAGTATCCTTCCTTAGAAAAACTGCTTATTGTCAATCCTTTAGAGATGCATTAGACTAGCATTTTTTTTTTCTAAATGTGTGTTAGAACTTCACTTTGGCTAACAAATGTGCTCGCCCTTAAAACTGTTCACATCACTAATCACCTGTCAGAATGGCTGTAATACAATAACATAAAAAGGTGATCATGATGATGTGGGAAAATGGAATCTCTCTAGATTGTAAAATGGAAATGCCAGTAAAAGAAAACACTAGGAAGATATCCAAAAATTAAAAACAGTAGTGTTGTATAATCTGGCAAGACCACTTGGCAGTATACATCCAAGGCAACTGAAATCAGGACTCTAAAGAATTATCTACTATGTTCACTGCAGCATTGACTATAGTCAAGATGTACAACCTAAATAGTAATAACAGGTGAATGGATAAAGAAAATTTCATATATATATATATATATATATATATATATATATATATATATATATAATGTACATATACACACACATACATACAGAGAGATAGATAGATGATGATAGATAAATAGATATTACTCACTCTGCACAGAAGAAAATCCTACCACCATTTGGAACAAGATTGATGGACATTATGTTAAATGAAATAACTCAGACATAGAATGATAGTGTCATCACGTGTCACTTCTACGTGGAATCTAACACTGTAATACTTATGGAAACTGAAAAGTAAAATGATAATTTCATAGGATAAAGTAGAAAGAAATGGGGAAGTAATATCAAAGGGTGAAAAGATTCAGGTATTCAAGATGAATAAATCTTATTGTATTGCACACTCAAAGATCTGCTGAGAGGGTAGATCTTAAGTGCTCTTTTTACAAAAAGAAAAGAGAAAATAATCACATGAGGGTATGAAGATACTTTGAGGGGAATGATAGGTTTTTGGCATATATGTTGGTGATAATTTCACCAATATATTTGTCTCTCCAAATTCATTAACTTTCAGGCAATAAACATGTGTGAGGTTTTTGTAAGTCAGTTATATCTCAATAATTTGGTTCACAATTCAATAGGAATCTCACATCTGGATTTGATTTAAGTCCTTCAGAAAATCTCTCAACTCTGAAGAACACTATCTCAGCATCATGTTTATTCAAGGGCACAGAGAGCTCATGGAACTGCTCTAGGAACTACAGAACACCACAGAAACTCAAATTTTCATTAGTGTCTAAAATGTTTGCTAACATTATTTCCAATTATTATACCAAGAATCGTTTCTATATATTCTATAAACATTTTAAAGTTATGAAATATCACTTTTTTTTCTGCCCCATAGTTTACTTATTTGAAATCTGGAATAACTACAAAATCTCACTATTTTTGAATTTTGGTATTAATTATATCTTCTGCTACTAATAATTGTTATTTCTTGTAAAGCTTACAAAATAGCTATTATGATGTAAATGAGAATTATCTTTGAAGTTGGAAATTTATGACTCTAAACCTGCATGTTAGGTGCATTATTTCGATAATCTTACTTCATCTTGATAAACCTAGTCCTCTTCTATAAATGGGGATAATATCACTTTCCTTATAAAAAATTTGACAAAGGTAGATGAATTATGCCACTTTTATCAACATTAAAGACCTTACCATCAAATTTAATGTAGCATTAGTTGCAACACTGAAATTAAATGTATGAAATCATGGTGTTATACCAATCAGATTTACAGCTTACAAAAGCTGTCATAACTAAAAATATATAGTAATATCAATAATCACAGAAAAATGCTCAACGTATCTCTGAAACATGTTAAAATAATTTCTGCTTATAATTATTAGATGTCATTATTCAAGTTACCTGACAATATTTCAATAGCTTGCATTATACCTTAAAGGTAATGTAGTATATTTAAATATTTATACACTGGCAAATTATAAGCTTCCTAGATGAGAATCCATTATTAATTCACGTGTGTGTGTGGAACACAGAGGACCATGTAGGGTATTGTTCTCAGTCCACTTATTGGCCCGGAGTACCTTAACCAGACTAGCTTGGCTGGCTGGCTAACACAGTTATCCACTAGTCTCCATCTCCCCAGTGATGAGATTATAGGCATACTCCACCACATCTGGCATTTTTCCTAACTCAGGTATTCTTCCTTTTGAGGTAGCAGATTATCAACTTGAGCTATTTCTCTAGCTAAAATTTTATATTTAGCTTAGACCCCTGGAAAAATTATCTAAACAATAAAAGATTTAGGACTATTCTGAAAACAATTGATGAAGGTTTCAGTATATAATAAAACCATGCCTGTTAATGGGCATTTGAGAAAGTACAGAAACTTGGTAGGTTCACTGACATAAACTCATAGACGTAAGATGTTCTCTTTATATGAGATAGTAAGCATTAAGTGATAAGTTTCATTTCTTCCTACTGTTAAAAGCAATATTGCTTTACATAAATTTAGATTTTTGAGACTGGAAGAAGTTTCAAAGCCCAGATACTCGCCAAAGAGCCATGATACTCAACGCCATCCTTCCTTTTACCTCTTCATTGTCCTGATGCCATGGGCCTCAGAGAATGTTAATGAACTAAAATCTTCAAGTTTTGGGCAATAAAGCATGTGTGCATGCACATGTGCAAACACATACACATGAGGTTACACATCTGCATGCACACACAAAACTCCATGTCTTAGAATTATGAAATAAGGATGTTCATGGTCTTTGGCAAATGTGTAACAGTATATTATTGGTATTAAATGGCAATAAAATACAGGTGAAGTCAACTCTACAAGCATATTCATTATGGAACAAAAAGTATTGTACATATAATAGTTTGGAAAGGATCGATTTCATGTATAAATACAGTGTGAGGAGAAATGTCTGAGAACCTTCTCCCCAGAATCTAAATAGAGGATTGAAGGAGGTAGTAGTGGGTAACACTATTTCTAACACAATGACTCTTAATGAGTAAGAACTTGGGGTGTGCTGCACACACGAGGGAAATATTTTATACTGCAACCTTCCAACTGACCAGGCTTCCACATTGACACTGAGTATTCCATTCACGGGGGAGAACAGGTTGTCACGTGCAAAGCCTCGGAATAACCAGCCAGGAAACCCTGTGGAAAAAATTGGGGTTTATTTGCTTTCATTGTTTGGGGACTGGATGTTAACCACAGGTTCAAGAAATTGTAGTGCTGCACATGATAATAGTAGAGACATTATAAAACTGCATTGTAGAAGAAATACCTTTTGATAAAGAAAAATTTAAGCCTTTATCAAGACCCAGGCAGCTCTACCAAACACAGCTCTAATGTGAAATAATATCCTGAATATAAAAACAAATTTCTACCTGCCTCTGCAACCAAAAATATGAAAATGAGTAGTATGGAGACTGACCCATAGTCTGCCATGGTTACAATGATATCACTAACAAGAAAAACGGTCAAGTGGTAAGTAAGACGAATGTTCGGTGTGCACATGACAAAGTACAAGTGCTTATGATGTCTTGATACAGGACATTATTTTAAATGTATGATTTAGCTATAAAAAGTAGAAAATTAGTTCAGACAATAGCAAATATTATTGGTAATGTAAACAGATGTTTTGAAGCCAGAGCTCCCTCATTGCCTTTTCCTTGTTGTTGTCTTGGTTATCATTTCACTTGTTTGCATTTGATTGTCTATTTCTTTGTTACTATGTTGGCTCTGCATTTTTTTTTTTTTTTGATATATAAAAGAACTTTCTCTTTAAATTGAAAAATCTTTTTTTGGCATCAGGAAATTACTAGGCATAGAATTTTGGAGAGCATTTTTATTTTATGCCTCATCATTGTTCATGAGAAAATTGCTAAGCACTCATTTCATAAACCTTCAAAACTGCAGTCATAGGAATCTAGGCTGCACAGCACTGCAAGGTCACTGGTCTAAATCTCAGTGCAAAGGTAGCAGAGGCCTGTAAAGGCAGGACCCTCTATGTGGTACAATAGAGAACAAGATAGTGATGGAGAAGGCATTAAGATGCAGGCAGAGAACAGGTACATGCCAGAGGAAGCTATATAGGATAGCTGATCAAATTAGAATTTGAAAGTATCTTCATCATAAATTAATTTTTATCACAATATCTGTAACATGTTTGGACTGGGCTAGATATGATGGCTTAAACTTGGTATCCCAGAACTCAGGAGGGTGATGTAGGTGTTCAATGCCAGCCTGAGTTACAAAGCAAGACCCTGTCTGAAAAAGATAAATAAAAATTAAAGGAAAGGAAGGCAAAGAAAAGGAAGGGAGGGAGAAAGGGACAGAAGGAGGGAAAGGGGGACTGGAGAGAAGAAAAGAGAGAGGGGGAAACAAAGAAGAGGGGAAGAAGGGAGGAACAATAAAAAAAAAAACTCATGGATACATCAATGAACTAGACTTTCAGTGCTCAACATTATGATTTTTCACTGTCTGGATACTCTCCTGGGAAGAGGGAGATGGCACTCTGCACAGGAATGCAAGGCAACCCTTTCCCCAGCTGGCTTTGGCTCTTTAAATCACTGATCTACAAAGAGCGACAGCACAGAACTACCAGACACCCCGACACTAAATTTTTGAATATTCCACACCGTAATATTTTAATCAGCTTCATTAAGCAACTGCACACCTGAGTGACATTATACTTCTAGACCCTCTCCTCCTGTGGCCTGTTTCTCTTTACTGGGTCGCCCTCCACCATTTCTACCCCAGGCCTCTTACTCCATGGATCTCCCTCGTGATGCAGCTCATACCATGTGACCTGGGTTGCTGCTGCTTCTTTCTTCTTTATGAAGTAACAGGAAGAACTTGCTCTCTGGCATTAGTATCAGAAAGAATGGATGTGCACTTGAATGACTGGCTTCTTTTCATTATGGATACTCTACATTTTGTTATGAACTATATTTGAATGTTTATGATGAAATCTGCAGCCTAATTTTCTACCCTGTTTGTCCTTCATGAATATTTTAAATGCATTTTAAATGTATTTCATAGTGCTTTATGCATTACATTTTACTAGCTACCTTAAATCACTTTTGGTATCATGCTTAAGTTTTAACATGGGAATTTAAATTTGTTTCACTGAGTAGGAACAAATGCATATTAATATATTTATTGTAACATTGTTTTCATGGAAGTATAGATTTTTTCCATCCAAAGATATTAAAATATCTTTGAGGCAACAGGAAACTACTGAAATAGAATTTGTGTACATGCAATAATTTATCCATAGTTTAACAGCACAATTCAGTAAACAGCAAGTTAGCTTAACCTAATAAGATACTTTGCCAAAGAATGGGAAAAAGAGACTTCACAGCTGACAATAAAAAATATAAACAACACATTACAATTTCAGAACCCACAGATTGTATTCCTAGAGAAACCACTATGCTCCTGTTCCTAATGTTACAGAAAAAGCAAAAACCTTCTCTGGAATTGAACCTAATAGGGCCCTCGATAACGCACACTGTGAAACGACAAAAAAGAGTGCAAAGATAAGCATGTTGATCATAGGGATTCACCAAAAGGGGGACAAGGAAATTTAAGCAAAAAGAAAGAAAGAAAGAAAGAAAGAAAGAAAGGAGGGAGGGAGGGAGGGAGGGAGGGAGGGAGGGAGGGAGGGAGGGAGGGAGGGAGGAAGGAAGAAATCAAATTATGGGAATCTACTCCTAAAAGTGATGCTTTGTATACTGTGTGAATATAAATGTCTAAACAATTAGGTGTGGTGTTAACTGAACAAAGTAATACTATATTGATGTTAGAACAATATTCATTGGAAAAATCTAAGCAAAGATATGACATGCAAACTTTTTATTATGAAAACATGGAAGAAATACACTCTGTTCCCTTGATGACTTAAAGGAGAAAAGGCAGACAAATGTATAATTATGATCAGAAACATTTTAACTAAAATAATGTGAAAAACACCACCAATAAGTATAAGCTAGGTAGCCAAAATAATAACCATGTTAGAAAACACAGCTATGAAGAATGACAGTTTTAACTAACACTTTACAATTCAAAACTTAAAGCATTCCTCATCAACACAATACTACACAGGAATATATCGGCACAAGTCATTCAATACTGCATCAGACATATCATTTATTATGAAAATATGCACTCATTTTCTTATTTTCACTCTTTGCATGTTATATATTGTGACATTTTATGAATGCAGTATGAAGAGTGTAAAACACATAATTATGTGATAATCATCTTTATATTGGCAGCCAAAATGTCTTATAAATATTCTTAACGAAAATTAATACCTCTTGTGTAAAATAAAAGTGAATAATCAAACTATATAGTCTCTAGAGCTTTATGTCGCTGAATTAAAATGAGGAATTTGGAGATATTTGGTGAAAGAATTGAAATTATAGTATGTTAGCACTGATATATAATATATTCCATGACTTTAAATCTGAAACTAAAATTACCCTTTGAAAGACCTGCATTAAAAATTAGAGTACTATTTCAATGTTATTAACAATAATTATTATTTAAAATATTTTATTTTTGTTTATTTATTTATTTGACACAGAGAGGATGGGCATGCCAGGGCATCCAGCCAATGCAAATGAACTTCAAACACATGTGCCACCTTGTGCATCTGGCTAACGTGGGTCCTGGGGAATCAAACCTGGGTCCTTTGGCTTTGCAGGCAAATGCCTTAACTGCTAAGCCATCCCTCCAACCCAACAATAATTACTTTTATGTAATTTTCTAATAGATCTGGTAAGCCCTTAAAAATTTTCTCACGAGAGACACATATTGATGTTACATATAAATGTTGTACTTTTTATTGTTCTTCATCATAATAAAATACACATATTTAAGGTTGACATTAATAAATCTACTATTCTCATCAACATAAGATCATTATACTACACCTGATTTCCATATATAAATTTAGCTAAAATACTTTATAGAATGACTGTGCTTCAAAAATATATAAGCCATGAGAAACAACAAACGGATACAGGGATTGCTGGAGATAACAGTTCCAGAGTCAAGAAACAATAGTTCACTTTCATCTTTAAAGACATACCTGGAACTTTTCTTCATTGGTTGATTTATTAATTGATTGACTGATTGGTGTTAAAAGTTCAAACCAAGGCCTTCTACATGCATAAATATACATATGCACACACATATATATGTATACATACTTAAAAGCTGACCTCCATTTCCAAATAAATGGCCAACCAATAGTATCTCCTAAATTCAGTCTAATTTTTATTGCATGTGGAAAAAATTTGAGTAGCATTGGTTTGCTGTTCGTGTTCGGAATACATTTATAAAGAATTTTGATTGAAAAAAATTGTTTCAACTCATCCAAATGCCTAAATATATTCATTTTAAAGTGAGATATAAATATTACACTCGCCTGGTCACTTTCATTATATACTGTTGAATGCCAACACTGTGAGGCATTATTGTGTTTGTTGGTATCATGTCTCCAAGAAGGTCCAGTTATAATTGTTTTCAAAATAATCCAGTTGTAGCTTTGCTGACAAAAACATTGAGCACGCACGCACGCGCACGCGCACACACGTGCGCACACACACACACACGCGCACACACACAGTGGATCTTTGATCCTACAAAAATCTTGCTTGATGTAATCATCACTGCATCATATTTTAGATCAAACATTAAGACACACCCTGGCTTCACAAGCATGAACATTGTTCCCATTTTGCTTTGTTAAGCTAGCCAGGACAAACGTGACTGAAGTCCAAAGACGCTACATAGCAAAGTCAAAAAAAAGAGAAAAATAAACTCCAAAAATGAATTCTTCTTCTTAAGCGCAGGCATGTGTTTTCACCAACACTGTGAAAAGTTTTACTGATTAAACAGATATTTGTGATGAGGTCATGGGAGCCTCTGTGTCTCTGGATCTCTGGTTTGGTAGGGGTTGAGTGTTCTCTGGGTCTATCTCCTTCACCCCTGTGCTGATACCAGGTTCACCAAGAAAGCAGCACTCTTGCTCATTTCCCCAATTACTCTATGGCTTCAGCTGGTGCTCTGGTGAGGTGTGATATACATTATATAGATAACTAATAAAACATCAATAAATAATTAAAACACAGATATTTGTGGTTTTCAGTGTGAGCTCCATTCTCCTATCACTTTCACGTCCTTATTGACTAGCTCTGATGACAGTAAAATCTTACAGATGACAAAAAACATTTAGAATAGATCTCTACAGTTACATGTCTATACTTAACACAGAGCAGCCTCTGAAGTCATGGAATCACACAACACATTGTTGAGGAAGCCCATGGTAAAAAGCAAGGGAGTCTGCAGGACCACTCTGGGCGGAAACAAGCCCTCATTTTTTTTTTTTTTTCAGATAAAGAGGAAACAATGCATATAAATGCAGCTCTATTTACAGACATAGCACTTTGTGATTTTTGATTCTTCACTCATTCCTAATAATCCCTTTCCATATGCCAGGGTATATAATCACTATTTACTCATGTTTTTGAGATGGAAACATTTCATTGTGATATAAAATAACACAGCAAATAAAAAATATCATTAAACACATTGTAAAGAAGGGCAACTTGACACTATTCTTGGAGTTATTCGCTGAGGGTAGAGGAAAAAATGGCCTACATCCATGTTGGGAGGATTTTTTCCACACTTGTATGTCAAGTGCTTTGTGGTCATGACCTTGAGGGTGAGGAGTATAGCCTGAGTTATCTGAGCATCCATGAGCACATTTAACAGGTCCATGGATCCTATAAATTCCTGGTAACATTGTATATATTGGTATTTTAGTGCTGAGCGCCTATTGCCTGTGATATTTATTTCTCCAAATTAAGAACAAGTTTTTAAAGGTTCTGGAAAAATAGTTGGCTTAGATTGGGGCATTACTACATTGACCCTGGTGTTCTCCTCTTATATCATAGAACTGATTTCTCTTCCAGGTGTTCGGCCTCAGCAGTGTATGCTTTCATCGAGATCTCTGCTTAAAATAGGCACTTAGGAGATCAAGAAAGCACAAAGAAAACGAGCTTGTGAATACATACAGAAAGCAAGGGAAGTCACCTTTTATTAATTATCTAACATATGTTAAAAGCCAGAATAGGCAAGATAATACTATAGAGAGATGTTCTTATCTTTCTTCCATGAGATGAGTGCTGTCACCAACTTCAATGATGATATTAAAAAGGAAGGCATTGCCACCCCTCCTCACAATGACTTCTGCGCTCACAACTCATAACCCACAACCCCATGGTTAATAACAGCAACCTCACTGAGGAGGGCCTTCAGTGGAATGGAGGAAGGGAGGTGGGAAATGACAAACTTTCTACCTAAATAAATAAATAAATAAATGAAAATTTAAAAAGAGAAAAACACAAAATGGTGATTTTAAAACTTTCTGAATTCTAAACAAATTATTAGAAATAATAACCTCAAATTAAACCAAAATGTGATATGGATATACAAGTGGTTCCATTTTGGTCTACTAAAAGTGAAGAATATTATAAGTCTAGCAGCTTCTAGTTAAATTTGAAACAGACCTCTAAACAATGAGACTAGGCTTAGCAGTTAAGGGACATGTTTGCGAAGCCTAAGGACCCAGGTTTGACTCTCCAGGTCCCACATAAGCCAGATGTACAATAGGGCGCACGCATCTGGAGTTCGTTTGCAGTGGCTAGAGGCCCTGGTGCACCCATTCTCACTCTCCTTCTCTCTCTTTCCCTCTCTCTGTCTCTAATAAATAAATAAACAATAAATAAATAAAAATAAAATATTTTAAAAAACAATGAGCCTAAAATATAAATTTATATATATAAAGGTATATATTTTTTGAAACATGTTTGTCACCCACTTTTCTGAATTTGCTTCAAAGTATGTCCAAAGTTTGCATTTAATCTTAATAAGAATTTACAACGTCATGGCTTTGTAACAAATGCAATTCATAAAAACTGAAAAAATATTTAAGATAACTAGGCATTCCAAACTTTTGGTATGATATTTGCAAGTAATTGACTAACTCTTTATTTAAAATTGTGACAATTTCCTTAAACAAAAAAGATGGTCTCTTTAAAGCATGTAATCTACAAAATCTAAATATAATTACTAGCCTATAAATAGTAATATATATTTAAGTAATCAGAATTAAAATATATATTAAATATTGCTAATATTTTCACTTATTACTTTTATATTCAATTTAGTACTTTATTATAAGACATGTTTAATGGATTGATTTTTTAAAACTTTTTGACAGGCCTCCGTGCATACAGACAATATACCATGATCATAATACCCTCCTACTTTCTCCCCTCCCCAAACCCATATTCCAATGAATCCCTTCTTTCCAACTAGACTCTTTTCTATTTTAATGTCATATTTTTAAACTTTTATGAGTTGACACTTTTCTCCTTAATCTTATTTTCCTAAGAAAGATGAGAACAACTTAACTCCTGCTTTTTTTTCTAATAGTGTCTGTGTATTATATAAAGTACAAAGGAGATGATATATTTCTTTTTCACTAAACTTAATTTCGTCAGGATTTTCCAAGTGATTTCCACCTTTATTAATAACTGCTCACTCACGCCCTCTCTCTTTCTCTCTCTCTCTCTCTCTCTCTCTCTCTCTCCAGGAATACTCACAAGGAAATACTTCAACATGAAAATATCCTGTTCTTAAAGATCCTACTACACATTCATGAACAGGACCACATAAAATAGGAAGTTGGAAAATGCTAGAACAAATAATCATCTGATGATAGACAGTCACTAGACTATAAAATCATTGCCTTTGTAAATATATCTGTGGAGATTACAAGTCAGACTGGTTCCTCGGAGCTTGGCAGAGAAATCATTACAGTACTTTTTCTTTCTCTCTTATAAGCATATGGGAGGATACATGAATAAACACGGCCTCAGAATGATTCTTATACAGTGAAGGTCTACCAGCAAGGAGACCCAGCAACTATAACCATGAAGACATTATCTTCCTTCTTTGTCAACTAACAATTATTAGCTAGCCTTCCATTTTCACTAAAGAGTACACTTACTTAGACTTGTGAATGTTAACTAGCACCTGACAGGCATGAGAAGACAGTAGATACTGCATTCCCACCTGACTGGGAGTCTTTGGGTTCTGAGCTTGCCCTTAGCAGGAAATGAACCTCTTGAAAGTCATTCTCAGAAGAGAAAAACATAAGGTCTTCTGGGCTGCTTTCAAAAGAACCCACTGAACCTAAGAGGGAGCAGCTAGGTAGCTTATGCCCTTGGCAGGTACTCAGAGGGCCCACATATAGATCTGCAGCATGACATGTGATGGCTCTTTCCCTCCCCAGGAGTACAGTCCAACAACAGGCACCTTCACAACACCATGAATCCTTACTGCCTCTCAGCATAGTTACTATGGAGCCAAGAGACTTACCAGCTTAATTTGTAAAAAGACATAATCTCCCTTCCATAAATCTCAACTGCTAAAACACTACAAATAAACATGGGAGTTCTATTCCCTGCTATTTAAAGGAAGCCTTTAAACAATTGAAAACATTATCTTTTCTACGTGGAAATCATCATTGGTTAACCTTAAATACTTTGTGAATCCCCACTGAGAAGAGCAGGAGAGTTTTTCCAGCATGGGAGACTGGAATCAAGAACCTAAAGGCTGTGTTTCCTTTGTGCCCAAGGTCATACACTCAAATCTCTCACTTCAGAGACTATATCCCTTCTCTCTTCTCTGAATCTGGGCTCTCTATTCCCTCTTATTTGAACAGTTTTACTTTTAGTCCATGTCTTAACATCACAGAAAAATGTAGGCAGTTCCATAGATGTGATCTATAATGAGGAGTGTCAATTAGGAAAAACCAGGCCTTGAAAGCCTTTGTTTAAACCCTTAAGAAGAAATATCTATATAAAAATTCAGCTTTTTATTTTTAAAAGGATTAATGAAAGCTTCTAATGTTAGTAAGATTCGATAAACACAGTAGTCTCCAATCAGAAAACAAACAAAAAAACCTACTTTAAGAATTATCTGTATGTTATATACAGACCAACTTGTGAATTAAATATGCTATTAAAATGTATAAAATTTAAGGTGCACTTCAGATATATATTAAATTGTGAAAATAACTTCATTTGCACAACTAGATAATCATTGTTGCATTTTAAAATAATATATCTAAGTAGTTTTCATTTTCAAAGGAAAGTACTCCTTCCTTTCCAATAGATTCTAAATGATGCATTTTAATGTACCCTTCTGAATAATTAAACAATAACTCTCATTAGTTTTTATATCATCCTCAATATTAGTATTATATTTTGGTTTACCTGTTCCCGGGGGCAGTGTATGAAGAAGTAGCAACTGCAGAAACCCAGACAGCATAATAACAGCAGCTTTCGAATGGTTAAGTAAATGCTACTGCCATGAAATCACTAGATTCCAGCTAGCGATGGCAGCAGACTCACAACACAGAAAAACGTCTCCCAAAATTCAAAAGTTAAAAGAAAATTTCCTGTGGACCCTGCATTCTAAATCAAGCCCTAAAAAAGCCTGCAGTGCCCAGCATTATACAATGGTGACACTAAATAAGGCCATAAGTGCTGCTGTCATCAAAACAGATCTCTGCAGTGTACAGATCTCATTGATTCCTGCATTCATCTCTACTGTTCCGTGCTAAACTGAGGTGATTCCTGCAGTAGCAAACACCAGAGCTCTCTAGCCCCACAATTAACCATTTTCTAAAATAACACACAGAGTCTACTGCCTTCCTGCAGCCAAAGACAAAATGCTATGGTCCCTGAAAGCTAGCACAGGAGAAGACACTCAGGCAGGTAGATGCTGTCTCTCGTTCTATTATTATCCTAATGATACCTCACTATAATATCCATGACCTACAATGCCCTAGGTTGAGCAGACCCCTGCTATCTTGTGGACCCCAGAAAACTCACCTGAAATGATTTGGTCCCATTTTCAATCCCTGGCAATGGTCCTGCCAAGTCCTGTCTAACAGATCATTTCCTCTGCAGTTTTCCTAACTGAGAAATCTCCCTCGGTCCAATGGTAACAACGGCACTAGGATTCATAAACCAGAAGAATGTGAGGAATGGTTAAGAATACAGACAAAAGTGCTGGACCAGGGCATCTAGTATCTATTCATCCTGGTAATAATGATGGCTCATTTCCAGGGGACAAAAGGACAAACTAAAATAAGAGTATCCAGGGGGCTGGGAGAGTGTGGGGGTATTGCACATATAGGCAAGTAATTCGTAGCACAAAAGACATCTAAAACAGAACAGTGATCCTATCACTAGGTTGCCTACATTGAGTTGATCCACTATCTCTGACAGTACTAATATTAGCAAAAGACAAAAATCATTGAAATTTTATTTCCCTAGTTACATATAATTAGGGCAAAAGAACATAGAGATATACTTATATTCATTTGAGATTATTCTGAGAAGCAAGAGTAGACTGCTTCTACTTTGTTTCAGAGTATAAACACTGTTATTCTTACAGAGAAAGAAATAAGATCATCTCCACTGATTTAAAAATAAATGCATTGTATTAAGCTGAATTATATTATATTAATACGGAATCATGCCTCATCTCCTCATAATGAAAACAACTTAAAAATATCAGTTACAAACTACTCTAAACATTTCCACACTTGAAAGAATATATCTTTGGAATATTTAGAAGCTTTACTTTTTTTTTTCTTTTTCCCAAACTCTCAAGTATCCTTTTAAATGTTTTTAGACAAAAGTTGACTGAATTATTGCTGGAAAAAAAGAGAAATGAACACTAAAACTTCTTATATGACAAACACTGTGCTGAGTGTATTTATTTTATTTATTTCTCATATGGAAAAATATTGCATGTTTCAGATGACACTCAGGGAAGCTAATCAGCATTTCAAAGTCACATCATTTACAGGTAGGAAAGCTGGAATTTGAACTTGGCTTTGTCTCATTTGAAAACTTACAAAGGATCTTCTTCCAGCACCACAGTCATTTCCTGTGGTTATCTCAGTCTTGTTAAAGTGCTAAATTGACTTGGCAGGGGAACTGTGGTGGTGCAAGCGGGATTCATCACCTTTACTTATATTCCCACTGTTTGGCATTAGTAAAGATTTTCCTTAGCACCTAATTGAGCTGAGGTGTTGTTTTCCTTCCATTATTGGACTGTCATAAAGACAGTCAAACATATGATCTACAGACAGACCTACTGGTTAGTAGGTATACACCAAATGGAATGCAAGGAGAGTCAAGACTTTTGACAATAAACTCATTTCCTCTGGTTGAAACCACTGCCATGTCATTTTCTTTGACTGAAATTAAAGAAACCATGGATCTTATAGGCCAACTCAACTAAACTTCAGGCATCTACTGTTGTTCCTGAGCTTCGATAACTTTCTTTTTCATATTTCTCTTCTCTTTTTTTTTTCTAATTTGTTGTCTGATATGGGTTATTCTTAAAAGATCAACTCAGTTTTAATGCTATTAATCTGATATGTAGCTCTTTATCTACCTCATACTTTTATATTATTTTGGTATAATTACCTTGAGGTCATTCCAAAAAGGAGATGGCATAAAGATATTTACCAAATTGTAACAAACTGTATATGTAAAACTTTAATAAAGAAGGCAGTTCTCTGAAATGATATTTACAATCTTCAAAATTATAGAATCAGAACAAGGAATTGATACTAAAGCTTATGTTGAGCTGTGGCTAAAATATCTTTTCACTCATTTCTGGACAACACAATACTATGAGATCGCATGCAGAGTGACAAATGTCATTCGCTGAATACTATAAGCATATGGTAGAAAAATTCCTTCTGTTTATATTGTATGGATGTAGAAATGTATGTTAATAATATTTACTTAGTTGAAATGTTTCTTTATTGAGAATAGCACTGCCCACCTTGAGTGATATGTATCCCTCTGGATTATGGATTTAACAATCTCACACTCAGCTGAAAATCTCCAGTCACTCCACAGAGCAGAACACTGATTTCCCACGGGAAGGAACACATAGAGCCTAATAGCATTTGCAATTCTGAGCTGGCTGCATGAGTACCATTTAACCTTGTGCCACTGTGGTCTAGGTCAAGGCTGTGTTCATGGAAAAGTTTCAGTTTTTTCACTAAATCCCAGGGTCCATTATTCTCAAGTAGTGACTGAATTCCTGTTTTTCAATTGATTTCCACAAATGATAACTGCACTTTGTCATGTTTCCCTCCTTTGCATTACCTTCAGATAGTAAAATATGGGATACATTGACTACAAAACAAACCCATACACAATTAAAGCAATTTAATAGTGTTTCCTTGTTGTCATAGAACACTGACTTTCTAATGTCTGAGTCTTTCTTTACTTGACTAGCACACAAGAATATGAATTATAAACAGGATTATATCTTACAATCGTCAAGCTTACTCTAAACCCAATAATCTCAAACTAGAGTAACAGATTAAAGATAAACTTGATAACAGGAAACTTGACTCCATTGAGAAAATAAAACAAAATCACTCAGTACCTGACACAGCAAATGGGAATATTTAGATCATATAAATGGATACAATGAATGGTAGGGATAATGTAGATTTGGGTACAACCAGAAAGGAAAATGAAGTAGGATTAACATCCCAAAAGCTCATTATCTCTTCCTTACCAGCACCTGCTCGCCGGGTCTCAGTTGTTCCCTCATCATAATCAACAGCCCTCACTTCTTCCCACCCTTCTGAAGAGACAGGTATCCCAGGTGCACACATCACAGCAGCCACATAAAGAAATCCAGCCTGAAAATAATATTAAGTCACCCTCTGCTGCTCCAGATCTGATCAAAGAAGGGTGTGAAGTACCTCCTCCATCACTCTGCTCCTATCATCACAACAGGAGCAGGAGAAAATGGACACTGAAGGAAAACATTGGTATAAGCATGAGAAAGTCTCCTTGCATGACTGACTCAGGTCATTGCAGGCACCATGCAGCCACCCAAAGGAATGCTTGGATAAAATGCCATGCACAAGTATCCGAAGGTCTGGTGGTGTGAAAACTGGTAGCATTTACCGAAGGAGAAGCATATTGGCATCTCTGTTGGGTTTTAACCAGATCCACAGGATTCAGGAAATAAGCTCTCTGCCAGATGACATTGTGCTCCTAGCCATTCCTTATGTTTACTTACCCCCCAAATTACTCTAACTAGTGTCCTTTCTCCTGCTGTGAGCTTATTTGTGGAGAGGGCTAAATAAAGGATTTTTATGACAATGAAGTGGCCTTTAGCCCATCAGATGATTTCTGGAAACATTCTTTTTCTGCTTTTGCTCACTACTATGAAAATTAATTAAATGAGAGCATTTCTTATGGTTTAGCTTTGATTTGTAAAAGAAGAAGAAAAAAAAAACATTTTTCTTCCTACAGGAATATGTAAAACTAGGCTCTATAGGAAAGTACAGTATATTCTGTATATAGCAGTTATTCCTATAATATAACTTTTAAAATTAGGTTCCGGTTATTTTATTTTCCTGTTAGAAATAACCTCAAAATATATTTCAGTGGGAGTTTTTGCTATACTACTGATATAGTACAACATTTCCCAATATGAAAATTTGGACATTCTGATAGATTAGAGGCATATTCCTACTTTATCAGAAAAGTAATTATGTTTTGTTTTGCCATAATAAAATTTTTCATGAAAACAAATAGGTACATTTGATTTTAAGTATGTTTTATTCTGTTAAATACTACTTTTTCAATTCTTATACAGAAAATGTTATAAATAGTAAAAATTTTGCATTCCCCTTGCAGTTGAATGCCTTTCATTCTCCCAAACAATATTCATGTTTGTAAACAAGTGTGAGAGCAATCAAGATGGAGAATATTAAGAAATAACTTCTATAGAAACACACATAGAGAACATACCGAGTGAGCCTGGAAACTGAACTCCTAAGTAATTAACCTTAGGACTCTATTTCAACAAACCTTTGTTTTCAAATTAAGTATTAGAACTCTTGTGGTGACTACAAATCACACATGAAATCAACTTTAATCAAAAGCTAGTATTTATAATGTTGAAGTATTAATTGCATATTATGAAGAAATTCATTGTTTTCTTTACAATACTAGTAACTTTACTTGCTAAATAAATATGAGTTACAAATCATAAGTATCTTTCAAGTACATTTTGAAGTAATAACCAATACTGCATTGATTTTCTTTTCCATATATCACCAGTATATTAACGAAAGTAGCTCTGTAGCCCTGTACAGTAAATGCATACATTATTTCCAACCACTCCTTAAGTACTTTTAGAAGTTGACAGACAATTCTATGTAGCTATACCTGACTCACTAATGTAATGTTTTCTTTGATCATAATCATATCTTTCAAAAAGGATATTTCTATATAGACAACTACCAGGAAGTTTTATACAACAAGGATGTCTAGATAATAATCATTTGATGAGATACAAATCAGGAATCTGATTGTGAGGATACAGAGTGAAGATATGGATACCATGCTATTGTACTGACTGGCTTTATCTGTGGGCCCTGAGTGTTGTGTTCATGTATTAACAAAAGAAAGAAACGATGGCAGAAAAATCACTGGGCAGAGGAGGTTGATTTTCTTGTCTTTTAATTGTACTTGTCTAAACCACAGACCTTATTAGCAACACCAAGATTATGAATCTTTACAACCAGTAGTGAAAGAAGCAATCCTTATAAAAGATTATGTCATAACAAAAGCATAGATCCAAAGCAGTTCCTCTGTGCCGATTCCTTGACTAACCTCAAAGTACATGGAACTTTTCCTTGCTTTGCATTTCCCTACAAGTGTTCAAAGGAGAAGCCTACACTTCACATGACTCTTTTATCCTTTTCAAGTTCACTTGCATATATGCATTTGTAAGTCCTTTCATCCAACCAAAATTCTCAGCATTGACAATATGAAACATTGAAGTCAGGAGAAGAAATATTTGACCAGATCTGTCTTTTGAACTCTCTGATGCTATTATGTACATAGTACATATGACATGCTAAGTAGCAAGTAATTTACACAGCCAGAATTGGACTCACAATAACAAAAATAATCCAAACTAACAATGCCATTTCCTTAAATCTGAGGAGTAACATTATTAGCCTGACTCACCTTCCATGGGATGCATCACCAGTATTTGTTCACCACAGATCCTACACATTTCTTTGAGTACACCTAGTAAAGTAGCACAATGTGCGTTTCATGGGTGAGAGATAGAATGAAATACTCAGAAGTTGACCTTTTCAGCCTAAAACTGAGCACAAATTCTTTATCCATGAGCACACTTCTCTGAAAGTGATGGAAAGCTGTTAAAAGAAAAAAAAAAATAGTCCAACTGACAGGGCCAAAATATTGGCTCTGATGCTCATGTTGTGTTACTTGTCTGTTCTCTGTAACTTATGTGATTAAGTGTAGAGGGAGGAAGGGTTCTGATCTCGGAGGTAGGTAGGAAAGATATGATAGAATGAGGTATTACTGACTCAAGATTAAAATTGGATCTATGTTTCTTGGTTTGGGATTACATAACATTGTAGGCACCATGAGTATAATCTAAAAAAAAAAAAAATCTACCTTGGGAATAGAAAGAGATTCTAATTTCTTCCAAGATATTTATTGTTTTATTTTTGGTTTTCTATCTATAGATGGAACAAAAACAAGGTTACTCATTCACCTGAGCCAAGGAAAGTTTTATACATTTCCTTCCTTTGTTGTGGAAAAAGTATTCGGAAGGTCTTAGCAAAAATGCCAGTCCCTTGTATGGACATGGTGGATGCTTAAGCATCATCTCATGTACTTATGGGTATGGTTTTCCCATTTCATTTCTTTAAGTGGGGATTTTTCATTCACACAACCCAGATGTCTTTTTTAACATTACCTTAATCCATCACTCATAAATTTTTGCAGGGAAATTTGGTTCTCTTTGTTTTTAATTTATTTACCTTAGGCACCCATGCTCCTTTACACGAGAAAATGGTTCAAATGGTATCCTGATTAGCTTTTTCTTTTTGATATATTGGAAGTTGTAAATGTTATCTGCACTTGCAAAAGCCATTGACGGGACATATTTGTTTGCTTTCCAAGGCTACAATTCAAGTCATGCTTTCTTTACTACCAAGCCACTCGGCAATCTGGTATCTTATTATTGTCATGGACAGAAATCTCTAATCACTGAGAAAATAGATTCTCAAAAGCTAAGGACAAACATTAGACAAACGATAAGCTTCAAACACATGTTGTTAAAGAAAGCATGTAGTGAGGTAGACATATCGGGTAATTTAAACGTTGTACATGATAAGAAATATTGCACAGACTTACAGTTCCACTTCATTATTTCTACATTACATTTTCCTTTTCTACTTTTTATTTACCTGCTATCTTTTTTTTTTAGTTAAAAGTATATAAAAAAATCTCCAAGGAATTAAGGAATTTAACAAACAGTTCATGGCCAGTTATTTTCCAGAACATGACTCCTCAATTTCTATTTCCAACTATTGACAACTAGATCACCAAAAGGCCAGTGTTTTCTTGAGTCTGCATGAGGCCTAAAAGACTGAAATAATTGTGGATTATTTATTGGTCCATCAATTAAGTTTTTAAAAGTTCATTCTCAAAAAACAACATCTGATCTCGGGTCAAAACACAAATAAACACTACAATTATCAATTTTATTTTCATCATTGTCAATAAGGAAAAGCATAAGCCACAGACACAATGAGACCATTATTTATGAAACGATAACAAATCAGAGGTACTTTACTTTCACTGAAACAAGCATGAAAATGAAACTGGACAAACAACTGAGATGCCAGAGTAATGATGAAAAAAGAAATCTGGGCCAGGAAGATGGATCAGCAGTTACAGGTGCTTGCTTTAAAGCCTGCCAGCCTGGGATTCAATTTCCAAGCTGTGGTAGAAGAAATTTAACAAAGAAGCCAGACCGAGATTATACCCCGAAACACAAGTTTCTATTCTACAAGTCTTTACCAGCGAGATACCTTGACCCTGAAGCCCGCCACCCCCGCCAGCCCATCTATGCAGCTACACCCTGCTTGTATGTTATTTGGTTAGTGTAGCCATAGAAACAAAACACCCTTGAACAATCAGCTTTCTGTCACACTAGCACTTGCTTATCACTTACCTATTGCTAAGGAATTTTCTGTTTGTGCTCCAAAATCACATAACCTAAGAAATATGTTAACAACCTATAATGTAAAGAATTCAAAGGTGATGTCAGACTGCCTACCATAATGTCTATAAAATCTCTGAGCTATCAGAGTTCATTGCTCAGGCTTTGAATGTTACTCCCATGATTCCATGTCAACATGAATAAATTTTCTGATTTTGCACTGGTTCCAGTTGTGTGCTGCAGTTTCCCATAAGAAAGCCACCCACTTAAACTGGAATGAAAAAGTGGCACAAACACTTGGCATTCATTTGCAGTGACAACAAACTCTGTTGTACCCCTTACTTTCTCTAATTCATTCTCTCTCTCTCCCCCTCTCTCTCTCACACACACACATAAAGAAATCAAAATGAAAATTTTCATGAAGCACGTTAAGTATATGTACAAATCTAAATAAGCATTAATAGTCAAGGATAATGTTTCCCTCTGTGGTAGTTTTAGTGTAAATTATCCTCCATGGTGTTTGTGATTAAGCCTCTTACTTATTCCCCAGCTGGTGAAGCATTTGGGAAATGGGGCCTTGCTGGAGGATATGTGTCACTGGGATCAGGATAGCGGTATTTTTAGCCCAAATCCACTTGATGCACTCAGCTCACTCTCTTTACTTCCTGTTGGTGGAGCTATGATACCCAGCTGACTGCTTCTGCCTTGCTTTCTCCACCAGGATGAAACTTCTCCTCAAAACTAAGGGGAAGCTGGGTGTGGTTACTCAAGCTTTTGATCCCAGTACCCAGGAGGCAGAGGTAGGAGGATCACTGTGAGTTTGAGGCCACCCTGAAACAACATAGTGAATTCCTGGTCAGCCCGCTAGAGTGAGATCCTTCCTAGAAAAACTAAAGTAAAAGATAAAAATAAAATAAAATAAAAAAATTGTAAGTTGGAAATAAAGCCTTTCCTTCAAAAATTTTCTTCTGGTCAAATGTTTTGTCCCAGCAATGAGAAGGTAGTTGTGACACCATCTACTTACATAAATTTCAAAACAAGCTGGACATAAAATTACAGATAACAATACCAAATAAGATAGAAGTAGGGCAGTAAATCTTAGAAGACAAAGTATACTAAAGGCTTTTATACACATAATGATCTAATTTTAGGTTTTGCTCACACTTATACAATTCAGTATTGTGATGAAAAATTAGGGCCCGAGAGATGGCTTAGAGGTTAAGGCGCCTGCCTCCTAAGCCTAAGAACGCCAGTTCCAATCTCCAGCAGTTCCAATCTCCAGGTCCCACGTTTAACCAGATGCAAAGTGATGCAAGGGCACAATGCCGCGCTTGGCCACAAGGGGGCGGACACATCTGGATTTCTTTCGCAGCAGCTGAGAGGCTGCTGGCGAGCCCATCTCTATCTGTCTTCCTCTCCCTCTCTCTCTGTCTCTCTCCAAAAAAGAAAAAAAGGAAAAAAAAAGAAAAATTAAGGCTTTTTACTTTTTAAATAATATTTTTATTTATTTATTTGTAAACACAGATAGAGAGAGAGAGAGATGGAGTATACAATAAAGGTGTGCCAGGGCATCTTGAAGCTGCAGATGAACTCCAGATGCTTGCACCACTTTGTGCATCTGGATTACCTGAGTGCTAAGGAATTGAACCCTGACTGGCAGGCTTTGCAAGCAAATGCATTTAGCTACTGAATCATCTCCCCAGCTCCAAGTTAAGGCTTTTTTTTTTTTTTTTAAGACAGAAACAGCTAAGACATTGCCAGGAGTTAAGAGTACTTTCTATGTAGGCATGACCCCAAGTCTGATCCCTAGCATCCATCTGTAAAGCCAGCCAGGCTGTGCATGGCTGTAGCCCAGTTCTGAGGATGGCTATGGCTCCCACATCACACATCACACAGAGCCCCAGGTTCAGTGAGAGGTTCCATGTCAGAGAAATAAGTGAATGAGCCATAAAGGGGAACACGAGATATCTTCTAGCCTCTATATGCATGCACATGAATCTGCACATACATGTGAATATATCACACACATACACACTCACAGCAACCACAGTTTTTTTTTTTTTTTTTTTTTTAAAAAAAGGACAGGTAGGAAATATACCATAACCCAACACTTAATGGAACCAAAAGGTACAGAAAACAACTAGATCTATTAGAATTTCTGAATAAAATACAGAAGAATTAACAAAATATAGAAAACTTGGATTAAGCAAATACAGGAGAATATGTACATGATAGAAGTTTAAAAATACAAAGAAGGTGTAGCCATGGATCTTTACATCTGGCTCTAGTTCTATCTTGCCATTACCAAAATTAATAGAATTAGTAACATTTTACAACACCAGCTAAGCTGGGAGGTCATAGTAGGTCGTCTCAGAAGCATGATGTCCTTGACCCCAGGGACCAGAAACCCCATGAAATTTGAACTTCAAACTGCAGGGTTTTCAGACCCTATGCTTCATGGACTCCATCCAACAATTTTGGGCTTGTGATAAGAGATATCCTGCTCCTCCATTTATGCTTAGAGATGAAGTCCTGCCAGCCACAGCCATGCAAGAGGCAGAAGGCTCTAAGAAGGCATTACAGTTCATGAGACCTCACAATTTGTTAGTCACAAAGAAGGCCCTAGTACTCGTGATCAAAAAAGTGATGCAAATATCAGACTTCCTGTCCAGAATACTAAATGAGAAGTAGGCAAAAGTGCTGAAAAATTTGGAGAAATTATGTACTCTCAGGGTGGCCTCAAACTCACAGCAATCCTCCTACCTCTGCCTCCTGAATGCTGGGATTAAAGGCGTGCACCACCACGCCCAGCTAAAAAAATGGCCTCGAACTCCTGATCCTCCTGCCTCCACATCTTCAGCAATATCCTACTTGGGTGGCTGGAGCTGCTGAAAGCCTCCTCCATGTGGACTAGCTGACAGAAAGTTGGAAAAAGCTACACTGCATGCAGCTCAATGGGAAAGCAAAAAAAACCAGTGAAGGTACTCAACAGTGAACACTGCAAGGTTTAAATTTGGCCAGCCAGGCCAAATGAGCCAATGGGTGCAACAGTGGTATGTTTGTTATGGGGGAAACCAACTGCTCTCCAACTGGACTGGAGGCCCGCTCCATGGGAGGGAATACATCCCTGATACTGAAAACGTACGAGAGGGGTAGTCATGAGCCCTAAGAGTGTAATGTCTGCTGGAGTCTCACTAAATGTATATACTATGCTCACCAAACTGCCCAGTAAGCACTTGTCTTAATGTCCACACCCACATATAAATGCTACTCTCACTTTTGTTTAGAGAAGTTTCTCTTTTCAGATGGTGGCAACCTTGGGATGACTCAGAAGGCACCATGGTGCTGAGAAGAAGGGACAGAGGAGTGCTCAGCACTGAAACATCTCAAACCCACCTTCCAATGCTCAGGGTGCATTGTGGAAGTGGGGGCACAAAGAATGTAAGAGCCGAAGGAAGAATAGGGCTCCTTACAACATGCTCCTCCAGACACAAAATGGGCTGGATATCCATGACCTCACAGTGCCTGACACTACCTACACAAGACCATCATAATAGGAGGAAAAGATCATGACATAAAACTGAAAAAAGAGACTGACTGAGAGGGGGTGGGGATATGGTGGCAAGTGAAGTTTCAAAGGGGAAAGTGGGGGAAGGGAGGGAAATAACATGGGATATTGTCTACAATTAAAGAAGATGTCAATAAAAAAGAAAAAAATAAATAAAAATTAAAATTGGAGAAACTAAACATGGAAATGAGGAGTGGGGGAGGGGAAGGAAGATGGGGAGATAAAAGCCGGAAAAAGAAAGAGAATTGGAAAAGCTGAAAATGGATGTAGATTCCTGTAAAGCATGACTGATATCTGCTCAGACACAAAGTAAAAGACAGGAGAAGCAGGCTCCGGGGAATAGCTCAATGGAGCACAGCAGCTCCTACCTCAGATGAATATGGTCCAGGGATGTGAGAAGCTTCCCCCCTCCCATGGGTCTCTCCATTGGCCTTGAAGCCATTCTGTGATGAGATGAAGCTTTCATGGTTTATAACTGGACAAACAATGGAGAGCTTTGTACAGTCCCTGTATGCCAAGGAGCCTGATTCTGATGAAAATCCGTGTGTGTGTGTGTGTGTGTGTGTGTGTGTGTGTGTGTGTACACATGTGCTTTGGTTGGGATTGGGACAAACAGCATATGGTTGCAACTTCTTGGATAATTGGTTTAAGCTTTTGAGAAACTTAAAGCGAAGGCAGTTCACTAAATTCAAAATGGCCATGCCAATGTCTCCTGGACAATGTGATTATCAACTTGCAAGGCTTTAAGTATGTCAGGGAGAAACCAGGGTTCATTCTTTTGTTATGGTGGCTTTTGTGTGAACCAGATGTTCACATATACCTCCCATGTACTTTGGCTTTTCCAGCCTCTGGTTTTGGATCCAAAGTTCTTGTCCAGGTCAACCTCCAAGTACCCTGCAACACTCTGGTCACTGGTCATTCCAAAAGCCATAACTCCACATAGGGATTTCTGTTTGGAGCTCCAGTAGACTTTCTCCACTTTAGGGTAGGATATGGAAGTATATGTACTTGGAGAGAGACAGAGAGAGAGAGAGAGAGAGAGAGAGAAGGAAAGGAAGACAGAGATTGGGCATGCCAGCAGCCTCTCAGCTGCTATGAACGAACTCCAGACTTGTGTGCCCCTTTGTGGGCATGTGCAGCATTGTGCCCTTGTATCACTTTGCATCTGGCTAAACGTGGGACCTGAGATTGGAACCGGTGTTCTTAGGCTTTGCAGGCAGGTGCCTAAACCACTAAGCCATCTCTCCAGCCCATGAAAGTATATTTTGTGATAGAAGAAAAATGTGACAGACTAAGGATGGGCATGAATTGAAATGCATTTCTCATTGCTCCCTCTTAGAAGTAATGGTGCTGAGGGGCAAGTTAATCTTAGTAAAGAGGAATCCCCCCAAAAGTGACGCTTCTCAAAAGGCCCGTGAATGTATGGGAGTTGGCTTTCTTAGAGCCTCTCCTTGCTCGCAATGATGTATAGTCATTAAATAAACATCTGCCTCACTGTACAGTGTTTTCCTGATATATATCAACTTGAGAGAAAAAAATCATTATTTTGTTAGTAGTTATAATTCATGTCATGGAGCCAAAATTCAAGTTTATCTCTGTAACCTTTTGGTGAACTTGCTACTTAAGATGAGATTGAATGTTTTATTTCTAAAGCACTGGGACTCTCACTTATACAAGAAAAAGAATAAAAAAACAAAATACAAAGGCAAGAAAGAAAATAAGTACATGTTTTCTTACCATACAAATGCATGTACACTTAGCATCCAATGTGCATCTTACCATTTATTT
This sequence comes from Orientallactaga sibirica, assembly GCA_036365145.1. Lineage (NCBI taxonomy): Eukaryota > Metazoa > Chordata > Mammalia > Rodentia > Dipodidae > Orientallactaga > Orientallactaga sibirica. The sequence goes on from JAEOAD010000006.1 coordinate 22,350,874, forward strand.
CTCTATGAACTTTCAAATATTATGAATGTATTTTCACCTTAAGTACTAGAGTATGACAGTATTTTAATGATAAAGATTGTACTTTTAATCAATGTATAATATCCACTTCTGTCTACCATAAAGTATTTATTCTAACATAAATACTTTGTTATGTTATGCTAACATAAATGTTTGGATGCAAACATTATTTTATAAACTAAACACAAGTAACAGCAAGAGAAAAGGATTCTAACTCTTAGATAAATTTTAAAGTCTACCTACCTAAGCTCAAAATTCTTACTTAGTTACTATTCCACATAACAAGTTTATTTGAGTTTGATTATGTCCATCATAATTGATACTCCAACTTTACTGAGAAACACAAGGTCTTTTCTGTTTAATTTAACTCTTGACTTCCCAAAAAAGTTCTTGTGCTTTAAGTTAACTCGTTGTTTCCCAAAGAAACAATTCTCAATGTAGTCCCTAGATCTAGTGTGGAGTTTTTATTCTTTTTGATATTAAATAAATGACATTTTCAACATCTTTCCTTTCTGATCACTTAGCTACCAATTAGTTATTGCTAAATTATTTTGTTTTCCACTGTACATTCACACACACAAATACATGTGCACATACACAGAAAATATGCACTAAGTTAATTTTAATGATAGGAATAATATGTTCCAAATTACAAAACAGCTTAAGAAACACAATTCTGGGCTGGGGATGTGGCTAAGTGGTGTAAGGCATTTGCTTGCAAAGCCTGTCAGTCTGGGTTATCACAAGTTTGATTTCCTAGTGTTCATGAAAAGCCAGATATTCCAAGTGGCACATACCTTTGGAATTCATTTGCAGTGACAAGAGACCCTGACATGCCCATTCATTTATTCTCTGTCTTACTCTCTCTGCTCACAAATAAATAAAATGAATAATAAAAAACACAATTATAAAAGTAAAAAAAAAAAAAGGCTATAACTGAATACAACAAAAAAATAAACTTGGTTGTTTTATTGGAGATTGAACCCAGGACCTCATACATGCTAAGCCTATTATAAACCACTGAGCAATATTCCCAGCCTGAATTTGCTGCCATTCAATGAAGAAATATTTATTGACTGAAGCACTTTCAAAAATATTTTTTTAATTTATTTATTTGAAACAGAGACAGACAAAGTGTAGGCATACCAGGGCCTCCTGCCATTGTAAACAAACTCCAGATGTATGTGCCACTTTATATAAATGGCTTTACAAGGGTACTGGGGAATCAAACTAGGGCCATCAGGCTTTGTAAGAAAGTACTTTTTACTGCCGAGCCATCTTTTCAGCCTGACTGAAGCACTTCTAACAAATATATGGTATAAATGAACATAAAGGAAGTACCACGAATCAGAAGACAGGAAATGTTACTCTTTTTCATACTCCATCACCCTCAGTAGGAGTCTGGTGTATATTTTCTGCTTATTCTAATACATCATATACTAATTTATTATGCTTTCATTACTTCTACAAATTTATGAAATACAATAATGTGAAACTACATTTCTATGTAAGTAACCATAAAGTATCAAACCAGTAAAGAGAAAACAGGATATCAGAGCAGAAACATAATTTTCCACTTAAGTTTATGATCAATTTCTCTTGGGAAAAGACAAACATGTAAAAATAAAAGCAATACTGAAAACAAAGATACTTTAGATACTTTAGGGAGAACTAGAGAGTAGGAAGTGGAATTTAAGTCATGATTAGAGATATGGAGGGCATTTTAACAGACTGAACATTGTCAAGAAATGCAGACAGAAAAGTGTGTAATACGTGTGGAGGCAGAGAAGGAATACTAATCAGTCAGAAAGAGCAAAATGCTGGAAAAGGTGAATCTATGAGGACATCTTGGAGCTGTGATGATAAAGGACTGAGATCTATGAATTTCATTCTGAATGAAATGAACACACACACACACACACACACACACACACACACACACACACACACAATGTTTTACCGCCAAGCGGACTAGAATAATAAGGTGTGAGAACAATAATAGTCAATACACTAAGCAATCCTGTAGATTCTGGGGAATCCTTGCCAATTGATTATATCAAAGTGGGGTAATTTTAGTTTCTTTTCCAAATATTTTCAAGGTCACCCTTCTGTTCCTTAATACCTCCCTCATTTGTGGAACCCCCAAACCTAGAAGGCTATCCTATTAAAAATTGACTTCTGCTAGTCTATTTAAAAACAAATTTGAAATTTTGGGTTGGAGTTCAAATACAATTAGACACATCAATGCTTTATTTTATTCCCTAAATATATGTTGAGTTTATTGGATACTCTTTCCAGACAAACATTTCCAGGTAAATATTGATCTTACCAATCATATTATGATTGTTAACCTTGATATCAACTTGTTTAGGTTGACATGCACCTAGATAAGTAAAGTTCACCAGGGGATTTGATGTATCAGTGAAATACAGCCCAGAAATGGTTACCAAAGGAGAAATACCTGCCTTAGACGTGTACTGCAGCTTGACAAAATTCTATGGAACAAGTGAAATGCAGAGTGTTAGCACAGGCACTCTGTCCATCCTGTCACCAGGTGAGTAGCGTCTGCCGTGTTCCCATCACCACGATGTTTGCGTTTAACCTCAGGCCCATCTTAGCATGAATTGTATCCTCTGTAACTCTTTAGCATGATGAGTAATTACTTCCTCAAGTGTATCATGCCAGGAACTTTTCATGGTATGAAAGTCTGACTGTGCTAGTTATGTTTTCATCTCCCTGATGAAATACTTGACCAAGGGTATTTAAGAATGAAAGAATTTAGTCTGGCTCATGATTTACAGTACTATGATGGGGGAAGGCATGATGGGAAGGGGGGCACTTCATGTCCTGGTAGAAGGATGTGGTCATAGTGCTCATGTGGTGCTGACCAGAAAGAAGAGAAGGCTCACCAGAATTAGAACCCTCAGGGCCCACCTTTGGTGATTTACTTCTGATAACTAGACCAAAATTCCAGTGATACCACCACCTGCTGAAACAGCTTCATCAGTTGGGGACTGACTGGAAAAAGGCATGAGGCTGTGTGAGAGTATTTCATATTCAACCCGTAACACTTGACCATGATGTTTAGAAGAATTTGAATTATGAAGTTTTTGGAAATGTTTGGAAAAGTAAGATTTCTATAGAAAATGTTGCAGGCAGAGTTTAATAGCCCAACTCTAGGAGGTGCACAGAAGTCCAGAAAACAAGGTCTATAGGTATGTGAACAGTGAAGACCGTTATCATGACGGTTCAGATGGGAATGAAGTCTCTATGGGAAATATACATTTTTGTTTATGCCACCCAGCCTGTGGTGCTGTTGTGGTAAACCTAGGAAACTAATGCAATTGTTTTCTCATTAGGTACACAATAGCTTCAGAAGAATTTATTAGCATTAAAATTGCATATGACCTTTGGGATTAAACAGGTGGGGGGTGAGAAAAACCAATACCTGAAGTTCAATAAGTGGAACAGACATGCAAGAATATAGCTAAAGGCATTAAGTATTAGATTCAGAATAGTACTTAGAGCTAGAGATACTGCACGATGTTTAAAGAAGAATGGAAGTAAATATTATGGAGGGTAAAATGCAGATTTCCAACATGATGACTGATATTAATGATGTCAGTAGTTACAGGCAGAATTTCTAAATCCTGCACATGGACCTCAGAGAGCAAGAAAGCTTCAGTTCTAGAAGGCCTTGGATAGCAGAATCAGACTCACAGGGACCAAAAATATGCATCTAATAACCAGAACAACGTACATGTTCTATAACTTGTATTGGGAATCCACTGGAAGCCAAGACTGGGTCCCACATTGATTGATAAACACTAATTTTCAGAAGATTTGGTTGATGCTTTTCAACTAGGAAAAGGGTTTCAAGGTAGAGAGGGAAATGGGAAGACTATTAACATCCATAATATTTCCATCTCCATTCAGTAGCTTGTGAAAGGAGAAACTTTTGTTCACTTCTGAAGTCTCTTTCAAGTCTGAGATCGTGTCATTCTGTTAAATTGAACCAAACGTAAGGACAACCTTTTCACTTACTGGATAAAATGGGTCAAAAACACTGCAGTATGATTCTGCATTTTATAAGCATTCTGAGAGAAAAACTTCAGAGATAAAATAGGTGACAAAAAAAAATCTTCAGTATCAAATCTTTATTTGAATGAAATTTGAAGCAAAAAATGTTGACCCTAAAATTCCCTGTAGTTACTCATCTTTTAAAATACTTTATATTAAAACAGTAAATATATATGTCTTGTATGATTATTTTTAAAGTTGTAGCCCAGGGCTGGAGAGATGGCTTAGTGGTTAAGTGCTTGCCTGTGAAACGTAAGGAACCTGGTTCGAGGCTTGATTCCCCAGGACCCATGTAAGTCAGAGGCACAAGGTGGCGCATGCATCTGGAGTTTGTTTGCAGTGGCTGGAGGCCGTAGTGTGCCCATTCTCTCTATATATATCTGCCTGTTTCTCGGTCTGTTGCTCTCAAATAAATAAACAAATAAAAGTAAACAAAAAATTTTAAGTTGTAGCCCAGATGCTAGTTTCTCCTGAGTCAAGAATAGAAGTTTTATCAGATGCTACTGAGTGACTAATATTTGTAGTTATGGACTAATTTGGGAAGAAATATTATTAGGTATAATTATGTTATATTTACAGATTTCATTTCTTTCCTTTTTATAAAATTTAGTTTTATTCATATCTTCTATTTTAGAATCAAGGAGATTTTGGGTCATATATATCAGGCAAAAATTGAAACTGAAAATAAAATTTCTCTATAATCACTTCCACATTTTAACACATTATTAGAATTTAGGAATTAGTAATCAGTATGTTAGACCACTGGTCTGAAGTTCTAATGTTTGTAATAATGAAGTTTGCAATTAATCTCTGCACATGCACATATAAACACCAAGAGTGAAGGATAATGAAAGAAAGACAGTCACGGAGATCCATGATTTTTATGTTTTTTTTTCCCAAAATTGAAATTATATATATGGTTGAAACAGCTAATACCCATTGCATGTCCACTATAAGAAAAGCATCTCAAAATCTCTCCCCCACCTAAGTACATAACATCTGAAATCATGTGTTGCTTTTCTAGGTTAAAATATAGAATTGGATTTATCTTTCCCTCCACAATGCCAGACACCTTTCTCTCTTTTATGCCTGCCTAATCAGACCTTAATGCTTATAATACACCAAAGAATTAATCCAGGCAAAACTCTTGAGCATTATTGACAATGTCAATTTGCTCAGTTGTCCAATTGTTGTCATATGGTAAAGTCTTTTATTCACTTAGACCAACAGGACATATTAAAAGAAAGACTGGGAAATGCAGGAAAGCACTTGGCTATAGGTAAATAAGGAGAGGTAGATGTCTCACAAAGAGTATTCATCACAAACCGAGGTGGCATCTATGGACAGAAGTACTTGGTGGCAGTGTATGCTAACCATTATATTCAAAAAGTTCTGGTCATATATAATCAACTAAATTAAAGATTAATGTATAGACAGAGATTAATATAAAAAGAAAAGTCAATGCTACTAAAATCCCATATGATCCCATTACTTTTTTAATTATCCTTTCTTTCTTTCTCTTTTTCTTTTTTCCTTTCTTTTTTTCTTTTTTTCTTTCTTTCTTCCTATCTGTCTGTCTGTCTGTCTGTCTTTTTTTTCTGCTTTAAATCTGAGTGACAAAATGGAAAGTAGAGAAGGCCTAGAAAACAACAAAAGTGTTTACTTGTCACTTGCTAAAAGGGTCAGAAATCAGAATCTTTTTTTTCCATTTTAAAGTGATACCCAAATAACTCATGTTTATGACAATAAGATATTCTATTCAATTGTGTAAATAAGTATGTGTTCAATGTAGAGGTGGGTTTAGTCTTAAAACTGAAAAGCCAATAATAGCCTTTATTAAACAATAGCCTACAAATAATTCAGAAGAAAGTAAAAACCAAGTATGATATCCAACATTTAAATTTCCTTGTATATGGATGCACTCATTATCTGAGTACTTGTTCACTTGGAGGTGTTCTATGAGCTTTGTCAGTTTTATTTTAAAACATAGCACAGGGCTGGAGAGATGGCTTAGTGGTTAAGGCACGGGCCTACAAAGCCCAAGGAGCCAGGTTCTATTCCCTAGTACCCATATAAGCCAGATCCACTAGGTGGCTCATGTGTCTGGAGTTTGTTTGCAGTGGCTAGAGGCCCTGGCACATCCATCCTCCCTCTGTTTGTGTGTGTGTGTGTGTGTGTGTGTGTGTGTTTCTCTGTCCCTGCCTCTTCCTCTATATCTCTCTCCCAAATAAATAAAAATAAAAATATTTTAAAGAAGCATAGCACATTTTGCTTCATATTTGAACCATAATTTTCTTTAATTCTCAATAATCCCTTACTTCTATTGTAAGACATAGTATTTCCCCAAGTCAGTGATATCATGTGTTTCATTAATCACTGAATCCATGAGATTTTGTCTTTCTTTTAAGTTTTCTTGTTCTCTTTCAAGTGTCCTGAAATTCTCTTTGCCTTTATGATGAGTTTCTGCACATGAGATCATAATGTGAGTTCTTTACTTTGGATTCCTGGGTTAGCTCTCTTTATTCTTGTCACGTATTTGTTCCAGTTTCCTAACTAGTAAGTTTCCTCAGTGTGTATATCCTTACGTAATTCTCCCAGGAAGAGACAGAGCAGCAGGCTTTCGGAGAACATGGAGTAGAATGATGATTTTTATATGCATAGAATTATAAATTCAATGTAATTCTGCTCATCAATGTGATATTGATGCTCAACTGCCCTAGAATTCATTGCCAATATGAAGAGTAAAGGGAGTTTAACTGTTATACTTTTGTATATGACCTAGTACTTTCATTTCCCTTAGCATCTTTAATGGTCTGAAGTTCTAATGTTTGTAATGATGCACTTTGCACTTAATCTCTGCACATACAGAAAACTATGCATGGGCTTCCTTATAGGTCAGTTTCAATGCAGTCTGTTTTGGCTCTAAAGTAGTACTAATCTTTAGATGAGATCTTATGTCAAAGTTTCAGATGGAATTTTATTTCCTAGCTATAATGACATGGTTACCCACATCCAATGTTACATCTTGTTCCAGTCAAACAGTATTGTGTTTTCCACAACTACTTATATCAAAACACATCCATGAGAAGCATTTGGGTATTCAAACCTTTGTCTTTATTTTGAACATGGTTAATAATTTTAACATTTCAGAAATATCTGGGTATTGCAGATGTGCTAAACTTAACCAGTTAGTAGAACACTTTGTTCTGATTGGTTTCAAATAATCTTTCACCATTGAATGATCTTGCTTTCAGACTCATTGTGTCTTGGAGTATCTTGACATCATTAATTCTGCTGTTGTTTTTCACTTTCATTTTTTTATTCATTCATATTTAATATTGGGCAGTAAATGGATTTTGTGTGTGTGTGTGTGTGTGTGTGTGTGTGTGTGTGTAACTGGTACGAGTTTCCTTGCAGGTTGTCTTAACTCTGCTGCTCTGGAAGACACAAAATATCTCTCTGACATTTGTGAATCAATAGAGATATCAACTGGCTGTCTTCATTTTACAATAAATTAGTCCTGGAGTGCAATCTGAGATATTAAATCAAGGCCAGGGGCAGGTGAAAAAGCAGTAATTCCATCCTTTCACTGGATTTCTTCTTGATTTTTACATAGGAATTCAAGCTTGACTTCACTGTGAATAAAGCAGGAAAGATGAATGGGAATGATATGAAGAGTAAAGAAGTGTGTTGCAGTCTTCTGCAACAAATTTTGAATGATTCTCTTCTTCTCACTTCCAGCTCCACTGATGACTCTGATCTTGAACTCTCAGAAAGATGTGTGGACAGATGGCTTTTTCCTCTACCAACATACATGCTTTTCCACTTGGCAAGCTCTTCTGTCCCAAACTAAGTTCTCCCTTTTACATCTTGTCCCTACATATTGAGGCACATAAGATACCCATATTTCCCTGAGGCACCAGAGGGATATTAAGCACTGTTAAAGCGTTGTTACTATTTTAGAAATCACTAACTATTACTGTCAATGATTTCTTTCTTATATCATGCTTGTAAAGACTCCTAATTCCCATCTTCCTGCAAAATAAGATACTATGGGGTGGGGCAATTTTAATATTTAATATTATAGTGGTTGGGTTCACCCTTGTGGTTCTGAGTGCTTTGAACATAAGAACTATGTCTAAAAGGCATATGGACCCACTCTTACACCAGAATCAGCCATCCAGAACATTGCATGGACACCTTAAGGAAACTACAAAATGACTAGAGCTGATTGACCAACTCCGAAAAGCTCAGCCTTCACCTTGGCTGTTTGAAACACTTGACAAGACTTTTTGCTATCATATGCCTTGCAGAACTCTGCAGCCATCTTCCCCCGGCAAGATGGGAGCATTTCCCCTAGTGGTGTAGCAAGAAGCTTTCGGTGCTAAGAGAGGCAAGGCTGCAATTGACCTGAAACACAAAGTGTAATGACTGTGATTGGTCTTGAGACAAGGATGTGATTAGTCTTAACAAATGACTGTGGTTGGTCCTAATATGCCTGTAGAGTATTAATCACATATCCCTCATAAACTCGTGTTTGAATCCTTGGTGCCCAAGCGATGGCAATTTAGGAGGTGGGGCCTTGCTGGAGGCAGGCTTACAGGTTTTCATAGCTATCTTCCCCTTGCTAAAACGTGGCTCATTCTACTGCTGTTGTTTTACATCCGCTGTGTCATAGGTGATGTCCAGCCTCTGCTCATTCCATGCTTTCCCTTGGTGTCTTGAAGCCTACCCTTGAGACTGTAAGCAAAAATACTTTGTTCCCAGGCTGGCGAGATGACTTAGTGGTTAAACGTTTGCTTGTGAAGCGTAAGGACCCCGTTTCGAGGCTTGATTCTCCAGAACCCACATAAGCCAGATGAACAAGGGGGCACATGCATCTGGAGTTCATTTGCAGGGGCTGGAGGCCATGGCACGCCCATGCTCTCTCTCTCTCTACCTGCCTATTTCTGTATCTCCCTCTCTCTCTCAAACAAATAAATAAATAAAATATTTTTAAAAATACTTTGTTCCCATCAGTTGCTTTTGGTTGGGTGCTTTATACCAGCAATGAGACGTTAAGTACAAGCCCTTTTCAGGCTATATAAGCACATTATTCAAGCATGGCTTAGGGAGTCAGCTTGGAGACACTCACGCACTGCCCCCCACCCCTCCCGCAGTGTGTTACAGTATTAGGCCCAATCAAAGGCTTTCCCATGATCTTTTCTTGACAAATTTCAATAGCGCAGGTTTTCCTGGTTACAGAGAGAAGGTACTGTCAGATAGTAGACAGAGAGGCAGTGGTTCAGGTAGCTGTAGGTGCCCCAAGCTCAAGTGGCCAGCATACCCTCACAGTTTCCACAGGTGTGATAGGCCCCAGCAGACCCCCTGACTAGTACAGGCAGCTGAGCTGAGCAAGCACTCTCTAACAGCGAAAAAAGAAGCTAAACAGTTCACAAGTGGCCAACAGAGGAGAAAGAAGGCAACAGAAGTATAGAAAAATGATGAGAGGGCAGAGAGTGAAAACTAAAGGATAAAAGGCTATAAGGAGACCGGAAGGAGAACCTTCAGGCACTGGACACCAGAATAGTTCGAGAGTTGTCAAGTCTTCAAAAGCAGGGGTCATGGACCAGTGGTCTGAGGAATTCTGAATTCCTAGATCTACAAAAACGCTACAACACTTACAGAGGTAAGGGTTTTAACAGCAAGGCCTGAACAAGGATGCCAGGACATGATGTTAGAGGACTCCACTGGTGTTTTCACTGGTACTGTTGCCACTGCCTACCTGCAGCCTTCACTTGTAGCTATGAAACACTGAGGAAAACCTGTGACCTCTGGAGCCCATAATTTGAAAATCTCCTCCTTTCTGCCCCATGATTTCTACCCAGATAGAGCCACAAACCCTTCAGCCTGCTGAGTGGTGATAATATCATCTGTTAATAGTCCGCTTCCTTTTCTTTGTTTTTATTTTTATTTATTTATTTGAGAGCGACAGAGAAAGAGAGAGAGAGGGAGGGAGGGAAGGAGGGAGGGAGAGAGAGGGAGAGAGAGAGAGAGAGAGAATGAGTGCACCAGGGTCTCCAGCCAGTGCAAACGAACTCCAGATGCATGCTCCACCTTGTGCATCTGACTTTTGTGGGTACTGGGGAATCAAGCCTTGAACCACGGTCCTTAAGCTTCACAGGCAAGCGCTTAATTGCTAAGCCATCTCTCCAGCCCCCTTTTCTTTCTTTCTTTTCTTTTTTTTTTTAGAGTGCTTTATTGGGATCTTACCGAGTATGAAAACACATGCTGGATTTGTCAGCCATTCTTGGAGAAACCCCCTTGTGGCAGTAAATGTTTTGACAGTTATCATTTTTGAATCATTTGTAGACAAATTCTTACAACATAGTCGCTGCTTCTTTCTTCTTCTCTTCTCTTCTCTTCTCTCTTCTCTTTACTCTCTCTCATTCTCTCTCTCTAATGTATCTTTACCTATATATCTATGTATTCTAAACACTCTTAAGGTTATGAGAAAAAACACCAGGACTATCAAGAAGAATAAAACACATTCTTTTTGATCCTAAGCAAGAGAAATCTATAAACACCTAGTCAGAATTATATGTATTGTATGACATCACACATTATCTTGATCGAGCACAGAAAGAATGCTCCCAACACTTAGATTAAGGACTAAGAAGTGAATTACAGAATGCTATGAATGAGTTCCATTTAAAGAAATGAGTGCCTCAATTTTACAGGTGTTTCCTCTTCTGATTCTTCAATGATTAATTACATTGTCAGGTACCTAATTGAATAGTCATTGGTTCATATTTCCCACACATTCTCAAGATCCTCTGATATGACCATGTCTTTAGGGGGAAAAAAAAACTGAACTACCTGTTATTACAGAAAGAACTCAGTCTTACTTTTCAAGTACTCACTGATACCATTACAGGAATCCTTTCTAGTCTAGTCTAATCAGGATTCCATAGTCTCCTAAACAGACATCTAAACACTGCCTAGCAATAACACAGTTCAATGAGTTGTTCAATTTTATGTAGTCTGACCTCAAGAGCCATTCATGAAGCATTATACAAGCCCAAATGCATGGGCTGGGAGTGTATTTCAGTTGTATAGAACATGCCTAGTATGTGCAAGGACCTTGGGCTCAATCTCTGGCACACACAGACACAAAGTTCAAAGTCATAATTAAGTTATCTTCTATATTTTAGCTGACTCAGAGTCAGCAAGGAGAAGAAGAAGAAGAAGAAAGGAAAGATCTGTCAGCCACAGCCAGGCTCTTCTAACTCCTCTGGACTTAGGACTTCTGCGTGAACTTTCTTACAAGAATAGGTGAATTAACACACTGGAGCAAGGAGTAATGTTTCTATTTAATGACAACAGTAGGACCATTTCTATCTTCCCTCAGCAGTAGCACAACTTTGACATCTTTCTTTACTTATAGACCTTTCCACTCATTTATGTAGCGGTACAAATGCTTACTAGACCTCCTGACAATGGAATCCATTATATATTTCATTTAAATTTAACATATGCCCTACAAAACAACCTGGTTGACTGTTTTCTGTTTCTCTTATATGCAAAGAAATTTATACTGGTTAACACTCATTCACTTAATGATATGTGTTGCAGTCAGCTTCATGTTGCTGGCAGAAAACACCTGACCAAGAGCAGATTGTGGAAGAAAAGGGTTTATTTTGGCTTAAGGACTTAAGGGGAAGCTCCATGATGGCAGGGGAAAATGATGGCATGAGCAGAGGGTGAGCATCACCTCCTGGCCAACATCAGGTGGACAACAGCAGCAGTAGAGTGTGCAAAACAATGGCATTCATCCAACTGGCTATAGCACCCATAGCTTTTTTCTTGTTTTTTAAACACTATTTTATTTATTTATTTATTTCCAAAATTGGCACCAGCCAGAGAGACCTAACATTCAGAACACCAGGTCCTCTAGCCACTGCAAACACCTCCAGATGAATGCCACCACATTCTGCCCCTGCCCCCGGGTCCTGATAACCATCCATGAGATCCAATGCAATGCATTCAATGCCTTAAATATCCATCTCTCCAGTTTGTTATCAATTCATTGATGTTCAAACATCACCATCATCCATGATATCTTTTAACTGAGCCATAAACCAAAAAATAAAAACTACATAATGGTACAGAATAATGGCACAGAATAGAACACTCACACAGCAAAGAAATATTCAACCAATATAAGATTTAAAACAAGAGGGCAAAAATCAAACTCTGTAGCTCCAAATCTAATAACTCTAACCAGTGACAAATATGCAAGTCTGATAATTCTAGCCAATGACAGGTCTCTGGAGTTCCAATTCCACCTCTTCTGCTAGGCTACTCACAATCCTAGAAAACTTCATACTGTGTCAGCAGCTCTCCTTGGGAGGCATTCCATAGTCCTGGCATCTCCAATTTGGTCTCCACTACAACCCATAGTTCATCCTTATGGCTCCATTGGGCCTTTACACAGATAATCCAACAAGCCTGCTTCACACTGCCCATGACCATTTCCAAAATACAAAACCGTGTTGCAAATTCAATGACCCTCAGTTTCCTTCATTTTTTTATACTCCACAATGCCAGGTAGATTAACAATTTGTTAATCCATGGGGAAAAATAAATCCAACTTTGAAGAGCAGGAAGACACTCCTTCTGCAATAAGGCAATCAAAAGGTCACATTATTTTCAAAAATTAGTCCACATTCTTCAAACCTGATGTCACCCAATGCAGATTAGCCATACCCTTCTGGTCCATTCTATACAATTAGCCCTGCAATCTCAATGATGGCATGAGCAGAAGATTGACATCATATCCTGGCCAACAGCAACTGGAGAGTGTGCCAGACACTGGCATGGAGAAGTTGTCTATAGCATCCATAAGCCTATCCCCAACAATACACTGTCTCCATGAGGCTCCAATTCCAAAAGTGCAACCAGATGGTGATCTGAGGGAAAGCACCATGATGGCAGGGGGAAATACATGAGCTGAATCATATCCTGGCCACAATCTGAGTGTGCCAGACACTGGCAAAATCATAGCATCCATTATTCAACAATACACTGTCTCCATGAGGCTCCAATTCCAAAAGTGCAACCAGATGGTGACCTAACATTTACAATCTGAAAATCCTATGTGGGCAATTAATTTAAAGCATGTTTCAGAAAATCCCAGAAAATCCCAGTGCAGTGTGTTCTCTCATTCTCTCTCTCTCTCTCCCTCCCCACCTCTGTCATATATAATTAAATTTTATGTAAAAGATAATATTGAAAATTCAATAGAAAGGCTTTGTATCATTCAGATGCCATTTGGCTGAATTGTCATTAGTTGATAAATATCTGAACTTACAGCAGAGAGAAATGTCTCTTTGAAATATTTGTTAACTGGTGCAATTATTCATTCTGAAGTCCTGGGGATCAACCTGTGGTGCATCTGAATGTAGCTCAGGTGGAACTTGCACATATTATGCAAAATGGGCTATCCTCAAACTCTCAGTCCTCCTGATAAGATGCTCCAACAGATCCAGCTGTAATTATTCTATGTTGCTCTCAACAGAACGTAAACACTGTGAGGAAAGTGAACATCATTTCTATTTATGGAATGTTAAATATATACATGTTAATAGTTATAAAACCAACTCAGCTAGAAGTAAAGTAAAATGAAAATATTAATGACATAATAGAATGTATATATTAAGTAGTTACCAAATACCAGGAATTGTGTTAAAATTTTTAATTTATATGTCAAACTAAAAAAAAAAAAATGGAAAAAGTAAATGTCTAGGGATATGGTCAACTTTAACTTTTGTCCCTAGCTGCCCCATTAAAATTATGTATCAGGGCTGAGAGATGGCTTAGGAGTTAAGGCGCCTGCCCGCTAAGCCTAAGAACGCTGGTCCCAATCTCCAGGTCCCACGTTTAGCCAGATGCAAAGTGATGCAAGGGCACAATGCACTTGCCCCCAAGGTGGCGCACACATCTGGAGTTTGTTCACAGCAGCTGAGAGGCTGCTGGAGCACCCATTTTCTATCTGTCTCCCTCTCCCTTGCTCTCTGTGTGTCTCTCTCCAAAAAAAAAAAAAAAAATTATGTGTCACATTGGTAGTCTTGACAACTCTAAAACTTACATGCTATCCATGGCAAACACTGTTTCCTAAGAAATTTCTTCTCAGATCACCCTTTCCCTCTGTGGTAATTTGATTATTAATTGTATGTCTCCCACAGATTCAGGTTGTTTATTAAATCTTATAATTTGGGGCTTTAGCTGCCTGGCTGGAGGAGATGTCTCTAGGTTAAGAGGGGGATCAGAGGCAGATCATGGGGTCCAAACCAAATGTGTGTTTGGGGATGGATCTGAATTCCAGCCCAAAGGTACGCAGAGAGGTTTGATCTAAGTGGGGTCCTTGCTGGCTTCCAGGTCCTGCCTATTGCTTTTTGATTTTTGCTGGCTGGTGGTGGGTTCTATCTCTGCTTGGATTTATGAATGGGGGCCAGCTTCTTCTGCCATAGATGGTACTTTCCTAGATCTGTAAACTGAAATAATCCCCTTCTTCCCTAAATTGCGCCTGGTTTGGATGTTCATCCCAGAAATGTGAAGCTGACTAGAACCTTCCCCATCCTACAGGGGCCTGAGAAATAGAGAAAAAAATCCTTTTTCCTTCTCTGAATGTTTTAGACACAGGTGATTATCTTATAGTCACTGCAATGTTAGATACTGTTATGATTTGAATAAGAAATGTCTTCTCAAAAGACTCACGAGTTTTATATTTTGTTTTTGATTTTGAAATCAGGGTCTAAGTTTCTAGCCCAAATTGGGCCAGAACTCATCATATAGACTTGGATGTCTCATATTTGTGGCAATCCTCCAAGCTCAGCCTCCTGAGTGTTTGCTGGCATTATAGGCATCAGCCACCTTCCCAGCTGAGGCTCATGTATTGAAAGCCTGGCTCTAAATGCAACTGTATTCAAAGCCAAGACTTTGGAGAAGAGACTAGATCAAGAGAGATCAACCTTTAATATATAATTAAATTTTATGTAAAAGATAATATTGAAAATTCAATAGAAAGGCTTTGTATCATTCAGATGCCATTTGGCTGAATTGTCATTAGTTGATAAATATCTGAACTTACAGCAGTTACAGCAATGGACCAGAGAGAAATGTCTCTTTGAAATATTTGTTAACTGGTGCAATTATTCATTCTGAAGTCCTGGGGATCAACCTGTGGTGCATCTGAATGTAGCTCAGGTGGAACTTGCACATATTATGCAAAATGGGCTATCCTCAAACTCTCAGTCCTCCTGATAAGATGCTCCAACAGATCCAGCTGTAATTATTCTATGTTGCTCTCAACAGAACGTAAACACTGTGAGGAAAGTGAACATCATTTCTATTTATGGAATGTTAAATATATACATGTTAATAGTTATAAAACCAACTCAGCTAGAAGTAAAGTAAAATGAAAATATTAATGACATAATAGAATGTATATATTAAGTAGTTACCAAATACCAGGAATTGTGTTAAAATTTTAATTTATATGTCAAACTAAAAAAAAAAAAATGGAAAAAGTAAATGTCTAGGATATAGTCAACTTTAACTTTTGTCCCTAGCTGCCCCATTAAAATTATGTATCAGGGCTGGAGAGATGGCTTAGGAGTTAAGGCGCCTGCCCGCTAAGCCTAAGAACGCTGGTCCCAATCTCCAGGTCCCACGTTTAGCCAGATGCAAAGTAATGCAAGGGCACAATGCCGCACTTGCCCCCAAGGTGGCGCACACATCTGGAGTTTGTTCACAGCAGCTGAGAGGCTGCTGGAGCACCCATTTTCTATCTGTCTCCCTCTCCCTTGCTCTCTGTGTGTCTCTCTCCAAAATAAAAAAAAAAAAAAAATTATGTGTCACATTGGTAGTCTTGACAACTCTAAAACTTACATGCTATCTATCCATGGCAAACACTGTTTCCTAAGAAATTTCTTCTCAGATCACCCTTTCCCTCTGTGGTAGTTTGATTATTAATTGTATGTCTCCCACAGATTCAGGTTGTTTATTAAATTTTATAATTTGGGGCTTTAGCTGCCTGGCTGGAGGAGATGTCTCTAGGTTAAGAGGGGGATCAGAGGCAGATCATGGGGTCCAAACCAAATGTGTGTTTGGGGATGGATCTGAATTCCAGCCCAAAAGTACGCAGAGAGGTTTGATCTAAGTGGGGTCCTTGCTGGCTTCCAGGTCCTGCTTATTGCTTTTTGATTTTTGCTGGCTGGTGGTGGGTTCTATCTCTGCTTGGATTTATGAATGGGGGCCAGCTTCTTCTGCCATAGATGGTACTTTCCTAGATCTGTAAACTGAAATAATCCCCTTCTTCCCCTAAATTGCGTCTGGTTTGAATGTTCATCCCAGAAATGTGAAGCTGACTAGGAACCTTCCCATCCTACAGGGGCCTGAGAAATAGAAAAAAATCCTTTTTCCTTCTCTGAATGTTTTAGACACAGGTGATTATCTTATAGTCACTGCAATGTTAGATACTGTTATGATTTGAATAAGAAATGTCTTCTCAAAAGACTCACGAGTTTTATATTTTGTTTTTGATTTTGAAATCAGGGTCTAAGTTTCTAGCCCAAATTGGGCCAGAACTCATCATATAGACTTGGATGTCTCATATTTGTGGCAATCCTCCAAGCTCAGCCTCCTGAGTGTTTGCTGGTATTATAGGCATTGGCCACCCTTCCCAGCTGAGGCTCATGTATTGAAAGCCTGGCTCTAAATGCAACTGTATTCAAAGCCAAGACTTTGGAGAAGAGACTAGATCAAGAGAGATCAACCTTTACCAAGAAGCACATCCACTGATTTATTTATAATTTGATGGTGTTATTGGAAAGGTGGTAGAGATTAGAAAGAGGAGCCCACTTGGAGGAAGTGGTCTCTGGGACCATGCCCTGGAAGATATACTCTGTTCCCCACACTTTCTCTGTTTCTTGACCATCTTAGAATGAACAGCCTCTGCCCCATGAGCCTTCTATTCTGCCCCACCATAGGCACCAGCCAACCATGAACTACATGTAGCCTTCTGAAACTGAAAGCCAAAATGAATTTTCCTTCTTTAAAATTTTCTCTTGAGTATGTGTCATTGTGACATAAAGCTCACACAGATTATGTGTGTTAGTATTGTGCCTGTGGGAGTGACACTAAAGTCAATATGTGTCAAGAATACTAATTTAAGCGGTAGAGATGGCTCAGCAGTCAAGGTGCTTGTCTGCAAAGCCTAAGGACCAGAGTTTAATTCCACAGCATCCATGTAAAGCCAAATGCACTATGTGGCACACACACATCTCGTATTAGTTTGCAGTGGCTAGAGGCTCTGGCACTCCCATTCTCGTTCTCTCTCTCTCTCTCTCTCTCTCTCTGTGTATGTGTGTCTCAGATAAATAAATAAAATATTTTTTAAGAATACTAGGGCTTCAGAGACATCTTAGCAGTCAAGGCAATTGCTTGAGAAACCTAAGGATCCAAGTTTGATTTCTCAGGACCCACTTAAGCCAGATGAGTAAGGTGGCACTTGCATCTGGAGTTCCTTTTGCAGTGGCTAGAGGCCTTGACACACCCTCTTTCTCTTTCTCTCTCATAAATAAATATTTCTTTTACAAAAAAACACTAACTTATCTGTATGTATGTATGGGTACACACACACACACACACACACACACACACACACACACACATAGTGCATCATCCCATCCAAACCATTCAACAACCTTACAGGTTAGGTACTAACTCCCAGGTGCTAATAAGAAAATGAAGACGTATGGGAGTAAGGAACGTACTGTGTCACAAGGTATTGCAGACAGTTATGGCTGGTGGCCAAGATTACCTTTTATACAGAATTGTGTGGTATAGTGATAAAGTTGCTAATAGATATAGACAAAAGCATGCAACAGACAAACTTACTAAGTTTCAAATAGAAACATACACTACAAAATTTAAAAAGATATGTTCTTTGTAGTCGGTACTTCACTTCATAAACATTGATATGGGATTGAGTAGATATCAAAGTATCCTTAGGGAATTTACTAGAAGTTGGGATTCATTATAAATAGAGAGAAAACAAAACCATCAGATATAAATCCATGAAGTCCCTACATTTCCAGATGAAGAAGATTCTCTCT
This sequence comes from Orientallactaga sibirica, assembly GCA_036365145.1. Taxonomy (NCBI): domain Eukaryota; kingdom Metazoa; phylum Chordata; class Mammalia; order Rodentia; family Dipodidae; genus Orientallactaga; species Orientallactaga sibirica. The sequence continues at coordinate 22,369,131 of JAEOAD010000006.1, forward strand.
GACCTGTGAGGCGTATACATCCCAAGAGGTCACTGAAGTCCCAGGGAGGTACCAAAAAGATGCTGACAGTTTTTTCATGACCCAACTTAAGAAGCCATAGGCAGCATGTAACTTACAAAGAGAAGGCAACTGAATGGAAGACAAAAGACCCAAACTGATCTTTTATACATATAAATCCCAAAGACAACTATTTCAAGTTTGTTTGCAATAAAAATGATAGAATTTTAACTGTCCCCATGTGGACATGTATTTATCTGGGTATCAGTAAATTGCAGGAATAGCAAATATTAGATACATGCATGCTATCTTTTGGCAACAGAAGGTGAGAAAATAAACTGTTTTTAAATAAAATTAATTATATTCAGTGCATGATATTTAGCATCTATAAAGCAAACCAAAAAAAGGGGGTAGAACCTAAAGACTGATCCTCTCGTATACTTCAAAGGTATAGCCATTCAGAAACACCCAAGAACCTCAACAATACCAAAAGGAAAGGGTACCATGATGACCAAAGTTAGGACTGTGATCAGCTTTATCTGGGAGAAGCAGCAGTAAGATGAGAATGATTTTCAAAAAAAAAAAAAAGTATGAACTTTTAATATGAAATTGAAGGTTTTTCAAAGCCAGCATTATTTAATGAAACTTCAGGGGATGATATATATATTTGGTGTGTGTATGAGTTTTGAGCAATGGGCTGGTAAGATTAAGGAACTGAATTTTAAGGTTTATTTAATTTTAATTAAGTTTCAATAGCTACATGTGAATATAAGATTACACAGTGAAGATTTAGACAGTAAAAGGCCAGTCTATCACCATTGCAAAAAGTTTTTTTAAACATGAACCTCATACCTCAAATTTACTACCCAATACCAATATATAAGACCTTGCATGCTATAACTGTAATCTATTCACACATTGTGGGAAGAAGTTATTTGAAATTTGAGGAAAAAAATGCTACCTTGGGGGCTGGAATATGCAAAGGAAAGTTTTATTTAGGAGTCCACACCATTTATAGGGCACAATATAACTTATATTCCTCAAACGTACATCCCCAAACAGTAACTTCAAAACATAACAGAGCAGGCTAAATTTTCAGAACAGGAATGGGAAACAAAACCTCAATTTGAGCTATTTGTGGTGTTTTAAGGTGCCACAAATAAATAACTAGGCCTTTCTATTGGCTGCATCACAATCTTCAAGTATTCCAAGCTTTCTTTCTGACCCTGACCCATAACATCTCTCACTCTGCTATGCAAGCATCTTTCGCCCTGGCACGCATACACATCAAACCCTAGCACTATCTGTCACTAGCTCGCAGGCAGCTCTGCTAACTCTGGAACACACACATCTAGCCCTGGTATACTTGAAGCTCTGCGCCCATCATGCCTGCACATACAAACCAGTGAACATGCATCTATAACCTTGACTCACATGCGCGTCTAAATACAGCTCACACCCAGTATAAGCATGGGACTATACTCACATACACATCAAGCATGGTACCCAGGGACATCTAAGCTCAGCATCTCCTAACCAGCACACTTGGTCCAAGCACTTTTGTCCCACAGTTCTAACCCCTCAGCTTCCTAGATCAGAACCACGTGCCCCTCCTCTCATCCTAAAGCTTCTCCAGACCAGCATGCACGCACCATATGCCTCACCCCTCAGCTTCTACAGCCTGGACTCGCATTCATGCCCTAAATCCTCAACTTCTTCAGCCCGGAACCAACACACACCACCCCACATCTCCTCCCTCAGCCTTTACATCCAGGACCTAGGACCCATGCGCTCCTCGCCTAGTCCCTCAATTTCTCCATCCTGGACCCACGCGCCCCTTGTCTCACCTTCAACTCCCCCGTTCCGTAACCAGGCGCCCCTCGTCTCACCCCTTCAGATTCTCCATCGGGGACCCGCGCGCCCCTCGTCTCACCCCTTCAGCTTCTCCATCGGGGACCCGCGAGCCCCTTGTCTCACCTCCTCAGATTCTCCATCCCGTACCCGCGCACTCCTCGACTCAACCCTCAGCTTCTCTATCGGGGACCCGCGCGCCCTTCATCTCCCCTCAGCTTCCCCATCCCGCACCCGCGCGCCCCTCGTCTCACCCCCTCAGCTTCTCCATCGGGAACCACGCGCCCCTCGTCTCACCCCTTCAGATTCTCCTCAGCGTCTCACCCCTCAGCTTCTCCGGGGACCCGCGCGCCCCTTCACCTCTCAGATTCTCCAGCTACCCCCATCCGACTCGTACCCGGGGACCCGCGCGCCCTTCATCTCACCCCTCAGCTTCCCCATCCCGCATCGCGGACCCAGCTTCCGCGCCCGGACTCGCGCCCCTCGCGCCTGGCCACACAGGTCCTCACCTTTCTCGCTCACGCTCTCGCTCTCCAGCTCCACGTCCTCGCAGCTCGTGTACTCCGGCGTGGACACGCCCTCCTCCTCCGAGCTGCTCACCGACATCTGCCGCTTCTTGCCCCCGCGCCGCGAGCGGTGCGGCTTGGGCGGGGACGGGCGCACGGACTCCGACTGGTCGGAGCTCAGCGAGTCGTTCCTCAGCATGGTCTCCACCTTCTCGCGCTTGGCCTTGCGCATGAGGACAGCCGAGCTGGGGTCCAGGCGGCTCTGCTTCCTGAGCGGCTCCTGGGCCTTGAGTTCGGGGCCTTGGGCTGGGGGGGACGGGCCATGGCGGGGCGCGGGCGGGCTGTGGCCGGCGAGAGGCTTGGCGGCGGGCGCGCGGGCCTCCGGCGTCCTGTCAGCCGCGTGCGCGCGCGGGGACTCGGGCGGCTGCGCCGGCGGCGCGCGCTTGCCGGCTTTGCCCTCGGGCGGTGCGGGGCCCTCGGTGTGCGGCAGCGCCACGTCGCTGTGGCGCCGTTCGTGCCGGGCGCGGGACACCCGGGCGTGCATGCGCATCTGCTGCTCCTCGGGCGGCGGCTTCACTGGGTAACGCGCCAGGTTGGGGTCGCTGCGGTACCTGGTCTGGTACTCCTCCTCCTTCTTCCTCTGCTTCTCGTCCTCCGCCGCCCGCACCGCCTCACGCTGCTCGGGCACGTCGGGGTAGTCCTGCGAGCGCCCCTTCTCCAGCCGGCGGCTTTCCCGCCTTTCCTTCCGCTCGCGCTCATCCGCGGCACCCTCCCCCGGAGGCCCCGAGGGCTTCGGCGCGCGTTTCCTCTCTCCTTTCACGTCGCCGCCTTTGCCGTTCTGCTCCGAAAGCCCCGGAGCCTTCTTCCTGCCATGGGTGAAGAACGTCAAGGAGAGCAGTTTGTAAAAGGGAAAACTTTTTCTTCACATTCTAGCCTTACCTGCTTTCAGAGAATTATAATTCCATGTCTCACTTTGAAATTTGAGGTGGATGCAACACAGGAGACCTGGATGACTGATGAGACGATTCTGGGAGAGGTTTATCTATCCCAGGCCAGCCTCAAAACTTGTTACATAGTGATGGTTGATCTTGGAATTTGCACCCTCTAGTTTCCACGTCCCAAGAGCTTATATTAGAGATGTGCACAACCTCAACCTTTTATGAGGTGCTGGGAACTAACTAAGCAAGGGCTTCCTGCATGCATGCTAGGTAAGCTTTCTAAAGCTCCATCCCCAGCCAGCCCCCCTTCTGTGAGCTTTGTAAATGTGCCCCCATTGCATTACAGCATGTTCAAGGACTTAACTTGTTTGCAGCCTTTAAGTTTTGCATTTAACTAAGCCAATTAAAATTAAAATAGACAAAATTTACGCTACCCTTTGCTTATGAGGAAAAGGCAAAAACATGTTAGATGAAAACAATATAAATAATAATATGAGTAAGAGGAGGTAAGCCATATATGTTATTTCAAAATCAAATATGTGCCTGCTAAATGTATATATTTACAGTTTTGATATTTAGATAGTTTTGGATTATCAGTGAAACTTTTAAAGTAATTTAACTACAAATATGCTTATTTCAGAAATCAAACCTAATCGTATTTTAAAGAGGAAACTAATTGTGACTTGGTCATGGACACCCCAGCTTTTTTTTTTTTTTTTTTCCAGGAGTTGGTTTAGTAAAAGAAAAACTGTACCATAGCTTACCTTATAACTTCTTTGTGTAACAACAGAATGCTGGTTATTTATCTGCAGTACAGAAGATCAAATTCTAAGTCTTGTGCACACTAGACCAGCACTACCACTGAGCCATATCCCTAGTTTAGAACTACTGAAAGGGTTGAAACTGCTACTTATTCTCACTGCTGAGTTCCTACTTACTTCAAAATAGGCTCTGAGTGAAGAAAACAGTTTTAAGTTCTACCTTTCTTTACGTGCTGTTCAAGGCTCAAAGATTAAAAAAAAAAAAAAAAAAAGTACTGAAAACAGGTCTAGCAAATAATCTGATAAGGAAAGCTTGCTCCAGTCCGCAGTTGCCCTGGCTAGGTCTTCTGGACTTATGTGATCTAATGTGCAACTTAAATGTAGACAACTGCAGGCTTGCTTTGGAATTCTAAACACCACTGGGAATCCGTCATTTGTCAGTCCAAAAGCAGATGTCATGAATGGAAATAAATAAAAGGGGAGTGGGCAGTTTTTAGAGTGGGTTAGCAAAGTACAGTGGTAAAATATGCTGTGGGGTGGGACATGGCTGGTGAAGATAGAGAGGGTGCAAGAAGCAGAGAAAAATCAAAACAGATGAGCTCTGCTTGAGACATTATCATGCACACAATTGGAAATGAAAAGCATGTGGACTTGAAGTTGGAAGTGGAAGTGTGGGGTAGCAAGTTTAGACCAGAAGAGGTCCAACATGGCCATATATCAAAAGTTACTAAATGCAGCTTTCCTAACACTGTGATGACTATTATAATCAAGTATTTTATTGTCTATTTTAATTGTCCTTGGTAGATCTTTATATTGAATCAGTTCACTTTCTTTATACTGCTGATAAATAATGCTTGCTTACCTTGCAAAGTTCATATAAGCATTAAAATAACCATTTTCTTTGAGGATGCTTCATGGAATGGTTGAGTATTACACACATTTTAAGACCCCTCCATTCTACTTCTTTCTCAACTAATTTTACTTTTCTCATTACTATGTTTTGTTACCGCTAGCTTCTGATCAGTGTGCAGAATATGATCAATGTATCTTCAGTAACTGAAAACAGCCGTCTTTTCATTCCTGAGGTTGCCCAAGCCCTCACTGTACTTTCTTCTCTTCTCACAATACTACAGCCCTGGTTCTTTATTATCTGTCTTTATCATAAATTAACGGGTTTGTCCCTATCAATGTGCACATTTTATTTGAAAAGTCAAACCATCTCAGTACTCATTTTCAAAGTACATACAATTTTTTTTTACCATGTTAAAAACCAGTGTCCTTTTATCTCCAAAACCATTGTCTTATGTAAAGAAATTATCTTCTGACCAATGCCAAGGTTCACTTTTAATGTTTTTATTACTTCTTATCCCATGGCAGTTTGTCACCAGATATGATAATTTTTGCCTTCACTGATGTATCTCCAGGGTCCTTTCTATCATCTCTCCACATAATCTGTGTACCTCATTCTTTCTTGTTTGGAAGTATTGCAAAGCTTATTTCAGAAATCATTTCTTTTTTTTTCCCCCTCAGGACTCCCCAAGTAATAGCTTTGAACAAATCAGTATTCCACGTAGTAGCCTAGGTGTCTGTCGTCTCTGGGGTATTGTGTAGTCTGCCACCCAGAGTGTGGGGGAAAAGGGGCTATGTCCTAATCATTTTTGCACCCTCTGGTTCCTAGCAAAGTTTACTTATAGTGATTACTCCATGCTGTGTTGGCCATGAAGTCTTTCATATTCAGTGAATGCCTCCCATGTACCATCCTGGGAACACAGATTTATTGTCCTTTAACAATTGGAACATGCCTACAAGGTGGTGTCCTGTTGTTCAGAGTTAGGAATATATACAACACAAATTTAACTTTGAAGTCCTTGATCTTACATGAATTCTATTTGAAACTAGGATAAAAATCCTTCTTCCTACCCAATGAGATAAATATGAGTTACACAGACAGAAGCCATCAAGTTCAAGTCCAAATACCAATACTATTCAGGGCCTCATGAACACAAGGTTTATGCTATCCTTGATCCTACTATTTCATAGTGCATAGTATTGTTTCTGGCCAAAAATGAATACTTTTGAATGGATGGATGAATGAAATAGTTGAAGTACATTACCTATTCATACCTCTTGCTTAAATCTTCAATAGCTTCCCATTACGAATAAGATAAAATCTAGGAAATGTAATTGGTTCTTAACTACCTCATCAGTGACTTCTCCCCCACTCTTCCTCTACTCTGTGCACTCTACCCAGTGGGTACCCTTTTAACGAAAACCTGCCACAGAGCAAAGTCCTTTATGTCACATGCCTTTGCAGACATCTGGTCCTTAACCTGGAAATTCCTACTTTTTGGAGTGCAGCATGAAATAAATGTCTTCAAGGGAGGTTCTTCAACATACCCTTCAATGGGTCATGGTCCCCCATCATATTCCTTCAGAGAACACTTTTCTTTAAAGGACAAATTCTATAAAAGGATAATTGTCCCAGAGATATTCTTACTTCAAGTCTGGAAAGTTTTCAGCTCAGCTCAGTGACTTATGTTAGCCTCTACACGCGATATGAAAGCAAAGCTCTCCTCCAAGATCTCCTAAGCGGCAATGCATTATAGAAATATACAAAGCACCTCAGACCTGTGGCTGTTGTGTATGTGGGGTCTGATAAGTTCTACTTCCATGTATTCCTCCTCATAGAAGTGAAATTCTTTTTTCTTTTTCTTTTTTTGGAGCGAGACAGAGAGAGAGGGAGAGGAAGACAGGTGCGCCAGCAGCCTCTCAGCTGCTGCCAATGAAATCCAGATGCGTGCGCCCCCTTGTGGTCAAGTGGGGCATTGCGCCCTTCCATTACTTTGCATCTGGCTAAACGTGGGACCTGGAGATTGGAACCCCTGGAGATTGGAACCAGTGTTCTTAGGCTTAGGAGGCAGGTGCCTTAACCACTAAGCCATCTCTCCAGCCCAGAAGTGAAATTCTTGAACCCTGTGTTTGCATTCAAGAAAGGCATCAACTTCTACTCACAGGGTTAGTGGGTTATTACCTCTCTCTTGGAGGCTCGCTTCTAGACCTGGAGGAAGCCTGTTTCTGTTCCGGCCCCAAAGCTTCCTGGGAGGGCTCCGCCCCTTTGCTCCTGTCAAGTGGTGCACCAGGAGGAGCAGTGTCCTGGGAAGAGGCAGCTGCTGTGCTCAAGGGTGTCTGAGACCGTGATCGCTCTTGGAGTCGTGCCTTCTTCTCTCTTGGTACATCCCAACCAGCACCTGTGGCTGTGTCACTCAGCGTTCCGTCCTGACTGGGATGCTGAGGGCCACTTCCAAAGAACCATGCCCCAGATTTGGTCAAGATTTCTTGTTGCTTTCGACATAAATTGCATACCCACATAACCTATTTGGAGAAGAAAAAACAATATAAATTTTCTCCTTTATTTGAAAAAAAAATTCAACACATAAAATACATTGTAAGGAAAAAGAAAGGCTGAGACTTTTTGGGTCCTATTTTACTTGTGTTATTAACAATATCTGTTAGTAAAGTTGCTGTAAATGAGGTAGATAATTGACTCATAAACCTTTGTAAATAGCTCTATAATCAGCATCTCTGGACATAAGCTTAAGTAACTCAAAGGACTTTAAAGATGACCGCTTTTTCAGAAAACATCCATTATTAAATTCAGTGATGAAAAGTTACTCATGGAAAGTTAAAAAATAAGAAATCAGGCTGAAGAGATGGCTCAACAGTTAAGGCACTTGCTTGCTTGCAAAGCCTAAGGACCAGAGTTCAATTCCCCAGTGCCCACATAATACCAATGTACAACAATGAGAACAACAACTAATAGCCAAGACAATGATAATCCCAGTGACCCTGTGAACCTTCTCTTCAAATGTGATATGGAAATGAACAATAAACTGCATCAGCATATGTCAAAATAAAACTTATAGGATGTAGTTTAAGTTTAGAATGTAAGTCAAATAAGACTGTATTTTGCCCCATGGGTCTCATTCTCTTTGATCTCTGGGCATGCACGTGAGGTTTTATCTTGATTAGGTGAACTGAGATGGCAAGACCCATGTGCACAGTGGTGGCACCATTCCAGAGGCTGGGGTCCTGGGCAACATGAAAGGAAAGAGCTGGCTGAGCACCAGCAGTCATGCAGCTCTGTATCTGCACTATGTTCTGAATGTGACCAGCTAAGCTTCACGCTACTGCTGCTATGCCTTTCCTGCTGTGAAGGACTATAACTTTGAACGGCAAGCAAAATAAGCCCCTCATTCCTTAAACTCATTTTTGATCAGGTATTTTGTACTAGCAATGAGAAGATATATAATACATTCTGAAATTCCATGGCTTACAACAGGAAAAAAAAAAAAAAACAGAAAATTTCATACTGATCTTTTAAATCATCTCTTTTCTATACAACAAATCACTAGGAGAAACAGTAAAGCATTTCTTTTTATTTAAAAAAATCATTTCTTTATTTGAGAAAGAGAGAGAGGAGAGAAGAGAATGGGCATGCCAGGGCCTCCAGCCACTGCAAATGAATTCCAGGTGCATGTTGCACCTTGTGCATCTATCTTTACTGAGTGCTGAGATTTGAATCTGGGTCCTTTGGCTTTCAAGGCAAGTGCATTAATCATGAATCCATCTCTCCAGGCCCTATGCCATTTTCTAGAAGCCATATGACATTTTACAGAGAGTAATAAAAATTAATTATTACAAGTGTGATAAAAATAAATAAAGCTATTTGAATGGAAGAGATACTTGATACATGCATTACCATGAAATGTTTGTAGACACACACACACACACACACACACACACACACAAAAAAGACGTTTGCCATACTCTTGATGCTCTTACTAATAGTCACTATAATGGGGTCTAGAAATGTTAATACAAAAATATGTTGAAGAAGATAGTGTAACAAAATTGTATGCATCAACATTTTATATGTAGATTTTAAAGTGACAAAATATATATGATTGAATTTTCTTCTATATTTTACAGGAAATACTAAGATATACTTTAATTTCACATCTTAGTTAAAATATTACACTATCTTTTTGAAAAATGTGACCAGAATCCAAACCAATAGCTTTTTAGCTCCCAAATTTTCTGAACACTTTTGCTTATTTTTCTTACTGTCTCTAGTCAGTAAAGAATTCATCACAGCAGATAATGGAAACAAAATAATTACGTAAATATTTCACTCTGTTGCAAAAAAATAATAAGTATTGAATATAGGAAATGAGTAATTTTGCTTTTAGTCTTGTTGCAGTGTGTGTGTGCTTTCCAAATATTTTGGTTCTTATTGTTAATATTTCATAAATTTACTTCTCTAGTTTAGAAGTTTATATATTGCATGCATTTATTAAAAATAAAAATATAATATAGAATGTCTCTTTTCTATTTATTTGAGAGAGTCAGAGAGAGAGAGAGAGAGAGAGAGAGAGACAGAGACAGAGACAGAGAGAATGGGTGCACCAGGGCTTCTAGTCATAACAAACGAACTCCATGCACCACCTTGTGCATCTGGCTTACATGGGTCCTGGGGAACTGAAGCAGGGTCCTTTAGCTTTGCAGGCGAACACCTTAAAACACTAAGCAATCCTTCCAGCCCTAGAATGTTTCTTTATAACGAATAAAACACTCCAACTTCACTTATCCCCTCTTTTTTTTTTTTTTTTTTTTTTTTTTGGTTTTTCGAGGGTCTCACTCTGGTTCAGGCTGACCTGGAATTAACTATGTAGTTTCAGGGTGGCCTCCAACTCTCGGCAATCCTCCTACCTCTGCCTCCCAAGTGCTGGGATTAAAGGCGTGCACCACCACACCTGGTTTCCCCTGTAGTTTTTTGGTCTAATTTTGCATTCGATTTAAAATAAATACAATTCACTGTCACATTGTGTACTATTTATTTATTGATATTGTGACAAGTATTTTCATTTGACCGTACATGATTCTATAACGTTTATTATCTATAATTTAGAGGAATAGCTTGCCATTTTCTTTGCCCTTCAACAGCTTATATTTGCTTGTGTGAAAAGAATTCTTCAATGAAAACCTTTGATTCCCCAGGACCAATTTAAGCCAGATGCACAAAGTGGTAGCATATATATATGTAGAGTTCACTTGCAGTGGCTGGAGGCCCTGGCACACCCATTCTCTCTATCTCTTTCTGTGTCTCAAATAAATAAATAAAACATATTTTTAAAAATGTCTTCTACACATCTCTGTTTATCCCATTTGACCCATGGTATTCTCTCTCATGGCTAGAGAATCTACATTTTGTAGATGGCAGAAAATAAAAGGAAAACCAAGATCCATCAGTATCACAAGAAGAGAAAGCCAACTGCTTATCAGATCTGACCGGGCCTAGGAGACATTACAGAGAAAGTGGTATCTTAAATATAACTAAATATGAGTGCTGCCTTCACAGATATCCTGAGAACTTCCTCCAGGGAGTTGGCAGTAGACATTGAAGAGACTCAGAACTCACCAAAGCAGAAAATCAGAGGATGCAGAGAACTTGACATTAAAGGAGTCATTTAACACACCATCCAAAGCTCAGGAAACATTGCAGAAGAGGGTGTGAAGAGATTATAAGAGCCACAGGGTAGGAAGGAGTATTAGAAGTCATTTTCCCCTGCCTCCATAGAGACTCCCTGGTACATTCATGACTCTATAGTGAATACTAATAAGCCAATTAAGGAGAACCCTCCGTGGAATGGGGGTGGAGGAGAAGGGTTATTTTGGCTTGGGGCTTCTCTCGCTTTGCTTGGTTCTTTAAGATGTATCCAACTTCTTCTGCCATTATGGAACTTCCCCTGGATATGTAAGCCTCAATAAATATCCCTTCCTCCAAACTGTGCCTGATTTGGAAGTTCATCTCAGCAACCTAAAGCTGTCTCCTACAATGTTCATATAGTGAAGTTCACAATTAATAAAGACATGTTGACTCAGTAGAAGAATGAACTTTATAAGTGGTGTCACAGGAAAGGGACTACTAAAGGGAATTTTAAGAAAAATGAAAATGAGGCCAAATAGAAACAGAGCAAAAAGAACTGACAGTAACATTTGTAAATCTGAATATTAAGAGTAAACAGCAATAATTTCAAATATTTATTATAAGAAATAAGTCATAATAGCAGGAAAGTTTGAAGAAGACAATTTTTTAATGTTCTACAGTATTCTTATATTTTCCAGGAAGTAGTAAAATATTCATATATTAAACATTTTATTCATATAATAAACTTATAAAATTTATGAATAGCAAATGAGAAGATGGAAGAAGTATGAATTGCTTAACATGAGACAGAGTTATCAATGTAATTATTTCAAAAGAAGGTAAGGTAAAGGAGAGAAGTTTTATTAATAAATGTAAATGCAAACACAGCATTATTTACATAAGGTGTAAGTAAATTAAATGCTTCAATTTTTAAAGTCATACAAGATTTTCAAAATTAATTTTAGGTGAAACATAAAATACAAAGCATATGATGGTTAGTGGGATATTTATATTTTGATATATGTACACATTATATAAATTATAAATTAGATTAAACATAACTATCTTCTCCTTTGTTCTTTTCTACTTTAGAGAGAGAGATAGAGGCAGAATGTGTGTGTGTGTGTGTGTGTGTGTGTGTGTGTGTGTGTGTGTGTGTGTGTGTGTGTGGGGAGAATGGGCACACCAGGGCCCTTTGCAAACAAACTCCAGATGCTTGGACCACCTTGTGCACCTGGCTTACATGGGTACTGGGGAATCAAACCTGGGACCTTAGGCTTTGCAGTCAAACACCTTAACTGGTATACCATCTCTCCAGCCCCTTTATTACTGCTTTATTCTTTATGATGAAGCCATTCAAACTACTTTCTTCCAGCTTCTTGAGATGCATAGTAAATATTCATTATCCTAGTCACCCTCCTGGGAATATGCACATCAGGACTCATCTAATGGAATTGGTACACTGATCAGCCATTCTTCATCCCTGCACTCCCCTGCTCTTTCCAGCCTCTGTTCTCTTTCTACTCTCAGCTTCTATGACATGAACATTTTCAGATTCTACATGTGAGTGAGATCATGTCATATTTATCTTCCCATGTCTGGCTTACATGACTTAGCATAATAATTTCCAATTACATCCATGTCATTCTTTACTCATCAGGCAATGGATATTTCCATTATTTGGCTATTGTGAGTAATGCTGCAATGAGCTTGGGAGTACACACTTCCTTCTTTACTTCCCTTGGATTTATTCCCACTAGTTAGATTACTAGATGATATAGTAGCTTTATTTTTTAAATTCTGCTTTGTAATGGATGGACTAATTTACATTTCTACTAATACTCTACAAGGCTTCCTTTTTCTCTAGATCTTCACCAGCACTTTTTACCTTCACATGGTTGGGTAATAGCTATTCTTTCTAGGATGAGATGATACCTCATTGTGATATGGATGTGTTTCTTCTTGTTTTTTTTTGTTTTGTTTTGTTTTGTTTTTTCCATTTTTCGGTTTTTCAAGGTAGGGACTCACTCTAGCCCAGGCTCACCTGGAATTCTCTATGTAATCTCAGGGTGGTCTCGAACTCACGGTGATCCTCCTACCTTTGCCTCCCAAATACTGGGATTAAAGGTATGCGCCACCATGCCCGGCGATTTGTTTCTTCTTGATGATAGTGACATTGGATTATTTTTCCTATAACTATTTGTCATTTGAAGAATGACTAGGTAGATTGACAATTTTTAAGTCCAGTCTCATAGAATTTTGTTGCTTTTTTCTCTTGTTCATCTATTCAGTTGTTTGGCATTCTATACCTAATTTGGATATTTACACATTGTCAGATTCTCTCTTCCCCTCTGTGATCTGTTTATGTTCTATTTATTATTATGCTTGAAAGAATGTTTGTAGTTTGATGTAATCCTGTTTGTCTACTTTTTCCTTCATTTATCACGCTTCTAATGTAATATCCAATCACTTCCTGCACCAAGGTGAAGGAGATTTTGCACCCTGTGTTCTGTAATTTTAATATTTCCAGTTGTATACTTATGTCTTTAATTGTTGCTGTAAGGAGCCAATTTCATTTTGTTTGCATGTGGATAATTTGGTTTTTTTTTTCTAACACTATTGAAGAAAAGAGCATTTTCTTATTGCAAATTCTTGGCATCTTTATTAAAAATTAATCTGAGATATATCTAAAAGCCAGTAGCCTATGTCACCTTCTGCAACTTCACTGCAACCTCGGTTTTGAACACATACACACTTTGTACTCTGTCTGAAGCACTTCAGTCAGATTCAAGATGGATGTATGTTATGAACTGTAGTGTTTCACTACACATATAAAGCATGCTGCTCTAACAGAACATAAAGTTTTAATTACAGAAATCAGGCTTTTTATACTTCTTGTTGTTCCTCAACTTATATGTCTGAAATGAGTGTATTTTTTGATTATATTGTATTATAATATTTAATTGAAAACATTTTTGTTTATTTTTTCTGACTTGAATTTCATTAAAAAATCATTTAATGAAGTTTGGCTTGGAGTTTGGGGAGGTTTTCGAAATATTTCTGAAATGGTCTTAAAAATACTGCTGTCATTTTCACTATACATTTATGGGAGGTGGTGTTCCCAGTATTGATGATAACAAATTAAAAATATTAATCATCTCTAAAAAAATTAAAATACGCTATACTCTGGATTATCAAATATTTAGACTGAATTTAATTTCATATGTAAAAATTAACAAACACAGCCATCTTAGTATGAAATTTTGCTATTGACTTTAATATATGTTAAAATTGTAGGTATACCAAATAATTATTCTGAAGTTATTTTCTTCATGACTTATTGTCATTAAAAGGATCAGCTTACTATGAGTTATTAGAATTATTTTCAGGTACTCTCTTCTAGTCTGTATTATTTAGTTTTTGTATCACTGTTGCAAAATACCCAGAAATACAACCTGAAGAAGGAAACTCTTATTTTGACCAGCAGTTTCAGACTTGGTCATCTAATACTGTGGTATTGATGTGAAACTGAAGTATCACGGAGGAAGCACGTGGTGTAAAAACAAACAAATAATAATAAAAAAAAAACCTGTTAATCCCATGGAGGGGGATCAGGAAGAGGGAGGTAGGAAGTATACAGAGAAAATATTCCCTTTAAAGACAGTGATCTATTTCCTCCAAATAGGCATAATGTTCTTTTTAAAATATTTTTATTTATATTTATTTATTTATTTGAGAAAGGGGGGGAGAGAGAGAGAGAGAGAATATGGGCATGCCAGGGACTCCAGCTACTGCAAACGAACTCCAGATGCTGTGCCCCCTTGTGCACTGGCTAACATGGGTCCTGGGTAATCAAACATCAAACCTGGGTCCATTGGCTTTGCAGGCACGTGCCTTAAATGCTAAGCCAGCCCGGGCATAATGTTCTGATAGACCACTCATCCAAAACTTCATCCATGGGTTGACCCCCTGATGAAGTTAAAACCTGCATGATCCAGTCACCTTCCAACAATCCTGTGGGTCCAAATCTTCATGGGGTTTTGGAGACATTTTATATCCAAACCATAACATGTTGCATTGATGCATCTGTCTGTTTATATGCCAGTAATATTCTATCTTGTAATCAACTTTATCATTGTAATGTAATTTGAAACTGGAAAGTGTAATGTCCCCAGATTTGCACTTCTTGCTGGAGATTCCTTTATTTGTGCTCATCTCTGGCTATCTGCCTTCTTTCTGTCCCGAAAAGCCTTTGTAGGTGCCGGGAGTCTCTATTTTACTCTCCTAGGTGGTCACAGCCTGAAATGCTTAACTTTGTGCATATACATTCTCCCAGTGCTATAGAGTTATCTGTCTTTTCAAGATGCCTGTATTTGTTATCTACAGGTTCATGCTGAGAAATTCATTTGGGGTGACTATTGGCCAGCTGGTTGTAGAATCTTCAGGTTAGGTTTCCCAAGGGTCTTGTAAGCAAATTCCCTAATGGAGGCCATAGAGCTTTTCATAGGTCTTGAAATCTCTTTTCCTGCTTCCAATCTCTCCCAATCACTCAGCTATGTTGATTGCCTCAGTAATCTGCTGAGGCAATAAAAATAAAAATGAAAAGTAGTGGGCTTCTTGTGTAGTATTCTCCACAGCTTGGAGAGTCAGAGATTCAAGCCCAGTGCTCTCATTTTTCCCCACTTGAGAGACTGTAGTGGATATGTATGGTTGGCACCTAGGGTTGCTGCTTTGGGGAACTTGAGAAACAGGTCAGATGAAAATGTTTGCCCTACCCTCTTCAATATGTCTCTTGGATTCTTGGTCCGATGATGTACAGACTTCTTCTGGAGTATACAGAGACTTATACAGAAGCGCTCTCACTTGTCAGTAGTTGTCAAAAGTGATACTTTGGCACAAGGCGGCATAGAATGTTTCCATTCTTGATTCACTTGCAGTCACTCACTCAATTCACGATTTTTTCCCCCCTTTAACTTTCCATAGTAAGCTGTTAGAGCAATTTTTGTCTTCACATTCCTCTCTAGCTTTTGTTGTTTTTGTTGTTGCTGTTATATATCTATGAATCATAAAACTCCTAAAATATGGATCTTTTCAACCTAGTTATAAATGGCATAATGTGCTTTAGGTATAACTGCTGTCAACTTTTTCTAATTTGTGTCCTTTTGATTTATAGTTGCAAGATCAATACTTCTATGCCTTAGAGTTGTGGTTTGAACGTGAAACGTCCCTGAAAACCTCATGTATTTGAACAATTGGTCTCCAGGTGGTGGCGCTGTTTGGGAATGCTGTGAAATGTTTAGCAGGTGGATCCTTGCTAGAGGAAGTGGGTAACTGGGGGACAACTTGGAGGTTTTATAGCCCAGGCTCAATTCCAGTTTACACTCTCCACCTTCCTATGGATGCGGTGTGACCAGCCAGCCAGCGGCTGCATGCCATGACGCACTGCACTACCCAGACCTGTAATTTGAAGTAAACTGTTCCCTTCGTTGAACGGCTTCATGATACGTATTTAGCCTCACAGTAGCCAAGAAAGTAACAAGTCAGTTTTAGCAAGCGCAGCTACACAGCATTTCTTAGGAGGAGCCACAGAGCTCACACACAAGTAAAAAAATAAAATAAATAATAATAATAGAATGATTTCCCCTTTTGTAAATAGTATATGTTTTACATAAGTAAATATCTTCCTAAGGTGCAAATTTATATCAAGTCTATAATATGTATATATACATAAATGGAACCCATACACCATGTACATGCAGAAAGAGAGAAAGGAAGAAAGAAATTGTTTTGTCTCACAGAATAGATTATGAAACAATATAATCACTTCATATTCAACTTTATAATCATTTCTTTGCCTTTTTTATGTCTCCACAGTGCTTCTTCCTCCATTGTAACACCTGGAGAGAATGCAAAGAAATTTTTATTTTTATGTCTTGTACATTTCACATTTTGGACATTTTAAATATTTTATTTATTTATTAGTGAGAAGAGAGAGAGAGGAGAGAGAAAGAGAATGGGCATGCCAGGGCCTCCAGCTATTGCAAACGAACTCCAGATACATGCACCACCATATGCATCCAGTTTACGTGGGTTTTGGAGAATCAAACCTGGGTCCTTAGGCTTCTCAGGCAAGTGCCTTAACCACTAAGCTATCTCTCCTGCCCAAATTTTGGACATTTTAAAAACACAAATAATTCTACAGCTACACCCACCTGTACAAACAACCTGATCAATGCAACTTGTCAGATTTTCCAAATAACACATTTAGGAAGATACCTTTGCACACCATTATGCTCTATGTATATTACTTATATCATTCTATCAAAATAATTACCAAATATATTTTAACAGTGGATCATAAATCACATCTGGTTTTTCTTTCCCTGTTCAGAAAGTTTCCACTTTAGTCCAGAGCATTCTCCCTTGGTGTAAGAACTATGTAAACCAAATTTTGTTTGACAGCAGGTGTGTTATGGGTATCTTTATCCAGTTAATTATATAATGTAGGAGCATCAATTTCAATTTAATTGTATAACACACTGTAATAAATTATGAATAATTTACTCAACATTTTAGTGATAGTCAAGACTAGAAATGGGTAATGTAAAAATTTAATTCATTAATTACTCTTTTATGATAATGATGAGTTGTTTTGGTTCTTGGAAACTTACAGATCTGTTAAAATCTTGAGACATAGTAGTTTCAAATGTCAAGGGTGTGCAAAATGCTGAGATGAAATGTTCTTATTTCTTGCCTTCAAAATCAGCATACATGCTGATTCAGGTCTAGAATTTAAAGAAGAAAATCAGCAAATCTAACTCCCTTATTTCTAAGATAAAATAAATTGAATGGAAATGGGTGAGTCATGATTTGCCCAATGCCTCATAAAACAATAAGGTTTTCTGTGGGTCATGGAATATATGTTTTGCCTCACAATTTTAGTTTCTAGAAGTAATCTTCATAAATGATGTGTTAATATCAAACACATAAATGTATGCATATACACATATGTGTAGAGGGGAACCCCACAATAGCTTTAGAAAAGTATGTAATATGACTTAATGTTGGTGACAGAGTTGAAAACAGAACTATACAAGAGACACCCTTAGAGATGTCACAGAAACACAGTACCCTAAATAGGAACATATAGTGAGTCAGGACCCGTTTTTTCCAGTTATTATGGTCCTCAAACAGCTACCTAACTTCTCTATACTTCAGTTTTCTTGCGGATTAAATAAATTAACATTGAATGATGTCTGGCACATAGTGAGTGCTATGAAAACGTTGGTTAAGAAAATGAACTATGTGGTTTAAAAGTAAGCATTTCACATCTAAGCCATGCTGTCATTCTTGAACTAAAGTGTTGTCTGATATGAAATGGCAAATTCTTATATTATTCAGGAAGCAGGAGAGGAGAAGAAAAAAAGAGGATATGGAAAAGGTTAGTAAGGGAGAAGGACTAGAAAAGTTAGACAATGAAGAGAGGAGTGGAGAGGAAAAGGGAGGAGAAACGAGAAGGTGGGGAGGGAAGATGTATTGTTTTTGAAGCTGCAGTGGCAAGGAAGGCATAGGAATAACTGGTAGTGTGATTTGTACCTTAGATAATCAGATAATCAGGGCTGCATTTTCATCCTTATACAGACCATTTTATTTTTTCACAATAATCAAAGCAAGTTATGACAGAGGGATCATAAGAAGTCAGAAAATCTCTCAAGACCCCTTCATAAAATTTAAACTTTGACATAACTTATTTAGACTCCTATCATAATTCCCTGGTTAGTTTTTAAAATAAAAACTAAAACAGAATATATTCCTTTCCCACCTTAAATACTTTCAGAAATCCCCTACAAAATGGATTTAAACTACATTTATGGAAGTCAATAGGGTCTATATAAACCAAACCAAATACAACTGCAATTTTGGTGGTAATTATTCATTTCTCAAAGATTTATATAGAGAAATAGAATGCTAATAGCAACAATGTACTAGTTCACTGTAGAACCGATGTCTTTAATTTGAGGGATATAGCATGAAGTATGAGCAATGGAATACAAAGAAGAAGAAAAAGTAAAGCAAAGGCAGGATGATTACAATTTCACAACCAGACTGGGTTGAAGAGGGAATTCAAAGTGAGCCTGAGCATCTTAATAAGACTGAATCTCAAAGTAAAACTAAAATTATAACTAGGGACATAGCTCAGTGCTACAGTATTTGCCTACCAGGTGTGAGGTACTAGATTCAATTGCTAGTACTGCCAAAAAAAAAAAAAATCAAACCTAGAGAAATTAGAAATTCATAGTAGTTTAAAAAAAAAAGAACAAGAAAAACTTGCAAAAAAAAAAAAACAGGAACTGGTGAGGCTTAGAGAAACAAGATATACAAATAGTAACAAAAAAAAAAAAGATTAAGGAATTACTCTCAATTTTTTTAACTCTCATTCCTGCAAAACTGAATTGTGACATTAGATCATCCCTCAGATAAATGCTTATGGTATGCTAGCCATAAAGATTCCAAACATTAAAATACATGTGTAATTCATGAGGGCAGGTGGGTCAATTTTTAAGTGTTTACTCATCAATATGAAAATGTTTCCATGTCTCATATTCCGAGGTCTTTACTGCTGTATGTTCTGGAATTTCATGAGACAGGAAGTACATCCTTTAGCTACCCTCTGAAACTCCTACAGTGTACACGAAGCAGCTAATTATGCTTGACTATCCTTGGTTTATTGTCTATAAAGTGTTCATGAGCTAATTCCAAATTTTAGGGCCATCGATGAGGTGGTTATTCTGTTATAAAACTTTGTAATAATTAATATAATTTTTCACATAAAACTCTCATTCATGACCAACTACTTAAATAAGAATCAATAGATGTGCAATAAATATTTTCTAAACCTTTTGGTGATGTTGCTGGGTCTTTAGAAGCCTGGATAACGAGTGTCTGGTAGGTCAATGTCATTCTACATCAACAACTGTAGAGAAGGACACCTGGAAGTTGTTAATTAGTCCCTAGAAACTGTTCCACAACATGTTTACTGTATAGTTTGTCTAACCTTGCCTTTCTTCACTTCCCCTTGTCTCAGGCTTCCAAACTCCAGAATCCACTCACTGTCACTTTCCAAAAACTTATGAAATTCTCAATGGTTTTTGTCAAGAAATAAAAAATTTGCATGGCATGGTGGCGCATGCCTTTAATGTCAGCACTTAGGAGGCCGAGGTAGGAGGATCACTGTGTGTTTGAGGCCAGCCTGAGACTACATAGTGAATTCCAGGTCATCCTAGGCTAAGAGAGAGATCCTACCTAGAGAAAAAAAATAATAAAAGAAATAAAACATCATTCATGTGTCATTTTTTGTTAAGTATAAGTATGTTTCTAGAAGAAATGATATAGAAGCATGATGATATACATATTTTTAATATTTAATATTTTATTTTTATTTATTTATTTCAGAGAGAGAGGGAGAGAAAGAGAGAGAGAGAATGAGCTCATCTGGGCCTCCAGCTACTACAAACAAACTCCAGATACAAGTGCCACCTTGTGCATCTGGCTTACATGGGTTCTGGGGAATTGAACCTGCATCCTTTTGCTTTGCAGGTAAGTACCTTAAGCGCTAAGCCATCTCTCGAGCTCTGATGTACATATTTTGACTGCATTTATAAATTCACTAAGTCCTGTCTGTCATGGTCTGGCACCATGGTTTGTTCAAGCCAGAGTTTGACCTTCATAGTTAACATAGCAGATCCATGAACGTCTCTTGGCACAGGGGAAAGAATGTGGCTTCCTCACTGAGGGTGCAACCCAAGGCTTTTCTCTGTCTTCTTGGTCAAAGAGGCTGTGAAGTGCTACTTAGAGTCTTGTATTTTGTTGTCACAGCCGCTTACTACCTGCACTCAGATGTCATGTTTTCTGTAACTGGCCAGTCTTCCAATAAACACCATAAGTTGAGAATTTTAAAGCGACCATTTTGCTCTGGAAGGCTTTCATGGTGACAGGTCCCATGAAATAATGACTGCTGGTTGCCTTTTCCCAAACCATGTGTTTGAGAAACTCTTGGTTTTGTTAGCCTTACTAATCAAAACAGAACTTGGCATTCCAATTTTCTAAATTGTCTTTGTTTTCCCCTCTAGGAACCCACTGCTAACTGTGTATTTTAAAATGATTCATATATTTTTGCTCACAGTCAAGATAAACATTATAGTCAAGGGGATTTTATGATTAACTTACAAATTAGAAATTAATGGGACCATCTTTCAATTATTGCAAAATGGAAAATACAGACACTCTAGCTACACTTGACACTGTGTTCTGTGTATAATTTTAGTGACTACATGCAAACACATCACAATAGCATAACCATGGTCATCAGAGAATTTGGAGCAATAACCTGTTTCATAAAACTGTACTTTGGAGAAAGCTAATTGCATAATTTACTCTTTTTCTAATAAATTACTGCCCTAGTTTTCACCATGCACTTCATGTAAAAGCTAAAACTTGGTTTTCCTCTCTTAACACCACATATATTATTGTCACTGGCAATGTTTGTGAAAAATGCCATCTATTTTCAAAGTTTTGTGAAGTTACTGTAAAGTATTCCCCTGCTGTGGATTTCACACCTGCTGACATAATCCTTCCTTTATGGCGCTCTGTTTAGTTACCTTGGAAATGATATCATAACAGAGCAGAAACACCTGTCATTGCAACATGATGCCTGCTTAATTTTAAGCTGGAGTTAACCTCATTTCTGTATACATAATGGAAAATGTTATTTGACAAAGATTTCATGCTGAGAGAAGTCTGCAACTACTCATAAAAAAGCAGCAGGAAAGGTTGGATAAATTTTAGAAACAATATATAATTAATTGCATTTTCCCCAAGGAATGGAAAGAGGTCATAGAATAGACAAGACATTTGCTGTCTAACCTGTTAAGATATATACTGGTTATTTGCAATGCCCTCCTAATTTCTGGCAGGAAAAAATATCACCTTAAATTAGCAACAAAGTACCTCATTTTTCCCAAGGAATAATACATTTTCACTTAAAAATTATTTTCAGAGAAAAAATACACTGGCGTTAAGCATATTAGACTTACTAAATTGGGCTTTTCTTGCCTTCTCAAAAAATTAATAACAATAACTTGATGGCTTTTTTCAATTAAAATGGGGGTAATTTGTGTTAGGTGGATAGCATATTTCTTGTTAATTATGGGAAAATTAAATTAAATTAATTTCTACTCATGTACTCACTTTACAAAATTTAAAATAGTGATTCTCTTTTTTTGAGGTAGGGTCTTGCTCTAGCCCAGGCTGACCTATAATACATTATGAAGTCTCAGGCTGGCCTAGAACTCACAGTGATCCTTCCACCTCTGTCTCCCAAGTGCTGAAATTAAAGGCGTGTAACACATCTGGCTTAGTGATCCTCTTATAAGATAATAATAAAAGACTTTGTGAAAAACTGTTAAATTATAAACACTTTCATTACCAGAATGTTAACACATGAAGGAAGCCAATCAGCTAATAATCCAATAAACATCACATTCCACAGTGAATCATATGAGGACCACTTTAACCCAAGTCTAGGCACTCCATTTATTTTTTTAAATCACCAAGTTTCTTTATGGTAACATTAGTTTAAACAGGTGAAAACCTACAAAAAATATTTTTAAACATAACAGTAAAGAATTCTTATTATGTTTTTCTTTTTGTTTGTTTTGTTTCTTACAATTTTATTTTTTATTTTTATTTATTTTTGGAGAGAGACACAGAGAGATACAGACAGAGAGGGAGAGGGAGACAGACAGAGATGGGCATGCCAGCAGTCTCTCAGCTGCTGTGAATGAAATCCAGATGTGTGTGCCCCCTTGTGGGCAAGTGCAGCATTGCGCCCTTGTGTCACTTTACATCTGGCTAACCGTGGGACCTGGAGATTGGAACCGGGTTCTTAGGCTTAGCAGGCAGGCATCTTAACCGCTAAGCCATCTCTCCAGCCCTATTCCAGGCTGACCTGGAAATCATTATGTAGTCTCAGGGTGGCTTCGAATTCACGGCGATCCTCCTACTTCTGCCTCCTGAGTGCTGGGATTAAAGGTGTACACCACCATGCCCAGCTTTATTACCTTTTAACATCTATCTAAATTTTAGTATTTAAGTATTTTCTCTTCTGTGGCTTATATACTTTGTTTGGTAAAGTTTAAGGTTGTTTTTGGTTTTTTTTTGTTTTTTTTTGCTTTTTAAATTAATTCATTTTTATTTGAGACAGACAGAAGGGAGTGAGATAAAGAGAGAGAGGGAGAGAGTGAGAGAATAATACTGAGAGAGAGACAATGGGAAGGACAAGGTCACTAGCCACTGCAAACAAACTCCAGATGCATGCACCACCTTGTGCATTTGGCTTATGTGGGGCCTGGAGAATTGAACCTGGGTCAGTAGGCTTTGCGGGCAAGCATCTTAAATGCTAAGCCATCTGTCCAGTCCTAAATATTTTTATAAGATGTCAAAATAAAATTCATTAATATCCTCTTCTTATTTGGAGAGCGCCTTTTTAGTATTTGAATACTAAACATGCTGGCTACCATTCAATACTATTATTCCTAAGAGTTTAATGCTCTTAATGAAATTTCTTTGGCATATTGCAGTCTCCAAAGTCCAATGTATGCCCATAGTATATTATAATATCTGTTAGTCATTTGACTCAAATACACAGAACTCTGAAGTGTATTTAAGCTGTTTGTGGGGGGATATTGGAAAAATGATAGCATAGAATCTCCATTCACTTATTTTCTACTAAGGGCAATTTGATGGTAGGCATGCATAGTTGGCCTGCACAATATCACCAAGGCAAGGATGAATTAGAATTATCCCTTCTACTATCCTTGCTATAATAATTAGGCCATATCAATTTTCAATGAATCATTATTAAAACTCTATAACTGGGTACTAGATAATCAACTTGATACATCTGTTTCTGGCAGCACTTAAAGTTTCTATTTGTGAAAACAGTGAGACATTATCTGCTCTTAATTTATAGAAAGGTCTATCTGAATGTTTTTGTGACTCTTATAAATATGAAGGACATATTCTCTGCAGTTCAACAATTTTCCAAATTAGTAACTTATAGAGTTTTGTTCCTACAATGATGAAGGGAAAGAAAGGACATCACTGCCCTGGGTGGTGTCTCGCCTACCTTTGGCTTATTCCCAACTTTCTTTTCTCAAGCCTTGGAGAGAAGATGTACACTTACACTATAGTATCCTCTGCCATCATGCAAACAATGGGGATATTACCTAAAGGTCTCATCTCTAAAGAGAATGGATCACTGGTTCAAGTAGATGAGTGCATTCATTGTTTTTGTTTTTGTTTTTATCACCTGACCAAATAACAAATGCAGAGAGTGGCAATGACCAATAATCATTACCCAAATACATTAAAAAATTATCAATTTTTAAACTATAAAAACAAAATTGGGTATTTTCTTATGATAGAATTCCATAGTGAACTTTTCCTGATATATTTGTTTTACTTATTTTCTCCTCTAGTCTACATCAGTTTTGTATAACAATTTACTTCAAGAAAACTCCTTAACCTCTGAGCCATCTCCTCAACCTGATTACATCAATTTAGTTCAGACTGTCTGATGTCCTCTCATATTCTGACACTTGTATTCAGCACCTTTCTCCAGTAAATAAAGATTTTACATTACAGTGCACAGACCACTAAAACTTAAGAGTCAAATATGTTGCAGGTTACTGTATCTAAGCAGACATATACAGGAATAGTTGAGATGTGAGTTGACCTCTGGAGTCCTATACATCTGGATGTTATTGAAAAATGGTATTAACAGTTCCTCTGTTTAGGCATTTATGTTCAACATCACTAAACATAGTAAGTAATTAAGTATCTAGTTTATCTTTGTCATAGTTTTCTGTGTTTGGGTCTGAAGATTGGAACATTGTTTTCTTGTTAATAACTCTCTTGGGCATTCTATTATCATGAATCTCTAAAAAGTTATAGTCTGATAATGATAGCTTTTTACATTTCAGCTCTATTATTTTTGAGAGGAAGAGAGAGAGAGAGAGAGAGAGAGAGAGAGAGAGAATGGGTGCCTTCAGCCTCTGTGAACGAAATCCAGGCATGATCGCCCCCTTGTGGTGCATTATGATATTGCTCACTTGTGTCACTGTGTGTCTGGCTACCTGGGACCTGGAAATTTGAACATGAGTTCTTAGGCTTCATAGGCAAGTGCCTTAACTGCTCAGCCATCTCTCCAGCCATTGAACTCTATTTTAATGTTTGTATTTATTTTTTTTTAAGCTTCAATGATCTTTAATGGTAAAGAGATATTGGTGTATACTCTCTGCAATATCTTAATCCACTTTTCTATGCTTTATGTTTATTGGTCTGAGTTCATGATAAATTTTGCTCTTGAATTTAATAAATTCAAACCAAATGTCACATTCTTGAAAAATACTCCCCCCAGATTTAACCAGATAGAATTCATTACTCCCCTTTCCACATTTAATTAACTAGAGCATTTGTTGGTCTTACTGGTATTAATTTAAATATGTTCTTCTACACATTAGGTGTATTATCCTTGAGACTAGGCCAAAGTTAGTACTTTTATACTTTCTAAAATTATATTATTTAATTGTAGATGATACAATTTTATTATTGTTATCAAATAAAGTAGTATAATACAAAAGAGTCAATATAGGCTCTGATTAAGAATTTTTGCAATGTGCACCATGTTAGGCACAGTAAAAATGTAGCAATTACCCCCAAATATGGAAAGTATAGAATATTATCCCCTCATAAAATGAGAAACAGAGCCTCAGTATAGCTAAGTACCTCATCCTAAGTCACAAAACTCATGAGAATCTAGGTTTTAATTGTGACTTGATTCTAGACTTAGACATTCAGCTGCTTTCTCTTACTTTTTTTCCTGGAAAATAATAATAACATTCCAGCACAAAATCAATCTAAGTAGCCAGGTGTGGTGGCCCATGCCTTTAATCCCAGCACTTGGGAGGCAGAGAGGTAGGAGGATCACCATGGGTGAGACCATACCTTGAACCCCCTCCCTAAAAATTCAATCTGCATAAACTAATGCTATGAATGCTACATAAAAATATGTATAATCTTGAAAATCAAGTAAACATTGAACCACATACACATATACATATATACATATAAATTGCATATACAGATATATATATATATATGCATGATATATATGTCCATATGCATATGTGGATAACACAGGAAAGGTTCATAATATTAAAGTATATGTGCTTTTGCAGGTGTGAAATTTAGCCATAAACTTAAAGCAGGTAAAACCATAAATGAGCAGAACCATCTTGAATTAATTGTGTTGAACTATTGGAGAGGTTTTATGCTTTACCTGCATTTCTTTTAATTTCATTATGTTTTTGTCACTCAAGATACAAATTTGCCTTAAAACATAATACCTCCTTGCAGTCCTTAGAGAAAGATATGGAGGATAGCATATAAAATCATTACAATTACTTTTTCTTCAAGGTCCAATGTAGGCCAGGTATGGTAATTCTTCTAATTATCCAGAATTACCCATAAAAGTAATATTAGTGCCATTTTACAAAGGAAACAGTCCCTAAGTGTTAAAGTATCTTCCATGAAGTCTTTCAGCTAATCAGTATGCAGCCAGTATCTGAGTAAATGTCTGCCTGACTGCCTATCTGCCCTCCATCTTTCATACCCTTGAAGGATAGCAAAGGAGAGTCACAGATCTTTATGATGTGCTGAGTGTCCTGCTAGAAAATGTGCCTACCTCAGTACTTACCCCCTCTTGAAGACTAACGATACATGAGATATGGCTTTATGACTAAACTACAATCTGTATTTAGGATGTAATAGGTTTTTGCAAAACAAGGTTAGTATAACTTAGACCGTATTACTCAAAGTACAGCCTGGGAAGTGCCATGGCTTTCATGTATTTACCTGAAAGAGTGTTAAATATGCAGAATTTTGACCCCACCTGAAACTTAGACAGATAGATTTTCTGGTATGTAACAAAGAAATCTACATATAAATCTTTCATGTGATCTGTATGCACTGGCCTAAAGTTAATGTGACTCAATTTGAGTACCCCCTTTCTCCAATGGAAGCATGGAACAGGTCAGACATGACTTTGAACAATTGTACTGTGACTCAGTTTCCTCATTCTGTCCTGTGGAGTAACAATCAGGTTTTGATGGTAAATGAATACACACAACCATAAACACCAACCACAATATGTCCTCAGGAATTTTTAGCTCAAAAATGTATGCCTCCATCATTGTTGATAGCTTCTTATAATGCATTTTTTTAAAAAAATAGATCTATGATGTTATTGACACAGATTGTGACTAATACTAATTTGGTTACATTTAGGTCATCTTGCTTGTTTTATCTTTAGGGAGAAACTGGTCCACTTTCATCTCTTCTCATTATAGCAAGATTATAACTCCCATGATGCCACAGAATGAGGATTGATGAACTTCTCTTTGCTAATCACAATTTGTGCTATCTCTCCACAAAAGGAAAACAACAGCCAAAAAGATATATTAAAAACATCACAGGTGATTTATCAATGCCTTTAGAAACTGAGTTGATCGATTCCTATTTGTTTCTTAGAACACCTTCTCATTTTTAATTGTGTTTCTTTTTCTGAACTGTTGAATTCCTGTAACATAAGCAGGGACATTTCATATCCTATGGAGTATTTCAGTGTTTTAAATATATTTTGCCAATTAATTTACTTTAAAAAGAAATGTCTTTGTGTTTTTTGTGGATTTGTAAATATTTTTTTCTCAAATAATATCAAAATTCAGGCCCTTGACTTTATATAAGCTTTTAAAATTGCCTGTGAGTCTGAATTTTGCCCCTACAAGCCAAATGACTATCATATGTGTATTCTGAAAATATATTTTAAAGCATTATGTTGCTTATAGAAGATTAAATACTTACTAAAATGAAAAGTCTAAGATAAAATAAAACATGTGCAGTAACAAAATAATGTTGATGTTGTCATAATGGAATTTAATAGCTCAAATTGCATAATATCTCCAAGCAGGTCTCTAAAGGGATTTTCTATCAGCATAACCTACTTTAATTTAAGTTTATACCTTGATATTTTACTTTGAAATGTATGTAGTTGATAAAATATTGACCTAAAATAATCAAATCTTAAGCAATGGAATGAATACATGAATAAAATTAAATATGCTTTTATCTTAAAAATGCAGTTAGTTGGTGCATAAAATATAAATTCCAAACAAAGTAGCTAAAAATGGCTTACACCTCATGAAAATAGATATCACTCAGGTACATTAAAATTAAGTTTCTAAGATAATCACCTAACCATAATATTTTGGTTGATAGAAAATATGGTATATCTAGAAAAAAATAACCTCAACTTAAAAATACCTATCATTAGCCAGGCGTGGTGGTGTATGCCTTTAATCCCAGCACTCAGGAGGCAGAGGTAGGAGGATTGCCATGAGTTTGAGGCCACCTTGAGACTACATAGTGAATTCCAGGTCAGCCTGGGCTAGAGTGAGACCCCACCTCAAAAAACCAAAAAAAAAAAAAAAAAAAAAAAAAAAAAAAAAAAGCTATCATCATGGGCTGGAGAGATGGCTTAGTGGTTAAGGTATTTGTCTGCAAAGACTAGGAATGCAAATTTGAATCTCCAAGTCCCATGGAGCCAGACACATAGTGATGCAAGCTTGCAATGTTGTATATGTGCACAATGGGTGCACATGACTAGAGTTCATCTGCAGTGGCTGAAGCCCCCGGCACACCCATTCTCTTCTGCCTCTTTCTCTATCTCTCTCAAAATAAACAATAATAAAATAATTATCAAGATAAGGCAAAAAATTAGTTTTTTAAGAATAATTGGAAAAATAGGTGAAAATTTCCAGCCACTGATAATGTCTAAGTAAAATGGCTTTAATTATTCCAATTTAAAATTTTATTTTTAAGGAGAGAGAGAAAAAAAGGGCCTAGGGTCTCATCAAATAATGAACTGTAGACACATGTTCTACTTTCTTCATCTGTCTTTATGTTGGTATTGAGGAATCAAACCCAGGCCTTCAGGCTTTGAAAGCAAATGACTTTTTAAGTGCTGAGCCCATCTTTCAAGCCCAGCTTTTTTTTTTTTTTTTTTTCTTTTTGGTTTTTCAAGGTTGGGTTTCACTCTACCTGGAATTTGCTATGTAGTCTCAGGGTGGCCTCGAATTCATGGTGATCCTCCTACCTCTGCCTCCCGAGTGCTGGGATTAAAGGTGTGTGCTACCACACCTGGCTCAGACTCTACTTTTAATTATTTCTAATTACTTTCTAAGATAAAGTCATCCCATCCTGAAAAATCAATGTGAATAGAAAGGAAATCCTATAGGCAGAGCCATGGAAAATTCATATGGTACAGGAGATGAAGAGAACTCATAAGCAACGCAAGCTCCAGCTTTATTGTGTGAATTCCCAGGTCACATAGGGCTCATTACAACTCAAGGGGGCTTCTTGAGATGGGCAATGCTTGGATGCACTAACCACTCTACTACAAACATTGCATGCTAGTAAAGCCGACTTGTTCAACTTTTTGCACTTAGACATGAGTCAAACAAATACAGTTTAACCAATTTTAAGAGAAAAAAAGAATCAAGTATAGACCACTGCATTAGAAATGAATTTCTAATTAAGGAGCTTCTGGTTCTCTTCTCTATTTGTTCTACTTTGGACCTCTGTCCTGGGAAGGAAAATACAAAAGTAGAACTCATAACTTTTCAATACCAAACACCAATGTGTGTGTGTGTGTGTGTGTGTGAGCCTGTGGACTTCAAGTGTTGTTACATCAAATTCCATTTACCTTTTCTTGCGGGGGGGGGGGCGTGGGGAGGCAAGTCTTCTCATTGTCCTTGAACCTATCTAGCTAGTTTATGTTGACTTAATAGCAAGTCACCATGTGGTGTCAGGAGATCAAGATAACAGCCTCATGCTTGCCAAGCAAGCACTTTACCAACTAAGTCATCTTTGCAGCTCACGTAACTTTGCACTATCTCATGGGTCCACTAGGATTGGCAGGTAACCAGTGGGTAATACTGTGCCCATGTTCACAAGTTCGAAAACTTAGAACAGAGGTGGTGATTCTTTTCTCAGATTATGGAATTCCAAGCTGTTCCACTCCATTCTACTCCATTCATTTCAAGCACAGTCATCTCTTGATCTATGAAACCATTTCCCTATCACATTGTAGAACTTTGAGGCCATTTCTTGACACAGAGTCACATGCTAATGAGGTACTTATGGGCTACTGTGATTCTTCATACATAGTCCTCATAAAGACATATTAACAGAAACATTTAACCCCTTGTGGACATCTCACCAATAAACAATAACCTTTCAAAGATTATTTTCAATGAGACAGGAAAAAGTCCCTAGCTTTCTAGAGCTGATAAGGGCAATCAGAAAATGGAAAAAAAAATTGAAGAAAATAATTTCAAAAGTATTAGTAACAATGAAAAGTTTAAAGGTGGTAAGGAAATGAAAGCAATAATTCTGGCAATGTTTCAGATTCCCATGAATTAATTCATTGTCATAATGGGATCAGGAATTGTTGAATTCAATAGGAAATGTCAATGATAGAATATTATATCAAAATCCCCAAATGCATATTGTGCTAAGGTTATAGAAGGAAGAAATGTGTCTACAAAAGATCTTTGTTTTGCAATTGTTAATAGACTCTATTTACTTCTGTTCCTTTCAAAAGCATATTTAAGAAGCAAATGCAAGTACTTGTGGTCTTCTGGGAAAGTCGATTATGCTTGAATGTGTTCATCATCTCGGGATTTTAAAAGTGGCATTCAAACCAAGAGAATATTATTCTCTTTTTCTTCATCTCAGGGACTTATGTAAAATTAAAATCACATTATGCATTTTATTCCAGAAGTTGTGAAAGACGTCCAGTCTGGAAGAAGCTATGGACTGGAACTAGGAGGGACTCACTCATGGCTAGGTGGTTTTGTGGTTAAAAACCTTTAGGTATATGCCTGTATTGTGCAAGGAATTTGGGGAAGGACAAATACAATTTTAAAAAGAAGGAAAGATGGGGCTGTAGAGATGGCTCAGCAGTTATGGCACTTGCCGTCAAAGCCTAAGGACCCAACTTTTATTCACCAGTACCCACATAAGCCATGTGCACTATGTGGCACATGTGTCTGGAATTCATTGGCAGTGGCTAGAGGCCCTGGCATGCCCATTTCATTTCTGTCTATCAAATAAATAAAATTTTCATTAATAATAAATAAATGAAATATTTTTAAAAAGGAGGAAAGAAAAGGAAAAAAAGCAGAGCAAGAAAATAAGATGTCCTTCCTGTTAAACTACCGCCATCCTGCTTTCCTTATGCATTGCTTTAACAACCAGTAAGTTCTTTCACTGCTTCTTTGAATGTATGGAAATATTTTAAAAACTAAATAAAACTCGCCAACCTCAGATAAAATACTGTCTTTCTTAAGGAACTGGGGACATCTATTCTAAATGTACTCATCAAGGCAGAGAGTACCCCAAGTCACTGAAGAACAGAAGTCTAACTTCAGCAGGCCCCACTCCACTTTGCACAAATCCTTCTTGTTGCAAAGGTAATAGATGCTCATTTTCCCTTCAGAGAAAGCCAATTACCTTACTCACCTAGCCACCTCAATTACTAGGATAATTTACCATGAACTGTGGATGACAAATGGTGCTGTTAAGTGTTCTTACTTGAAGACAAGCTACTGTTTATCTTGAGAACATGTGTAGAATGGATTGTATCTGTTTAGCTGTGTAAAGGTGCAGTTTCGTTCTGCCTTTGCAAATTCTTATTAGAATGCCAATGGTAAGTATCCCATTCTGATTTAATACTTATTCAGTATTCATGTGTTTTATTTCCCTACTACATTTTGGGGGAATGTCTAAGTTGGGGGATTTTATTTTAAGATATATTTTCTCTGTGCTGGAGAGTGGTTAAGGTGCTTGCTTGCAAAGCCTAACAACTTGAACTGGATTCCTCAGTACCCACGTAAACTCAGATGCAAAAAGTGCAGCATCTGGAGTTCACTTGCAAGGCCCTGGCATACCCATATCTCTCTCTCTCTCTCTCTCTCTCTCTCTCACTGTGTCTGTCTGTCTGCCTAAAAATAAAGATATTAAAAATGATATGTTTTCTTAAAATCTGTTGAAGACGTGCAGGGCTTGAGCCACATTAAAAGTAGTGTTAAAAGGGTGGCGTACAAGCTCGAGGGAGTCCCAAGGTAGCCAGTAGAGACTGGGTAACTGTTGGGACCTCTTTAATGCTTCAGCAGGGTCAACATAAGGCATGCCTCTGGAGGTGGTGGGAGATATGAGGTTAGGAAGATTAAATCTCAATGTTACTAAGACTGAATATCTTGCTAGTCTCAAAGTACAGAGTTTTGCATTAATAATTAAGTTAAAGTAAGTAAATTAAGATGATTCAAGTGACTTTATATGCTCACTGTGCAGTTCAGTTCATACAGTTAAACTCTGAGTAATAGAATATGCTCCAGCACAATATTTGCATTTGCCACATGCACACAATTTGATAGGCAAAAAAAAAAAAAAAAAAACAACCTTCAGGGCCTATAGTAGTATTAGGAAGACTATGGATAACACTGAAGGAAATAGAATTGAAGGTTATAAATTAAAGACTGCTTTATATTTCTTTTTTTATTAATGAGAGAAATATAAAATATTAACATCAATAATATGACCAGTAAGCACCTTAATATGTGGAAATACTTCTGGCAATGGAGAGACACGCATGAAGAGATGTAGAAGACATTCACGTCAAGGCTTTTAGAAGGATGCTGTATTACTTTACATTATTTACACAAGACAAA
Source organism: Orientallactaga sibirica (assembly GCA_036365145.1). Classification (NCBI taxonomy): domain Eukaryota; kingdom Metazoa; phylum Chordata; class Mammalia; order Rodentia; family Dipodidae; genus Orientallactaga; species Orientallactaga sibirica. Next base: position 22,401,582 of record JAEOAD010000006.1, read on the forward strand.
CAATCCATAAACGCATTTTTATAAATAAATATTGATAAGATTTTGATAAGCTGCTTTCAATGGATATATATGGTGGTCAATAAAAATGAAATCTAAGTATTTATTATGTTCTTTTTCTATAGTTTTCATCAATGAAAAACAACTCTCACCCTTTAAAGACAGGAAGATGTCTGGATATATAGTTCATTTTGTAAAACACTTGACTAGTATGCACAAAGTATATTTCAGTGGTAGAGCAATGGTCTAAAGTATGCAAGTTCCTAGATTTGATCTTGGCACCAAAAAACTAAGGAAGAAGTGCTCCTGAAACTCTAGAGCTATGGAAAGAAAGATGATCCCTGGGCTGTAGAGATGGCTTAGCAGTTAAGAGCATTTGCCTGCAAAGCCAAAGGACTCAGGTTTAGGTTCAATTTTTCAGAACCCACATAATACAGATGCGCAAGGTGGGCACATACATCTGGAGTTCATTTGCAATGGTTGAAGGGCCTGGCATGCCCATCTCTCTCTCTCTCTCTCTCTCCATCTGCCTCTTTCTCTCTTTCTCTCTCTCTCTCTCTCTCAAATAAATAAAAAAAGATGATTCCTCCCTAATATACCTAATTGTTCTATCACTCATTTTCTAATGTGTGATTTTAGGATTATCAGTTTGTATAAATTATAATAATTTCAGAGTAAAATGGGATCTTCATTATGAGTATATTACCTACATATTTTATGGAAAATAAAGATGTCATAGTAAAGAGGGTATATGTTACTCAGTATTTTTATTCATGTGGGGGTATATGTGTGTGGGCATTATTGTGGAGGGCAAAGTACAATTTCATATATCATTTCTCAGATATACTGCCCACCTCTTTTTGAAACAGAATTTCTTACTGACTTACAGCTCAACAATTAGACTACCAAGCTATCTCCTTAGCCCTAAAACCTTAATAATTAGTAATCATTGAGGGTTATCATTTTTCAAGTGCTAATAATATATTGGACTTTTGTAATTGCATATATATAGCTTTTTTATATTGCCACGAAAAAAGGACTCCAATCATATGACATATTTGGATCAATAATTCAATATGAAAATATAAACAAATAAATCATATTAATATATACTTATACACAATAATTTTTCGTTTTTTAAGTACTTTATTTTTATTCATTTATTAGGGAGAGAGAGAGGGAGAGGGAGAATATGGATGTGCCAGGGCCTCTAGCCACGGCTAACCAACTCCAGAAGCATATTCCACCATGTACATCTGGCTGATGTGGGATCAAACCTGGGTCCCTAGGCTTGGCAGGCAGGTGCCTTAACTACTAAGCCATCTCTCCAGCCCTAATTTTTTGTTTTTTGAGGGAAGGTCTTGCTCTAACTCAAGCTGACCTGAATTCACTATGTAGTCTCAAAGTGGCCTCTAACTCAAGGTGATACTTCTACCTCTGCAGCCTGAGTGCTGGGATTAAAGGCATGCACTACCATGCTAGAGTCTACTTAATTTTTTTTTATATTTTATTTTTATTTATTTAGTTGAGAGAGAGAGAGATACAGAAATAGGCAGGTAGAGAGAGAGAGAATGGCGAGCCATGGCCTCCAGCCACTGCAAACGAACTCCAGATGCTTGTGCCCCCTTGTGAATCTGGCTTACGTAGGTCCTGGAGAATTGTGCCTTAGACCTGGGTCCTTAGGCTTCACAGGCAAGCATTTAACCACTAAGCCATCTCTCCAGTCCTACACTCATTTTAAGATAACTTTTAGAATATGCTCATTTAAAAATATTATGTTTATGATAAGTAGATAATTGAATAATTCCATGTTCTTTCGCATAATCTGTTTAATACTAACTCACTAAAAATTGAATTATTATCAGATTCACATGTACACTTTTAGTAAGTGAGAGCTAATAGACAAAATTAATGCTTCAATGAGACTAATTTTTCCTTTGTTTCAGTAAGTGTGACTGTCAGTATTGGCCAGAAGACAGGTCTAAAAGTGACAAAACAGGGTTCAGCCAGGAGGCCTACAGGCAAAATCCTGTAAACACTGTCTGCCATGTATTTCAAATTGGCCACAAGTTAAGAATAGTGTATTTCAGTGTTACTAGAGATTGAACCTAGGGCCACTAACTTGCTAAGAAAGTGTTCTATTCCCAACTTACATTCCAAGTCCACAATAATAAAATTTTAATGGCAAAAGAATAAATCTAAAGAAATAATAATTTGTTATGTATGAAAACTATAAAATTTCATTGTCCATGAGTAAAGTTATATGCAATCAAATCCACATCCATTTTTTATGGTCTGTGGCTGATTTCATACTATAAGTACAGATTCATGTGGCTATAACAGGGTATAGAATATCCACAAAACCTAAAATATATACTAACTGGTCACTTACAGAAAATCATTTATTTAAACAGAAGAGTACATGATGAAATAATTATGCAAATGTAACTGAATGGAGGTTTGGAACTACATCAGTGTGTAGCCATGCACAGGACATCTGTTTTCAGACCATTTGAAGTTTTCCTGCATTCTGACAATTGGCTCTTAATCTAGCTTCCATTTTAGTCTTCCTTTTAGGACACCTTCACCTCCCTTCAAAGTTGTTCCTTAGGGGCTGAGGAGATTGCTCGCTCAGTGGTTAAAGGCACTTATTTGCAAAGCCTGACAGCTGGGGATCAATACCCCAGTACCCAAGTACCCATGTAAAGCCAAATACACAAAGCGACATGTGCATCTGGAGTTCATTTGTAGTGGCAAGAGATCATGTTGTGCCCATTCTTGCTGTCTCTCCCCCTCCCTCTCTGCAAGTAAAAAAATAAGAAATTGTTCCTCACGTGACAGCACTCCCTACCTGTACATTTACACTAACGTGTCTTGGTAATGTTTGCTACCAACCAACCAAAGATCCCCGCAGTCTAAGCCAAGAATTAGGAGGATTAGTCTTGGACACTGCCTATCTTCTACACAAGAATTGAATCAAAGAGAATCAAGTGTTCACTCCGGTGTTCCTGCTGTCATGCAGACTGTTTCATCTCTATAAAGTCATAAGAAATGACCATTACACAAGGGTAGAAAATGACTTAAACCATTCCCAAGAAAAAAATAATCCAGTGACTACATATTAAAATTCTATTATTAAGAAATAGCCATATTCTCTAGTCCTAAAATAACTTTAACCAGTGTTTGCACTGCATTTTAGCATGTGGTATCTGACAATGTCATATTTGTCTTTTGTGAAAACAAATTCCAGAAAAGTACACTCAAAAGAAAATATGTGCCAGCCTGGTGATCCAGGCCTGTAATACTATATAACTCAGGAGACTGGAACAGGAGGATCACAAGCTCAAGGCCTATTTGGGATGCACAGCCAGTTAAGGCCATCTTGGCCAACTTGAAACACTGACTCAAAATGAAAAGTAAAAAATAAAGTGGGCTAAAATATGTAGCTCAGTGGTAGATACAAAATAAACTTTAAAGTAACACTTTTAAAAAAATGAAAGCAGTTTATAAAAAAAATGGACACAAATGATCACCTGATTGTAGTTCTAGGGAGGTTTTGTACTGTCTACTATAAGTTAAATGTCCTTAGTCCTGCAGTTAAGAGAAGAGTTGGAGATTAAAGATTACATTTGAGGGCTGGAGAGATGGCTTAGCTGTTAAGGCACTTGCTTGCAAGAGCTAAGGACCCATGTTGTAATCTCCAGATGCCATATTGGCCAGATGCACAAAGGTGAGGCAAGTGCAAGGTCACACATGCCCACTAGGTGGTACAAGTGTCTGGAGTTCAATTTCAGTGGCTGAGGCCCTGGTGTGCCAATTCTCTCTCTCTCTTTCTCTCTCTAAAATATAAAAAAAGTAACCTTTGCAAAAAAAGATGACATTTGATGAAACAGTTCAGGAGTGAGGCCTAGTGATCCATTGCTTCAGAAATGTATAATACCTAATAAATAGGGTCAGATTCAAATTTGTCACCCATATAACATATCAGAAATAAAGAGAGCCTGTCTGTGTGTGTGGGGGGGGGATGTGCATGGTGTTTATATGTGTGTATGCAGAATTGTATACTGTGTGTGTGTGAAGACCAGGGGAAAACATTGGTTTGTTCTCTTATGCTTATGTTATTTATTTCCTCTGATTCTTCAATCTCTGTCCCTCCTCCACTGGGGTACAGGTGGGTGAGACTATGCCCAGCTTATTTTACATGGGTTCTGAGGGACCATTGTGGAAGAGAAGGCAGAAAGGATGTAAGAGTCAAAGGAAGAGTAGAACTGCTTTCATTGCTGTATTCCAGACACAAAATGGCCTTGATATTCATGAGCTCACTACCTATGCAAAACCTTCATAATAGGAGGAAGAAAAGATGACATCAAAATAGAAAAGAGACTTAGTGGTTAAGGTGCTTGCCTGTGATCCCTAAGGATCCATGTTTCACTTCCAGAACCCAGGTAAGCTGGTGAGTGTGTTTGAAATTTGTTTGCAGTGGCTAGAGGCCCTGACATGCCCATTCTCTCTCTTTCTGTAATAAATAAATAAATAAATAAATAAATAAATAAATAAATATTTTTCTTAAAAATTTTTAAAAAGAAAATAAAAGAAGTCTTCATCTAAAATGGGAATTTTGAAAATAGGCTTAATCCCAATTGTCAAAGATGAAACAATGGATGAAAACTACACTTGAAACAAGCCAGACTTTTTTTCTCAGGTATTGTTGTAAATAATCTTCCTAGAAATACCCACATTATATAGCATTATAAGAATGTTGGATAAACCTTACATGAAAAACAAAACCTGAAATTGTTTTGTAAGATGCTTTTCTCATGAAAACAAAACACTCTGATATTGGGAAAAAATTTGCTTTCAAGTCATTCAAAAATGCTCTGCAAATGATCATCATGTCAGTAAAGCTTGGAGAGTTTGAAACAAATATCTGTAATGAAAGGTGATGAAGACCAGAAGAAAGAGAGAGAGAGAGAGAGAGAGAGAGAGAGAAACAGTGCAGGAAACTATACACACATATAGTAGGAAGAAGGCAGCCAAGTACATTGGTGAGTAACAGTGGTGAAGGAAGTAGCCACCTCAGCTGATGAAAGATGATAAATGCTTGTGAAGACTTAAATGACTTCAGAAAGATAGTAATCATTAGCTATGCTTTGTTCAGCTGTTTTTTTTACCATGTGAACACACAAAATTAAAAATACAAACAAATATCAAAAGAGTTGAACCAAATATCTTTTTGCTTAAATAATAGTTATGAGATGGAAACACACGTATATTCATTATATACTTTATTAATTTACTTTAGGAATTCCCTTTTATTTTCTAAACAGTATTTTAATAATTCATCTTAATATCCCAGCCTTCATAGCATCTAAAACAATGGAAAACAAAGATACAAACATGGTTTGAAATGTATAGAGGAAAATGAGTTAGACATAGCTTGTTAATGTATAATAAGAACAGGGGGAAGGGCTGGAGGGATGGCTTAGCTGTTAAGACATTTGCCTGCAAAGCCAAAAGGACCCAGGTTCAATTCCCCAGGACCCACATTAGCCAGATGCACAAAGTGGTACATGAGTCTGGAGTTTGTTTGCAGTGGCTAGAGGCCCTGGCACACCCATTCTCTCTCTCTCTTTCTCTCTCCCTCTGTCAAATAAATAGATAAATAAAAGAACAGAGGAAATGTTGTAGTTCCTTCATGGTCAGATGAACAGAGAGAACTGTTCATGTATATATGAGAACACAATTATTCTGATAGTTAACGAAAATGAGAGGCAAAGTCAGAGGACAGTGTTTATATGTTTCCTAAAATATTTCAGTAGGAATGTTGCTGTCCAATCACTGTCATTAAAACAACCAAATTCTCTATGTACATTGATTTCTCAGGTATCTGTAGGATCCAGATAAAATGGTTGAGGAGTGAGGCCTAGCGATCCACTGTTTCAGAAATGTATAATAACTAATAAATAAGGTCAGATTAAAATTTGTCACCCATATAAAATATCAGAAATAAAGAGAGCCTATCTGTGTGTGTGGTGGGTGGGTGTATATAGTGTTTATACATGTGTGTCCAGATGTGCATTCTGTGTGTGAAAATATTAGTTGTTCTCTTGTGTGTTTATTTTCTGTGATTCTTCAGTCTCCGTTTCCACTCCACTGGGGTTACATATGGGTGAGTTTTTTTATGTGGGTTCTGAGGAACTAACTTGACAGTCTCTGCCCTCAGAGTTTTTTTATGTGGGTTCTGAGGAACTAACTTGACAGTCTCTGCCCTCAGAGGTTCTTATACTTAAGCAGCAAGCACCCTTAAACACTGAGTCATTGTTCAAGTCCAATACAAGTCCATGCTGTGCATTTCTTGTGAGCACCATACATGATTTAGTTTGGACCAAACTGGTTCAATGGTTCAATGACTGGCATGATTGGTCAGTTTCTATGTAATGTAAAAGACACACATACTTTTACATTCTCTAGAAATAATTTGATGAGTAATAAAACATGGTATTTTCTCCACAGAAGATGTAGTATTCTACATTTACTCATATAATTAGCCATAATTATACTTTATTGGTCAATAAAAAAAAACACTTGATTGATTTTGAGGAAAATTAATCTTTTACAGCACAGATGTTCATAGATGAAATGCATAAACTTGTTTTTTTCTATCATTGTAAAGCAATTCAAATGAATTATTTAGAACAAAATATTTGCTACTGAAGATTGCAAAATAATGTATGTACATATCATATAACAACTAATAAGCTGTCCAATTAATACCTTTACTTATCAAATGTTACTTTAAGGGAATGTATGAACCAATAAATCATTAACTTCTAGATACCTTCAAGATAATTATAGTGAGATTTAAAACGAGTTTTTTCCAACCGACTGGTCAGACCCCCGCCCCCACCGGCCAGAGCCCGGCATGACCTGTCAGAGCCACAACGGGCCATGCCAGCCCAACTGACTGGTCAGATCCCTCCCTCTCTTGGCCAGAGCCTGGGGAGGCCCACCAGAGGCACAGTGGGCCCTACTGGCCTGACTGACCGGTCAACCCCCCACCCCCACCGGCCAGAGCCCAGTGCGACCTGCCAGAGGCACAACGGCCCCTGCTGGCCTGACTGGCCAGTCAGATCCCTCCCTCACTTGGCCAGAGCCTGGGGAGGCCCTCCTGAGCCACCTCAGATCCCAGGGGGCCTGCCTGAGCCTCATCCCTAGTCAGATCCCTCACTCACTGGCCACATCCCCATCACTGGTCAGGTGCTTCCCTAGCCTTCCTGAGCCTCCCATCAGCAGTCAGGTGCCACCACTCCCCCTCCCAGGGCAGATCAGGGATCCAGGGAAGTAGGCCACTGTTCCCGTCCTACCCTACCTGAGCTCAACTAGGATGATTGTGGTCCTCTACCCCTCCCACCTCCATAGTGAACACAGGCCAACAGGCCAGTGTCCCCCACTCCAGCCTATCAGAGCTCCAGGGACCACTGCCATGACAATCACCACTGCACCCCCCACCCCAGGGCAGCAGGCTAGCATTTAATACACTAGGTTTCTGAACCACTGCAATGAGCAGACTACAGCGAAAAAGGAATAGCATGAAAACCAGATGCAAGTGAATCCAGCTAGACTATCCAGTCCTACAATGGATGTTTCAATTCAAAGCATAGAAAAGACAACTATGCAACCCTGGCCAAGCAAATAGCACAACTCTCAGAAACTCAACAAAAAGCCAACAATTCTATGATGTTATCCTTGCTAGATTAGACCTAATAGAAAAGAACCAGGAAGAGCTCCAAAAACAGTTAAATGTTCTGAAGGTGAATGAGTAAAAAAGAGGTCCTCAATAACCAGCTGGCTAAGTTCAATGAAGACATAAAAAAATGCAAAGATGAACTCCAAGAAGCATTAAGAAAGTCTGAAAATGACACAAAAAGGGAACTAGACAGAGGGATGGAAATTATACACACACACACACACACACACACACACACACACAAAAAAGTAGAAAATATGAACCAAATGGAACAAGCCCAAAACTCTATAGAAGCTCTTAAGAACAGAGTAAGTCAAATGGAAGATAGAAACTCAGAACTAGAAGACAAAACAGAAGAAACACTTCGTGAGTCCAAAAATTGCAACAAGTTCAAAAATTTCTGTGAACAGAACATGAGGGAAATGTGGGACACCCTTAAGTGTACAAACATTAGGATCATGGGTATACCAGAGGGGGAAGAAACACAGACCAAAGAAATGGAAAGCTTATTCAACAAAATAATTGAAGAAAACTTTCCCGCTTTCTCAAAAGAAAATTCCATCAAATTACAAGAAGCTATCAGAACTCCAAACAGACTGGACAAAAGGAGAAATTCTCCAAGACACATTATCTTTAAGACTCTAAACATCAAGCACAGATAAAATCCTAAAAGCAGCCAGGGAAAAACAACACATTACATATAAAGGGAATCCCATTAGAATTACCTCAGACTTCTCAATGGAAACCCTCAAAGCCAGAAGGGCCTGGAATGGAACACTGCAAACTCTAAGAACCCATGGTTTCCAACCCCAACTACTCTACCCAGCAAAAGTATCCCTCATAATAGATGGTGAAAGAAAAACTTTCCATGATGAAACTCATCTTTACAAATATATGAACACAAAGCCAAACCTACAGAAAGTACTTCAGGGAATTCTTCACACAGAAGAAACAAATAACCAATCTCAAGAACCCCCAAGAAGCAGTCCACATTAACAAAAAACAACAACAACAACAAAAAAAAAAACAAAAACAAAACCCACAAAGACAATAATCCACCACAATATGGCAGGTATTAAATCAAACCTCACAGTTATTACCCTAAACATTAATGGCCCTTCTTCACCTATCAAAAGACACAAGTTAAGAGAGTGGATCAGAAAACTGGACCCCTTAATCTGCTGTCTTCAAGAAACCCACCTCACCACTAAAGACAGACAGCTCCTCAACGTGAAAGGGTGGAAAATGATATTCCAAGCAAACACAAATAAGAAAAAAGCAGGCATAGCTATACTTATATCAGATAAAATAGACTTCAAACCAAAAGTAACTAAAAAAAGACAAAGAAGGCCACTTCTTACTTATCAAGGGAACAATCCAACAAGAGGATATCACAATCATCAATATTTACGCACCAAACACATGGTGTGCACCACAATTCATAAAGCAAAATCTACTTGGCAACAAAACAGAAATAACCACCAATACCATCATAGTCGGGGACTTCAATACTCCACTATCAACAATGGATAGATCATCCAAACAGAAAATTAATAAGGAAGTAAGAGAGCTCAACAACACCATAGAGCAACTAGACCTAACAGACATATACAGAACATTCCACCCAAAATCTACACATTCTTCTCAGCAGTCCATGGAACCTTCTCTAAAATAGATCATGTACTGGGCCATAAAGCCCACCTCCATATTTTCAAGAAAATTGATGTAATTTCCTGCATGATATCAGACCACAATGCTGTAATGCTAGAAATCAACAACAAAAAGTACACCAGGAATCCCTCTACCTCCTGGAAATTGAACAACACACTTTTAAACCATAAATGGGTTGTGGATGAAATAAAGAATGAAATTGCAAAATTTCTAGAATTCAATGACAACGAGAACACATCATACCAAAACTTATGGGACACAATGAAGGCAGTCCTTAGGGGAAAAATCATAGCACTAAATGCCCTCATAACAAAAACAGAGAGACCCCAAATCAATAACCTAACCAGCCACCTAAAGGCATTGAAAAGCAAGAAGAAGCCAACCCGAAAAGCTCCAGATGGAAAGAAATAATTAAGATCAAAGCAGAAATTAATGAATTGGAAACTAAGAGGGCAATTAAGAAAATTGATGAAAGAAAGAGCTGGTTCTTTGAAAAAATTAACAAGATTGATACACCCCTGGCCAATTTGATCAAGCAAAAAAAAGAAATGCTTCAAATCAACAAAATTAGAAATGAAAAAGGAGAGATCACAACAGACATGAGTGAAATAGGAAGAATTATTAGGACTTATTTCAAAAACCTCTACACCAGAAAAAGGCTGAAGGAGATAAACACAGAGAATATCCAACTCCAACTAAGCCAGATATCCAGAGACACAGAGGCTCCCAAAACCTCATCACTGAAGCAGAACTAAAATGACCCCAATGTGGCTCAGGGAAACTCATGGAAGAGGGGGCCGAAAGATTGTTAGAGTCACAAGTTGGGGCATTATGCACAGAGACTAGGGCCTACTCCCCCAGAACTCTTGACTACCCCCACAATGCATGACCCACATTCCCCATTGATGAGGGTCCCTTTGGAAGAGGGAGGACAGGGAGGAGAACAATGGAGCCAATATTGTGAATATAAAATCAGAATAATATAAATAAATAAAAAAAGAAGTTTTTTTTTTTTTAAATTGAAGTATTTTCTCCAGTGAATTTTGAATACATATTGCAAACACATTCTTGGAAAGCCTTAAGAGTACTATGAAAATGGTACTGTAAAATGGAATATGAGGAATTCTCATAGTATAATAAACTTGCTTGTAAGGTTATAACAACTGAGGCCTTTGGCACTGAAATGACTGAGTAGTAACTCTCATTGAGTTACCAGTCATCAATGTACTCTACAAAATTATTATATAGCAATAGAATATCTTCCAAACACACAAGTACATACACCTTTTAGTTGAATTTATTTGAGATGAATTTATTTGAGAATATGGCTCATAAGTTAAAGGTCCTTGCTTGCAAAGCCTGTTAGCCTGGTTTTGATTCCTCAACAAAAGCAGAGCCAGATGCATATAGTGGTGCCTGAGTCTGGAGTTCAATTGCAGTGGCTTGAGGCCCTGGTGCACCTGTTCTATACAATCTATGAACTTACCATTTAGTGAACACTTTTCAATGTACTTGTAATTGAAGCTCTAGGAGTAATCTTTCTCTCACTCTCTTCTCTCTCTCACATACATATAAATATTAAAATATTTTAAAACTAAGCTGAATTTATTAAATGATGTATTTGTGAAAGGGCTGACTCATATATTTTATAGTAAACAGACATAATCATGATAAAATAAAAAACCTTCAATAAATTAAAGAATGACTAAGTGTATTTTACCCAGAGAAAAGAATTATCTCTTAATTATCACAATTAGTTTTCATCTCTGCTTGGTTTGGCAGAAGTGATATTAGTGATTGAATGCAATTGATTTGCTTAATACAGTGCAACTTTTTAAAAATTTTATTTATTTATTTAAGAGACAGATAGTGAGAAAGAAGCAGAGACAGAGAGAGAGAGAGAATGGGTGTGCCAGGGCCTCTAGCCACCACAAACAAACTGCAGACTCATGCACCATCTTGTGCATCTGGCTTATGTGGGTTCTGGGGAATTGAACCTGGGTCCTTTGGCTTTGCAGGCAAGCACCTTAACCACCATGCCATCTCTCCAGCCCTACAGTGCAACTTTTATGCTTTATGGATTATTGATCAAAAAGCATATTTGCATGTACCATCAACAAAATTGCAATTTATTGAAAACACTGAGATAGCTTTATGATAGGAAAATAATCAAAGACTCTGATGGAAAAAAATACTACAAATAAAGAAATGATTAAAACTGAATAAGAGAATGGGTGAATTGAATACAGAGCTATGAAAAGTCTATTTGAAAAGCTTTCCTAGAATTACAAGTTCAATAAAACTCTTTCTAAACAAATCAATCATAAATTATGAAAACTAATTTTTAAACACAGCCGTTTAAATTCTCTAAAATTATACAAAAGGCATATAACAAATGAGGGGAAATACTTATTTAAGAATTACCTCAAATTTCTTCATAAGTTTTCAAGAGTGTTGTTCATGAGACTTTTTCCCCCTCTTCCAAGATCAGCAAGATGGAAGTTCTATTCTAAGAGGTTCAGCCAAGAACACTGTCTCTCTTCACCAGTTCTCAGTATAGTATATGACACAGAGGAGGCCTACCAACATACATTACCTCATGCCCTGTTCCATGATGCAGAAATTCTGTAACAGACATAGGCTGGTGAGTGGCTACTGACTCTTCTGTCACACAGTTCTTCCCCTCAAGTGTGTCAAGGCAATGTTTTGGACCCTGTACATATTCACCCCAGTGTGAATGTAAGGAGACACTCTATGTCACACAATCCTAGCACAGATGAGTAAGTACTGTTGAATATAGTTAGAGTCCTTCCCCCATAAAGCAGAATGATCTTTCAAAGAGAGAGATGCTGCTGTCTCTACACAGGGGTGCAGAGGTTCTGCCTGAGAGTAGAGGGAGATCATAAGAAGAGATAAACTAGATGTTTGACAGAAATAATCAGGGATACAGACAGCTAAAAAGAGTCAGCAACTGGAGCAGGCTTTTCAATATAGTCAATACACACCTGAGCATTGTTGAAAATATAACAACTCAACAATTAATATAGTCTATTAGCTGGTATGATACCAATAAATGCAAACAGCTAGAGGTATGAGAGAAACGAGTCAAAGACAGCCTTTTATAAATAAGTAAATAAACAACTGTTTTCACCAATGAGGAATTAGGTAAGAGAAATGTGTGCAGTCCCATGTTTTGAGCTCCATGAGTAGTATTATGCATACTTTAGGAAAACTAATGTTCATTGAAAACGTACAATAACTTCTCTGAAAATAAGAAGCAAACACAAACAAGTCCCAGAAATAGAGATGGAGGCTAGTAAACATAATTGCTGCAATGGCTAAAAAATTTCCAATGTGATGGAAAACATCATCTACATATCTAAGAAACTCAACAGTTATTCCAAGTGGAAGGAATAGCCTTTTGGGGATAGGAGAGATGGCTTAGCGGTTAAGGCATTTGCCTGTGAAGCTAAAGGACCCATATTTGACTCTCCGGATCCCATGTAAGCCAGATGCACAGAGGGGAGGCACAAGCAAGACCGCACATGCCCACTAGGGGGCGCAAGCATCTGGAGTTAGATTGCATTGGTTGAGGCCCTGGACCTCTCACTCTGTCCTCGTTCTCACTCTCTCTAAAAAAAATATAAATAAATAAATAAAAATTTTGAAAAAAGAATAGCCTTTTCAATTGTGGTTTAAGTTTCTCTGTTAATTCTATACCTTAAGCTGGAAGTTAAAATGGAAGCTACTTGTTCTACTCATTTGTGTTTTTTTTTTTGAATTAACTTTTATGTTCAGTCATAAAAACCTCTTAGTTTGTTTTCACCCTAAGGATAGTTAAGTCTAGACAAATAGATATAACAACCAACGTGACTAAAATTTTTATAGGGCTCTTGCTATTATTGACCTACAGATTAGTAAATACTGATAATTTTTTTTGAGAGAGAGACACAGAGAGAGACAGAGACAGAGGGAGAGGAAGACAGAGAATGGGTGAGCCAGCAGCCTCTCAGCCACTGTGAATGAAATCCAGATGTGTGAGCCCCCTTGTGGGCAAGTGCGGCATTGCACCCTTGCATCACTTTACATCTGGCTAAACTTGGGACCTGGAGATTGGAACTGATGTTCTTAGGTTTAGCGGGCAGGCGCCTTAACAGCTAAGCCATCTCTCCAGCCCTGATAATTTTTTTACACACCATATATTATATATATATCACAGCTTTATGATCCTTCCAGCAGTGCATAAGGTTCTTTCCCCATTTCCAGACTTCATTGTCATTTGCTTCCCTGATGCTAACTCTTCTGGCTTTCACTTTGAGATGGAGTCTCAAAGCAGTTTTTTTGTTTTTATTATACAATTCTTTTTTTTATTAGTTATGTATATACTGTGTATACAGGCATGATGGTGCCATCATTAGCCTTCTTCCTGTCCTTCCCCCATGGAGATTTTGGTCTTGCTTTAATATTTGCCAAGAGAAAGACAGATATTGTGTGTGTGTGTGTGTGTGTGTGTGTGTGTGTGTGTGTGTGTTGATGGATGGATGCACCAGGGCCTCCTGTCACCAAAAACAAACTCCAGATGAATATGCCACTTTGTGGATCTGACTTTATGTGGGTATTGGGGAATTGAACTCTGTATCATCAGGCTTTGCAAGGAAGTGCCTTTAACAGCTGAGCCATCTCTAAGGCTACTGATAGACAATTCTAACTTAGGGAAATAATCACCAGAAAGAAAGCAGAATTACTTGTGAGAATGAGTGAAACAAGGTTTTGGGTAGCCTCAAACTATAAACATGTAGGCTACCCACCAATGCGCAATCCCCCTGCCTCAGCTACCCCAGAGCTAGAATTATAGGTGTGCACCAATACTAAGAAACAACCTTTTCAGTGCAATGAATAGGCTAACTTTTTAGAATCCTCTATTCCCAAGAAATTTCTAACTTAAAAGCATTTTAATGGAAAAATATAAATTTACACAAATTGAACCATTGAAGATATCAAAATAGTCTGATAGCTAAGTTAAACAGATTCATGAAAATCAGCATGAGCTATCATCTCAGTATATGCAACATATTAATATAAAAAGCAGTAAATAATGATTAAAAATCTGTGGTGGAATCAAATTCCTCCTCCACTTTTGTTCAACTAATGAAAAAAACTGTTTAACAGTTTCTCAATGTGTTATATAAGAAGTTACCATGTGTGCCATAAATTCTATGTCTAGGTCTATAAACAAGAGATTTGATGATATATTCATGAAAACAAACAAACAAACAAACAAACAAACAAACAAACAGGGAGTTTTTCAAATTGGTCTTTAGCTCTGTCTTTAGTCCTTTTCAGATACGATTAAGTTCTCATTTCCAAAGGCTGGTGCAGCTCTGTTAATTCTATGTCAAATTTTTATTGAACATTGATTTGTAAAATTATAATTTCCTGAAACAGATGTTGTAACTATTAATAGATGATTTTGAGAAGGGAACAAAACCAAGACTAACCAAGTCTACAAGCTCCCTAATGATACTGAATTCCAGCAAACATTTCCAGAACAGCAGTGCTAAAGGTGAGGCATGAAAATTCCTTGAAAACAGTAAAGCAAATTCTTAAAACACACTGATAATTAAAAAAAAAAAAATCACTGATTTTCTCAGTTATCTTAGATAACAGTTCTTGCAACTTGATATCCCCCCCCCTTTTAGAACAAGCCCAAAACAATCAGAAAAAAATATCTTGGTTAATCAACCAAATTGCCTAACTAAAGTTCTCCTTTTGATACATCCCAAGATTCTATTGGTATATTTTTATATTTATATACATTCTATGTAAATTTTGGTATGTTTCTTGGAATAATTTCTAAAGATCTGTCATAATCATAAAGGTGTCTAGAAAAAATATAAAACATGAAAGTAGGCCCCAGGTAAATTCATAAAGTAACTTTTTATTAAAAAATTACTTTATTTTATTTATTTATTAGAGAAAGAACGACAGAGGGAGAGAGAGACAGAGAGAATGGGCACATAGGGGTCTCTAGCTACTGCAAATGAACTCCAGACATGTGTGCCACCTTGTGCACTTGGTTTATGTGGATACTGGAGAATCAATCCTGGGTCCTCAGGCTTCAGAGGCAAGGGATTTAACTGCGAACCCATCTCACCATCCCAGAGTCACTTTTTGAATTGACTGGAAGTTACACATCTCCTCATCATGCTATAGTTTAAAAATAGATAACTTGGAATTTTTTCTTAATAAATGCTTAAGTGATTGTGATTTTTCTGATTTGCATGCCTTTAATCCTAGCTAGAGGTAAATCCAAAACAAACAAATAAAAACATTTCTTGGGTATTAAAAAGAGGTCTGGATGGGAGTATGTTTCCTAAACTTGTAAGAATGGTTAATCCCATAGGTAAAGCCTACTTTTACATCCACTGGGCATTGTCCTAGCCTAAGCAAAACTTGATCTTTTATATTTGAATTAAACATATTTGTTTCATCAATATAACAATACAGTTTCTAAAAAGACCCATGAAAATTTATGAGGAGATAGTTTTTTTAATCTGTGACTCCAGTCAGGTGTGGTGGCACATGCCTTTAATCCCAGCCTGTGGGAGGCAGAGGTAGGAGGATCGCCATGAGTTCAAGGCTACCCTGAGACTACCAAGTGAATTCCAGGTCAGCCTGGACTATAGTGAGACCCTATCTCAACAAGAAAATGTGACTTCATAAATATGATGCCTTGTAAATGACCTTGGCATGAAAAAAAAAAGCTTTTACATATGATCTTTAGAAGATATGTATTCACATTTGAATAGCTTAAAAATTATAAGATTCTGGTTTTGCTGACCTTTTTATAAACCATTCTTAATTTATAAAAGCAGATGCTATAAAAATAGTAATATAACAAATTCATTTTTACTTATTACATTCACAATGTAATCCTTCTCATTCAAGAGAATGAAATACTGATGAAATTTTACTGGCAGTCCCACAGGAATTAAATTTGGAGGATTCAATTCTGCTGGCTTACTAGCAGAAATGTGTTAATGTTGTCAAGGGAGCTATCTAGATTCAATCTTCTGCTACCAAATAGAGTAAAACAAAGATAAAAGCAATTTAAACAGGCTGTGGGGAATTTTTACAGTGTCTCTATATTTTAGACTTAAAAGAGGTTTTTCAATGAAATAAAAATATGCTCATCATTTTATCATTGACAGTATGTATGTATATGTAATAATTTTCTTTAATCATCTATGCATGTGCCCCACATCAAAACAGTTTCTTGTGACAGTTATTTCTTTATAATCAAGTCTGTAGTCTTCCAAGTAGTTATGAGATGCATTTTAGACTCAAGATACAATTTAAAAGAAAGCAGTGTTAGAATAACAATCACAATAATTAACTATGATGGATTAGCTAAGGACATATTGATACTTAAGTCATCTTTAGTTCTTCGAACTAGAGATGTTCACTTTTAAAAACTAATTGATAAGGTACAGTAGATTTAGTTATTATGATATTGATCATGAGGAAGACTGGATTTAGTAAATTTTTCTTTACTCTTTTCCCTAGTCCCTTCTCAACCAACACAACACACACACAAAACATATACACACATTCACTTGGAAATAACAATTTCTTCGCCAAAACTGAAGAACTCAGAGAAATAAGGAAAGAGCCAGCAGTCAAGCAATTTTCTAATACTCAGTTGTTTTTCCTTTTTCTTTAACTTGACTATGAACCAAACTGCTGCCAATTTCTTTAGACTGGAAAGGTAATTTACTGAACTGCCTCACCAGGTTAATAAACAGTTTTTAAAGAAATTATGAGCAAATAAAGCAGTCAATGCTTGTATTCTAATTAAAGAAAATAGTTAAAATTGGCCACATTTTTCAGTCTTTCCACTATATTTTTGGGCAGAGGACCACAAAATTTGCCTGAGTTCTCATCATGAAGGTAGCAATCATAATAAGCTCCAGAAGAAAAAAAAAATGACCTACCGTTATGAGAAACCCTGTCAAAAGGACGGCCAGCCCTGCATGAGTACCATTACTTCTACTTTTATTCTACTAAGCAACATTTCCACATTTCAAATGTAATCTCATCCAAAGTAATAGTTATGAAACTCTAGGTGTGTTATTCTAGTTATACTTTTTCTGATATAGTATATCATTGCATTAAGATAATACTCCCTGAAATGATCCCCCATGCCACCAGTGGCACAGTCAAAACATTTAGCACAAAGATATGATCTGAATAAGTTTTTACATTATTTCTTTTTTGAAGTATTAAAACAGATGAATATTCAATTTAATATCATGCTTTTCCATTATGAACTACAATACCTGGATCACTCTTCAAAAATCTCCACAAAAGCAGCTGGAATAGTATATTGAATTCAAATATTTACTGTCTGTGTCTCATTTTGGAAAATTAACATGCCATGAAGATGATATAATTTATAGCAAATAAAGTTGAATTCACAAAAGGAAGACTGACTGAAGATTCCACTGGAATCCTTCCTTGTTAAATACCACCAGCCTTGTGGTTTGTGTGGTTGATAAGTGAACTTATAGCTCCCAAGAAGGAAAAAGGGTGACGTGTGGCTAAACATGACAATGTTGCCACTTGTCCAGTAGAAGAAACAATTGTATTTTTTAAATGATTATTTCATTTATTTGCAAGCAGAAAGAGAGATAGAAGAGAGACAGACAGAGAGAGAATGGGCATGCCAGAGCCTCTAGCCACTGCAAACGAACTCCAGATGCATGTACCCCTTGTACATCTATCTGGCTTCTGTGGGTACTGGGGAATCGAACCTAGGTCCTTTGGCTTCGCAGGCAAACACCTTAACTGCTAAGCCATTTCTCCAGCCCACAGTGGTATTTTTAGATCTTTATTTGAATTTGATCTATGCTCTTTACTCTTTGTCCATTACATTCCTTGTTAAATAAAACTGAAATCACCCGTCTTTGCATCTAATGAGTGCTGAGAATTATAAAGTCCCTTAGAGTTTATCCTTCCAGAAAAAAAGAGGCAGTGAACATCAGAACTCAAGGAGACAAGGACAAATGAGCTCACAATGCTACAACTTATATTACAATCTCACTATCTTACTAAACTCAAACTACCCAGACTTTATATTTTAGTGTAAAATTCTTTCAGGTTCCAGAGTGTTCACCTCAATTTCACTTTCATGAGCATTGCAAATGTGATATTCCCATGGCATAATTTCATTGTGAAGTAGAGTGTTTAACAATATTAAGAGCTGAAGAGATGGTTTAGTTGTAAAGGCACTTGCTTGCAAAGTCTGTTGCCCTGGGTTGATTTCCCAGTACCTATGTAAAACCAAATGCACAAAGTGGCATATACATCTGGAGTTTATTTGCAGTAGCAAGAAGCCCTGGCATGCCAATTCCCTTTCTTCTCTCATTTTCTTTTTCATACTCTGTTTTCAAATAAATAAATAAAATATACAAAAACAATATTAGATGCAATATTCACTTAATAAGGCTCACAATAGTATAAAAATAATAGAAAGAAAGCATGGATTCTAACCACTTTGTCCTCCTTTTCGAAAGCATCCAAGGAAGCAGAGTAGGGAAAGAAGAAAAAGGAGAAAAAAGTGAGTTATATATTAATACAATGATTTTAATAAAAAATAAATTGTGAAGATATGTATTTTGAAAAGTAATACATTGATATAGGTCTTACTGTATGCTAGATACAAGAATTGGACAAAATTGTCTCTTAAATTTTTAGAACTAAATTTGTAAATGGAGATTTAAAATATCCTTAAGAGCCAGGAGTCATGACACACACTTCAGCTCAATTTTCTTTTCTTTTTTCTTTGGTTTTTATATATGTAGTGTATGTGGACTGTGTTTCTGTGTATGTATTCACATGTGTGTGCAGATCTGCATTCCTCATGAATGCAGAGGTCAGAGGAGGGTGTAGAGTCCTCTTCTAGCTTAATTTCCTGAGCAGAGTCTTCAACTGAACATGGAGTATGCTATTTTTAATTAGTATGGCTGATTAGCTAGGCCCTGTGGTTCTCCTGTCTGCATCCCCCTTGGTACTAGGGTTACAGACATTCATGGAAATGTCTGTCATTTAGAAATGTCTGGATTCTGGAATTGAAGTCAAGCCCTTACGCTTGTACAGCAAACACCCTTACCAAACTCTCAATTTTCTTTAAATACTATCTTCTTTTTAAAACCCAAATTTGACCCCAATTACTTTAATATATTAACAGCCAGCCAACTGTGTGACTGCTGGCTTACCTCAAATCTATAGTGGGCAAATAAAAGACTGGACAGCTCTGGACTCTCAGCTAACACTGGCACTCAGCTGATGATGTACACTCTCTGCTCACCATTTCAGACTGTTATATACTGTACCATGTCAAGAGTTTACTTGCGAATTCATTCCAAAACATATACTCAGAAATTTTAAGGAGGTGAGGTTATTCAGTCTATCTGAGGTACTACATATGTGCTGTACAACATCATAGTACACAAACTTGTTCTTTAAGGTGGCATATTAGTATGAACCATAAAGCATCACTTTTGGGAAGGAACAATAAAATTAATGCAGTCATGAGAAAGGACCATAAAGGTTAAATATGCATATCATAAAGAAAGACACTGGTTTAATTCTTTTGATTTTATTCCCATAGCATTCACATAACACAACTACTACTATTTTGTTTTACAGCTAACTAATCTGTTTTTCACAGAAATTAATTTTCTTCCTTATGTAGCAGAAATAATATGAGTCTTACATAAAAGCATAGTGTAACTGCCATACTCAGTGTCTTATTCCATTGGAAGACATTTTACAATATCCTACTTAAAGCTCAGATCATCAAAGAATATGTGATCAACTGAGATTTGCTTTAAATTGAACTGTGATTTTCCAAACTAGAAAGCTAGATTTTCCAAACTAGAAAAAGCCAGACATGCTTAAAGCTTTCATATTGTATTTGTATATACCTTATAATATATTCTATACATGATAAGATAATGTGAGAACTTCTTTGAAGAAATAATTGTTTTTTGTTTTTTCCTTTTTAAAGGCAAGATCTTACTCTGGCCCAGGCTGACCTGGAATGCACTTTACAACACAGGCTGGTCTTGAACTCACTGTAATCCTCCTGCCTTAGCTTCCTATGTCCTGATATTACAGGCGTGAGCCACAATGACTGGCTAATACTTGGAAATTTTAGGGCCATAATCCTCCTAAACATTCAATAGTATGCCACAGATCTAAAAGAAAAGTCATTTGGATTTATTTACAAATAATTTAACTGTACAAACTAGGCAATGTGAGAAAATTTAACACTGAAATGTACTCTAAAATAATTCATTTAGAATTCCTATCAAATAAACTTGACACTAATTTTTTAGTTTATTTATTTACCGTGTGTGTGTGTGTGTGTGTGTGTGTGTGTAGCACAGGTGTGCATACCAGGGTTCTTGCTACTGAAATGAATACCAGATGCTTGTAAGAATTTTTCCTTTTGGCTTTATGTGCGTGTCTGGGGAATTGAAACCTAGGTCTGTAGGCTTTAACTACTGAGCCATTTCCCCAGTGCCAGCACTATATTTAATTAACATGATAGTAAGTCTACCATATTTTTTAACAAGAGTGTAAATCTTAAATTATCATCATAGAGGGTACCACTCCTTTATAAATATTATTTTTGATTAAACTTAATAACACAAAGTTTACCCTGCATTTTACTACCTTCATTTTATCTGAAAACATGTGATGCCAAAACTAAAAGTAGTCAAGTTTTGTTTTAGGAATTGGTCATAACAACTTTCAAGGGTTCATAATTCATAAAAACACATTTACTTTTAACTACATTCTTCAAAAGTACATTTAGGGCTGGAGAGATGGCTTAGCGGTTAAGCGCTTGCCTATGAAGCCTAAGGACCCCAGTTCGAGGCTCAGTTCTCCAAGACCCACATAAGCCAGGTGCACAAGGGAGTGCATGCATCTGGAGTTCACTTGCAGTGGCTGGAGGCCCTGGCACACCCATTCTCTCTCTCTCTACCTGCCTATTTCTGTATCTTTCTCTCTCTCTCTCTCTCTCTCAAATAAATAAATAATAAACTATTTTTTAAAAAAGTACATTTAATCTGATGACCTGTTGGTTTGGAATTGGAATCATTTATTGTGAGCTGCACATATGCAAAATATCTTTAAAAATAATACTCATCACTATTCCACTACTGTGAACACTATGAAAAACACAAACAAAACAAGGGAGGGGCATATTCATGCATAAGTTATATATGAGTCTGCTTTTGAACATGCAAGTGTTTGCATGCTGGGGTGAGGGTGCAGCAGTTTTGTCTGCTCTTAAGAGCCTGCTATCTTCACAGGACACTCACATTGTTTGATCGCAGAGACACACGGCCTCCACAGCGTGCGCAGAACTTGGTGCGACAGTAGGAGCACAGATGGCCACATCCATCAGCAAACTTAGTTTTATGACAGATTCCACACGTTGGGGCATCATCTTTGTGCTCGCCCTGGTACCTCCGTGCTTCTTCTCCTATTTTTCTCACTTGTTCTTTGTAGCTTTCAAACTGTTGATGCAATCTCCTGGGCAAAAGAGAAGGAGGGAGTAAACTAAGTAAATGATGGAAGATAAACACATTTTTTCCTACAGAAAATGATAGTTGAACTCTCATTTTCTATGTGAGCCACAGAAACCCACACAAACCTATTTTCCCTACTGAGCTCAAAAACTAAGAAATATATTCAGATGTGATATACCTTAGTTTTTCTTGACTTAAATCAATGGTTGCCACTCTGATGACTTTTGACTGTAGGTAAAAGCTGTTGGGGTAAATTGTTGCCAATAAGAATGTTCCTAAATCAGAGTCAAATCTCCTCCCCTTTCATCAGTTTAAATCTCTCAATTTTAAATTGCTACAACTAGAACTACTTGCTGTCTGAATAAAATCCCATTACATATGGTGAAACCCCTCAGAAAAGAATCTCTTGACATTATAATGAGAACTAGCAAAGCTGCCCTAAGTCCAGCCAGGAGTCATCACTGGCTTTTTCATCCAGAGAAATGACTGGGAAATAGCTGATGCAATTCATCTGTGTATCCAAGCTTCTTGCCTGGATTTCAGCATTCCCTCAAAGATGGGATACATGGATATGATTGTTAATTCAGGCAGTTAGCTTATTGCTGTACTCCCTTGACATAGAAACAAGTAAGTCATGTCCAAACTTTGTTGTGTTTCAGGTATTGGGATTTCATTATACATTTCCTTTTAACATATAAGAGCTCTTGAGCATGTCTTTAATCATTATTTCCTGCTTTGCCAATTGATCCTCTTTCTTTTTAAGTGACATAATTAAAGCAAGCATGTGTGCACAAGCCCACAGCATAGTTTAATATCCATAACCATTCCCAAAAGAACGGCCAGTGAATTTCATTTCATCAAAGATTAATATAGGTTACATTTTCTTTGAGGAACACAAGAATACCTGGTCAATAAATTGATGAGTTATTTAACACCTTAAATATTTTATTTTCTTTATTTACTTTGAGAGGGAAAGAGAAAGAGGCAGGGAAAGAGCAAGAACAAGAGCGAGTGAGAGAGAATGTGTGCCTCGGGGGCCTCTAGCCACTGCAAATGAACTCTAGACACATGTGCTACCTTGTGCATCTGGCTTATTTGAGTACTGGGGAATTTAACCTGGTTCCTTGATCTTCACAGGCAAATGCCTTAACCACTAAGTCATCTCTCCAGCCCTAATCATTTTCTACTTTGCAGTTAATCTAGGAACCATTTGGTAGAAAGCATGGGGATGTTTACTTGTTCAAAAATTAACACCCAAAATAGCATTGGAAATCCCATAGATTTTATTAAATGAAATAATTATGAAGAGTGTAAGTGAGGAAATATCTCCCAAGAAACAGAAATAAATTAAGCATAAAGGAAGTGCATGGATGAATACTCATTGTGTGACCTAGCAAATTACATCTTTATTGTGAGAACCATCAAGTCAAATATAATTAAATAACTGCAACTGAAGAGAAAGATAAGCTAAGGGAAGAATTTTCCTGTATACTATAATGTAGAACATGATTTAGTATAAATGCTGGTAAACTTTTCAAGTTCAGACTGTAAGCATTTTAAATTTTATGGACCACAGAGTGTCTTGTAACTATTCTATTCCACTGAAGTCACAAGAATATAACCAGATAACATGTAAAGGAATAAGCATGGATATGTCTGAATAAAAGTTAATAAAAATAGGCTAGATGTAGTGTATAGACCAGTTTGTCAATTCCTAGTTGAGTATTTTCTCTATGGTAAAATACAATGGTTTTTTGTTTTTGTTTTTTTAAAAATAAATCATCTCTTTGTCTATTTAAATTTAAACACATGGGAGTTTTATATATCCTACAGGGCCCAATCCAAACAGCATCTATCTTGAACACAGATTGTTCAAAATAAAATAGCAGAAAGAAGATATTTCAAGAAAAGTTTTAAAAAGTAAACAAACAAGGAAACAAATATGAGTATAATATTTAAATTAGAAATATATCTTGGGGCTGGGGAAATGGCTTAGATTTAAGGTGTTTGCCTGTGAAGCCTAAGGACCCTGGTTCCATTCCCTAGGACCGCTGTAAGCCAGATGCACAAGGAGGCGCATGCGTCTGGAGTTTGTTTGCAATGGCTGGACGCCCTGGCGCGTCCATTCTCTCTTTCCACCTCTTCCTCTCTCTCTCTCAAATAAATAAATGAATAAATAAATAAAATATTTTAAGAATATACTGGGCTAGAGAGATGGCTTAGCAGTTAAGGTGCTTGCCTGAAAAGCCTAAGGACACAGGATCTATTCCCCAGTACCCATATATGCCAGATGCACAAGGTGGTGCATGCACCTGGAGTTCGTTCGCAGTGCCTAGAGGCATTGGTACACTCATTCTCTGTCTCTATATGTTTCTCTCTCATGCTCTCTTTTTCTCTCTCAAATAAATCATTATATAAATAAAATACTTAAAAAAAAACTCATTTGTCCAGACACAGTGGCATACCCAGTAGTACTATCACTTAGAAGGGTGATGATGCTGCAGGATGACTGCCTCTAGTTTGATGCCAGGCTAGGTTATATAGGGAGTACCAGAGCAGGCAGAGCTACTTAGCAATATGCTGTGTCAAAAAAAAAAAAAAAAAAAAAAAAAACAACTAATAAACAAAAGCAACCAAAACATTATGAAAAGCAAAGTAGATAACTCATTACTTAAAAGTATTCTGAACTTGACTGAACATATAAAACAAAAAAATGACAAAGATACTGATAAAGCAAATATACCTTCATAGTATATTTTTTTCACACATCTCTCTCTGTAATTGACAGATAGATAAAAAATAATGAAAATATATAATGGTAGATGATATGTTAAAACAAGTAACAATTTCAATAGACTGAGAAAATATACATATATATGCATATTAATACAAATTGTAATAACTACTAATAGATATAAGTTTATCCCTTAAGTAGACTACTTTAGCTTACCAAGCTTTATATTGAGCACTGTCTCTACTTAAAATGTATGTTTATGGGTGTGTATTGTATTTTTTCTTTTCTTTTTTTTTAAATTTGAGAGACAGAGAAAGAGAGGAAGAGGTAGAGAGCTCAGCTGCTGTAAACAAACTCCAGACAAATGCGCCCCCTTGTGGGCAAGAGCAGCATTGCGCCCCTGCGTCACTTTTGCGTCTGGCTAAATGTGGAACCTGGAGATTTGAACAGGCGTTCTTAGGCTTCGCAGGCAGGCGCCTTAACTGCTAAGCCATCTCTCCAGCCCGTGTATGTGTATTTTTATATGAGTGCTGGCATATTTTCATATTTTCTGTGTGTATATAAGTACAAGCATGTACATGCCATGGTATGTGTGTGTTGAGGTCAGAGGAAAGCCTCAGTTGCTTGTCTGCGCCTTCCATCCTTTTGAGGTACAGACGATGATTGTTCATCATTGGGTTTGCCGGGTTACGTGGTCCTTCAGCTTCTAGAGATTCTCCGTCTCTGACTTCCATCTCACAGTAGGCACACTGGATTATAGACAATAATTGTACTTCCCAGCTTTGAGTTCTGGGCATCTGAACTCATGTGCTCATGTCTGTGCAACAGGTGCTTTATCCACAGAGCCATCCTCAAAGCCCAAGTTATTAATGCATATATGAAGCCTTCCAAAGCATATATAAGTCCTGGGCCTCAGAAGTGAGGGAAATAATTTTTAAACTGAGTGCAGAGGTATATTATTTATGTTTTCCTCTTTTTCTTTATACACGTTTGTATATAGGAAACACTTCATATTAAAAAGGTAAGTCCACTTCATTTCATCAAATACTATTGAATATCAAATTTATATAGAATAGAAAAGCTGAATATAATTAGTAACACTGAGCTGTACAAAATAATGCTTCATCTAATTAACTTTAAAAACAAATTCATATATTTAATCACATTATAACTTTGTGAAGTAGATTTATCATTTCCATTTTATTGATACAGAGACTAACCAGTGTGTGACTTTACTTTTACTTTCTACTTGAATATAACTTTCTAAAATTAAATAATTTAGATCTTTTTTGAGTGTGTGTGTGTGTGTGTGTGTGCGTGCGCACGCACATGCATGTGCACATGCATGTTACACATGTGTTTCTCCTCTTGAGGTGTACTTGCCTGTGCAGAGATTTACTACCTCTGGTAGCATGCTCTGAACATGTGGTGTCTCACTCTGTAGCTTTTCTGCCATTCTTAGTTCAGCTGGATGGAGTCTCTTACTAATCCCAGACCCTGCTATCTCCCTTTCCCCCCAACACCATGCTCCAGAGGTTCTCAGATCTCTGCCTCCCTACAAGACTGGTGTTACAGACAAGCATGGCCACAAGTAGCTGCTTATGCCCAGGGTATCAAACGTGACTTGTCTCTCGGGCCGCCTCAGACCCTCATGCTTTGACAGGAAGTGCTCTTAACTGTTGAACCATCTCATTAGCTCTATTTTAGATCTTATACTGGACTCACAAAGGAGTTACAATAAATATGGGGAAAACTTGCAAATTAAACTACTTATGGAATTAGGAAAGTGATAATTACCAAACAACAGCAACCTCAGATCATAGCTGATTGATAATAGATGAGCAAAATCTGACTGTGGGAAAGCAAATGCCATGCTCATAAACTCATCCCATGAACTTTCTTTAGTTACTTCACTTCCGCCCAGTAAAATTTTCATTCACTTCCCAAGCTCTCCACGGAATTTATTTATATACTCCCTTTTCCCTAACATGATGTCAAGCTACTATTTCTTTAAAAAATATTTTTATTCATTTGCAAGTAGAGAGAGAAAGAAGGAAGAAGAGAGAGAAAGAGGTAGAGAGAGGGGGAAAGAGAGACAAAGAGAGAGAGAGAATGGGTGTACCAGGGCCTAGAGCCACTGCAAATGAACTCTAGATTCATGTTCCTCTGCTACTTGGGTCTCATTGTATGTGGGTACTAGGGGATCAAACTTGGGCCAGTCCAGGCTGGCAGGTTTTAAAAGCCAGCACTTTTAACCATTGAGCAATCTTCCCAGCTCAAACTACTGTTTACTGCTAAACAACTTAAGACTTGTATGGTTTGTGTTCCCAGCGTCAGTTTTGTACATACTTTTGCATCTTAGATTATGGGTCTTTGGGACCATGTATGATGGGCAGGAACCGAATGTTCCTTCTCTAGTGAACAAAGCTAGTGGATGCTTGTTAAGATGAAGCTTCTCCATTGAGATGTGAGGAAAAGGTCTCCAGCATCTTCTCTCTCCATGGGAAATCTTAGAATTTTCCCTAAGGAAGACAGCAACCAGGAGGCAATGTCTTCCCTAGGACACTTCAAATAATATTTTTAGGCTTGTATCTGAAAAGTTTAGTCTTTGCTTTAAAGCAAATATATAAATTTTTACCTATTGCATATGTCCAGCAGATGGCACTCATGGTTTTTATTTTTTATATTTCATTCTTTCATAGTTATTTAAATTATTTTTCCTGAAAACATCTAATGTGTTGAAGAAAATTAGCACAATCAGCAGGGGGTGAAATTTATTAGAAAAAATATGTTTTTACGGGTGACTGAAAAAGAACAAGTGATATTTATAAAATGTTGTAATTTATGCTCTTTTTTAAAAGATGATTCTCATTCTGCCTGCCCTTTTAGGATATATATGATGGTATTTATTGTCTACTGTCAATTTGTTTTCATTTTCTCTTTTTGTCTACCATTTTTACACTATGAGAATGTAGTTCATCCAATCAGCATCCCATAGTGTTCTAAAAGCCCTGAAAAATGACACTTAGGAAAAAAAATGAGAGCATAATTGATGATTAGCTATTAGTGTTTTATAGCCTGGTGCTTCACTTAAGCATTTATTTTTAATTCCGTTTTCAATTTACCATAGGGGGCCACTCCTGAGTAAGCACTAACTAAAGGCATCTTGAGACAGGGAGGTGCACTAGCAAACATTGAAATGTTGCTCCACTCACTCCATGTCCCAAAAAACATGCTCACTGTGCTCCAGAATGTGACGAGGCACTGCCCGTGATGGTCTTACAAATATTGCCCCAGCATTTATGGGAAAATATCACTGCCTCCTAATATTGGGGACATTGCAGAGCTCTCAATTTTAAAACCTGACATAAAAGGGGAACATATTAAGATTTTGATAAACACTTCTTACTGATTTGCAGTACATTTCAAAAGTAGACAATCTCCTAAACTAAGGAAATCATGAAGCAGGGTATTAATAAGAAATGGATTTTTGATAATGAATGGAGTTAATTTTAATAAGGTAATCATAACAGTACTGTTGGGGCCATCTGCATGATAGGCATGTAGTTAATCAAGATTAAGTAGGTTTAATTACATCTCATGTGAACTTTTCAAGCATGTGTCATTTGATCATACTAATTTAAACAACACATAAAGGGCAAACTCCATGTATTGTCAATTTAGTAAATGGTGGTGTCCACAGATAAAGATCCAGGTAGTGTTAAGTAACCAATTCATGCTTGCATCTTCTAGAATGTTCAGCACTCTGTAAATATGCCTTTCATGAATTCTTGACTTTTTTTTTTTAACCAACTTTGTTATGTTATGTTGGGAAAGAAAATGAACACACCAATTGTACAAGTGGAAACTTGTGTAAGAAATCATATCTGAAGCTGGACCTACTTAGGCTCAAATCTAGTTTTAGTTATCGCTTTGACTGATGAATATGAAAGAATTATTTAAACTTCATTTCTCAATGTCCTAATTTATGGGCTTTTGATAATAATAACAACTAAACCAGATCACTGGAAAGGTTAATTGAGATAATCAATATTAAGTGCATGGCATAGTGTCTAGTACATGGTAAAAGCCAAGTAAATATTAGCTAGTATTATATATATATATAGACATAGATAAAACATGAGGGAAAAGAGCACTTTGCTTTTACGTTTTGAATACACTCAGCTTATAACTTTAGAAGCAGCCATGACTGGCAGGGCTTCTTAGCAAATGGGTGTCAGTGTGAGTGACTCAGATAATTGATCAATAGGCCACTGACAAGGGGCAGAAAGATCATCCCATGAGATGAAAGTCATCTGAAAGACAAACACACCAATGCAACTTGTTTTGAGAAAGCCCAGGTTATGTGTACATATATCTATATGTATATGTTTATGTGTACACCTATACATTTCCCTATGGTTATGGATATTACTAATCCACAACAAGATGATTCTAAAATGTAATACATTAAAACGTTTTATCATTAGTCTATTTTGTACTTAGCAATGTAAACTTATCTTAATAACAGATATTCATAATCTTCCAAAACAGGACATTTGGGATACTTCAAATATGTCAAAGACATGTTTTCACTTTAATTGCAGATAAGATGTAAACATATTAATAATATCCTTATAAGTGAATTAAGAAAGTTAACTTTTAAGCTGCGAGTTGTAATATGTTGACAGAATTTTTCAGTGCTACTTGGACAAGGAATAACTACTTTTCCCTTTTAATATCTGATCAGAATAATTCCCATAAAATATGAGTGGTCCCACCACTAATTGCTTTGTCTCTCAGAAATCATGGAACCATAAGACAGTGAAAAGCATCTCCTATTTATTTTTGCAGGATAAATAATGAACTTGCCTTCCTGTATAACATCCATCTCCAGTCAAGTTTGTGTCTGGAACTTTAATCTACTAGGCTGTCTTTCTGGACACCTAGACCATTTCAGACTGATCTACAGAGGTTTGAAATTACCCAGTTAACTTCAGTGAGGGGCAGTGAAGACAGAGTACCTGTTCTGGGTGTAGAAAGGAAATGTATTACCTGCTACTTGTTCCAGGAAATGAATACATAAGTGTCATTTCTTTGGTTCTGGGTTGAATTTACCTACGGTGATACTTAAGAAGACATTAGAGCCCAAGGCTCATTGGGGCAAACTTCTCAGAACAAAACTTCCTAAGGTCTTCCTCCCTTCAGTCTTGTCACATAGGAAGTGCAGGTTTTTAAAAAATATATATATTTATTTACTAGAGAGAGAGAGAGAGAGAGAGAGAGAGAGAGAGGGAGGGAGGGAGGGAGGGAGGGAGGGAGGGAGGGAGAATGGGCATGTCAGGGCCTCCAGCCACTGCAAACGAACTCCAGACGCATGCGCCATCTTGTGCTTCTGGCTTATGTGGGTCCTGGGGAGTTGAACTGAGGTCCTTTGGCTTTGCAGGCAAGTGCCTTAACTGCTAAGCCATCTCTACAGCCCAGAAATTTAAGGCTTTTAAGGCATTACTTCTTCATCTTAAAATGAGTATCATATGCCTATTTACTTATGGGGCTATTGTGAGGTCTAAAATAGCTGATATACACAATGTACTTGTAGAGAGATTGAACAATTTGAAAGAACTCACTCAAATATTAGCTGCTTTTATAATGCATGAGGAAAATACGAATATGAAATTAGATAGAACATCTATTTGTCCCATTATAGAAACATTATAATGGATTGAAATATAGAAATAGGACACACAAGTATGAAATAAATTATCTAAATTGAGTTGAGATTTTTTTAACCAGCACCTTTATCAAATATCCCACCTTTAGAGCTTAGATTAAATATCTGAGAAATGAGAAATTCCTTATTAAAAGGCTTAATCATTTTCATTTTTAAAGCAGAGAAATGCAAGCATCTTGATTCTTACTTCCATAATCAGTGTATGAGTTAGTCAACCATCATTAGGTACAGTATTTTCTCAGCCATTCTAGAGACAAGTGACAAGATATAATTTCCTTCCCATTATATTTGCTAATGGTGACATCTGTTTTCATCCTTTAATTAAGACATATTGTTAATATGCATATAAGACAAACTCTCATCTAAATAACAGATGTTGTCAATAACCCAAATTCTTTTATACCTGTGAAAGGGAGATCATAGACCAAATAGTTCGAATGGTATTACAAATGTGAAAACTAAAATCAGAGAATATGAGAAGGGTTATCAGATGCATATAGAATTTACAGCTGCCATGTAGGGACCAGAGCCCTAGCACTCTTTTTTTAAAAGCTCAATCAGCTGGGCCTTTAATCCCAGCACTCAGGAGGCAGATGTAGGAGAATCTCCGTGAGTTTGAGGCCACTCTGAGACTGCATAGTTAATTCCAGGTCAGCCTGGACCAGAGTGAGACCCTACCTTGAAAAAACAACAACAACAACAACAACAACGACAACAACAACAACGACAACAACAACAACAAAGCTCAATCAACCCCTACTAGCCACACGTGAGGATCATCAGTCTATTTTTAAATGTTAATATCTTATGTACTACTTAGATTCAAAAATGTGTAATCAGTTTTCAGTAAACACAAAAGCTTATGTTGGGGAGTTCATGAGCCCTAGGAGAGTGAGAACTGCTGTGGTCTGGCTAAAGACGTATATTATGCCCACCAAACTGCCCTGTAAGTACTTTCCTTAATGTTCATACCCATATATTAATGCTACTCTTATTTTTGGTTATAGAAACTTCTCTTTTCAACTGTCAGCGTCCATTGGGATGACTCAAAAGTCACCATAGTGCTGAGAAGAAACAACAGTGGAGTGTTCAGAACTGAGACATCTTTATCACACCTTCCAAGACTCATTGCAGAAGAGGGGATAGGATGAATGTAAGAGCCAAAGGAAGTGAAGGGCTGCTTGCAATGCAGTCTTCCAGACACAAAATGGCCTGTATATCCATAACCTCTCTGTGCCTAGACTACCTACACAAGACATTCATAATAGGAGGAAAAGAGGATGACATCAAAATAAAGAGAGACTAACTGAGAGGGGAGGGGATATGATGGAGGATGGATTTGTGAGGGAGAAAGTAGGGGTGGGGAGAGAGTTATCATGGTTTATTGTCTATAATTATGGAAGCTGTCAATTTAAAAAGTTAACAAAAACAAACATGGCAGTAGGTTGTCCCCTCAGGAACATGTCTTTTCCTTCTGGCTAAAAAAGTAAAATGTGATTTTTTAAAAAATAAATATTCTATTGTACTTTCATAATCATGCAGTATTTATGAAAAACTATAAAAAATCAAATTACTTTGAATATGAACTATATCTAATTCAATATAGTATGTCAGAAGCATGGGCAGAAAACCTTGTAGTTTCTGTCACTGTAATGATCAATTACACTAACAATGATCTAATTCTACTTCAACAGCTTGATCACTTTACAGCAGTTAGTTAAAAAGAAAACATTACTATGTCTTATTTATGAAGAATGCCCTAATTAAAAAAAATGTTTTTGCTTGAGTTTGTGATTAATACTCTTTGATAGATTAACCTTAAAATTTGAGTATCATCCTCTCTTAAATGAATTACAAACAATTCTTGGAGGGGCTCAGGAAATATACCCCAATAATCATAAAGAATAATGCATACCCCTCCACCTCATTAAATTGTATCTTCCTTTGTCCATTTGGGTTGAAAACATAGTCGTGTATTGAAAATATTGTAGCCATGCAGAACAAAATTTGTATTATAACGTCATGTGAGAGTTTTGAATGCTAAACGACATTATTTTTGCATTTGATATGTCTGATTTCTAAGTGGGGTAGCTAGGAAGATTTTACTGAAATGGTCAAATGTGGGCAAATATCTGAAGGAAGTGGAGTAGCAAGTCATGAAGGGCGTGATTTCCCAAAAGAAACAGTAAAAGGGAAAAGCTCTGTGGTGACCACCTCCCTGATGAACCTGAACCAAACAAGGGCAAAGGACGAGGAGGGAAACAGAGGCTTCACGTCTTCAGGTTGGTGTAAGGTAAGGAGTTGGCTGTTTACAGTAGATGAAATAGAAGCTGATGGAAGAGACTGACTGTGAAAATCAGATGGCTGGCCTTATATGTTCCTGGATTCCTGTGGCTTGATATTTGTAATAGGAGAGGGCAGGAATGAAAGTGCAGATGGCAGGCAGGAAGGAGGTCTCTCATCATCCAGGTTAGAAATGATGGAAACTTGACCAGAGCTCTGGTGGTGGAGTTGTGGAAAACTGTTCAAATACTTCTCTCTCCTTTTATCCTGCTTTAAACCTTGCAGGGCCTTTGTAGGTGCAGCAGGAGAGAGAGAGAGAGAGAGAGAGAGAGAGAGAGAGAGAGAGAATGGGTGAGCCAGGGCCTCCTGCAGCTGCAAATGATCTCCATATTCATGTGCGCCCTTGTGCATCTGGCTTATGTGTGTCCTGGGGAATCAAGCCTCTAACCAGGGTCCTTAGGTTTTACAGGCAAGTACTTAACCACTAAGCCATCTCTCCAGGCCCTGTATTTTCTATCACATGGTATGTCTTTTCTCACAATCAAGGCAACTATTACCAAATAAAGAGTTCAATCTTCTCAAGGTTGGTGACACATATGATGATGTCTTAATCAGAAAAGGATGAAAAAGTATGAAATTATATTATTTCAGAATTTAAAATTACCCAAGTGTATCTGATACTTCCTTGGCATCGCAGATGAAGTTCCCACCTGGTTCCTACAAAATTTCTAAAGCCTGGCACTGACTAGAGCATTATGGTAGACCCAGATCAATATGCTGCACCACTTTAAAATTTCCTGACATTTGTTTTGCATGCATTCTATTAATACCGTGCAGACAATCCAACCACACATCAATCCCACATGTGGAAATCTTATGGTGACGCTGTTCTTCCATTGTGTTTTCACTCCTGCTTGCTCTAATGCACTGGTCACAAAGTTTGAGCCTGTGATCTAGTGAAAATAGAAGGGATATTAGATAGTTATTAGAATACAGGTTCTATGAAGAAACAAATATCTGTAATTATCAAAAATAAGGCTGGAGAGACGGCTTAGTGGCTAATGCGCTTGCCTGCAAAGCCCAAGGACACAGGCTTAACATCCCAGGACCCATGTAAGCCAGATGCACAAGGGGGCACATACATCTGGTGTTCATTTGCAGTGGCTGGAGGCCCTGGCGTACCTATTATATCTATCTCTCTTTCTCTCTATCTACCTATTTCTGTATCTCTCTCTCAAATAAATAGATAAAAATAAAATATTTTAAAAGAAATACAAATTAGAATTCCAAGCTGCATACTTCTTTAAAAAATAGTTTCAAGAGGCTGGAGAGATGGCGTAGCAGTTAAGCGCTTGCCTGTGAAGCCTAAGGACCTCGGTTCGAAGCTCGATTTCCCAGTACCCATGTAAGCCAGATGCAACAGAATGCCGCATGCATATGGAGTTCATTTGCAGTGGCTGGAGACCCTGGTACACCCATTCTGTCTCTCTCTCTCTCTGCCTATTTCTCTGTCTGTCTGTTTCTCTTAAATAAATAAAAAAATAGTCGTAAAACATGCTGCCCTGGGGGGGGGGATAGGTTGCAATCCTAGCACTCAGGAGGCTGAGACAGGAGGATCATGAGTTTGAGGCCAGCTTGGCCTACTTAGTAACTTCAAGACCCACTTGGGTTACACAGTGAAACCTTGTCTTCAAGAACAAAAGTAACAACAAAAGTAAAATTTAAAAATGAATCACTTATTGTATAAGCTATGTTTTCTATTTGTTTTGTAATAGATTATTTCTTTCCTTACATAATTATATAAACCTAAACTGTGATATTGTAAGAAAGTTAACATCCTCAAATACATTAAATGCCCTATAAAATAGTGATGTGTGTGTGTGTGTGTGTGTGTGTGTGTGTTTTTGCATATGTGAACTTTGATTCAGGTTTGCTGGTCTTCATTTTAATAAGAATTTTCATTATATGATTTATAGATATAGATCTGGAATAAAGGAATGAGAAATTGATTCAGACTGTGAGGATATGTTTCTTTGAAGAATGTATGTTTCTCTTATTTTAGTTTTTTTTTTTTTTTTTGATTCTCAAGTCTAAGAGAAAGCTTCCACCTAATGTACTAAACAAGGAAGTGGTCCTCAGAAAGGGCTGGGATGGCAATCTGCCTTAATGCTTTTTATTGTAGCAGTTCTAATATATCCAACCAAATCCCTTTGATCTTTTTTTTTTTTTTTTTTTTTTTTTTTTTTCGAGGTAGGGTCCCACTCTGGTCCAGGCTGACCTGGAATTAACTATGTAGTCTCAGGGTGGCCTCGAACTCTCGGTGATCCTCCTACCTCTGCCTCCCGAGTGCTGGGATTAAAGGTGTGTGCCACCACACCCGGCCCTTTGATCTTTTTGACTAGGAGAGCCCAGGTCTCATATGGTGTCTTCCAGAAAATGACAGGGCCTCTGTAGAGTGAGCTCTTGGTATGATTCTTAAAGCCACCACCAGTTTTGTAAAATCAGGCATTGTGCCTTGGCAACTCAGCAAGAAACTGTTTTTGTTGTTTTTGTTCCTATTTTTATTTTTCATAGTAAAAGGTTGATCCACAGAACAGAGCACAGGGGAATGGGACAGAGAAGAAAGAACCAAAGAAAGCTCAGTGTAACTACAGGCAAAGACATTTCATATTAATTACTCACATCTAAAACCTGGAGTGTACAGTATGTCTCTTGCCTAAAAATAATTTAAACAGCCTGGTGAGAAGCATCGCTGATATGTCACCGCATACACCCCGCTGCTCTCCTTTCTGTAGTAACTGTGTGAAGGCCTCTTAAAGGCTGCTCCAGCCACACCATCTGAACATCAGCAAGTGATCAGGTTGTAGGCTTCACTTAGAAATATCCTCAGCTCCAAGGATACATGGATTATTATAGCTTTGATAAACATATTACTTTGACAACCCGGATTTCTGGGGTTAGTTTCAGCTTTGAATACCATCATAGTAAACAGAAATGCAAAGGCATGAAGCCAAAGGAGAGTGGTTTTGTAAATTCTTCACAACTTTGTTATCATCTTAGTGAAGTCATCCTTTCCTTTTCATTCCTGAATTACTACAAACCTAGAGTAAAAGTATTTCACTCAAGGGTCATAATCATCACCCCTTGAATAAGGACACTGCTCTCAGGTAAAAGGCAAGGTTTGAACAAAGGCTCTGTCCAGGGCTTGGTAAGTGAGTTTGAACTAACCTTTCCATCTGTCTGAGATTTATTTTTCTCACTTGTGAATTGAGGATACTAACATTATCTCTCAGGATTGTAGAAAATTTTGGTGTAAATTCAGACATATTGCTGATACTCATGAAATCTTAATTCTCTTTTATCACGTGGCCTTTTGGGAGAACAAGTATCATTGGCAGAAACATAAAAAGTAAGATTTGAGTTTAAGTCATGTTTTCACTTCTTACATATCAGGAAACAGAAATAGCCTCTTGGCACCTCTGAACCAGGTTTCTCTATTTTTGTTAAGTGTGATAAAGCTAGGCTACTCATAGTCATCACTCATTAATGCATCCAAAACAATGGTTCAGCATCTGATCCATGCCAAGGGATAATAAAAGTAAAATTAATTCTTCTCAGAAAATTTGGATTAAACTAAGATTGACAACTGACAATTTACATGTAAGAAAAAAGTTATAACAGCAAAATCAGGGAACTTTCTGGGCTATGACAATGAGTAAAAGACTCTAACTGACAGATCATTAATGGCAGCAAGGCATGCCTATATGGACAGGATAGAAGGGGATATGTGAATGGCAGAGTAAGGAGAGACTGAAGACAAGATCACAGGCAAATGAGGTTAGGAAGGCCTTGAGAACCATGAAGGCTTTTCATTTTCTTTTAAGTGGGATCGGAAGTTCGCTATAGGAATTGAGTGACAAACTGGTATGGGAAGGTAGAGAACTAAACAGATTCCTTTGTGTGTTGTCTATAGAATGGACTCAGCTGAGCACTTCAGGAGAGAGGCAAGGTAGAGATTCAGGGAAAAACTGCTCTTAAGTAAATAGATAAATAATTTTTTTAAAAGAGTTAGTGAAAAGTCTAAGCTAGGTGTGGTGGCACATGCCTTTAATCTAGCATTTGGGAGGCAGAGGCAGGAGGATCGCCATGAGTTTGAGGCCACCCTGTGTCTACATAGTGAGTTTTAGATCACCCTGGGCTAAAGACAGACCCTACCTTGGAAAAAAAAAAAAAATCAGGAAAGTCTAGTGGATCATTTTTCTAGCCACTAATGTAAGGAATTACTTTAGCTTGACTGGGGCATGGTTTAGATCTAACCATTGTTAGTTCTGCTACATTAAGTAAGTTATTCTAACTCTATAAACTCTCAGTGTTATGAGATGTTATGTTTATCTCTCCCAAAATGTGCATATTGAAACTATAAACCCCAAGGAGGTGGTATTTTAAGGAGAGGTCAAGTTTAGATGAGGTCTTAATGGGACAGATGATCTGACAGGGAAGAAAGAACAGAATTCAACCTTTTCCACTGTGTGAGGGCACAGTGAATAGTTATTTAAGTCACCCTAGATATGATGATTTTTTTTTTTTTTTTTGGAAGCCTGAGCTAATACACTAGGTTTCCTCTTGTGTAAAAGTGGGTGTAATAACTGTATTGCTGTGAGTTTTAAATGAAATAAGCTAAGTAATGAATGCAGCACAATGTCTAGTACATAATAAATGATAGTAGTGACCACAGTTAACATAAATTTAAACTTCTTTAAGTTGTAATCATTACCATAAGTTTAAATTCCTAGGAAGAATAACTTATTGGCAAATACCTGTTCAAAAACACTCAAAGAAGTAATTATAAAAATGTGTCTTCAGTGACAGCATAACATTAGAGAGTAAAAAAACTACTTCTCATTCTCCCCAACCACTATTTATTTTGTTCTTTGAGAAAAGTTTAATTTCCTTTCCTTATTTTCCTATGTTGATGGATATTTTAGAGGTTTAGTCTAAAAGAGAATAGCATTTGTGGTAGAACTCTATAAAAAAAACAATCCTTACTAATAAAGAAATCATAAAATTTTCACTTAAAGTAAAAACTATGTAGAAATATACATATATTTACATATATATTTTTCTGTATATATGTCCCAACATATGAAAATTTTAGGCACATTCATGAATTTATGATATGTAGTAAATTTTAAGTTACTGGAGGCATTCAAAACTATGGGACATAGCATACTGGTTTTGATTTATGAGTCAAAGCAACTGTATGAATACAATGATATTCATATATTCATATAGTTAACTAAAGAGGAGACCATAGTCCAGATAAGACAAGTGTACAGAAGAATAAACCCAGGCCACTCCCTAGCCAGTAGAAAACTGAGTTCTGATTGATTAAGAAAGTCAGTCCTTTTGGATAGTTATTTGATCTGGACATGAAGAATATGTTAACATGCATTCTTTGTGAAATTAAATATGGCAATTTTTCAACAGAAGTAGCAATCAGATGCCCTGTATTAAATTTCATATGAAAGAAAAATGTAGGAGAAGTCTGATATCTGATATGAAGTTCAAACCCATCACTTGGTATGAGAAGTATTTTTATCTCTATGGAATTTTTGGCTTGTAATTTGAATTCATCTCAATAGAAATTCATGCTGCATTCAGTGTTTTTCTCTTTATTCTGCTAGCAGTGAATCTCAGTTTTAACCTTCAAGTATTTGTGCTGATTTCATTGAGATGTGCTGGCAAGGATATGATTTGCATTTTATTTGAATGAAGAACCAATACTGATTCACACAATAAGAGAGATATTTAGAGTGACAAGAGTGAGGACACAAAGGAAGACATTTCCAGTTTAAATTATGCAGGTGCTAAAAAACAAAAAGAAAACAAACAGAACTGGAATGGATAACAAAAATACAAATGCTACTCAAGAGAGCAGCACCGGTTTAAAGAGACACTGCTGAGTAGTTATGTCATTTTCTTCATAGACAGAGCACTTACATACCCTTCTAAAAGCCCAAGAAGATACCGGCTTATTGATTTAGCTTTCTTAAACTTTTCAAAGCAGTAAATACTGATTTATACTTCTTAGAGAGAAATTAAAGATGTGTTTGGTTTATATTGTGCTTAGTATAAGGGCTCAATCTATTTTGTGTAATAGTCAATCCTCAAAAGCAAAAATGATGCACATAGGTCATAAAATTTGCCGAATGAATGAATAGTTGAAGAGATTTTCAGTCATTCTTTTTCTGACTAAATCACTCAAAAATTAAGCTATGAGGCCTGGAGAAATGACTTACCTTTAAGGCCCTTGCCTGCGAAACCTAAGAACTCATGTTCTAATCTCTAGCTCCCATGTAAGCCAGACACACAGTGATGCAATCTCGCAGTGTTGCACGTGTGCACAAAGGGGTGCACTCATCTGGAGTTCCATCACAGAGGCTGAAGGACCTGGCATACCCATATTCTTTCACTCTGTCTGCCTCTCTCTTTCCCTCTCTTTCAAAATAAATTAAAAAAAAAAAACAATAAGCTACAATATACAGAGGTGTTGACAATGATCTTCACATTATTGGACTAAAAGTTCCTTTGGGGCAGGAACAATTAACATTCTTCATCTGTGCAACTCCTTGTGTCTTGCTTTACATCATGGTTTCCCATTGTAGGTCTTCCTTAAGTGTTGGAATGCATAATTTTTGGATGTTATTCTTGCAAACATAGTTTTCTTTCATCATACATATCTACTTTCCTGACTGATAACTTGTTCACACTTGCCACATGACCTTGAATCCCTGTGTCTACCACATCCTATTCCAATTCAAGCCAGTCTTCCAGACTCCATTCAGAACTCTT
Source organism: Orientallactaga sibirica (assembly GCA_036365145.1). Lineage (NCBI taxonomy): Eukaryota > Metazoa > Chordata > Mammalia > Rodentia > Dipodidae > Orientallactaga > Orientallactaga sibirica. Next base: position 22,441,202 of record JAEOAD010000006.1, read on the forward strand.
ATCTTCTTCTCTTTTCCCCCCCCCTTTTTGTGAGGTAGAGTCTCACTCTAGCCCAGGCTGACCTTGAATTTACTATGTAGCCTTGAACTCTCAGCGATCCTCCTAACCTCTGCCTCCCAAGTGCTGGGATTAAAGGCATGCTCCACCATGCCCAGCTAGAACCCATTATCTTCTTGATATTGTTACTAGTCTTTGTATCTGTGCATCATTTATCCTGGTATTTTATGTATCTATATTTTGTGGGCAAGATTCTTTTGTCTTTCCAAAGCCACATAAGGATTCCTTTTGTATTTTTCATAATTACATTTTTAAAAAGTACTTTGCAAAATAGCCAATGCTCAGCGAATACTAAAATGCCTGTATAACTTAACAAAATTATTCTCAGAAATACTTAATGATGACACAGATATTAGTTTTAATTTAATTTAAATTCTTTTTGATGGTTGAATCCCATCAGCAACACACAGACCAGAGTTCTACCAAGCTCCACATACAGTTTCCAGGGAGATACAGAAATATCTTTGAGACATATAATTCTATATTTATATTAATTAGTGTGGGTATAACACATATTGAACCTAATATGCTTGGGCTCCCTCTTCCATAAATGACCTTAACCTTCTGGTTCATTTAGAATAAATGAAACCTTTATCCATGTGACATTCATCCAAATAGTTGAAAACTGCTATCTGCAATGTCTCCTTCCCAATCTTCTTTCCTCAGGCTAAGTTATTTGACATTTGGCATGATGTCATATCCCTTCACCATCCTGATTGTCTACCTAAAAATACTTCAGATATCTATTCCATTATGAAAGTAGGACAGCCTAAACTGGAATGAATTATTTAGGTGTATTCCTGCAAATCCTTATTTCATGTATTTCTACTTATAGGTCTATATCACATTAGAATTTATAGTCATAATTACACAATTGACATCTATTTGAACTTAGTATATATGAAATCCCTTAAGAAATTTTTACATTTCAAGAGCTTAGTTGCCTATGACTGTGTTATTGTTTTATTTACACCACTGTATATTATCACAGTGTTTTCCTGTCACATTTTATCTTGCTAGATTTTGGAGCCCATCCCTCCATGCTGAGAAGACTATTTTGGGGTGAGTGTGAGTATCTCATTTCTTATTAATTTATATCTTTTAAAAATGTAATGAATGTTATCTTCTTTTAACAAGTGTCTACCAACATTTCCAGTTAATGGCAGATTTATAAATGTTTTAGACTTTGCATGTCATACCTGCCATTGTCATGGGAAAGCTGCCACATTCACACAAAACAGAGGAGGGCAGCTGTGTTCCAGTAAGACCTATTTGTACACTGTGAGATTTAAATTGAATGCAATTTTCATGTTAAAAATGTCTTCCACCGGGCGTGGTGGCGCACGCCTTTAATCCCAGCACTCGGGAGGCAGAGGTAGGAGGATCACCCTGAGTTCAAGGCCAACCTGAGACTACATAGTTAATTCCAGGTCAGTCTGGGCCAGAGTGAGACCCTACCTCTACCAAAAAACTAAGATTTTAAAATTTTAAGTTAAAAAAAAAAAAAAAAAAAAAAGTCTTCCTTTTGATTTTCTTCACCCATTAAAACAATAATGGTTAAAAATATCTCACTGTCCTCAGGACTAATAAACAAAAGGAATACATTAAATTAAAACTTAACACTAAGACCTTTGAACATGTGCTTTTAGTATTTCCCAGGGATCACCAATTCATATAGTTAAGTATCTTATGTACACCTTTGTTGTTCCCCAACACACACAAATAAAATTAAATTAATCAACTCTGAATCAAAACCAAAAGGAAGAAGGTTTGGATAAAAAAGATCCATTCTAAATGCTCTCCCCATCTAAGGTGGACTTTGCAAACCTACACACCTGTGATTGGTCCCATACTAAAAGACACTGTGAAAATAAATAGCTTCATCTCTCAGGCTGAAGAGAAGGCTCTGTGGTCAAAAGCATTTGCTGTGCAAGTCTGAGACTGGCATTTAGATCCCTAGAAACCAGGCACAAATACCACACAGGTGTGGAATCCCAAATGTACCTAGCAATGAGAGGTAGAATCAGGGGAACGATGAAGCTCATGGGGCCAGGGAGTCTGGCATTTGCAACAGCAGACAACCAAAATGACCTTGATTCACACAAGGTGGAAGACAAGGACTTACATCTAGAGGTTGTCCTCTGACCTCCTCTGCACATGACACAACACACACACACACACACACACACAGTTTCATCCCTTGCAAACATCAGGAAGAATGGGAGTTTTGAACCAAAATGGGTAGGTTGTAGGGTGGGTGGGCTGTTAATGCATGTGCCCACTAAACAAAACACTGATTTCATACACTAAAGAAATAAAAAGAATTAGACAAATTTAGGAAATTTTAAGATTATGCATACACACACACATTTTATTTTTACCATAACACTCTTCTACAGAGTGACAACTTCCATAAGGAAATTCAGTGTAATTTTTGTCCTGAGCATGACTGATTCCCAAACCACCGAAGCTTCAACTAGAGAAATTAACTGGCCAGTGAGATGCAGTATTGCAGATCTCTGACTGTTTAAGGCATTTGGGTGCCCTTCCCCCTTACAATGCCATGAGAGAATTTGTGGCCATTTTCCATTCCTCCATTACAGCAGCATTAAGAACAGCAAGGCACCCAGGTGCTTCTGAAATCTTTTAGAGCAGTAAAACTAGTGGCAGGGAAAATTCAGACCAGCTTCGTATTTCTCTCCTAACTCAGTACAGTATTAAATTCATGCCTCCACAGCATGACAATATTCCATTCATGTCCTTAGCTGTTACAACTGTTGCTAGTCTCCACTGTACTTTATTAATAATATTACTCCCAAGGACTTCACTGTTTTCTACAGTTTCTGCTATTCTTTATATTGGCCATTATTTCTGGAGCCTCCTTCTTTCTCGGCTTACATCAGTTCCATCTCTTTCAACATCCCGCTTGGTTGGTGTACCTCATAAATCTGTCTCAGGCATTGCTTCTTATGTTCATCACTCATGGTACTGTTGCAGTTCCAGTAATCTCCCTTCAATCTTCTCATTTCTGGGAACTATTTCTCTCTCATTTAACTTTTCTCATTTCCCCACTTCTCTCAGCTTCATTATTATGTCCTTTCTTTTTCACATCAGCTTTCTGTCTCGTAGGAACTGATACAATTAGTGGCTAAGAATAAGGAAAGGAGTGTATCTACCTATGCTTAAATATGTTGAATTTTTGTGAGTGAAGTTTTTTTTTTTCGACTTGTATAATAAATACTCATACCATGTAAATGGAAAATTAATTTTAAAAGCTACAAACTCTAAAGAATCAAGAATTGTAGCAGGTTTCTTGGAAGTAATTAGGGAGGCAGATGGAGCATAGTAGAATAACAATGCTAGAAGATGTCTGGTTCTAGAATGTTAGATACCTAACATCGAAAAATTGTCTCCTGCCCCTTTGAATTGTTCTTTAAATTGTTTTTCTAGGCATTCATGCATTGTAGAACAAGAGGCAGGTTCTTATCAATGATATAAGCTGAATCAACTATAGTTATTTTAAATGAGCATTATGGAGGTGGAGATAGTGCTCAGTGGTAGAAGGTGTTTTCTTGCAAAGCTTGATGGGCCAGGTTTCATTGCCCAGCCATTTATGTAAAAATCAGACAAACTAGTGGCACATGCATCTGTCATTTATTTTCAGTGGCAAGAAACTCTTAGGTACACACACACACACACACACACACACACGTGTGCAAGTAAATAAAATCTAAAAAAAAAAAAAGGCAGTATGTTTTCATGTAAATCACCCTCAATTGCATAATTCCTGGAATTAGAAACAAAAGTTTAGGTCAGCTCTGAGCTCCTCATGACACTGTGACTCTGGAGGTGTTGTCAATCCAGTTGTGCTTATCGCCTCATCTGTGAAATTGACTATGTCCCTAATGGTGTTTAGAGGAAATATAAATAACTTTTAAGAATGTTTTGTCCATATTAGTGGATATTATCCCAGGTTATAATCATTCGAAGAGAGTATAATGATAATAATTAACATTTACAAGGCCTCAGTATGCCAATTAAGTCATTCTATTAATCAATGCCCTGCTTTGTAAAACCATACTGAAAATGTACTAGGTGCTAGTAGCCATTATAAACAAGAAGGGTAGCATATTGAATAAGGATTATTCCCTAAATTCAAGAGGTACACATTCTAAATGAGGAGGGTATCCACAAAAACAGGCAGGGTGCAAACAACAATGGAAGGTGTGGTTACAAAGCAAGAGGCTGGAGGGAGACTAGGAATACACATAGAAGGCCTGTACAGATAAATTATCCTTAAAAAAGCCTGACTTAACAACTCTATAAACAAGTAGACTTGAGCAGAGATGCATGTAGAGAGAGGCAAAAGTCTTTTGAACATCTAAGGGAAAATGCTCCAGCTCCAGGGAATAGAAAGTACATTTTTATACTTTCTGACAAGAATGAGGTTGATGTAACTGGTTTGTAGCAATGAGAAGGCCAGTTGAACAGCACCAGCATGAAAACACAGAACTCTGAGGACATGGCTGGGGCTGGGTGCTTCAAAGCATGCCATCCATGAGAAATTGCACGGCTTCCTTCCTAGTGGGTCAGGACTTGACTAGAGTATTTAATTGGGGAAGGCATGAATGAAAGATGCAAAGGCTCACTCTGGGTATTGCTAGCAGGAAGAAACAATGTACCTGGGTCAAAAGTGAGTACAGGGAGACCAGACAGGAATTGCTCTGGGAGAGGATGGTGGCTTGGGATAGGATGCTAGCCAGGAAAATTTTAATGGCTCACACTCAGAACTTCTTGAAAATGGAGCTCACAAAAATGTCTGATAACTTGATTTTAATACGTGAATGAAAGAGAAGATTTAACAGTGTCTCCTGAGATTGTGACCCCCATCACCTGCATTAATTACAGAGATTAGAAAATCATGAGAGGAGTTTATCTGAGATAGAAAAGTCAAGTATGGATTCTAGAATGTGCTGTGTTTGCAATGCCCCAAAATGTCTGATTTAAGGTGCCTAACAACATACTTGGCAGGCAACTTGAAGGGCAGATATAATAGGGATGGAAATGTCTGGGGGAAGGGGAATTGGAGGGCCAAGGGAAATACACACAAACCTAAATCCAAAATGAAGTGGTACCATAGAAACCTTTCTCCCAGATAACAGACTAAAAGATATAACCATCAATAGGAGTATGCAGGGATTGTTTGGTAAGACAAGACCTAGAGGGTGCGGGATGAACCTAATCCTAAAACATTTGTCTCTGGCTTATAACTCCCAGTACTAGAAATTGTTTGCAACCCACATTGAGCTGTTGATCAGAGTTCTACAAGGTCCCCAAAACAAGGCAGGCTTCTGTCAACGCACTTGATTACCCACCTAAGGTAAAAGGTAAGACCCTATTGTTAAAGACACTACATGCTGGCAACACAGAACATGAGAGATGTGGCTGGAATCTGGAAGGAAGCCAGTTTCCAGATGGTCTGCAAGTATAGTGCTGCAAAGTGCGACATGAGCTGCTGGGGTGAAATGGCCAAAACCTTGTGTGCTAGCCAGAGACACTGATATAGGAAAGCAACCAGCTCAACAAGATGTACACATCTGTACAATAGTGGCATACAGCCTAGATGGAGCACAAATGGCTTTCTGATTGGCTAAAACATCCACTCAGTGGGAAGGAACTCATAGCTGGAATCCTATGGAGACCAAGATCATGGAGTTCAGCAAGAAACTCTCACTAGTCTTTGGCCAAAAAACAGGCTACACCCATCGAAATCTCTCTTAATTTACAATGCTTATCCAATTTAATCTATGCTGACTTCATTCTCCATTGGAGAACCTATTATTCTTTTTCAGAAGGCAGTGAGAACTGAGGCAGGGCCCAGGTGAAACCACAGAGGAATTGGTGAGATGAGAAAGAGTGCTGTTTCCACTGCAAGCCTGATAACCAGTACCAGAGGATGCTCAAAACATACCAAAGCCAAAATCCAGAGCTGCTGAATGCACAACACTAAAGCACTAAAGCAGACTTAAAACATACCCGCCATGGCTCAGGGAATTTTGTGGAAGAGGGAGGCAGAAAGAATATAAAGGCCACAGAGGGTACTGCTGCCCCCATGATTGCTGTTCTCACAAGTCTCTCATAACCCTCAGTGGAATGGGTCAGGAAGAGAGAAATGCTGGTACCAACACATGATGTGTCCATACAAAGTATCTGCTTAATAATAAATTTTTAAAAAGATGCCTATCAAGAAGTTATTTTTTGACTACTGGGACCTTTAAAATTCAGTGTTGGATAGATTTATACATCTAAGTCTTATTTAATGTTCATCTTATTCAAAGATGTAAGAACTATTATTATCTCCATTTACAAAAGAGAAAACAGGCTTGGAAAAACTAAATGATTTGTTTCTGAGAACAGAGGAAGAGTATAATAAAACAAAAGAAGAGAAAGATCTGAATAGTTTGTTTATAAATAGCTAGGCTCACTCACATCTGAGTTGGCTGAGGGGACACATCTAAGTACAGTCAAATAAAAAAATCTGAAAATGCATGATGTCAAAACATGACTGAGATTCAAGCGCTGCATTAATTATCATACTGAATGGGCCTCAAAAAGAAGATTCTGCTTTTACAGCCGCTGAAATGCCACAAAATATTTTACTAAGTCACAGATCTATAATAGGTCCTTTCTGCCAAGAATATACCTGGAGAGCAATGAAGAAAATTAAAGAAGCCAAACATTTTTAACTTGGAAAACTACAAATTTAAAATTGAAAAGGAACATTGAAATCTATGAGTCTGTAAGAAGATAATGAATCATTTATCATGCTTATGTGTCTCTCAATTGCCCTTAAATCTCCCAGGAAAGGGTGTTGTGTAATTGCTTTAGGTAATTTGAGTTTCTTTATGCTCTTTTCCACCATATGTTATAAAAACAAACAAACAAAAAAAAAAAAAAAAAAAGAAAGAAAGAAAACACCCTTGAGAATGAGTTGAACGAAATAAAATGATTTCTGTGTGTGTGTTCACATATATGTAGGTACATATGGAGGCCATAATTTCATGTTAGGTAACATCTTTAGTTACGTTACAACTTATTTTTGGAAACAGGGGCTCTCCCTGAATTTACAGATTATAGATTCAGCTAGACTAGCTAGCCAGGAAGTCCTAGGGATCTACTAGTATTTGTCCCCATCCCCAGCATTTTTAAAAATATATTTTTTGTTAGTTATGTATACAGTACATATACAGCCATGATGGTACCATCTTTAGCCTTCTCCCTGCCCTCCTCCCATGGGTAGTGTGGGTCTTGCCTTATAGGGGTAGCCATCAGTCATGTGGGAGAGGCAATGACTGTGTATAATGACCCAACTCATAGCTTTAACAATCTTTCCGCCCCCTCTTCTGTGAACTTCCCTGAGCCATGTTGGGTTCATTTTAGGTCTATTTCAGTTATGAGATTTTGTGAATCTCTGTGTCTTTGGATATCTGATTTGGTAGGGATAGAACCTGAGGAGAGAATCAGCCCATTGCACCTCAACAGGGCACCAGTTGAAGCCATGGAATCATAGGGGAAATGAGTAAAAGTGCTGTGTTCTTGGTGAACCTGGTACCAGCACAAGGGTGAAGGAGATGGACACAAAGAACATCCCCAGCATTGTTATGTGGCTGCTGGGAATCTGAGCTCAGGTCCTCATACTGGCACAGTGAGTGCTTTACCCACTGAACCATCCTCCAAACTCTTCCTGCATTACACAATTGTGGAGCATTCCCCATACAATGTAAATCCAATTAGATTATCAGTATCCAATATCTCTTATCCTCAGCTTCTCATTATATTACCTTTTCTAAAACATCATTTCTGATTACTATTGAGCAAGGACCTATTTACTAACAAACAAATATCTCCTGTATAGTTTAAGTCATATTTTATTTACTCAACCTGAATTTTAATGTCAGTTATTCCATATAGTCAATCCAAAGTTATGAAAATGATTAGTTAACTTATTCTCCTATAAGATTACTAGGATTTTAATTAAAATAATAAAAAAATGTCCTTTAAAAGTAACTGGAATTAGTCATATGATCAATGAGTGTTTGCTATTACTACTGCCATTACTATCACTTCTATTGTATTAGATATACTTAGAACTCCATCTGCTTTTTATCTCCTTTCCTCCCAGAAGTTGAATAAACTATTAACAAATAATAATGCAAAAAACTGTTAAAACTAAAATTATCAACTATGTATACTTTTGAAATGGAAAAATTTAGAAGAATTTTTGGTGAAATGTTTTGCAATTTTTTTTTGTTTTGTTTTTTCATTTTTCGGTTTTTCAAGGTAGGTTCTCACTCTAGACCAGGTTGACCTGGAATTCACTCTGTAATCTCAGGGTGGCCTCAAACTCATGGCAATCCTCCTACCTTTGCCTCCTGAATGCTGGGATTAAAGGCGTGCGCCACCATGCCCTGCTGTTTTGCAATTTTAATTAGTAAAATTATGCAGCAGTAATATTTTCACCTATGATTATTATACAACAGTCCATAAATAATTATTTCCTGTGCCAATTTACTGGCCATCCCAGGTCCACACGAAAGATGAACTTCAGAAAGAGCTTGGAGCTCATGAGATGCCACAAAGTCACCCTAATGCTTTGGTTTAGAGCAACACCTTCACGGCTCCCTGTATTTTATCCTTCCATGTAAATCCACCGAAGGTGACCCTGGAAGGTTGTATTTTCTAATCACAGATCATTGTAACTGATCATATCACTATATCATCAAAATTTAGGTTGAAAACAGATATGACTATTTTCAAGAAAACTTGAAATAAATATCCTCATATCAGTATTCCTTCCTAGGCACTGAAAGAGATAATTTTCAGTCTTTAAAGAGGTGACAGTATTAGAAGACATACACCATGCCTATATTATAAAAAACAAACATCTGCAAAAGGCATATACTAGTACAATGGGGAACATAACACAGGTATGAGATGTCCAAGCATAACTCCAAACCAAATTCATCATTATAACTTTATTTTAAACAAAACCTCACACCTGTATTTATGCAATAGACTTGTAGGTGGTCCTTCAGAGACCAGCATGCCTTGTTCACACTTTAAACATATTGTCAAAATCAGGAAAAAGTACAGCAGTTCATTTCAGCTCTTTTATTTACCAGATGAAGCCCAGAAACACTAAGACACTTAATCAAGGCGACATACCCAGTTGTGGTGGAAGAACACTGTCATAACTTTGCATCCATGCCTCCTACAAAATGAGCTCATCTTCCCTCCCCTTAAACCAACTAGCTCCATGCCTCTGCACCTCCTTCCTTCCTTCCATTTCTTCCCTTCTTCCTTCCTTCCCTCCTTCCTTCCTTCCTTCCTTCCTTCCTTCCTTCCTTCCTTCCTTCCTTCCTTCCTTCCTTCCTTCCTTCCTTCCTTCCCTCCTTCCCTCCTTCCCCTTCCTTCCTTCCTTCCTTCCTTCCTTCCTTCCTTCCTTCCTTCCTTCCTTCCTTCCTTCCTTCCTTCCTTCCTTCCTTCCTTCCTTCCTTCCTTCCTTCCTTCCTTCCTTCCTTTTCTTTTTCCTTCCTTCCCTCCTCTCTCCCTTTGTTCGTTTCCATTTCCTCTGTCCTCCTTTCCCCTCTCTTCTCTTGAGTTCCTATATTCCACACCCCTTCTATTTTCCTGCTTTCTTGTTTTTCAAATTTATTTGTTTGTATGTGGGGTGTGTGTGTGTGTAGATCAAAGGAGTTGTCTCTGTTCCACTTCCTTTAAGATAGGGTCTCATGAGTCAGGCTTTTATATAAATGGCTGGGGAATAGAGCCTCTGGGCTAGCAGGTTTTGCAAACAACTGTCTTTTAACTACTCAACCATCTCCCTAGCCCATTTTCTTTCCTTCCTTTCCTTTATTTCTTCTCTCCTTCCCTTTTTGTCCCATTTAAGTCTTCTCTCCCTGTTTCCATGAATTTATTGGCCTATTTCTATTTTTCTGGACTATTTCTGAACTAATGTGGAAGCACAAAATACTTCAAATATCTAAAACAGTTTTGAGCAACAAAATAAGGCTGATGATATCACCATACCTGATTTTAACCTGTATTACAGAGACATTGTAACAAAAACAGCATGGTACTGGCACAAAAACAGACATGTAAATCAATGGAACAGAATAGAGGACCCAGATGTAAGTCCGGGTAGCTATAGCCACCTGATCTTCAACAAAAATGCCAAAAAAAGGCCTGGAGAGATGGATTAGTGGTTAAGCACTTGCCTGTGAAGCCTAAGGACCCCAGTTGGAGGCTTGATTCCCCAGGACCCATGTAAGCCAGATACACAAGGTGGCACATGCATCTGGAGTTCATTTGCAATGGCTGGAGGCCCTGGTGTGCCCATTCTCTCTCTCTTTCTCTCTCTCTCTCTCTCTCTCTCTCTATCTGCCTCTATGACTGTCTGTCATTCTGAAATAAAACAATTTAAAAAATGCCCCCCCAAAAAAAACTCATTGGCAAAAGACAGCCTCTTTAGCAAATGGTGCTGGAAAAACTGGATATGTATCTATAGAAGGATGGGAATAGATCCTTCTCTCTCTCCATGCACAAGAACTAAGTTCAAATAGATCAAAACCTTAATATCAGACCTGAAAGCCTAAAACAGTTAGAGGAAAAAGTAGGGGAAACCCTTCAACATATTGGTCTTGGCAAAGACTTTCTGAATATAACCCAATTGCTCAGGAAAAAAAAAAAAAAAAAAAACAGATCAACCACTGGGACCTCATGAAATTACAAAGCTTTTGTACAGCAAAGGACACTGAATTAAGCAAAGAGACAACTTACAGAATGGGAGAAAATCTTTGCCAGTTATACATCTCCCAGAAGATTAATATCTAGGATATACAAGGAATTAAATACTAAATAATAGGAAATCAAACAACCCAATTAAAAAAATGGGCTGTGGAATTAGAGAGTTCTCAAAAGAAGAAATACACATGGCATATAAACATCTAAAAAAAGTTCTACATCCCTAGCCATTGGTGGAGTGCAGATTAAAACTGCATTGAGATTCCATCTCACTCCTGTCAGATTGACTACCATCATGAAAACAAATGACCATAAATGCTGGCAGAGATGCGGAAAAAGAGGAACCCTTCTACACTGTTGGTGGGAATGCAAACTGGTTCAGCCATTGTGGAAATTGGTGTGGAGGTTCCTGAGACAGCTAAAAATACACTTACCATATGATCCAGCTATACCACTCCTAGGCATATATCCTAAGGACTCGTCTTACTACCTTAGAGATACTTGCTCATCCATGTTTATTGCTGCTCTATTCACAATAGCTAGGAAATGGAACCAGCCTAGATGTTCCTCAACTGATGAGTGGATAATGAAGATGTGGCACATTTACACAATGGAGTTCTACTCAGCGGTAAAGGAAAATGAAGTTATGAAATTTGCAGGAAAATAGATGGATCTGGAAAAGATTATACTTAGTGAGGTGACCCAGGCCCAGAAAGTGAAATGTCACATGTTCTCTCTCATTTGTGGATCCTAGCTACAAATGATTGGACTTCTATGTGAGGAAATAATACAAAAACTCAGTAGCAGAAGCCAGTAAGCTAGAAAGGGGATATAAAGGGAATAGAAAGGGAGGGGGGATTTAATATATGTGTATATATATATATCAGTAAAAGAACAGATTAATGGGGGTGAAAAGGCCTAAGTGATGTCAGGGGAAAAGAGACTGAGTAAAGGAAAGGTGGAGGGAGGGATAATCAAAACTCTAAGAGGATTTAAGTAAGTCATATGGAAACCTACTTTTTTGGACAATGGAACACTCAGGAGCCATAGATTGTTAGTAAAAAATTTCAATGCCAGGGATGGGATACCTTTCAGTGAGTTGTTGGTCAGGAAGGTCACAGATACCCCCAAAACATTACTGGCCATTGCCGAGGCTCTTGTTTTCCCACCAGGAATAGATGGTAAGACCCTATTGCTGAAGACTCCACATACTTGGGCTGCAAGGTCACTGAGAAATCTTGCTGGAGCTGAGCTGTAAACCTCCTCCATGTAGACCAACTGAGAGAAAACTGGAAAAACTATGCTGCATGCAGTTCAATGGGAGAGAGAAATCACCAGTGATGATACTCAACAGTGAACACTGCAAGCCTTAAATTTGGTCAGCCAGGCCAAATGAGCCAACAGGTACAATAGTGGCATGTCTGTTATGGGGGAAACCAACCGCTCTCTAATTGGAATGAAGGCCCACTCCATGGGAGGGAATACATCCCTGATACTAAAAACCTACAACAGGGGTAGTCATGAGCCCTAGGGGGTGTAACGTCTGCTAGTGTATGTCTCAATGTATATACTATGTTCACCAATATGCTTGGTAAGCACTTCTCTTAATGTTCATACCCATATATTAAGGCTACTCTCATTTTTGTTTAGAGAAGTTTCTCTTTTCAGATGGCAGTGACCCTGGGATGACTCAGAAGGCACTATGGTGCTGAGAAGAAGTGGCAGAAGAGTGCTCAGCACTGAAATATCTCTATCACATCTTCCAAGACTCAAGGTCCATTGCAGAAGTGGTGGTGGAAAGAATGTAAGAGCCAAGGAAGGGTAGGACTGCTTACAACATGCTCCTCCAGACACAAAATGGCCTGTATATCCATGACCTCACAGTACCTCACACTACCTACACAAGACCATCCTAATAGGAGGAAAAGATCATGACATCAAAAGAGATGGGATGGGATATAATAGAGAGTGGAGTTTCAAAGGGAAAAGTGGGGGGAGGGAGGGAATTACCATGGGTTATTGTTTATAATTATGGAATTTGTCAAAAAATAAAAAAAAAAACAATTAATTAAAAAATAAAATAAAATAAAAGAATTATTTTGGGAATTCTTGCTCCAGATGCTTCTGTATCTGGAAAATGGGGAACATCTAACAGGCTATTAAGTTAGAATGTGCTCTGCTGACTTCTGGGGAAAAATGTTATCAATAGTTTTAACCAGTAGTGGATCCTGTGAACTATACAACCAGACAGCCAGGCAAGATGTGTCCACTGGTGCAATAGTAGCATGACCTTAATTGGAGTAATCAGCTGCTTTCTGATTGGATTTGAGGCCTGCTCCACAGGAAGGCGTCTGTGCCTGGTACTGAAGACCTCGTCCAAAACCTATGGCTTGGAAGGTCATAGGCCCTAAGGAGTAGTTAACACCGTTTCTTGGCTAAATGAGTGGTTAATATGTTTTTTGGCTAAATGGATATGTCATGCCCATCAATCTGCCCTCTTAATATTTATGTTACAGGTTAGTGGTGCTCTAACCTTGGGTCAAAGTCACTTCTTTGTGCAGATGGAGGTGATTACTAGGAACAATCAAAACTGATCAAAGTACTGAGAGTGTTTATTGAGTGCTCAGTACTAAATGAGACATTCACATCATCCTTCTCTAAGGCTCAAGGAAAACTGCAGAAGAGAGAGCAGAAACAATGCAAAAGCCAGAAGATGGAGAGGATTGTTTTAGGACACTGTCTTCCAGACATGAAGTGGCCAATGGGTTCGTGACGGCACAAGGGCTGCTGTTCCCTGCACAAATTGGGCTCATAGACATACTGTCTTCAATGGCGGAGGAGTACAAAATGACCAAAAAAAAACACACATAAAAATATAAGATGGACTAATTAAAAAAAAAGAAGGGGTTTAGTGGAAGGCATACAGAGGGAGGAACAAAAGAAGGAAGTAAGAGATGATCCAAATACATATATACATGTATGAACATTGTCAATAAAATGTTTAATAGAGAAGGTGTGGCTTCTGCCATTCCAGCAAATCACAGGGTCCTCTAAGGAGTAAGCATAAACTAGAGATGATGACATACCTACATAGACATTTGCCTGGTGAATGAGCAGGAAGTAGCTAAGAGAAGGGAGGTTGTCCTGAGATGACAGGAAAGTCTGTGCAAGCATCACGGCATGAGACAGTTCGGGAACTGGGAAGAACTTTGGGTCACTAAGCTGGCATGCAAGAGGGGCAGAATCCAATGGATTGGAATTTTGCTTCAGCATTAATTATACCTTGAGTCTCATCCACACTAAATTTACATGATATTTAGATGAAATTTAGAGTTTAGTATTTGTGCTTGAAATGGTTAAGACACGGTTATAGGAATGAATTGAATGTATTTTGCAGGTGAGAACATTATAAATTTTAGATGAACAGATGCCTAACCCATTCCCCATCCCCCAAAAATTCCTGTCAAATTTCTAACTTCATAATGAGACCATATTTTGAAATAAAGTTTTTACAGAAGTAAACAGAACTCTGAGAAAGTAACATTATTGTACAGAGCTTCATTTTGTTTGGCAGCCCTTAGATACTGATTCTGATTTTAATTTATTTGCTTCATCATGCATTTGTTTATTTGTGGGTGCATATGGGTGTAGGTAGTATGTGTGATATGTGGATGTGTGGTGTTTGGCATGTGTATGCTGATGCACATAGCCCATGCTCAAGCATGCTAAGGCTAATGGAGGACATCAGACATTCCCCCCATCATGGTACCACTTTACTTCCTGGAAAGAGAATCTCTCACTAAACCTAGAGCTGCCATTTTTTGATCTGACTGGCAGACCAGAGATTCCCAACCATTCTCCTGCCTCAGCCCTCCTTAGCACTGAAGTTACATGCGTGCCCATACATGCTCCTATTTTTGTGTAGGTGCTGGGAACCAGACTCCGCTTCTCATGCTTGCTCACCAAACACTCTTACTCATTGAGTCATCTCTGCCCCTGGAGAAACAGACTAAATCATTTAAAAACCCATCAAAAGGACTGGAGGGATGGGTCAGCAGTTAAAGGGACTTGCTTGCAAATCTTGCTGGGCCAGGTTTAATTCCCTAGCAACCAAACAAAGCCAGATACACAAAGTGGCAGATGGGTCTGGAGTTCATTTGTAGTGGCAAGAGGACCACCCAATCTCCCCCTCCCCTCATAAAGAGATAAATTTTAAAAGTATATTAAAAACATAAAAACACATTAAACGTGTGGATGTTCACATAGGTCAAAGTAAGTCTAGATGGACAGCCGTTCCTACAATGGGACAGCCAACAGATAGAAGGCCCTTCTCTGCTTTGCCACATCCAGACCACTTCCCATTTTATCCAATCTTTGAGCTTCCTCAGTCAGCTGCTCACTAGATGACCTTACTTATTAGTTCCTTCTGAGGTGCCTGGAGTCCACCTCTGGTTAACATCTGCTCTTGTTGTTGAACTCGCTTTGCATTTTATTGGTCCAATTGGGTTACTTGCAGATACTGTTCTTATCTTTTTCACATTTCGTGCCTTTAATTCACTGCAGGCCACGATTTCTAACTCCTTCTGCTCTGTATGTCTTTGCTGATAGTTTTCTCTCACCACTGTTTTGCCTGAAGTGCAGAACAGTTATGAAGGAAAATGACTATTCTCTCCATCACCAATCATGGGAATTCATAAATAATTACTTCTGTGCCCTTTCCCATGTAATGGCATTCTGAGTACTGCCCCCTCACTGTCCCTGCTCTCTTTCTTTGTGATGATGTACTCCATGCTGGCCTCTCATTTCTTGATCCTCCTGCCTCTGCCTCCAGAGTGCTGGGATTACAGGAATGCACCACTAGATCTGTCTGTACTTGAACATTTACCTCAGCATCTGCATAGCTAAAATATAGTGAAAATTGATTTTTTGACCCATGTATGTGTATGTGTTCAGTTTGCATGTGTTCATGCATGTTTGCATGAGTCTGGGCCCATATGTTTGTGCAAGTGTGCATGCACATGGGTGTGCATGTATATGGAGGATAGGGGTCAACACTGAGAACCAACATCAAGCATTCTCGGTCTGTTGAGGCAGAGTTTCTCACTGAACCCAGAAATTTGGATAGATAGGCCAGCCAGTCATGGGAATTCTCCTGTCTCCACAACACAGGAATTAGAGATGTGTGACACCTTGCATAGGATTTTTAGGTAGGAGATGCAAACTCAGGTCATTTTACTCGTGCAGAAAGCACTTCAATGACTGAGCTATCTCCCCAGCCCTAAATATGTATTTTCCAATTAGACTCTGAGAAATATTCTGTGAGGATCTAAAGAGTTATTTTCAATTAAACATGGGAAAATGAAAAATGAATCTAAACCAAGCAAGTGAGGCTGACGCTTGGAAACGGACACTATATTGTTGTGTCACAAGGAAAGAATTATGTTATTACTCCTTGTACATTTTAATAAAATAAGAAATAATGAGATGACATGGACAAAAAAACATGTCCAATAAAAATTATGGATGTTTCCAAAATCTATTGAAATACATCCAGAGCACAAGTTTCAATCTACTCATGTAGGGTACAGAGAGGTTTAAAGTGCCCACATCAAATTGTTTCTCTTCTACTGTGCGTAAAGGTCATCATGAGTCACCTCTATCTATAGGTCTTGCTGACATAGCTATGTCGAATAACTCTTATTTATATATATTTCAATGAATATATTTATAAGAATGCAACTCTTTCTGTCTCTCAAAACAATTAAAGGTTCTCTCTAGAGGAAAAAATGAAGATATTATTGTATTGTAAATCTCTTGAAGAATTACTGGTAATACATTTAAAATATTAAAGAAAATTTATGAACGGCTACACTGACCCACTTTGACAACTGTTTTCATTTTGAACTTTGCAAATTTTGCATACTACATGATCTGCTCATGCTTCTCTCTAGACTGTGCAATCTGTACCCAGATGCAGGCTTAGAGAAGAAAGGGAAGTAAAGGAAGCAGAGTGTAGGGTCAGGAAGCTAGCAATGCAGAGCACCTGAATGGGTGCCCATCACACCAGAAAAAAACCACCAGTCTTTCCACAGGCATAGGAAGTTACAAACCCATACTTTTATACAACATTTTATAAGTGAGATCACACCTTTCATTTAGTAATCATGAACCAGGGAGGTCCTAATAAACTACAACTAAATTTGGTGCAATATTTAAGACTTTTATGAATTTTAATTTTCCGAGCCAAGCCTCACATTGCATACTGTGAACCAAAGATTTAACATCACACTGTAGTTTAGAAGTAACAGTTTTTCTTATATAAACATAGATATTAATATGCTAGTAATGATAACCACAAGTAATCTACCAGTCTTATCAATGATATCAAGCTATCATGTGGCAATTGTGGGGAAAATATTAACTAGAAAAGTCAAATATTTGATTACACAGAAATGCTCAAGTCCAGATAATTATTGATATTGCAATCAATACTTTAAATACACACATCTATTATGTATGTAAACCATTAAAATGAAAATATAAATAGCAACATCTAAATCTCAGAAGATGTTAGTTATGTAAAGTACATTGGAACAAAATGGTAAAATTTCTCATTGGACAAATAAGTTTTGACTGGAAAATGTTTTTAAAGAATTGTGAATTGGCTTTTAATTTGGACCAGATTCTGATAGCACATAGTTTAGAAAAGCCTTTATCACAAATAATTTCAACATAAAGTTGCAAGTCTTCAGCAGTGTGAAAGATTATATCTAGTCTAAAGGAAAGAAAAACCCATGCCAGTTTGGCTGCAGATATGACTGTCATTCAAACATTTATTTCAACTTCAAACAGGGACTTCATGTATTCATAAATGAACATAAAAGGGAAGAAATATGAGAAAGAATAAGATGCATTAGAAAGCAAAGGTTTGTTCTCCATTAACACATATCCCAGTTAGACCAGAATCATGATCCCCCTACAGAACATAATGTAAGGAGAAACAGACACTGGCCAGGATGGGAAGGCCTTGAAGACCAGTTCACAGAGTCATGGAGGAACTGTGAACGCTTCATGGTAGTGGGCTGTGGCTCATTTCCCACGATGCAGTGGCAGTTTTAATGTGAAGGTAGTATTTAAGAGGCACCGGGTGGGAAGAACTTAGATTGGGCACTGCAAACCTATGTGCTCTGCAAGGCTTGGGAGACACTTTAGCAGACAGCCTTGTGGAGGGTCTAACTTCTACAGCATAAAAAGCTTGGCAAGTTGAATTCTGCCAAGTAGTCTAGTGATTCCAGAAAAGGTGCAAATCTGAATTTTACTGTAAAATTTTACAATTCATAACTATAAATTTATTCAAAAGGAACCTTTTTATTGACTGATGATTCATTGATTGCCTAATTCAGTCCATGAGCTGCCAGTTTTCAACAGGATTGCCACTATAAATACGTTAGTATAACTTGGGCATGTAGTAAAAAGGCCTTGCATTGGACACGTTAATTTGAATTGATATCCTTGAATTGACTATGTAATTCTTCCTTAAAGCTTAGACAATTGATAAACCAGCTTTTAATTTTAGTAGCAAATAAATAATTAAAAATAAACTATCGGTTAACAAGTCTGAGCCAATTATTTAGAAAATATTTTTAAAAGGCATGATAGAAACATGTTGTACTTGCACAAAATTATGAAATACACACATTGCATCAAACAGAAACTAATGGAACCAGTCACAGTTATGTGTGTTATTCAGAAATTTAAAATTAGAAGTAATGTTAGGAAGAAAGTATGGGTAATAAGCAGTTGGCAATGAGGTTCTTTTTACTGTAACTATTACTACATTAAAATGTTGATTAAATTAACAGCTCTACTTTAATTGTGGAAGCACTCACTCAGGAGGTTGTTTTCCTCCCACAGCCAGTTTCAGTAATGCAAATATCTAAGTCCTTAGTATAAAAAAAGGTCAGATGGAACTACTTTAATAAATATTTTCTGACCAAGAATGCTGTTTCCATGTATTCTATGAAACAAATAGTCTTGCTAAACCACTTTGTTTCTCATATCCAGGCTAAGCTTTTTCCAAAGTCTATTCAGAGTTAAGAGTGCTTTTGTAAGGCACACACTGAAGAAGACCTCCTCTGAGTGGATCCTCAGATCTGCTGTAGATTACTCAAGAGGTCTTTAAGGGGAAAAAACAAAACAAAACAAAACAAAACAAAAAAACCCAAAAACAAAAAAACAGAACTTAGAAAAGGAGACCAAAGCAGGAAGGAGAGGAAATACCAGTTTCTCTCTGGGCCTCCCTCTTCTCTGCCTGGATTTCTGGGAGCACAGACACATCTGAAAATGCTCCTGTAAGGCAAGGGAGAAAGAAGACAGGCTCAGTCAGCTGGCGATAAGCAGAGATTCTGACAAGCAGCCAAACCTGAGAGGGGCTTCCAATGTGGAGACGCATACAATTCAGTAAACCAGATAGTCTAGACCCATGCCATTTTCTGTGTATTTCTGCTGTCTCAAAATCTTTCACAGAATTTTGTTCAATGATTAAGATGAGAGGAGGGAATGAACTGTGAAAAGAAGATGAGGGCAGAAAGTCTGTCTTTGCAGTCTCTCTCATTCCTGTCACAAGGTCTCAAATGTGAGAAGTGAGAAACCGAACAAGAGACGGCAACTCCAAGGAAAAAAGTTCAAATTCAGGAAACCATACTGTGAAATAATTTCTCCTTATTAATTTCCAAACATCACAATTTTTTTTGAGATAAGGTCTCTCTCTGACGTTCAGGCCAGCCTGGGACTCACTATGTATCTCAGACTAAGCTCAAATTTAGGGCAATCCTCCTGCCTCGGCCTCCTGAATGCTGTGATTGCAGGCTGAAACATCATTTACTGTGCACACGTGCTTGCACAAGCAAGCATGTGTGTATGTGTGTATGTTTTAAAAAGCCCATGGGTTTCCTTAAGATTTAACATTAAATACCATGGGCTTGTGTAGGTACCTTATAAAACCATGAGACTGAAAGAACTGTTTTGTGAGTAAATAATTAAATACTGATTTATTTTCCAGGTCAGGTGCAACTGTGCCTATAGCAAATGGAGATGACTTTATGTGGATAAAAACACAAGGGCATTCTTTAACAGTCACAATAGCAATTCATGTAGACAGTTTCTAAAACAAAATATTACTTTTCTAGTGGATATTTCCTTAGTCTGCCAGGGGCCATCTCTGCTTCTATTGCTTATTTAAAAATGTGGGCTGGAGAGATTGCTTAGTGGTTAAGGCATTTGCCTGCAAAGTTAAAGGACCCAGGTTTGATTACACAGGGTACACATTAGCCGGATGCACAAGGGGGTGCATGCATCTGGAGTTCATTTGCAGAGGCTGGAGGCCCTGGCATGCCCATTCTCTCTTTCCCTCTTTCTCTGTCAAATAAATAAATAAATAAATAAATAAATAAATAAATAAATAAATAAAATTTTTAAAAAATAAAAATGGGGCTGGGAAGATGGCTTATCAGTTAAGGCACATGCCTGCAAAGCCTAAGGACTCCGGTTCAATTCTCCTAGTCCCACGTAAGCCAGATGCACAAGGAGGCACATGTGTCTGGAGTTTGTTTGCAGTGGCTGGAGGCCCTGGCACAGCCTAATTCACTTTCCCTCTCTCTTTCCCTCTCTCTGTCTCTAATAAATAAATAAATAAAAATAAAATCTTTAAAAACATGTACTTTTTTTTTTTTTTTTTTTTTTTTCGGAGACACCTTTGGTAGATAAGATTATCTCCATAGCAATCACATGTCAAAGTGCCTGAGCCTTAGTTACTGCATTCAGATAGTGTTAGGGATTTTCATCCAGTGAAATGGCATTTGTACAATCTTGGTATAATAATGTCCCATCTCCCCTATTTTGTTTGTTTATGATCTGATTAGAGGTTCAGAAAGAAATGAATTTATGTCATATAGTTATATAACAACCTACACTGCATCAAAACATTTCTTCCTCGAGGAAGGCTCATTAAGGCGGAGGTAGTAAATAACATTTACAAGGGTTAGGGAGTATATAACTTACAATAATCAGGAAGCTCCTAAAACTTAGAAGATTCACAAGAAACCTTCCCTACCTTTCCCTAATAGTTCTTCAGGAAAAGAGACTCTTCAACCAGCCCAACTGCCTGCAAGTTCTATAGGAAGTTGCAGGGATGCAACTTCAGAGAGTTATCACATATGCTGGAATCAGAGTTCCAGTAATGCAGCTGTCTGTGAGTTATCCTTTCTTCTGTAAGTAAACCCATTCCCATCCTCTACTAATAACCCCAATACACCCATTGGTTCAGTAACTTGAACTTTGATGGAGTCATGACTTTGGTCTGTTGTCTAGTACCCTATCAAAGGTGAAATAATAGTTGTTCATAACTCCTGAGGAAAAGTCACACAACACCAAATGCAATCTTCTAGTTTGGGGGACCACATCTCAGATTGTGTGACCAAAATGTCTTTAGAGTGTTAAAAATATTTTAAAATCATTTTGCATAATTTTGTTGTTGTTTGGAAATATAATGTAGAATATAAATTGTATTAGATTCTTTTAGCTACCAAAAAGCAGAATAATTTTAGAACTTACAAACTGTGAATAAATCCAAATGAGATTTTTCAAATGTAGGTGTGCCAATCAAAGTATCTCCTAGGGATATTTTAGTTTATTTTCTTTATAGTTTAGATTATCTTCTTTTTGCATTACTTGCTTTGTTTTTCATTTACTTATTTTGTCATGTTTCATTTAGAGCAAATTTAGTTCATTTTCTAAATAAATATTTTCAGTAAATATTAAAATTTAGAATTAAAATAAAATAGTCTAAGTTCATTTCATATTCTTAGAATAAATACTATATTTGTGATTAGAGTCCAAATATTAGAAAGCATAAGGCTAGCATGGTGAAATGAAGCCCATAGATAAGACAGTCATTCCCTTCTAAAAGTCAAATTTGAAAGGAACTTTAGTGTATGAATACTGTAATTTTATCATATTTTATGAAGAATAATTTAAAAACAAATAAGAGACCTCAGTAGATGGCTCAGAAATAAAGGTACTTCTTGAAAACTCTCCTGCTCAGGTTGCATTTACTAGTACCTGTGTAAAGCTGGATGCAAAGTGGAACATGCATCTGGAATTCGTTTGCAGTGTACAAAGTGATGTGGAGTCAGGATCCAGACCAATTTAAGGATAGTTATATTTCAGGTCAGGTTGCAGAAAGTCTTGGTTCCTAGACATGCTTAAACTTACAGTGTTATGTTTAGTGATCTTTCAGATGGAATTATGATCAATGTTTCCTATCTCTCCACCCAGCAAGCCATTGTAAATGGGTTACACAAGACTGATTCTCAGGTCCAACAGAGTAGACCTGGTGTGACTGCAGAAGAATCTCACTCTGAAGCAAATTTCCCATCAGCTTGTGATACAAACTTCATGCTTTACCTTTTCATGGTAGGGTGACAAATGTACAAACACCTAAGTGAATAAAGTGCCTTCTATGGTATGATTATATTTGTGCTCTGCTATTTTTAATGAAGTAAATATTTTATCACAGAGGGAAAAAACATACATGTAGAAGCTAAGGAAGTAGAAGATTTCTATGTTGCCTCCTATATGGATCTCAGTATAATCCAGCAAATTTTATATTTACTAATAAGGAAAGTAGGGTCAACTCATTCACCCAAATTGGTATAGCCAGCAAGTGACCAAACCCAAATACACAACCCACGGAAATCAAACATCATTGTCTATATTCATTCCAGGCCAACATACTTGAAATCTACACTATTGTTAATGATGACTATTTCTCAATTTTAATGAATGAAATTGTGCAAAGTCATATAGTGAATGTGAACTAAGAACATAAGCTCATGGAGATAAAATGTAAGATATGAAAATTAGCATGGTTCCCTTGAGTATATCTGTCCCAATTTATCACTTCTCCTCTGTTCCTTTCATCCATAAGATGGTCCAGTAGCACTTATGCACCCTGGATTGGGTTCTCTGATCTACAGTGGAAAACGTGCCATTATATGTATGTGCTACTGAGGGGGTAGGCCAAGATGGAAGAGGTCCAAGACTGTTAATATCATGAGGGCTACTCTCTTGTCTTGATAGAGGCCACAGTTTCTCTCTCTCCTTCCTCCATCTCTCTCTTCCTTCTTTCCTTCTCTCACCTCTTGAAAGGATTAAAAACTTTTATTTAGCTTGAAATCTTATCTGACCATATCTTGGATGTCTTAAAGTATGAACATTCATTGAGTTACCAGTACATGGGCTGCATGCAGTTCAGTTTTGTTTATTAAATATGTAATACATATTCCAAATGTGCACACACATGACAATTGAACATATATAGTTTTCTGTTCAGAGAAATCCATTTACAAAGTACTTGAAACAAAGTATGACTTTGCCATTTGGAGTCTGATATGATCTGTACTTCTCCTGCCATGATTATTAGTTGCTTCTCTGAATAAGTCTTCATTAGTCAGAAGCATGGTTAAGTTTGTGTCAGCTTGATTTTTTTTAGGAATCCACAGACATTCCTCATAAGTGTGTCTCTGAGGTTGCCTCTAGGATGGATTAACTAAAGGAAGAATCCTTCCCCCAGGGTGAGCCCTTCCCCCAGAGTGGGTGGCCCCTCTCAGAGGAGAGGGCTGGTTTATAAAAAGAACCTCTGGGAAGAAAGGCATCCTCTCCTCCCACCTGGCTGCTGGTTCTGCTCGCTGTTCTCTGTTTGGTGCTTGCTTCTTGGTGCTTGCTGCTTTCCAACATGGACTGAAGAGCAGCATCTCTCCAGGACGCCTTCAGGCCTTCAGTGCCTGATTGGGACTGCTGAGGCGTCCAGCCTCCTGGACTGAGCAGCTACAGGGCTCCTTGACTATTGCTGGACTGTTGTAAGCTAATGCAATAAATTCCCTTTTAATACAATTCATTCTATCCGTTCTGTTCCTCTGGAGAACCCTGACTAATATACATGGTGACTTATTTTTCTACCAAAGAAGTTAAATAAATACCTTTTCCAGATACAATCATGGTTATTTCTTGGTTGCACAATTGATGTTTTTGAGACACAGTTTACCCAGGAATGAAATCCTATATATTTACTAATGTAGAAGATCAACGTTGCAATGGACATAATCAAAGGTATTAAAGAGGCATTCAATCCAAATTTAATAACTTGACATTGAACAAGTACACCTCTATGTTACTAAGATGTAGTTTCAAATTCTGGGTCATTGATTATTGAATGTGAATATTTAGCAAATTATATCATGAAGAATAAAAAAACATTGGTTGGTTTATACCTTACTTGTATTTCCATTAATATGTCAACATTACTTAAAATAAACCTTCTTGTATCGTCTAATAGATGTGCTTTGATTTCCCTTGCAAGTACTAGATTAAGTACACAGCTCACTGGACATTAAATTTGGTAATACTTTACAAACTAACGAATTTTTTGTGTTACTTACAGCACTAGAGCAGAGAATATCAAAATTATCATATTTCAGTAAACTTTATTTAGATAGAAAATACACCTGAAATTTTACCAGCTCTGGGCTTAGTGTCTGCTACTCTCTTATAGCAGACATCAAGCTTTAATGGGACTTCAAGGCACAATAACTTGTACCTGCACCAAAACAAGGGTTGTTCTCAGTGATTTATTTCTTTCCTTGCTTCCTTCCTTGCTTCCTTCCTTGCTTCCTTCCTTCCTTCCTTCCTTCCTTCCTTCCTTCCTTCCTTCCTTCCTTCCTTCCTTCCTTCCTTCCTTCCTTCCTCCCTCCCTCCCTCCCTCCCTCCCTCCTTCCTTCCTTCCTTCCTTCCTTCCTTCCTTCCTTCCTTCCTTCTCCTTTCTCTCAGGTCTGCACCCTCATGTGGATCTCAGGATGTTGCTTCTACAGTTCACAAGCAGGAAACTCATTTTCAAACCATTAGAGGAAGAGTTTGGAGCACAGCTTGTCACCAGATTTACATTTTTGCTTGGCCACTTGCTATCTGAGTGACAAGTTACTTCACCTTTCTTGACCTCAATTTCTCACAAGTTAGAGAGGTACCTCCAAACTCAGAGTACACTTCAGTATCACTGGAAAGATGATACACCATTCTTCAGTCACCCCACTGTTCATATAATAAAATGAAACTATTGTAAAGATCTTGGTTGGAGAAAAGAAACTAAAATCTCCAGGGTCAAGTGTAAAGCTGTATAATTCTTACTCTCATATACAACAACCAGAAGCCAAGCCAGTTCTTGGGCTTTTGTCAGAGTGAGATAATGAAGAGAGAGGGGGAAAAAGAAAAGGAAGAAATGGAGAGTGAGGTCAGTGCAAGATACATGAATAACCATTATTGTTTTAGAGAGAACTAAATAGGTATAGGCCCTCTTGTATGCCACTACTGGTGGCACCTTGATATTGGAGAGGGAACTCATTTTCTGGATATGTTTCTGACTTGTTTCCCAATTCCAGGTATGGGTTCCCTTCCACTGAGAGGATCTGTTAGCCAAATCAAGAGCAGTTGGTAACCCACCAAGGCTGTGTGCCACTACTGCACTTGTGTGAGCATCACGTCAGGTTGATTGTTGCTGAGTAGTTTAGATCAGGAGTGGCTTAGACAGATGTTGGTCATTTTCCCCAAGTTGTTCATGTAGCACCTTCTGGCACTAGACAAGCTAACTGTCTGAGGACAAACTCTCTTCCAGATTCCAGCCAGGTCACTCCATGTTCCATCCCAACAGCAGATGGTGTCTTCACCAGTAGGGTCTTACCATTAACTTTTGTGGATCATCAAGTACTCTGACAGAAATCTGTCTTTTTTGGGGGGAAACTTGTCTCACTGATCAACAGCTCATTGTGGATGTTAACTACATGCTGCTACTGGGAGTTACAGGTCAGTGCCAAGGGAAAAGAAGGAAGAAAAATATAATTAGCATGAAAGAGAAAGAGAGAGAGAGAAGAGAAAGAAGAGGGGGTGTGAGAGAGGAACAGGAGAAGGTTGAGGTTAGTCTTCATCCTACCCTCTCCAGGCTCCTGTGATTCAGGTGTTCTCTCTAAGCACATGATAAAGATTCAATCTTTTAGTATGTTTTTCAGGATATAGGATTTTGTGGTACCATTTCCAATTGGGTCCATGACCTCGTCACTGAAATAGACCTAAAATGAACCCAACATGGCTTAGGGAAATTCACAGAAGATGGGACAGAAAGATTGTTAGAGCCATGAGTTGGGTCATTATGCACAGAGACATTGCCTCTCCCGCATAACTGATAGCTATCCTCACAATGCAAGACCCACAACTAACGGGGTGGGGGGGGAGAAGGCTAAGGATGGTACCATCATGGCTGCATACACATTATATAGATAACTAATAATAAAAAAGGAAGAAACTTTTAGAGGAGGTACTGAGCCGACATTCACATTCACATTCACATTATGGGGTTATCTTCACTCTTCTTTCCTCTTCACACTTCCTTTGTGTAAAATGAATAGCTTTATTCCAGCTACTAATTTGGAGACTGGGGAGTATGTCTTGTTTTAAGAATATATCTGAGTTGGCTAATGTGGTAGACGCCTATAATCCCAGCATTTGGGATGTGGAGGACAGAGTTCAAGGTCAGCCTCAGCTACACAAATAAAATTTAAAAACACAGATCGAAGGCCAATGGAGTTGGAGAAATGGACAGTAGAAGTGTTGGTAAACTACATTCCCAAAGCTATGCAAGAAAAGAAAAAAAAAAAAGAAAAAAAGAGGTCTTGCTCGGGTTTTTCAGATTTGCAGGCTCCAAGTTCCTAGGGCACTCTAAAAGGCCATAAAAAAGAGGCTATTGACCAGAGTTCAATTCCCCAGTACCCATATAAGGCCAGATGCACAGTGGCACATGCACTGGGGTCTATTTGCAGTGGCTGGAGGTACTGACACACCCATTCTTTCTGTCTGTCTCTCTCTCATTTCTCTTCACTTGCAAATAAATAAATTTGTTTTTTTGTTTTTTAAAGAAAAAACATGCCTAATGAGAATTCACACTTGGACTTACAGCCCTCAGTGTGAGTTAGAGAAGAAGGGAGGATTGACCAAGAGAGGTCAGGCATATCCTGGATGCCCTAAGAGGCCTTTTTGTTTTCACCATGCCCTATGCTAATGCTGGGGCATCATGGAGACTTGCTTGAATACAAGAGAAGGCTATGTACTACCTAAAAGATCCACACCCTCCACTGAAGGTCTGGATCACAGATACACTACATGAGAAGACAGGCCAATAGCAAGGTACACAAGGAAAGAACCTGGGGTCAAATGTTGGATTGAAGTATGAAGAAGGCTAGGTAACTTACTGCTAAAACCAGTTTATTCTTGCTAAGTGAAAGTGTCTGAAAAGTGACAGAACAGAGCTGAATGGCATTGAGAGAGATGGATTCATAGCGGAAAAGTTCTACTGAGTTTTAAGGAAGCAGTTTTGACAAAATCAAGAGGAATAATTTCTTTCTAGTTCTCTTGAGTTGAATTTTCTCACTCCAAACAGATTTTTCTTTCAAAAAACATACATGTGGCTGTTGAGATGGCTCGGTAGTAAAAAACGCTTGCTTGCCAAGCCTGTAGGTCCTGGTTTGATTCAATTTCCCATAATCTACATAAAGCCAGATGTACAAAGTGGCACATGTGCCTGGAGTTCCTTTGTAGAAGCATCCACACACTCTCAATCTCTTTCTCTCTCTGTGTCTCAGAAGTGAAAGAAAAATAATAAAAAACACAAAAGAATACTTTTTAACTCAGTAAAAAAAAAAAAATCAGTTCTTGATATAGTCATTACATACAGAAAGCAGTACCCAGGATCCATCTCTGAGCAGAATGGGAACTTTGTAAAATCTTTATAACAGTGTAGCCTTTTAAATAGCAATAATTTCTCCCTTTTCTGAAATGATTTTCTAAGTTTAGGGAAGTAAGTCATCAGGCTCTCCTTGGTTTGCATGGTCATGTCATCAGCATAAATTATTCAATTAGGCTCAAATAAATTATTCAATTTGGCTCAAATAAGTAAGATACATATATCACAAGAATAATATTTATTTACTCATTATGTGTATAATTTGATTTGGTTTCTATGATATGTAATGAGAGCTGTCTCTAAAGTAACCTGGAGAAATATTTGAATGAACTGCTAAAAATAGGCAGCAAGAATCAAAAAATGGATGTGTGGAGAGATTCCTGCATTATTTCTGTCCTTAATCATCCTTTAATATTTCCTCCAATTGTTTATCCCTAAACAAAGGCCATATATATTCATGTACAGAGCAAACATATACCTCAGGTCATTTTCAGTGTTGAAAGTGAAACAAGAAAATGTTTTCTTTTACATTATTACTTGACTCTACATTGTACCCCAGCATTATTCAAACTTAAACAATGTGGGATACTATTCTTTTTGTACTGCTTAACTTTCACAAAGATACTTACTTCTTTCACTTTCTGACTTCAAAATGTGCCAGCAAATGTTATTAGAATGCCCACTGTTTTGTAGCCATTTAAATTGAGTATATTAAAAAATACCCTATAATGAGATCTGCAGCTTGTGATCATCCTATTAAAAAAAAAAAAAGCAACAACAACAAAAACAATCCTTTTTACCCTTACATCAAATTATCAGAAGTAGTCTATTTCTCAGATAGAAGCTCTGAGCTCTTAGGGCGCATTCTTACATGGTTAACAAGCATACAAGGAATCTCATTTTTACTCTCACTAACACCCCTATATTTCCCCCTGTTTCCTGTCTTTCTCCCTCCCCTCTCCCTCCCCAGCATGGTACACCCTTCCTAATTGTTTCATCTTTTATGAAATCCAGGATGCCAGTGTTTATATACTATTGCTTCCTGAGTGACTTATCCTGATCTAGATTAACGCATTCTTGCACCTTCTTCTCTGGCTCTAAGTCCTCCTGGTCTACTCTAAGTTCAGACCCTGCTTCCAGCCACACTTGACCCCCTATGCAGCAGCAGTACCAGCACACCTGCTGTCCTGTGTCCAGGCTTCTATCTCTACCCACCTTTTCACTGCAGTCCTACATTTTCTTTATTGTCTCACAGGCCAACACTTTCAATTACACCACCCAAGATTGGGGCAGAATGGTGCCAGCAGGGGAGGGTCTAAAGGCCAATACATTGTGTAGTTTGTACCATCTGCAGTGGCCACTGCTTGAAATATTTTAACTTCACTACAAATTTAAATTGCTTAAACTCAGCTATTTGTAATAAACTATTTTCAAACTATTTCTGATAACTCGCGTTTAGAAGGAATTAAAATAACCTTTTTGTTAATATTTTTACACGTGGACTACTTCCCCTTAGGCTACTGAATCATTCTGCCATTAAATTCAGGTCCTTCACTGAGAATCTTGCAGTGTTGTAATATGGTTGCTTTTCCCTAGACATTGTTTTCCACTTTACTTTTTTCTCTACAGTCTTTTAACATCATCCAATAAAATCTATCATATGATTTTTGAGAGGCTATATTTGCTGAAAATTCCCTGATGAATGGAAAAGAATAACTGTCAAATA
This sequence comes from Orientallactaga sibirica, assembly GCA_036365145.1. Lineage (NCBI taxonomy): Eukaryota > Metazoa > Chordata > Mammalia > Rodentia > Dipodidae > Orientallactaga > Orientallactaga sibirica. Next base: position 22,470,628 of record JAEOAD010000006.1, read on the forward strand.
TGAGGGACAATGTGCTGCTGGTTCAAGGCTCAGGAGAATGCTATAGCATTTAGGGCAAAAAGGAGCTGAGGCTAGGTTGGCAAAGCCCAGACAAGGCAGAATCCTGAGAGGAAAGAAAGCACTCTGTCACAAATGCTGCTGTTTGTATTAAAGCCACTGGGACATGCTGGTGCTTTGGAAGTGAGCATTTCTGAACCACTAGTACCACACTCTTACACTGTTAGTCAAGACAGCTCCTGCTAGTTAATGTGGGCAATAAAGTTACTTTTATTATCCACTATCAATCAGTCCTTCTTAAATATATGATTGTATCCAAGACTGTGCATACATTTTCACTATTATGGAATGATCATCATAGAGTTTAGGTTTCTTGATAAATATGGTATTTTAATGAAAAGGCAACAAATAAAAAGCTTAATGTCTTCTCAGATCTCCAGAGCATCAAATGACCAAGTCCTGAAGAAAATTCAGGTAGTATCCAAAATCAATATAAAGAGATCCATTCTTCTTTTTTCTTTGGAATCCTTATAAAAATGAAATCCAGAATAAGACTGTAAGTTCATTTCAGCAATATCATACTGTGGGATTTGAGAGACTCAACATAACTTTTCCCTTCAAGCTAAGCATTACTTATTAATCTAGATTTGAATTTTACACTATTACAAAAGAATATAAAAATATTCTAGGAGAAAACTACAAATGGTGGGGGGGAGCTGGTCAGACAGAACCACAATGAATAGTTAAAACTGGAAATGTAGATTTGCTTAAAAAATAACTTATTAAACAGATCAGTAGAAATTATAAAATATTTAATTTGGTGTATATAAAAAACATGGTCTGACAATAGTTCACCAAAATCTCCTATAAAGAAAAGGGGATCTGAGTGATTTATTTAATAAACATTTTGTTTCTTGAGTCATATGCCTACAAAGTTGATCTCCTAAAATAAAACTGAAGGAAGTCCTTTGGGTAATTTATTTGCATATTTACAATTTTAATATCTATTTTATGCAAAATCTCAAGTCATAGGAGGACAGCAGTGGACAGCAACTATTAAAAAATCCCTAGAAGTATAAATACAATAATAGAAATAAATTGTTAAAAGTGTCTGAGGCATCTGTGAATTTTATGTGATCTATTGGCCTGAAACACATATAACAAGCAAATATTTTTCAAGATGAAAGATGTTCCCTAGAATTCCATGTTTTTCAAATGGGAAATTTAAAATTTAAATTCTCAGTGTGAATTTTTAAACAAATTATTGTCATTTTATGGTAAACAACCTTTCCCTGCTCCTTAAAATAATATAGAGGCCAATGAGCCCTGTTTTTCCCTTTGTCACTGCAAGTGTATCTATCTCTGTTCCATCATTCTCAATAGCTTCAATAGGTATTAATTAATTTCCTTCTAATCAAGGCTAATCCTTCCAAATTTGCTTGAATATAGGCTCCTGCCTATATGAACCCCAGTTCATCAGCCATTTTCCTTCCTTGTGTGTTTGACCTTGTCCAGAACTACTGACTCTAGCAGTTAAAACATTTCAGGTTCTCCCAGGACAGCAATGAAACCTCCACTGTCTCCTTCCCCTTCTCTTTCAGATTTATACTCAGAGGTGGACATGACAAAGGTGACCAGAAGCACCTTCCTAACAGACCTTTATGATTATATAAACACAATCTGAAATAAGTTTAATACCCACTTGGGCTGGTCCCAGGAGTTCAACTGCTTGCTCAGGAAAAAAAAACAAAACAAAACAAAACAAAAAAAAACACTAATGAATACTAAGACCAAACAGGGTGGAGGAGGCAAAGAATGCAAATTAAGGATTGAAAACAGAAACATTTCTAAGTAAACAATCAATATTTGGAAAATATTTATATTACTGGTAGTGAAAAAATGCAAATGAAAATAAGAACAACAACACACATCAAACAACATACACTATTCTATGCAGCTATGGAGATAGTCACTTCCATATACATAACCTTTCTTATAACCTTTTTGGAGGACATTTGTCAGTATACGGTCACATCTTTAAGCTTTTATGATTTCTTTGAATCTGTTCTAATAAAATAGCACTATGACTTATTTAATAATAACACAATATTGAAAAGCAATTTAAATAATTTATGACATTTTATCCATGACATAAAATATTGTGGACTTTTCAGGCTCTTAAAAAACAAAAAAGTACTTTCCTTCGGTTATAGCTGTAATAAACATGCTATGTGAATATCTGAGGGTAATTCTTTGCTTTCTTTGTATCTTTATCTCTCTTTATGTTGAGGGAGAGGAGAAAGAGAGAGAGCGAGAGCGAGAGCGAGAGCGAGCAAGCAAGAGAGAGAGAGAGAGAGAGAGAGAGAGAGAGAGAGAATGGGCATGCCAGGGCCTTATCCACTGCAAACGAAGAACTTGATGTGTGAGCCCCCTTGGGCCCATGTGCAACACTGTGCCACTGTGTGTCTGGCTATGTGTGACCTGGAGATTCAAACATGAGTTCTTAGGCTTCACAGCAAGCACCTTAACCCCTAAGCCATCTCTCCAGCCCTATATCTTTCTCTCTCTCAATCCCCTCTCTCTCTCTCTCTCTCTCTCTCTCTCTCTCTCTATATATATATATATATATATATATATATATATATATATATATATATATATATCCTTTTTTCAATAAATCAAGCTAACTTAATAAAATACAACAAATTCCATCCTTTATTGTGTATGTATGTGTGGCCAGTGTTTATGGGCACACATGTGTGTGTTGAGTATGAGTACATTCCTCAAATGCTCTCCATCTTACTATTTGAGATGCTCTCACACTAGATTGTAGCAATTCAACTAGACTAGCTAGGCTGCAAATCCCAGGGATCCTCCTGTCTCCACCTCCCCAGCTCAGGGATTATAATCATGCATAATTCTTAGATGAGTGTTGGGGATCAAAACTCACATTGCCATGCTTGTATGACAAACACTTTACCCAGCAAAGTATTCATTTCCCCGCCCCAAATTCACCTTTTATTCAGTGCAGAGTTTGAGAGTCAAAATTCAGAGCAGTACCATAATCTTTGCCTGCAGTCAGTTCTCTCTGTCCTAGAGCTTGGTCATTACTGTTTTCTGATGTTACAGTTTTTTTTTTTTTTTTTTAATGTGCTGTAGCTATTCATGTGGATTAAATTCTATGGAATTGTCTTTTGAATCTGGCTTCTTTTAGTATAATTGTTTGGAGATGATTCCTCTAAGTTGCAGTATGAATAGTTTCCCATTTTAGCTAATTAGTAGTCTATTGTATAAATAAGCTATAATTTATTCATTCACTAGCTGATAGATATTTCAGTGGTCTCCAGAATTTGGCTATTATTCATACAATTACTAAGAATATTTCCATATAGGTCTTTGTGTGATCATAATTTGTTTTTTCCTCTTAGATAACTTTTTTGTTTATGACAGGGCCAAACTCTATAACCCAGACTGGCCTAAAACTTCCTGTATAGCTCAGGGAGGCCTCTATTTTAAGATTCTCCTGCCTCAGCCTGTGGCATGCAGGGATCACAGACATGTGTCATTATATTCAGCCCTCTTAAATAATTTTTAAGAGCTTTATTGCTGAGTAACATGTATTTAACAAACAAAAATTGGCAATTTATTTTCCATAGTACCTGCTATTTTATATTTCCAACATAGATCTATGAGAGTACAGTTGTTCTTTTTACATTTCTTTTTTGTTTCAGCCACATTAGTTGGCATGAAGTACCCAAATCAATGTGCTTTTCACTTTCATTTCTCAGATAACAAAGGTGTTACATGTCCTTTCATAGGTCTGTTTGGTTAAATGTCTAACTGTTTTTCCCAGTGCAAGGGGATTTTAATATTTGTTAGTCATTTTGGGGACTTTAAAAAAAATATTTTTATTTATTTATTTATTTATTTATTTATTTATTTATTTATTTATTTGAGAGAAAGAGAGAGAGATGGACATGCCAGGGCCTCTGTCCACTGCAAACGAATTCCAGATACATGCACCCCCTTGTGCATCTGGCTTACGTGGGTACTGGAGAATCGAACTGGGATCGTTTGGCTTTGCAGGCAAATGGCTTAACCGCTAAGCCATCTTTCTAGCCCTCCACCCATTCTTATGTGAGCCTTTGTCTCATACTGATCCTGGAGCTATCTCTGTCCCTCTATGGGAATGGGGTTATACACATATAGGACCACACCCAGCTATTGAACTTAAGTGGTCTTTCAGGTTTCTTCAGGTACTATGCTTGCATAGAAAGTGCTCTTAACCGCTGAGCCATCTCTCCACCTCAAAACCTATTCACGTTTTAATGTTGTTAATATTTCACAGAAATACACATCATTTTTAGAAAATGATTTTATAGAACATTATTTAATAATATACCAAGAGATTAAGGAAATAGCTGAGTCAATAAAGTGCTTGCTTTGCAAGTATGAGGATATTTGTTCAATCTTCTGAACCTAGAACTAGGGAGGTGGAGACAGGTGGATCTCTGGGGCTCTCTGGCCATCCAGTCTAGCCTAGTTGGCAAGAAACAGACTAGTGGGAACCCTGTCTCAAAAAAAGTTAGTTAAGGAATGGCTCCAGTTTGTCCTCTGACCTCCACTTACTTGTACAGATACACACATAAACACATACACAGATAAATATTAAAATGCTAATGACACCTTATCAAATGAGAGAGAAAGATGGAAAATCAAGAGATTCTGCCTAAATATAGAGAACATGTATAATAAATTACAAACTACAAAAGATCATTAGGTTGATCCTATTATGGGCAATTTTTTATATTCTATGTTTAAATCTATTTTATTTTATTAGTATACATAATATTATAAACATTTCTGAAATGCTATTCATTAAAATGTTTGATTCAGTGCTGCCTAGGGTTACACCTCTATTTAACTCTGAATAGAAGTAATAATTACAATGATAAATATAGCTGAGCTATAGTACTACAGTGTGACAGGCAAAAAAGGGAAGAACTGCCTACTTATAGTATTTTATAATTTATTAAAAGCCATGTTTGATTATATTTGACAATTTTATTCTTAAATTGAATCTTACCAAAGGAACTGACAGAATTTTAAAGTTAAACAAAATGAAGGAAAGATATAGTCAGAAAACCCTATTGTGCCATCACACCCAGTCTTCAGGTTGGTAATGGTTTTCACCTCTTCCCCTCACATGTATTCATCGAGCTCTTTCTGCTAGTAACATCCCCATGGACAAGGCCCTATATCCACGGACAAGGGCTTGATTTTTTGAGGAAGACATTTTTATCTTAGATGTTAAGGTAGAAAGTGAAATATAACAGCTGTTATCACTTCTTTATCATTTCCTTTTCTCTGTCTTTCATAAGAGTGACAGTTTTGGGAGGGTGGAACTTGCCTTTTCAGGAATTTCTTTCTGCATTCACAGTGTTAGTGATATAACTAATCTTGCAAGAATGTGTGTGTGCGTTTGTTCTATGACTACAGCATTGCACTCCACAGATTCTAAGATAAAATGAAACATGGCAAAAATTATAATTAGTACGAAGTGGGTGTAGTTTAAGAGCTAAAAATGCAAAGTACATGTCAAAAATTCATTTTCATATCTATTTCAGGTGTTGTTTGAGGCTAGCACTCAGGTGACTAATAATTGTTACCATTGTATTTTTTGAGTATTTTTGATATCAAACATGGTTCCTTTTTCACCAACCCCACAGAATATTCTTTGAACAAAGTATTTTCAGGATTCATCTTATATCATATCCAAATACCAACTGGAGGAGTCCTGGGAGCCTTTAAGGCGTTTTATTAAATTTTGCATGTTAACCACCTTTATAATATGAAAGACAAGGTAACTCCATTAGAAATTTTCTGAGTGATAGACTACATTGTTATTTATCTGTAATCCCTAAACACAGTGTAACATATCAACCAAGGAAATGAGAACAGAAGGCAGCATGCAGAGAAAGGATGACATTGCAAATAATTTGGAAAAGTTGGAGAAGCTCAAGAGTGTGATGTTAAAGAAGTATTAAATGTGTTATACCATATGTGTAGAGTGAAATAAGGTGATAATTGTCTTGATCACATGGGGATAATACATTAGGAGTAATTTTTAAAGTAATTTTATTTTTACTTATTTAAAGTTAAAAAAACTTCTGCACCACAGCTGCAGAAACTCTTCAGCACTTGTACAGCTGCTGAAGTTATACTTCTGTAAGATTTTCCTGCCAACTACTTTTCTCATTAGAGGGCGGCTCCTCCTGCCAGGGTTTCTTAAATGCTTATGATGTAAGAGAATACACAGGAGAGATCTATTGCTATGGTGTTAGGACTCTAGCTTTATGCATTAAAATGTTGGAAAATGGGCTGGGAGATAGCTTAGTGGTTAGGGAACTTGCCTGCGAAGCCTAAGGACCCAGAGTTGATTCCCCAGGACCCACGTAAGCCAGATTCAAAAGGTGGTACATGTGTCTGGAGTTTGTTGGCAGTGGCTGGAGGCCCTGGCAAGCCCATTCTATCTGCTCTTTCTCCTTCTCTCTCTCTGTCTCTCTCCAATAAATAAATAAAATATTTTAAAGTAAATAAGTAAAATGTTGGAAAATATTTTATGAAAAAGAAGGACAAAATTATATGTTATCTGAAAATAGGCTAGCTTCTGAAAGTATTTTCACAATAGCAGAAATATTTGACTATTAAATATAGGAAGAAAAGAATATTATGACAAAGACAGGTTTCCTTACCACAAGTGTATGGGTATTTGTGGCACTTTTGGGAGGTGGAATCTGAGGGGAGATGCTAGTTCATGAGGGAAGTAGCTAGTTCTTGTATATTTCTCTTGGTGGTTCTTTCAGAAGGTTGTTGAAGTAGAAGCTCTGGCCCCTCTGCCTACTCCTTGCTCAGGATATGACTGCCTGCTCCTGCACATATTTCTTCCATGACGTGCCTCCATCCTCTCCAAAGACCAAACAAGATCCCCCACAACTATCTCGTTTTAATATCTGAACTTCTCTAATGGTGAAATTAATAAGACTCCTTTTCTTCATTAAATAGCCCATGCCATGAATTTCATTATAATAACGACAATATTAATGTCGATAAAAATGGAAGATAAAGGAACAAATTGATCTTTTACCAAAAAAAAAAAATCCAGTATTAAATTTCTTTGAACTTTACAGGGCTTTCTTAGTGATTAGTCAGAATATAGGAACTGCATCATCTCAATGGGTTTTAAACACATTTTACTACAAAAAGACCTGCAAAGTTTATTGAAAATGTTATTTAGGTCCTACAAATGTGTTAATCAAGAATCCTCAATTCTAACATAAGAATTTTCCTATTTGAATCTAGGCTTAAGTCTGAGCACTCAACATTTCTGTAAAATGTGAGACATAGCCTAAGGAGTCAAAAATGTAGACGGGGCTTTTTAACCCACTGACATCATGTTGCCGCTTGGTTTCCCAAGTCCATGGCTGCTTGCTGTCCATTACATCCTGCCACTGCTCTCCCTGAGCTCCAGTAACAGGTGAGGAGAAAACTGGATATCAAGGTCTCTCTTCACTTGCCTTCCAAGAAAATAATCATTCAGAAATGAAAATGGAGCATGAATAAGAATTTAAGCACCAGAAATGCAGATGTAACTTAATAATTCTCATTTCCTAGGGAACAAAACCAGTAAAGTCTATAGCACAAAGAACTGTCTACTTCATCTCATAGAGTGATTAGGAGTAAATCCTAAATACTCTTAATTGAAATATTTCTTATGTTAATAATAATGCTTTGAGCTATGGGCACCATTCATTTGTACTTTCTGTAAGTATAATATTACCAGACTGGCTTATGCAAAAATATTTTTGCAGTTATGTAAAAATGTTTAAAAATGTTCAAGAAGTATGATGATCATTTATAAGATTCAGTATTAGTTTTCTTTTACTTAATGGGTCTATTAAGCTTGTCTACCAAAGACTGTATTACTACTTATTCTAGTTTTTATGAATAATTTCAGACATTATACTGAAATTAAATGTCTACTTGGAACAAGGCATAGTGTGTGAAAGCTTATTTCAGCTATAAAAATCCATCATAATCAATTAGTATTTCTGAAGATAAATTTTAAAATGTAATTTTATATATGTTTTTAAAAATCCTACTTATTTATTTATTTTGAGAGCAAGAGAGAAAGGAGGCATATATAGAGAAAATGGGCATGCCAGGGCCTTCAGCCACAGCAGACAATCCCCAGACACAAGTGCTCCCTTGTGCATCTGGCTTATGTGGTTACTAGGTAATCGAACCTTGGTCCTTAGGCTTTGCAGGCAAATGCCTTAACCACTAATCCATTTCTTCAGCCTCTAAAATGTAATTTTATAACTGTTCAATTCACAGAACTAGTGTCTGTTGAACCAAAGCATTTCCAAAATCAAGATGGCTCTGGGTCTTGGTGCATAGAAGACAACTATATTGGGCACATTCTCTCTCTCTCTCTCTCTCTCTCTCTCTCTCTCTCTCTGTGTGTGTGTGTGTGTTCATGTTCCAGAGTGGTAGCAGAATGTGTTTCAATATTATAACAACATGAATAACTTACATATAAAGTTGCCAGCCTTTCCTGAACACCAAGAAACATATGAAATTGACTATAATATCAGCATATTTCAATCAATGCATTTATAGTTTCTTCACACTGTTAAAATGAATGTTGGGTATAAAGGAAGATACTTTAGAAAATTTATTTTTCTTCTGACTTTGAGATTAAAAGTGTGCCCCCTATTATTATTTGTTTTTTTTCTTACAAAAATATGTAAAAATGGTTAAATTGCTTTCTATAACATCTGACATCAATTATAAATTTACAATGTTGAACAAGAGATGGTATTCAAACAAGGACATTGCTTACTCACATTAGCACTCATGAAAAAATACTGGTGTTACTTATTATTGGAAAGCATTTCATGAATAATGATATATGTGGAAGTAATAGCTGTAAATAAAAAGAATTAAAATTCTTTTGCAACTGAAAGGAAACATCAAACTGTGATCATTTTCACCTTGAATTCTCAGTGTAATGGAATTAGTATTTTTTTTCAGACTATCACTGCTAATTGCAAAGTCATTCATTACATTATAAACTTTAAATTTATTAATAGATACAGAGGAAATAGTATAAATAATTATTGTGTTTTATATCGTATTCAGCTTCAGTCAATAGGAAAATACCTCATTACTATAACCTCAAGAAATTCCAACACAAAGTACGTCAGAGCCGTCTCTATACTTTAGTCCCAGAAGGTTCATGCAAAGCCCAGAACAGAGTGAGGTGCCCTTATTATTTCTAGTGTACTTGGAGCAAGAACACTGTTCCTTTGAGGAACAAAATACTCAGCTGAGACTGTCACCAACTCTGCTTTCACCATTCAGGTGTAGATTTCCTATAAGACTGACTTCTCCTAATTTCCTTTTCATAGCCCGATCAGTAAGTATTTAAGTAAATGTTTGTTTTCAAACTCAAAATCCCAGACAAACAAGCAAAGCCAAAAGCCCATTAATTGGGCATTTCAATACATTTCTGTATCCCTCGTAGCTAGGAGGCTGAGGCCACAGGGTTGCCCTGAGTTTATAGCCAGCTTGAGCTACATATAAAGACTTGTCTTACAAAGAAAAGTTAAGACAAAGACCCCCCATTATCCCATTACAGCATGACCTTACAGCTGTACAACATTTAAAACCTAACATATCTATTTCAACTTCAACTTATACAATTGAGTCCTATTATGTTTTTATATGATACATTAAACATTACAGGTGCTGGGGAAATGGCTTAGCAGTTAAGATGTTTGCCTGCAAAGCCTAAGGACCCTGGTTCGATTCCCCAGGACCCACGTAAGCCAGATACACAAGAGGGTGCATGTGTCTGTAGTTCATTTCCAGTGGCTGAAGGCCTGGCATGCCTATTCTCTTTCTCTCTGCCTCTTCCTCTTTCTCTCTCCCAAATAAAAAAATAAATAAAATATTTGTTAAAAATTATACAAAATTTTGAAACTCTTTTCCCGTAGGTTTGAAGATGGCTTTTTTGTTGTTTTTGTATTGGTTTTCAAGGAAGGTTTCAAACTAGCCAAGGATGACATGGAACTCATTCTGTAGTCCCAGGCTAGCCTTGAACTAAAGAGGATCCTCCTACCTCTGCCTCCCGAGTGCTGAAATTAAAGACATGCGCCTTTAAAAATGTATTTTTTTAATGATTTATTTGAACAGAGAGTGAGAGAAAGAGACAGAGAGAGAATGGGCATGACAGGGCCTCTAGCCACTATAAACAAATTCCAGACACATGCACCACCTTGTGCATCTGGCTTATGCGGGTCTGGGGAATCAAACCTGGGTCATTTGGGTTTGCAGGCAATTACCTTAACAACTAAGCCATCTCTCTAGCCCAAAGGTGGTCCTTGTTTATGATTCTGATGTGTTAATGTTTACATATAACTACTTATTATTAATACTGTCTCTTTCCTCTTAAAAGACTATTCAGTTTTAGAAGTGTCTTTATAATGCCTTTTTGACTAATGTATCAAGGTCGTTTACATTTCTGCCATTTCGTCTTCTTCACTGAAGATATTCATCCTGTCTAGGAATTGGGAGAGGGCAAGTTAGTGATTTTTTTTTTTATTTTATTTATTTATTTATTTATTTATTTATTTATTTATTTATTTATTTATTTATTTTTGGTTTTGCAAGGCAGGGTCTCACTCTAGCCCAGGCTGACCTGAAATTCACTATGTAGTCTCAGGGTGGCCTTGAACTCATGGCGATCCTCCTACCTTTTTTTTAAATCAACACGCCCGGCTCTGATTTTTTTTTAAATCAACAGAGAACTCAACAAAAATTTTCATTTTCTTCAAGTATAAAAGAGGCTGAGGGCTGGAAAGATGGCTTAGTGTATAAGGCTTTTGCCTGCAAAGTCTAAGGACCCAGGTTTGATTCCCCAGATCCGATGTAAGCCAGATTCACATGATGTCACATGTGCCTGGAGTTTGTTTACAGTGGATATAGGCCCTGATGTGTCCGTTCTCTCTTCTCTCAAATGAATAAATAATAAATAGATAAATAAAATATTTTTTAAAAAAGCTGAAACCAAGGCTACATCCATAATGGAAGAAGCTTGACTCTTGTGCACGTTAGAACACTCATGTGCTTTTCTCAAGCAATGCAGGGTGTGGTTGAGGATCTATGTGCCACCAACAACATACTGAAACAGCTTCCTTTCATTTCATGAGGCTTCTCAAATCCACCAAGAACAGAGAGGACAACACTGTTTACTCTCCGACATAGTAAGAACATAAAAGGCCTACCACTGAGCAAGCAAAGCCTTGCCTCAACCACCCTCTCATGCCCCAAAGTGAAATGAAAACTTTGGAGGTGACGAATATGTTCATTACTTTGAAGTTGGTGTGATTGCCCAATGGATACATGGTTATACACATGTCCAAACTCAACAAGCTGTAGACTTTAAATATGTACAGGTTTATACTTTAGCGTGTCACTGAGCCTTTATTAATACCATTTTTAAAGATGCCATCAAAAATTCAAATTCTAGCCAGGCGTGGTGGCGCACACCCCTAATACCAGCTCTCGGGAGACAGAGATAGGAGGATCACCATGAGTTCGAAGCCACCCTGAGACTACAGAGTGAATTCCAGGTCAGACTGAGCTAGAGTGAAACCCTACCTTGAAAACCAAAAAAACCAAAAAAAAAAAAAAAAAAAAAAAAAAATTCTGTTCATACACTCTGCAAATTGGTAGCTTAGGTACCAATTTAGGTAGCTTGTTTATCTTTAAAAATTGACCCCAAACTACAGAGTGACTAGCTGACATGCTGTGCCTTGGAATACCTGAAGTCCTGGATTACATCTGTCATTATGAGGATGCAGAAGTACTTTTTACACTTTGAGTAAGAATACAGATTTCTTTTTTAATGGCTGCCTATACACGCCCCCAAATGCCACAGAATTCTGACAGGCACTTCCTTCTCCCATTGCCACCTGTTCCCTGAACACCCACCCACGAGTTGCTAAAATCCTCCTGTCATCTCAACCTTGTGCCAACATAGAAGGATGCCTGCCATCCTCACCCCCAACCTCCAAACCATCTTTGGAATAAGGACATAAACATACATAACTCAGATTGCAGAGGGGCTTAGGATAGTAAAGTTTTCTGGGTCAGATTTCCAGAACAACTTCATCATCGTAGTATGTACAAATTACAGCTGTTGTATCTGGAATGGATATGATATTAATTAGAGATGATGGCTGCTGGAAGACAGTTCAGGCTAAGGTGCATTTATTGATCAAAATAAAACATAACACTTACACCTTCCATACTTCATTAGAAATTCCCATGTTGCCTTCTATTTCTAGCTTGAGAACAAGAACAAGTTTTTATGTAATTTATAACTTGAAAAGCACTTTACTTTTGGTGGTTCCAATTTGATTCTAAAGACTACAATAGTTAGTGAAGAATATAGCAAGTTATTCCTCTATTCTTTTTTTTAAAAATATTTTATTTATTTACTTATTTGAGAGAGAGTGACAGAAAGAGGCAGACACAGGGAGAGTGAGTATGGGCACACCAGGGTCTGCTGCCACTGCAAACAAACTCCAGATGTATACAACACTTTGTGCTTCTGATTTGATATGGGTACTGGGGAATTGAATCCAGACCATTAGGCTTTACATGCAAGTGCCTTTAACCACTGAGCAACCGCTCCATCCCTGCCTCTATTATTTAAACAACTGTTTATGTACCATGCACAAAATGGATATGGTGCTGAAGATAAGGTCACTGCTAGCACAGAGATGATCGCTTTTCAGATAATAATATTTTTCTAGATTTATTAATTTTCTTTCCAGTGCCAGACTTACAGGTGTAAGGTTAGAACCAAATCTTCACAAAGGCCTCAATATCAAAAACTATACTTACATGTCTTTGTACAGCCATTTCTTAACATGGTGTTGATCTTCAATTCATGCATGACTAAGGAATGAATGAATGGATTGATGGATGAATGAATGTAATAGGTAAGTACAGAAATGCACAAATGAACATATGAGTAGATCTATGAACCAATGAATTGCTAGGGTTTTTGACAGAAGATAAGGGAACCGAAAAACATTGTCTTTCCTTTCCTATTTGACTCTCCTTGTTCTAGAATTCTTGGAAAGCTAACTCATTAAACATACTCCAGCTTTTGCCCGGAAAATTAGTAACAAGCCTTCCTTCCTAAGCTTGAACTTGGGAATTCATTATCTCAATCTACTTTGGGTGCTTTGACGTGTACCGTGGGTTTCACTGAGGGCCAGGAACTCACACTCTTCGCCACAGTTTTGCTCCTAACTGAACAGGAAGGAACTAGATCTGGAACAAGTTGCCATAAATTGCTTGCAGAATTTCATGGATCTGAGTATTTCAGGAACAAAACTGGAGCTTTCCTGTGCCTTTCAGGATATTATAATGGGTTAGAATCCACCAAATGGTGGTATACCAGCTGTCTACTTCTTTAAATTGAAAGAAGGCAAAATCTTCCATTATTTAAGAAAATAAGAAAAGACCTTTGTGACTCAAATGTCTTACTAGAACTTTTCTATCTCAAACTGTGTCTGAGATAAATATAGTCATTTTCCCCATGTGGCTCTTTAGAAATTTAACACACTCTAGCTACCACATTTGGAAATTTACTCTAAACTTTAATGGTTATATATCTCTAATTGAAATTACCAGACCTGAGTTAGGAATCTAGATTTTCTCTTCTTCCCAGGACTGAAAGATTCAGCATCTTAGGAATTCACTAAAAGAAGCTGAAGCTTAACACTACTGGATTTGATTTTTTATTTTGTTTTAATCTCTATGAGGACTGGAAACCTCAAAAACTCAAATGCTAACTTCCTATTGTGGGCATATTTTTCTAATTAATTGTCAGAAGATAAGAACATGTTATGCTTAGTCCCAGCAGTGGTATGACTGAGGAGAACAGGAACATAAGATGCTTATCTTTGCTTGACAAGAATGAAGGAGAAATCCATTGCCTTTTAAAACACCTTAAAGCAACAGTATAAAATGCAGTTATATCTTCTTTAAAAATCACTAAAAATATGCAACTAGATTTTACCATATTCTTTCCCATTTAACCTGACAAAGTTTGGCAAACTGATATTCATAACCATTTATAAGAACTTGCTGTAATAATAATAAGATAATGACTAACTTACTATGCTCTCCCCCATGTCAGGTATTTATAGATATTCATTTGTTGACATTAAGGTAGTTTTTTCTTGGTTTGTTTGATTTGAATAGGGCCTCATTCTACCCAAGGCTGATCTGGAACTCCCTCTAAACCTAGACAGGACTTGAACTCCCAGAAGTTCTCCTAACTCAGCTTTTGCAGTGCTGGGATTATTAAATGCGTGCACCACTATGCACTGATTTTTAAAATATTCTTCTTTTATTTTTAATTTGAGAGAGACACAGAGAGAGAGAGAGAGAGAGAGAGAATGGGTGCACCATCGGCCTCTCAGCCTCTGTGAACGAACTTCAGACACATACATCCCCTTGTGTGCATGTGCGACATTGCAAGCTTGTGTCACTTTGTGTCTGGCCAAATGTGGGAGCTGGATATTCAAACGGGCATTCTTAGGCTTTGCAGGCAGGTGCCTTAACCACTAAGCAAACTTTCCAGCCCTAAAATATTCTTTATAGAGGTCAATATTGCATCTTTACACAATCTTTGATACAACTATTATCACCAGAGTCCTTTTGACAGGAAGAGACATTGATAATACTTGGCCAGAGTAGCATAGGAAAGGGGCCATGAGGCAAGGGTTCAGGATAAGCAACATGGCTTCTAGCCCTTACCTAGTGACAATGGGTGGCTGGTTAAGTGTAGTCACCAATTAAAGCTACTAGAAATTGCTAATTATGTTCCTCAGTATCCAATCTAACGAATTTATTTCATTTCCTTCTTTTAATTTCCTAACAATTGTGCGTCAATTGCTTTATAGAAGACAGAGCACTGACACCCTAATAAATGCACACCTATAAAACATCAGCCTGAGAACTATATGTGGGATCGGTCTCAGTTTATTAAGTTATTAACCTGTTAATTCTTTTAACATTAAAGGCTCTGACTCAATTCCTTAATGCTAATAAAAATCATTTAAAAATTAATTAATCTTTAAATTCCTTACAATTCCAAATTCTTACAATTCTGAAGTCTCCTGACATTCCTTCTATGCATCTCTTTAATAGTATTCAGAAAATAAAAAAAACAGAGTTTTTCAGAGTTTCCTTGGGTGAAAGGAGTATTTTCAAAGGCTAGGTAGGGAGTACAAACTCGTTACAAGGGGGGAAAAGTATCTGAGAGCCACCAAACATATTTTCATGGTTTCCCAGTATGGCAAACACTGCTTCAAAAATTCTTGGTCTTATACTTTTTCTTCCTTCTTTTCCCTTGGCACTGGCCTGTAACTCCCAATACCAGGATGCAGTTAACATCCACAATGAGCTGTTGATCAGAGAGACCTACAAGGTCTCCCATAAGAAGACAGATTTCTGTCAGAGCACTTGATTACCCACCAAAGGTTAATGGCAAGACCCTACTTCTGAAGACACCATATGTTGTTGATACAGAACATGGAGAGACCTGGCTGAAATCTGGAAGACTGTCAGACCCCAGACAGTTAGCTTGATAAGTGCCAGAAGGTGCTACATGAGCAACTGGGGGAAAATGACAACATCTTCCCAAGCAACCCGTGGTCTAAGCTACTCAACAGCAACCAACCTGACATGATGCTCACCTAAATGCAATAGTGGCACACAGCCATGACGGATAACCTACTGCTCTTGAATTGGCTAGCGGATCTGCTCAGTGGAAAGGAACCCATAGCTGGAACTGGGAAACAAGTCAGAATCATATTCAAAAAATGAGTTTTCTCTCCAATATCAAGCTCCCACCAATCGTGGGCTACAAGACAGCCTACACCTATTAAATCCCCTTAAACTAATAATGGTTACCCCATTTATCTGGTGCTGACTTCACTCTCCATTGGAGATTCTGCTTCTCTTTTTCAGATGGACGCAGAACCTGAGGAGAGAATTAGCCCATCGCATCCCACCAAGAACACAGCTGAAATCAAAGAGTAATAGGGGAAATGAACAAGAGTGCTGCTTTCTTAGTGCACCTGGTATTAGCACAAGGGTGAAGGAGATAGACACAAAGAACTCAACTCCTACCAAACCAGAGATCCAGAGACACAGAGGCTCCCTAGACCTTATCACTGAAATAGACGTAAAATGATCCCAACATGGCTCAGGGAAATTTGTGGAAGAAATTAGAGCCACAAGCGGGGACACTATGAACAGGGACATTGCCTCTTTCCCAAAACTGATTTATACACCCACTATGAACCCCATAATCCCCATGGGGATAACTGACATCCCCAATGAGGAGGGTCCCTTTGGGGAGGGGGGTAAGGGAAGAGGCCAAGGATGGTACCAACATGTGTGGTTTATACACTGAGTATGTACATAACTAATAAAGAAAAACTGCTATGGGCAATAAAATGGTTTTAAAGTCATTTCCTATAAACAAGTCATCACAGTTGTTTTCTTTACATTTTGGCGCATGTGTGTGTGTGTGTGTGTGTGTGTGTGTGCGCGCGCGCGCAGTGTTTGGTATTTGAGCACTTGCATGCCCAACTTCACCTGCAATTGGTGTGTTCACCTGTAGTAGCCAGGGAGGAATGTTGGGTGTCTTCTCCCTTCATTGCTCTTCCACGTTCCTACTTGAGCTAGAGTCTCTTACTTATCCCGGAGCCTGCTGGTTTTTTTTTTTTTTTCCATGAGCTCTGTGATTCTTTGGTCTCTGCTCCCCTGGAGACTTGGAGATGGGTGAACAATGTTTGTATGTTTGTGGCCACTCTCACCTGTTTATGTGGGACTTGGGGATTGAACTTGAATGGTCTTTCATGCCTCTTTAGGCTTTCATACTTGCACGTGAAGTGCTCTAAACCACTGAGCCATCTCTCTAACCCATGTTGTTGTTTCATAATCACCTGATGGTCTTCCTTGGTAACTAGCACATTAATAGATGTGAAGTGCAATGCCAAATGAAAGCAGGAGGATTTGACAATTTTGCAGATAAGAGATGATCACTGGAATCTGTTATTGAAAGGAGGTGAAAAAAATCCCAAGAACCAGGCTGGAGAGAAGGCTTAGTGGTTAAGGCGTTTGCCTGCAAAGCCAAATGGTCCCAGTTCAACTCTCCAGGCCCCACATAAGCCAGATGCACAAAGGAGTGCATGCATCTGGAGTTCGTTTGCAGTGGCTGGAAGCCATGACGCACCCATTCTTCCTCTCTGTCTTTCTCTCTGCATCTTTTTCTCTCTCAAATAAATAAATAAATTTAAAAAAATCCCAAGAACCTAAGTTTAGGCACAAATAATAGGAACCCAACTTATATAACTTGATAATCAACATGAAAACATGCCACATACAGGACAGAGCAAATCAGAGGCAGAAGTTCATTTAATGAGCAAAGAACCCAGTATTCATACACTGCCTCAATCAGCATACCACACAGCCTGTCAACAGGTTTTCAATCTGCCTGGTTAGTGATCAGGAGGTAACTGTATAATTCTAGTAAAACCCTGAAAAAAAATAAAAGAAAAGATGTGGCTCTAAAATGGACAATTTTTTTTTAAAAAAAGATGAATCTAAAAAAAATTACAACCAGTTTTCAAGGAATCTAATTATTCTAATTATTAGGGGAACTTAGAAAGTTATTTTTCTTCCTCACTTCTGAGAAATGGCTCACTTATTCTCTTAGGATCCAATGCCAGTGTCCTTCTCTGGGAAATTTTTCTTGGCTTTATGTCATTCTATCTGCATGATTCTCTGCAGGCCTGTCAAAGTGCATCTTTTAGAGCTACAAATTGCTTTGAACAGACCCTATAATGTCCCCACCACAGTCAGTGTCTCATGAGATTTTGTTAGGTGCCTACATGTCTGTTTATTCCTGTACAGATGTGAGAATTTGAAAGTAGGCACAGTACCTCTCAGAAACATTGCCTAGACCCTTCTGAATAAATGTATGAGAATAGGTGTGAGATAGAGGGTAGAAATAATCAGCCATAAATCACTGACTCTGATTCAAGATTGTTTTGCTGAGATTCCACTTTTTTTTTTTTTTTTTTTTTTTTTTGCTGCTTCTCCTAAGGAATTTTGTTAGCACATTTTATGTAAAAAGTCTACATTTTTGCCTTAAAGAATTAGGGTAAAATTTGAAATGCAGTACAGTATTTCTATTTACAGAAGACTTATACAAATAGAAGTCCTTTTAAACAAACTCCCATGAATAATATAATGCCATGATGTCCCTGGGATATCCTGTTTTCTCTTTCCAAACCTCATTTCTAGCTAAATCAAAGAGCCCAGAACTCTCAGAAAAGGGAGACTCACACGCTGATTTGAGGTGAGCCCTGCAGAGAGAAGTGTAGGAAGGTAACATGTCTGTTTAAGGAATCTAGATGTTCACACACGGAGCAAGTGAGGAAGACCAGGAGTCAGTCATAAAGGACAGAGTCAATTCAACTTTGTGCTCCCAGTCTATTCATATAATCTATTTTTATAAATGTTTTATTTGAGAGAGAGAGGAAGGGGCAGAAAGAGAGAGATGGAGAGAATGGACACGACAGGGCCTCCAGCCACTGCAAACAAACCCTAGACGCATGTGCCCCCCCTTGTGCATCTGGCTTATGTGGGTCCTGGGGAATCAAACTAGGGTTCTTCGGCAAGTGCCTTAACTGCTAAGCCATTTCCTCAGCCCTAATCTTATTTTTTTTTTTTCAATTCAAGATGACCTGCTGCTTCTATGACCACATAGACATTCTCTCATCTAAGACACTTACCAGACATGACCTTCCTACATTTTTTCATGCCAGTAGCAAGTGCCACAGATTGGGTGACTTAAAAAAGAGGTTCATTTTGTCTCATGATTCTGGAGGTCCAAAGTCAATGGGCTGCATCTGCTAATGACATTCTTGTTTGCAGCATATGGAGGAAGCCTAGGTCATCAAATGTCAGGAAGCAGGAATTGTGTAATTGTGTGTGTGTGCATGCATGTGTGCATATGTGCATGCGTGCATGCGTGCATGAGTGTGTGTGTGTTTCTATGTCTTCACGGTCTCTGTACCTCTAATAATATCTCTAAGATTCAATGCTGGGGGTGCAGCTGTAAAGACGGTATCTGTTGAAATTACTCCCTAAGTCTCTAGTACCTGTAAACCTGACAATCAGTTGTAGTTTCCATCCTGTTTTTCTTTCCTTTCCTTTCCTTTCCTTTCCTTTCCTTTCCTTTCCTTTCCTTTCCTTTCCTTTCCTTTCCTTTCCTTTCCTTTCCTTTCCTATTTTTCTTCCCCTCTCTACCACTCTTCCTTTCTCTTTCTCTTTTTTCTTTCTTTCTCTCTTTCTTTCTCCCTTTCTTTCCTTCCTTCCTTCCCCCCTCCCTCCCTCCCCCCCTCCCCCTCCCTCCCTCTTTCTTTCTTTCTTTCTTTCTTTCTTTCTTTCTTTCTTTCTTTCTTTCTTTCTTTCTTTCTTTCTTTTTTGACAGGGTCTTACTATGTAATCTAGACTGGTCTCAAACTCATAACCCTCCTACCTCCACCTACCAAGTTCTGGGATTATAGTTATGTGCTACTATGCCCTTCCTCAAATTCTTATTGTTTCTGCCTCACCCTCCCAAATATGGAAAATTTCCACCTTGTTAGTATTGCTGCATGGGGATTAAATTTCACTATAAGGGGGATGGAGAGATGGCTAAGTGGTTGAGGCCTGCAAAGTCTAGTAACCCAGGTTCTATTCCCAAGTAACCATATAAATCCAGGTGCACAAAGTGGCACATGTATCCAGAGTTCATTTGCAGTGGCTAGAGGCCCTCGCATGCCCATTGAATTTCTTCTCTCTCTCTCCTTGCGAATAAATAAATAGAAAATTCAGTATGACTTGGAAGGGAGAAAATATTATTATTATTATTTATTTTTTATTAACAACTTCTATAAGTAAAGACAACAAATCATATTTCCCTCCCCTCTCCCTGCCCCTTCAGAACTCCACTCTCCATCATATCCCCCCACCCCACCATTAGTCTCTCTTTTATTTTGATGCCATCATCTTTTTCTCTTATTAGGAGGGTCTTGTGAAGGTATTTCTAGGCACCGTGAGGTCATGGATATCGAGGCCAATTTCTTTCTGGACAGGTGCATTGTAAGGAGTCATATCTTTCCTTTGGCTCTTACATTCTTTTTTTTAAATTTATTTTTATTTATATTATTCTAATTTAAAATGCATAGTGGTGACTCCATTATCCTCCTCCCTGTCCTCCCTCTTCCACAGGGACCCTCATCAATGGGGAATGTGGGTCACGCATTGTGGGGGTAGTCAAGAGTTATGGGGGATAGGCCAAGTCTCTGTGCATAATGCCCCAACTTGTGGCTCTAACTTTCTTTCTGCCTCCTCTTCCACAAATTTCCCTGAGCCACATTGGGGTCATTTTAGCTCTACTTCAGTGATGAGGTTTTGGGAGCCTCTGTGTCTCTGGATATCTGGCTTAGTAGGAGTTAGATGTTCTCTGTGTTTGTCTCCCTCAGCCTTTTTCTGGTGTCGTGATCCCCAAGAACGCTGAAGGGAGAAACTAGTATTAAAGCACATTTACAATACCTATTTATAATCTCTCTCTCCTCCCTGCTACTCTCTCTCTCTCTCCCTCCCTCTCTCTCTCACACACACACGCCAACCAATTCAACTCTCCCTGGTTGTTACATAGATCGTGGATCCATCCCCATACTTCCACATTCAATACATCCAATATGATTCTTTAGAGTAAGACTTCATTGAATATAGTCACCACTGACTTCGTCTAAAGCCTAAACTTTACACGATGTTGGCACAGATTGACTCATGCATTCTAATTATGTTTATATTTATGTTTGCTTACTTGTTCTTTCCACCTCTGCTGTTAACAGCTTCAAGCCAAGGGCTTCACTTTCTATTCTTTTTCTTTTCCTGAAGAACAGAGCACACTTCTGCCCACCTAATAAATGTCCAGTCATAAGACTATGACTAATAAACAAATGACTAAACAGAAGTGAACAGATGTCAAGGCTTAAGGGTTTCACCACAAGTGCATCACGATGACACTGAGAGCAGCTTTTGCCTCTGCATGGCCACAGCCACCACTGTGTAGCTCTGAGGCTGGACCACATGCCACCATCTCCTGTTTACTGCTTCCACTGTGTTTACCCATTGTGAAGCTTTTCCCTATCCAATTATTTCCCCCAGATTTTAGTTCACATCAGTTCCAGAGAATCTGAATTCTACAATTACTTTTCCATATTGAGGAGCATTTCTATATTTTAAATCCCGGTTACAAGAATACCAATTCTGTATTTGGAACCACTGGCAAATTATACTCAGATATAAACTGCTATTCTGAGCCATAAATGAAAATACTTTGTTGGGTGCCTAAACTGAGAAGTAAAGAAAAGGGTACAGGGCCTGAAAGAAGTATTGTTTAATCATTTATAAACTGCTAAATATATATAGGAAGTGTTGGGACTAAAATTCCCACACTTCCGCCAGATAGAAAATTGGGAGGTGATAGCTCTCCTTTTAGCACTCTTTCAATGCAACCACAAGCTGTCATCTTGTGGTTTGTTCTCACTGCTATTTATGACCATCTGTGTAATCACTGGTCACATGGTAATGGCGACAGGTAACATAAAGGTTTGAAAAGTAGAATTCTGTGATCTCAAGATGCACCATGGACACATCATTAGGCTCCATGCTATATATAGGTTACTTGTTCTTATTCTAACCAGAATATTCAAAAGACTTGACATAATTTTATTAAATGGACAGTGATAAAAGCATCAATTTAAAAATCCATGAAAAAGTGTTTTTCAACTAAATCTCTGTTTTTTAGGTTGTGTGCCCTCTTTCCCAGCATTGCACAGTTATACAAAGAGAGCTCCAGTTAAATCCCTTTTCTTTGACCCGTGATCTATTTTAGTAGACATATGAATGGAAAAGAAGGTTAGAAATTGAAATCATGCTTCTTAAGATTTACATTTCAAGCTATATGGTATAATGGTGTTTTTAAAAAAGGTCACATGGTTTCTGGTTTCAAAGATGTCTTATTGTCATGTAAAAAGTTAAGGAAAATGAAAAAAATCCATTGAAAATTAAATCACAAACTTACTAAATAGCTTAAATGTAACCTAGTATTATGCCTTTTAGAATTTATAGTATACAGTGATTATGGAAATGATGGTAAAAGACCTGGTCCACTTTAACGGAAAGGAAAGAAGAAAAAGAAAGAAAGAAAGAAAGAAAGAAAGAAAGAAAGAAAGAAAGAAAGAAAGAAGGGAGGGAGGGAGGGAGGGAGGGAGGGAGGGAGGGAGGGAGGGAGGGAGGGAGGGAGGGAGGGGAAGGAAGGAAGGAAAAGGGAAGGGAAGGGAAGGGAAGGGAAGGGATG
The DNA here is from genome assembly GCA_036365145.1 of Orientallactaga sibirica. Taxonomy (NCBI): domain Eukaryota; kingdom Metazoa; phylum Chordata; class Mammalia; order Rodentia; family Dipodidae; genus Orientallactaga; species Orientallactaga sibirica. The sequence continues at coordinate 22,493,207 of JAEOAD010000006.1, forward strand.
GAAGGGAAGGAAGGGAGGAAGGGGGAAGGAAGGAAGGAAGGAAGGAAGGAAGGAAAGAGAAAGAAATAAAGGAAAGAAGGAAGGAAGAAAGAGGATAGGAAGGGAGGAGAAAAGAAGGAAAGGGAGGGAATGAGAGCGAAGAGAAAAAGAAAAACTTAAGAAAATGCCATTAGGCCAGGCATGGCAGTACATGCCTTTAATCCCAGCACTTGGAAGGCAGATGTAGGAAGATCACTGTGAATTCAAGGCCATCCTGAGATTATAAAGTGAATTCTAGGTCAGTCAGCCTGGACTAGAGTGAGACCCTACCTCGAAAAACAAAACCACAAAACAAAAAAAGCCATGCCAATTATAGATACTGACATAAGATCATCTTCTGTTGTGTTTGCTACACTGGTTTTAGACATCTATTATGTTAGTACTAACAATGTAATTGTGTATATAAAAATGCAAAAGTCAAAAGTATGCTCTACTGAAAATCTAGACTGCCCCTCCTCTAGCAGCTATTACCTGCCATTAGCTACTCTGGGAGAAGTGGGGTTTTATGAAACTTTCCGTCATCCATGATGAAATACTGGGTCAAAAAAAAAAAGCATGAAAATAGGATGAGAATTAATTAATTACAGAAAAAGCATTTTATTAGAAAGAGGGTAGATAAGAAAGGGTGCTTTGATCATATCAAAACACATTATAAGACAAAAATTAAGAATACTCTAGGGAAAGTGTGGGCAAAGCCTCTATAGTAATTAACAGATGGAAAACTCTATATTAAGTAAGATAATTTTAATAAGGGTTAACCTTATCAACAGTTACAAAGACCAACACCAATACACTTCAGGAAGCTTCTAGAAAAGGCCAATTAGGGACCATTATATTCTATTGAATCAAAATCTACTTTTTTTTAAAAAAAGTTTTATTTATTTATTTGAGAGAGAGAGAGAGAGAATGAGAGAGAGCAAGAACGGGCACTCCAGGGCCTCTAGCCACTGCAAACGAACTCCATATGCATGCGCCACCTTGTGCATCTGGCTTATGTGGGTCCTGGGGAATCAAACCTGTATCCTTTGGCTTTGCAGGCAAGTGCCTTAACCACTAAGCAATCCTTCCAGCCCCCTTTATATTTTTTTAAAAATCTACTTATTAACAATAGCCCGAATGGATATATTACATTATAGATTGAAAAACACTGGCTGATAGTATCTTGACATTCTAAAACACACATTGTTAGGACATGTCAGGACCTAAATACACTTTCAACTTTGATTGATTTCCTGGGGGGTCCTTAGGAATTTCTCAGTTTGGCCCTCAAGTTTTCTCTCAGCTCTAAATCACATCATCTATATCATTCTCTCTGTGAAGCTTGTTCTTTAAAAGGTACCAGTGCCCTCCCTACCTTCTCCTTCTTCCCCCATGTCTTTCTCATGTGACAATGTTAATCTGTATAGCTGTTTGCTTTGCTAAAAGCAAGAATAGCTATAACAGGGTCACTGACAATAGCTACATTTGCTGAGTTAATCCCCTAATTCCAGAATAAATGCATGCTAGGAACCAGAGTGCTGGGTCTCTAGGACAGACATTTGGTACCTCTCCATCACCTTCATCTCACCACCTCAGATTTTACTGTTTCCTTGCATAAAAAATATCTGAAACTGAACATTACAACTACAGAGGGAAGTCTGGTGAGATGGTTTCGTGGTTAAAGGTGTTTTCATGCAAAGCCTGTTGGCCTGGGTTCAGTTCCACAGTACCGACATAAAGCCAGATTCACAAAGTGGTGCATGCATCTGGAGTGTGTTTACAGTGGCAAGAAGATCAGGCGCATCCATTCATTCTCTCTCTCTTAAATAAATAAATGAATAAATAAATATGTTTTAAAACCAACCAAACAAAAACTGCACAAGATGCTATACATCCACTTCATAAAAATTACAGAACTGTTTTTGTGGCATTCTTTTATTTGGTTGAAATATTGCCTACATTTGGCTAAACACTCAAGCATTTTCCTAAGAATCTTGTATGAAAATTGCATAAGCAGACATTGAATCAAGCCACACTCTAGGCAGAAATACGGCAAACCCCATCTGTTCATCAACTTTTTAAAGAGGATGCTTGGAAATTTCAATAAAACCCTTTATCTCAGGTGTTAGAAGAGGGAAGCCTGACCCCTCACTGGCCAGCTGCTTCAGCACCACAGTGACACACTGCTGGTCATGCATAAGCCAGTCTGCAGTGAGCTTTGTGGAACCTAACAGTTGGATGGGCATACAGAGGGCACAGGATACACAGATGTTTGTGAAATCTGCATCTTGCATAGAATCTTCTTCCAGCACCCAAATGACTCCAAGAATGCATATATTTAGTAAAAGGAAGATGAGTTATGAGTACTTCTAAGCACTGTTAATCACTAACATATTTATAGAAACATCCTATTTTAACATAAGCAAATTCAATTAAAATAACTAAAAGTTATTCATGTTTGCGATTGTCTTTTTAGGAAGGGATTTGGCACAAAGGTGTGTAGACTCATCACCAATGTGTAATGTAGGATTTGAGAAAGGAAACGTTTCCTTTTCCAACATGTTTGAAATGGTATGCGTTGACACAAGCCTGTCAAACGTTACTCAGTTTATAAATGCTCAAATAACATGTGAAATTCCAATTCTAAATTTATATTTTGAAATTTCTAGGTATATACAGATGTTAAAATAAAATTTCTGAGCTGGAGAGATGGCTTAGTGGTTAAGGCACTTGCCAAGGATCCAGGTTTGATTCCCCAGTACCCACATAAACCAGATGCACAAGGTGGCACATGTGTCTGGAGTTCATTTGCCATGGCTAGAGGCCCTGGCATGTGCACTCTCCCTCCCTCCCTCCCAATCTCTCTCTCTCTCTCTCTCCCCCTCATTGTCTGTCTCTTTCCTAAATAAATAAACATGTAAGAGAAATAGTTGCATAGTTGGGTTACAGAAACAAAATAATCATATAAACTTCTCTAGCCAATAAAAATATACACAACATTGATTTCCTGCTGCATGGTCTTCTGGGAACATCACATTTGTAATAGAATGACTGCAAGATTAAGATTTGACCTGACTGCATGCTTCTTTTCACAAAATTGATGCTACAAGATCATATGACCAAATTATTGCTGATTTCCTGGCAAAATCAAATAATAATTGCATGTAACATAACCTGTCAGAATCCAGAATCCAAATAAGCCAAATGATTGTAATACATGAACATATTCATTTATTCATCAATTTTAAAGTCAAAATTGCAGACTAGGTGAGATTGATAGTCTCCTCTTATTTTTATATATTCCAAATGTTCTTAATATGAACAAATTTTCATTCAGTTAAAAAAAAAGTTGCCCCATGTGGTCACGCACACCTTTAATCTCAGCACTTGTGAGGCAGAGGTGTGAGGATCGTCATGAGTCTTTGGCCACCCTGGACTACATAGTGAATTCCAGGTCAGCTTGGCCTAGAGTGAGACCCTACCTCGAAAGAAAAAAAAACACAGAAAAAAGAGAAAAGAGAATTAAGAAATAGTAAAGGACTCAAAGGACTCCCAGGGGCCATGCATGTGACAGAGCAAGGAAATACCAAAGGCCAAGACAGGGAACTTCAGACACCAAGAGAAAAAAGTAGCCAAGAGAGTCATTCCAAATGTGGTAGACCCGGAGTAGAGGAAAATCATATCACAAAGTGAAAAGGGCATCTAGGAAAATAATACACGTGAGGAATGAACAGAAAAGTTCCCAGACATGTAAAAAAAGAGTCCTCTCCCCTCCAACCACCAGGCTGCGAGAGGGGAGAGACACTTACACAATCGTATTCAGATGAAAGAACCACAGATCAGTCAGGTCGCCAAAATGGAAGAGGGACAGTGCGCTGGGACAAGACCTTTATAGTTAATTAGTATGGCCTTTTTTTTTTTTTTTTCAGACTCAAGTATGTATATAATTCTAGATAATACAAAGCATTTACAATATTAATTACCTGATTTTAGTGCTTAATAAACTCATTAGTGAGTATTTTGCCTGAAGCAAACAACAATACCCTAAGGTTTCACATATTAGTATAATTGTTTTTCTTCTATGCCACAGCAAATAAGTACTGAAATACACATATAATAGAAAAAGTGAAAAGATAGATCACCTACTTTCCTAGCAAGCCTTTCAACTTTTATATTAACATTCAAACACAATGATTTGAGAACAACAGTAAAGATAAAACGTAAGTTGGAGCATGATAAACGGTACTAAATCCTGCTGGGAAACCTGCCAAGGCACTCCTGCAGTTTATTCTGTCTCCTTCCACTTCTACTTAGAAACAACTGAAATGCTTTGCTGCGGACAGCTGTAAATTTGTTACAGCAACTTTTCAAGTAAGCTATAATATTCTGCAAATATCTTTGAAAACCATTGTAGCTTGTAAGTTAAAATGTTACACACACACTAATATCATTTTATCAGTGCTGACAGTTCCCTCTACTTCTGTTACTAGCTGGGTTGGGTTTTGTGACAGAGTTCCTAGTTGTCAAAAAGGGCAGTTCAGTTTTCCTGGGCACAGGATTCCTCGCAATGAGCTCCCATTCCTATCTTATGTTTGTATGATCACGTGGCTACTTTTGGGTCAATGGGATACATGCTGCTGTACTATGCATAGCTTCAGGAGTGACTCTTCAGTATGCAAGAGACTCCTACACTCCCTCCTCCCTCCATTCTGATGCCCTGATGGGCCACCACTACATATCAACAGCCACACCTAACCAGGAGAGAGCTTGAAAATGAAAGCAACTCATAGAGGAGAGCTTGCAAGAAGCCTTCCAGTGTGATGAGGTCTTGTAACCTTCCTGGATTGATTCACATATCTTTGTAGAGTTGGAGGAAAGAAAACCTTGCTCTGGTTAGTTGTGGTTGATATTATTTATTGAGGTACAAAGCAACTAGGGCTAAAGTTTAGCATTCATAGTGCTACATGCAATTCAGATCATCTACTTGCCTAGATTAGGACTTTAGGGAAGGGACTATGTCATATTTATCTTTGTGTCCCCTAGGTATTTGGGAAGTCATATTGATTGGATAAATATTTGATAAGAACCAATGTGTACCCAACTGGATGTGTTACTGCAAAGTATTTATCCTGTGTGTGTGGTGTGTATGTGTGTACATATGCATATTCACATGTGTGCAGTCCCGGTGTTTATGCAGATGCATGTGCACATGTGTGCACATGCATATAGAGGCCAGAGACAGGCAACTGTCAGGTGTCTGTCTCAGTTATTCTTGATGTTTACTTTTGGAGATAGGATCTCTTTCTAAACCTAGAACATACCTGTTTGATTAGATTAACTAGCCAGTGAGTGCCCAGCATTCCCCGGCTCTGTATCCTCGGTGCTGACATTAAAGGGAGGCACCAAATGCCCAGCACTTTTATCTGGTTACTGGGAATTTGCCTTGGGTCTCATGCTTGCCTATCAAGCATTTTACTTTCTGAGCCATCTTCCCACCAGCCCTCACTGCCAGATTTATGCATAGAAATCTATAAGCTTCAATACCCAGTCCTTACAATATTCTGAAAGTTTCTAGGATATTTGTATGGAACAATAATTTCCTCTTTATGAGAGAGAGAGAGAGAGAGAGAGAGAGAAGAGAAAGATAATTTTGCACTAGGGCCTCTATCCATTGCAATCGAACTCCAGACTTGTATGTCTGGCTTACATGGGTTCTGGGGAGTCAAAAATGGTCCTTGGGCTTCACAGGCAAGCACCTTAACTGCTCAGCTATCTCTCCAGGCTTTTTAATTTCTTTTACTTATGAACAATTTCTTTAAATGTACACATTTGAGTGTTTTGATTTTTAAATTTAATATTAATTTTTGAAAACTATTTTCTTATAAAAATCCTTCTTAAGTAAAGAACTAGTGATTAACTGAAACATGAGTCCACTCCTTTCAGTTTAATAAGTGGCAAGATCATTAACCTTTCTATACCTTCATATGTGTTTGTACAAGTATAGTTAAACTAGGGTTTGGATCATCTATCACACTCATTGCAACTTTAAATAGAAAATAGACACAGAATAAATTTTGTATGAAAAGAGAAAAAACTCTTCATGACTTAGCAAAGTAGAGATTCAGCAGCAGTTCACAGGGTTTTTTTTTAGAATAGCTTTTTATTTTTAATTTTAATTTTTTTGTTTATTTTTATTTATTTGAGAGCGACAGACAGAGAAAGAAAGAGGCAGACAGAGAGAGAGAAAGAGAGAGAGAGAGAAACAGAATGGGTGCACCAGGGCCTCCAGCCTCTGCAAACAAACTCCGGATGCATGTGCCACCTTGTGCATCTGGCTTTTGTGGGTACTGGGGAATTGAGCCTCGAACCAGGGTCCTTAGGCTTCACAGGCAAGTGCTTAACCTCTAAGCCATCTCTCCACCCCCTCTCACAGGTTTAACTGCTAGAAAAGAATGTAGCCAAATGAAGCTATTTTGGGAATGCTGTTGTTATTGCTGTTGCTGCTAATAATAATAAATGTAATATATATTTTATGCCAAAACATTCATTCTAGAAGCTTCACATAAGTCTCTCTCTTTTAATTTTGACCACAGCCCTGTGGCATGTGCACTGTCATACAGAGGAACAGATAATGGTATCATCATTTCTTAGATGAAGATGTGGGGACAAGGAGAAGGCCAGTAACGTTCCTAACTTGACGTACTTCATAAATGGAAGAGCTGGGATTAAAACTGATAGGATCATAGAAGCCCAGAGCCACCACCACTAGCATTATTTTGTTGCTTGTCCATGGCAAGTGAATAGAAAAGTGTAAACAAGAGCCTCATCTTGAACACTCAGAAATCTATAACTGCTGTGTGGGGACCTTCTCCTTCTGCAGGCTGCTTCCAGCCAATCCCTGAGCAGCACAAGGAAGCCAGAGCTGATAATATGTTTTTGGAGAAAGGGACATTATGTAATCTCACCTCTGATATTGGATTAATAGCTCTCCAATCACCTAGACTGGACAGGCATCTAAGGCATTTCTATCCACCCTCCCCTCTTTCTCTGGAGCCTGACATATAGGTAAAGCACATCCCAGCCATTTATGACACCTTCGGTGGGTTCTCTCACACAGAGCATTAACCCTAATAAAATCCTTTCATCTCATTTTCCTATCTGCTTCTGAAGAACTGGACTGACCCAGTTCAGAGGAGTCAGTTCTCCAGGGAGTCCCTGTGGTGAGGGATCAGACAAAATTCCTTGGGGAGAAAGGAGAGCACTTCTGTCACTCCCAGGTCTCCTGAGGGGAGGAGGACGAGGGTAAAAAGCTAGGACTTTTCTTCATTGTGCTTAGCAGAAATTTGTGGCTGAGTCATCACTTCTATTGCACAAAGGATCAAGACTTTCCAGGGGACTAAAACTTTTTGAAACCTCACTGAGCAGTGTCTGTAGCTACTACAGTGAAAGCCAGTTAAAACCCATGCCAGCAAGGACTTGGTAACAAGAAAATAGAGCCCAAGGTTTGGGGAAACAAGGATCCAGGGAAGACTGTAGGATGGTGGAGGGGAGAGGCGTATTTCCATCTACGTGTCTACTTCCTTTATCACTAGATTGATTATCACAAGGCATTTGAAATGAGTGATCTCATTGTATTGCATGGTTTGCTCTCATTCACAAAGAATACCTCATGTCTTTAATATTTTTATATTTAATCTTCAGCTAAGCCCAGTGAATGCATACTAGTGTGTTGTTTGTGTTGTGTGTGTGCATGTGTGTGTTCAATGATGAGATGTTAACCAAGCTTGCCTGAGACTCTCATTCCGAAGGAAGGAAGGAAGGAAGGAAGGAAGGAAGGAAGGAAGGAAGGAAGGAAGGAAGGAAGGAAGGAAGGATAAATTGAGTCAGAATCCCTACAGACCATCTGTGATGGTTAAGTTTGTGTCAACTTGACTTGTTTAGGAATCCACAAACATTCCTCATAAGTATGTCTCTGAGGCTGTCTCTAGGAAGGATTAACAAAAGGAAGAATCCTTCCCCCAGGGGATAAGCCCTTCCCCCAGAGTGGGTGGCCCAGAGTGGGCGGCCCCTCTTGGAGGAGGGGGCTGGTTGATAAAAAGGAGCTCTGGGAAGAAAGGCTCTCTCTCTCCCACCTGGCTGCCGGTGCTGCTCGCTCCTTGCCACTGGGTACTAGCTGCTTGGTGTTTTCTGCTTGGTACCTGCTGCTTGGTGTTGCTGCTCTCCAGTGTGGACTGAAGACCAGGGTGGACTGAAGAGCAGCGTCTCTCCAGGAAGCCTCCAGGCCTTAAGTGGCGGATTGGGACTGCTGAGGCCTCCAACCTCGTGCACTGAGCAACTACCCGGTTTCTTGACTCTCGGACCTGCAACCTGCTATTGCTGGACTGTATAAGCTAATCCAATAAATCCCCTTTTAATACGATTCATTCTGTCCATTCTGTTCCTCTAGAGAACCCTGACTAATACACCATCTCTCTCCCATTCTTTTTTGAGGATAAGCCATATTCTTTGAAGTACCAAAACCTTCTTCATTAAATAGCACACTTGCTTACTGCCATATCTTATTGTTCCTTAGGTATTCAACAACATAGTCAGAAATAGGTTTTCCAGTATAAAATTAATATAACCAGAGCCATAAAGCATGTGCCTCTTACAACAGAACTCCATGGTGTGCCCTCACAGGGTGAGATTCACGCTATCCCTCTTAGGCTGTTTCTTATCTCTTGGCCATGTCATCCAAAGGGCTAATGTCTGTGATCATTAGTTAAATTGCAGTATACCCTTATCATCTACTTAAAGTAATGTGTAGCAGAATTTTCTGAAGTGGAGCTCATAGCTCATAGAGATTGTACAATCTTCATTCTTGAGGAGACAGTCTGCCCATCCAGTGAGGTCTGCACTGCCAGATCCAATGACCAATTTTCAACCCCAGTCCACTCATTTTCTTCATTGACATCAATTTCACTTGGATCAGGTTATCACCCTCTCTGTATTTTCTGTTACCAACTCAGGTCTTCCATGGAGAAATGCCCACAGCTCATACAAGGGATCATAGCTTTTCTTCTTTTGACCTTGCAGTGCCTAGCAATATCTTTGCAAGACCCTCATAATAGGAGAAAAAGATGATGACATCAAATTAAAAGAGAGACTAATGGAGAGAGGGAGGGTGTAGCAGACAGCTTCAGGTTCGCTGAGATGAACTTCCAGACCAGGCATAGTTATGGAGGAAGGGATATTATTTAGAAATGTAACTTTCTTACTCTTTCTACCCTGCACAGCAGCATTTCATGCTCTTTTTCTCATTAATTTTCCTCTGTAAGCCTTTTTTCAAAATATTTTATTATTTATTTGAGAGAGAGAGATACAGAAATAGGCAGGTAGAGAGAGAGCGAATGGGCGTGCCAGGGCCTTCAGCCACTGCAAACCAACTCCAGATGCATGCACCCCCTTGTGCATCTGGCTTACGTGGATCCTGGAGAATTAAGCCTCGAACTAGGGTCCTTAGGCTTCACAGGCAAGCGTTTAACCGCTAAACCATCTCTCCAGTCCCCCCCCTTTTTTTTGGAAATTAAACACTATATTGTACCATGAGTCCCTCTCAGAATATAACCAAAGAGCAGATGGCGTTCTTTCTTACAAACAGTAAGGTGTCTTTTTTTCTTTTTCTTTTCTTTGTGTGTGTGAATAGTGTGTGTGGTGTGATGTTTGTTGGGTTAGCATGTGTGTGCAGGTGCACATGGGGGAGTGGGTGACAGAGAAGAGCATTAGGTGTCTTCTTTCACTCATCCACGTATTTCCTCGAAATGGAGTCTCTTCCTCAATTCAGAGCTGCTGTTTTAGCTCTGGGAGCCCAGGTAATTCTTCAGTCTCTGACCGCTATCTCCTATAGGAGTTAAAGACACGCAGGGCCACACCACGCTTCTCACGTTCTGGACAGTCAAACAGGCCCTCTCAGGTTCTCCTGCCTGTGTGAGAAAATTGTAACCCATTGAACCATCTCCCAGCCCTTAATTTTTCTTTTTCTTTTTATTTCTTCCTTTTTTTTTTTAGGCAAGCCCTACAGACCAGCCTTTTTTTAATGAGTGAGAGGGGGGAAGGGAGAGGAGGAGGAGAGAGACACACAGAGAGAACTGGCATGCCAGGCCTTCCAGCTACTACAATTGAACTCCAGACATGTGCACCACCTTGTGCACATGGGCAACATTGCATATTTATCTGAAACAGAGATGCTCACAAAACCTGGAGCTCCTCATGTTTTTTTCCCTCCTTTGGTATAGACTGGCTGATGAAGAAGCCCAAGCAATTCTATCTCCTTCCACTGTCGTGACAGAGTTACAAAAACGCATGTCCATGTCCATGTCCAGCATGTCTCTGTAAAATGCTTATGGATGATTATCTTTTCAAATGCAGTTAAAATAAAAGCAGAGAGAAAAAAGCACCTGGAGAATGTGACAGTAAAACTATGACAACCCCCCCCCATAAAATTAATGGGTATACTGGCTAAACTTGTCAAAATCCATTTTTATAGCAGCTATTAAAGCAAGAGATTATATATTAATAAAATATGTTTATGTAATTTTAATCTGTCCTATTACTATTGTTTGATGTCCAGCACTAAATTATCTATAAAAACCAGTAGCCTAGGATCTCAATGTTAGAAAAACTCAAAAAAAAAGATAAAATAAACTAAAAGTAAGCCAAATTTTGGAAACAATACAACCTAAAATCCTTGAAAGGGTCACCAAACAATATTATCCTAACACACAAAATAAACAAAGACATCATCATATACATATATATTTTTTCATATATTTAAAACTCACCCTCTTTAAGAGTGTATAGTAATAGAATTCTGTGATTATCATTGCAAAGTAATGACAGACTCCTTTCATTACATGAGACAGATCCTCTGATGTCAGATTACTGTGAGAATTAATATATGAACTGTTTTTTTTTGCAATCCAGCTCATATGCCACATGTTATAGCCACATGAATTGTCTAAGGTTAAATATTCCATTTACTTCATCTTATGTTCTGAATCTTCATGGAACTGAACTTTCTTAAATGTCCCACTTATTGTGTTCCTAATTATGTGTGCATCTGCATATCCATACATGTGTAAGTATGTACATGTGGAGGCCAGAGGATAGCCATTGGCATTGTTCCTAGTGTGCAATCTAACATTTTCTCTTATGTCTCTGCATGTGTGTGTCTGTACATGATAGGACCTCTTGCTGCTGCAAGTGATCACCATACACTTGGACCACTTATTGCTTCCAGGTTATGTGGGATTCTTCGGAATTGAATCTGGGCTGGCAGGCTTAGTAGGAAAGAACCTTCAACTGATGAGCCATTTGCCCAGTTTCCATCCCCCTTTTTTTCTGAGACAAGGTCTCCACTGTCTTGGAGCTTACAAAGTATGCTAGACAGCTGGCCAATGAACCTTAGGAATTCTCCTGTCTCTCCCTCCCCAGCGCTGGAATTCCAAGCGTATTCCGCCATGATCAGCTTTTTTCTGTGGGTTGTGGGGATTAATCTCAGGTCCTCACTCTTGCAAAGAAAACACTTTACTGACTGAAGTACATGCCAAGCCCTCTTAATGACTTTGATCTCTAAGTAATCTACATGTTCCATGTCACAAGATGCAAATCTATTTATTTACCCACAATATCTCTAGTAGTAAGCTCAGAGGGCATTCAATATGGGATTTTTAGGTGAATAAAAATTAAGTAAATGTCCCAAAGAGCCATTTTCTTAAAAATAGTTTTATTTATTTACAAGAAGAGAGAGAGAGAAAAGAGCCAGAGAGAATGGGTGCAGTGGAGCCTCCAGTTGCTGTAAATGAACTCCAGGCACATGTGACCCTTTTTGCAGCTGGCTTTATGTAGGTACTGGGGAATCAAACCTAGGGAAATTGATTCTGCAGGAAAGATCCTTAATCATTGAACAATCTCTCTAGACACCTTCCAAGAATATTCTTTTCATAAACCATAATAGGCAGTGAGTTTCAAAGTTTCTTGTAACCATGGCCAGTAATACAATATTACCTGGTGTCTTTTCTGCACCCAACAATAGCTCTAACCTATTTATATGCATGGCTAAAGAAAAGCAATTAAAATATTTTCAAATGGCAAATGTTTTTTCTTTTATTATTTTTAATGCTAGAAGAAATAAGCTGTGCTCCAAAAAGTGATTACTCAGCAAAAACTTACTGATCAGCACTCTATTAGTCCCTAAGGAGTAAAGAAAAGAAAAATAATCGACTTCTCAGATTATTTAAAATCTAATTGAGGAAAGAATGTGACAGTTGTGGGTAGTTAATTAAAAGTACTATTCTATATATAGTAGGTGCATATATCTAATTAACATTTGAAAACTTTGCTGGAGACCTACATTGGGATATTGTTCAGTAGTAGTAATAATTTAGATAGAGACCGAGTGAGAAAGAGACACACACAGATGGATATGCATACACTGACACACTTATAGTCACAAACAAATCTGCATATATGATAATTTCTATAAGGTAAATATTTGGAGACAGTGTAAGTACAGAGGAGTGTTAAAGAAGATAGCTTTTGCTAGTCATTCATCCATTCGTTCATTTATCCACCCACTCAGCTTAGCAATGGGTTGTTATGTGAAGTGCCATGGAAAATAATACAGCTATGACCACTGCCTAGGGAAGTCTCAATCTGGTACCATAGAATATAGGGGAGAAAATCTGTTCAAGAAGGAGATTAGCTGACAGTGTCAGGTGTTGCAGACACACTAAGAGTGAAGGGAAGCAAAGAGCCTTAAGACTGACCAGGCAGAGGTCACATGAAAGAATGAAGGAGATCATTCCTTCACACCCAGCCCTCTACACCCTTTCCTCCATAACTCACTCTGCGTGACTTTCAGCCTTCCCTCAACTCAAAGCCCTGCTTCAATCACTGAGTGGTGACTAGCATAAACTGTCTACCCTGTAAGCCCACTGCTATGGAGAAAGATAAAAGCAGATGTTTCATTAGTGGCCAGAAAGAATACTTGTAGACCTACTGGTGCTGGACAGAGAGGCAGAAGTGTGGAGACCAGCTGCTTCTGGTCGGCTCTGCTCACAGACAATGACTTCACTATGTCTTTATTTCCCTGCAGCATTTCTTATGTGGAGTTAACCACACAAGATGAAACGGCAAACAGAGCTCCAGGTGAGTTCTATTTATTCCTGTACTCTTGACTTTTGCCTTTATCTGCCAAGCACTCATACACTACCCCAATCCCATTTTAGTTATTTTCTGCCTGATTCTGAGCTGGGTTACCTGTTCACCCAGCCCTATGGGTTCCACAGAAGTTGCTAATGATCTGGTTCTGAACACACAGGCTTTTTCTGTCTATTCGGCGGAATGTGACACTGTCAGTGGCACCTCCTCATGTAGCTACGCACGCTTCCCTGCCTGGGAGGATGTGCACTGGATAGCTACTGTGCACTCTGCCCCATGCCTCCTTGGTCTTTTGTTCTCACCAGTCCTGCTGAGGTATTTTTAAACATTTTATCTTTAGGAAGCTATTTTCAACCTCCCCCTACCCCTTTCCAGACTCGAGTTTTTTTTCCCCCCTAGTCTTACAATTAATGGTGCCTGGGGTGCTGTGTGATACTTCATATTCCATATACTTGAAAACTTTTTTTTTTTTTAACAAATGAAGTAATTTGCCCTGTAGATCCCTTGGTGACTGCCACTTTCAATACACAGTTCATGCAACTTTTTTAAAAAAACAATTTTACTTTTTAAATTTTTTTTTTTTGAGGCAAGCCCAAAAGACTGGCCTTTTAAAAAAATCAGATAGTGAACAAGAGTGGGAGAAAGAGAAAACTGGCACACCAGGGCCTCCAACCACTGTAATGGAACTCCAAATGTGATACCTTGTGAGTGTGTGAGACCTTGGGCATGTGTCACCTTGTGCTTCTCACTTACTTGGGACCTGGGAAGTCAAACATGGGTCCTTAGGCTTTGCAGACAAGCAGCTTAACTGCTAAGCCATCTCTACAGCCCTTTTGCAATGTTTTTAAATGTCCTGACACTTCACATTTCTTGCAATTCTTTATTGTGCACTTGCGTGTGTGTGTGTGTGTGTGTGCATGTATGTGTATTCTTCTGGGGGGTATGCAGATGTGTGTGCATGGAAAACAGTGTACAACCCTGGGCGTTGTTCTTCAGGAATGACTGACACTTTCTTTTGAGACAGGGACTCTTACTGGCCTGAAGCTTGCAAATTAGGCTAAACTAGCTGGGGGCCAGGTATCTGAGCTCCAGGAATATGCCCGTCTTTGCCTCGTCAAAGCTGGGATAAAAACCCAAGCCGCAATATCAGAGATTATTTTTTATGTGGATACTGGGGATTTTTATCTCAGGTTGAGCACCTTGATGATTGAGCTATCTCTATAGTCCCATTTTCTGGCATTTTCCCCCTTTGGTTCTTAAACTCTCATGTGCCATATTTTCTACCATTGACAGCAGAGGAAAGATAGCCAGATAGACTTCTGAAGGACATCATCTTACTGGAGCAGTTTCCATCATATGGTTATGCAAACCACACAATGAGCATTTTGATTGCTTTTGAAGACTTCCACACAGCAACCTAATCATCTCTTCACTGATTAATTTATTTTGTGGAACTGACTATACCACATTTTGGGCAGAGTAAAATCTATCCTTCTTCTATCTAGAACTCAAGAGGGGTGTTCCTGGTCACTGACCATCATGAAAACACCAAGAATACAAATTCATTATCATTTATGACAGTTAAAAAAAAAAAAAAAAAAAAAAAAAAAAACAGTGGCTGAGGAGATAGCTTAGTTGAGAATGTGCTTGCCTCCCAAACATGAGGCTTTGAGTTCAATCCCCAGTAGCCGGGTATGGTGATATGCACCTGCAATCCCTTGCTGGTGGCACAGAGACAGGTGGATCCTGGAACTTACTGGCTAGCCAATCTAACCTAATTTATGAGCTCTAAGCCAATGGGAGACCATGTCCTAAAAAGAGCTGTATGGTGTACCTGAGGACAACACTCAAGGACAACTTCTGTCCTCCAAAGGTACACAAACACATGCATATGTTACTATATACACTTGTATGCCCACACACTTACATACATGCATATGCAAAACTGCAAAATAACACAGAAAATAAAAATTATGTATGAAAAAAATTTTAAGAACTCCCAATTCTAACAGAGATCTAGAAGCAAAGGCTAGTTCCAAAAGATGGAAATTTGCCACTTAAGATATGTCGATCCACCACAAACCAGTAAGATTGGTGAGCTAAAAGAAAAATTAGATGATCCTTCCCACTTGAAGTGTTTTAGTAGCTATCAACATTTTTCTATTATTAACTATGAGAGGTTTATATACATTAAATATGGTTAAAGGAAGACAGATTTTTAAAAATTCTTCAAAGAATTATACTTCCTCTTTTAAAAAATGCTAGAACTGATCATTTCTGGCCATCACAATGTTGATGCACCATCAAAACCATCAGATGGGTGAGGACCCTTGCCAATTTATTATACAGAATTCTGAAAGGGAAGCCTAACAACATTAGCACTATTTTCATATACTTACAGAGCAAAAATTAATCATATCTTTTACACAGGAGTCTGAAATTCTGTCTATCTATTTGTCAATCTCAACAACCAGTAGGTAGGGCCATGTATATTGGTGATGTATCATGAGGGGAAAAAAGCTCATAATCACCATCTTTTTTTGTTTATTTTATTATTTATTTATTATCTGAGAGTGGTAGACAAAGAGAGAAAGAGGGAGAGAGAGAGAAAGACTGAGAGAGAGAATGTGTGCATCAGGGCCTTCAGCCACTGCAAACAAACTCCAGATGCATGTGCCACCTTGTGCATTTGGCTTACATGGGTACTGGGGAATTGAGCCTTGAACCGGGGTCCTTAGGCTTCCCAGGCAAGCACTTAACCACTAAGCCATCTCTCCAGCCCATAATCACCATCTTTATCATGTTACCACATGTTCTGAGAAGAGTCTTTCCACGTGCATTTCAATAAAGCAATTAAATTTAAAAATCTGAAAGTTTATGAAAGAAAATATTAAGTTTGGTATGATTGTCTATTTTGAGTTACTATAGTATATAAAAATGATGACACTAAACATAGTATTAACCCTATTTTGAAACTAGAAGATTCAATATTGAAAGAGATAAATTCATTGATCATTTAGCATTGATTCAAAAAAAATGAATTTCACTGTAATCTGGAAAGCAAATTCCAAAGGTATATTCTGGAAATATAAATATAGAAAATTTGAAATATATTTAAAATAATGAAGAAATGGGGGGATATTTGCATTCTAAGGTATAAAAGTATGTCTTACAGCAATTAGAATAACATGGTACAAACCTAATAGATAAGAAATTAAAAGAAGCCGGGCGTGGTGGCGCATGCCTTTAATCCCAGCACTTGGGAGGCAGAGGTAGGAGGATCGCTGAGAGTTCGAGGCCACCCTGAGACTACATAGTGAATTCCAGGTCAGCCTGAGCCAAAGTGAGACCCTACCTCGAAAAAACAAAAACAAAAAAAAAAAAAAAAAGAAATTAAAAGAAACACTAAATATCGTCAGCATACCTTGAGATATGTGGTAGCTGTGAAATTTTAAATGAAGAGTGAAATGCATTTTACTCATTTAACCTCTGTTGCAACAAAAATTTACTGAGAAATGACCACTCATGGGCATCATTCTTGTTTTTCAAGAGAGATCAGGGATTAAAGTTCACTTCAGTCTTAGAATTTCCACTCTACTGGAGGAGACAAACCAGAAACATAAAGACACAGTTTATTGACAATGGTGGTGTGTGCCATCATGCATAGTTACAGGGCAGCAAAGGACAGAGGAAGGGTGCTGCTCCCATTAAAGACACCATGAAAACACTCTTTGAAACAGGGAGCTAAAAAACAAAAACAAAAACAAACAAACAAACAAACAAACAAAAAAGACAGCAAGGGATAGTGGCCCAAGCATGTTTCCAGAAGGATAGTGTGGTGGTTTGAGCCAGGTATCCCTTATAAACTTAGGTATTCTCAATACTAGTCTCCCCAGCTGATGGCAATTGTAAACTAAAGCCTCCTGGAGGTGGTGCATTATTGGAGGAAGGTTTATGGGTTCATAGCCAGTTTCTTGGTGCCAGTGTTTGGCACACTCTTCTGTTCCTGTGGTCCACCTGATGGTGGCCAGGGAGTGATGTCCACCCTCTGCTCATGTCATCATTTTCTCCTGCCATCACGGACTTTCCCCTCGGGTCTATAAACCAAAGTAAACCTTTTTTCCCACAAGCTGCTCTTGGTTGGCTGATTTCTGCCAGCAATACAAAACTGACTGCAACAGATTTTGGTACCAAGGAGTGGGGTTGCTGCTAGACACCTAACTGTGTGGCTTTGGCCTTTTGGAACTGATATTCAAGAGGAATGTGCAAGGATTTAACACCTTGGCCTAAAAGATACCGTGCAGTGCTGTAAGTACAACTTGATGGACTATTCTGGTCAGAGTTGCAAGACCTGAATGCAATAAGTACTATGGACTGTGAGGTTTGGCTTATGAGGGTGAAAATGAGCTTTGTCTGGACTGGGTTAGAAGCAGTTTGGGTGAGAGGCTTGCTGTTATGGTTGGTCCTGAGATGTTGGGCACGGTTGCATTGTGCAGAAATGGACTGGTGTGAGAAGAGGGATATGGCACAGAAAAAAAAATGAAATCTTTAGGTGAAACTGCTGCCTGTTCAGCTGCAATTGAGACATTACAACCACTGAGATTGGGCCAGCTGGCCTGCACTGGGGCAACAGAAAGAATGTAAACTCTTTTGAAGAGGCCCGAATGCTCAAGGGTGCCCTGTTCTTCAAAGTCTGCTTTATTCCCCCATGGATTAACAAATTGGCACCCTACCTGGTATTATGGAGTATAAGAAATGCAGGAAAGAGAGGGTCATTGAATTTGCAACATGGTTTTCTGTTTTGGAAACAGTCATGGGCAGTGTGAAGTAGGTTTGCTGGATGCCTGAACAGAGACCGAATGGAGCCCATAGGATGAACCGTGGGTTGCAATGGAGACCCAGTGGAGATGCCGGCACCATGAGATGGCTGCTAAGGAAAGCTGCCAGTCCTGGATGAAGTTTTCCAGGATGGTGAGTAGCCTAGCTGAAGGGGTGGAATTGGAACTCCAGAGACTGTTTCTGGTTAGAATTATTGGACTTAGAGATTTGTCACTGGTTTCAGTTGTTGGACTTGGAGCTACAGAGTTTAATGTTTGCCCTGGTTGTTTTAAGTCTTGTATTGGTTGAATATTTCTTTGCTATGCCCAATGCCATCTTTTGCAGTGTGAATGTTTATTTTGTGTCATTATGGGTTTTTAGGGATTTTTTGTTATTATAGCTCAGTTAAATGATCTTGGAATATGGAAATGTATCAACATTATTAGGAGTGATAAAAACTGTGGGGACTTTTAAAGTTGGACTGTATACATTGCATTTTACATCATGGATGGTTATCAGTTTATGGGGATCCGGGGTGGAATGTGGTGGTTTGATTCAGGTGTCCCCATAAACTTAAGTATTCTGAATGCTAGTCTCCCCATCTGATAGCAATTGGAAATTAAAGCTTCCTGGAAGCAGTGTATTGTTGGGTATGGAGTTATAGCCAGTTTCCCCATGCCAGTGTTTGGTACACTCTCCTACTGCTGTTGTCCAGCTGATGTTGGTGATGGGGTGATGTTCACCCTCTGCTCATGCTGTCATTTTCCCTGCCATCGTGGAGCTTCCCCTTAAGTTGGTAAGCCAGAATAAGCCTTTTTTTTTTTTTTTCTCCCACAAGCTGCTCTTGGTCAGGTGATTTCTGCCAGCAATGCAAACCTGACTCCAACAGATAGCTATTAGAGGCTGCACCATTAAAATTTAATGCAATGGGTATCCAAATTTAAGAAGAAAAACAACTTAAAATCCACACAATGTAGGTCAATGTAACTTAATACAGTAGCGAAGATCATTCTCAGCATACAAATCAACTTGGAACCGGAGACCCAGGAAAACAGCAGATGCCCTCTGAGAGCCACCTCTCTGAACCTTGTCAGTAATAAATTAAACACCTTAGATGTCACTTTTTTAAAACCAATAATTCTGCACACAAATCATTGCCGTCTTCTTTCAATGTCTATATGCTTCTATACTATCCTCCCATCACTAGTGCCCAAGCACAGCAAGGCATTTGATTTATTTTCTAGACGAGACCAGCACAGTACTAACCACAGAAACAAACAAACAAACAAAACAAAACTAGGTTTAGAAGAAAGCCACCTGGATATATTGTACCCATTTTCATTTCTTCTTTACTTTGATTTAGCATTAAAATACTGGGTTCCTAGAATTATAGCCTGTGTTGGCTGGCTTGGCCTATAAAAAGATGCATATTTGTAAGGATTCTTGTTGTCTGTATCTATATTGAAATTTTCCTCTTTTTCTTTCATCACTCCACATAAGAAAGCTCGTCTTGCTTCCTGTGTGAGATATAATTATTTTCATGTTGTCAGTTCTTATGCAATAGCACCTCTTTTAAAACACCTCATTCCCCAAAGTGCTATTTAAGATTTGCGATGATTTTTAACACCCCAGCCTAATTGTTTAGGCTTCATAGAAGAGAGTAATGGAAGGGACAGCCACTTAAAGCACAAGAGCTTTGTTCACACTTCATTAAATATTTTAAATGGCTATTTTATTTTATGGCTTTTACATTCATTTGAATTTTATCTGGCCTGCTTTTTATAACCAGGAATTTTGAATCTCTTTTCAAAGAAACCTTGTTGCACTCAAGTACCATCCAGCTTATAAATATATCCTTCTAATATTCTGAATTTAAAATGATTTAAGTACTCATGCCAAGGCTTAGTTATTTTACGTTTTATCATTTATAGAGTTCTTCATTAATATAAAGAAGTTTACCTCCTAAAATTGTACGAAACTTAGCTGTAATCAATTGTCTTCAGTATAATAATAGCAATTGTCTCTTATAATCTATGCAGAATGGTCACTGAGAAGGGTCTCTGACAAAATGCTCTTAGGAAAAGTGATTTATCAAACAAATTTCAAGTTTCAATCAAAACACACTGATGAAAATTGATCTGTAATCCATATGCACACTTTAATTATTGGATTATAAAGCAGCTACTATCTTTGATTAGTTGCTTGTCAATTGTAAGACCTACAAGTTAATTTCATCATCAATTTGAATTGTATTGTTAGTCAAATCCACCATAATTTTAAAGGGTAGATGATAAACGTAGTTTTGTTGCAAAGCCCACTTTTTGCTCCAAGAATCCCAACAGCATGACAGGTCTCCAAGGTCATGTTGTCCTATTTTATTTGGTTGGTATCCCTACAGAGATTACTCATTGTGGGGCTAGTGCCATATCTTTACTATTTTGCAGTACAAGGACTTCTAGACTTCAACTGAGTGATGAGTGCGACCATAGCTTGCAAGAAATGTGGGCTCCTTGATGACTGGCACTTTTTGTCATCTGTATTAAGAAGTGTGAGAAAACACATCCATTAAAAGAGAATGGAAAAACCAATCATGAAAGAGATCTTGAGGCCCTGGCGGTATTGAGATGTCCCTGAGTCATCCTGTTACGTTCTCTCTTTGTAAGACAACCTAAATTTAATTATGCTGCCTGTATATTTGAAAAGCATAATTATGGAAGTGTTAAAGTAAGAAAACAGAAGCACTAAGCATTAGTTAGAAAGAAAGATCTTAATATTTTAATATATTTTGGAACTTTGACATGCAAGTTATTTAGACAGCTTGACTGAATAAAAATAAGATTGACTTAATGTTTGCATTGGGAACAAAGTTTTAGTGTTGAAGGCATATTTGCTGACTATTTTATGGTTTCCAAATTTCATATATTAAATTCTTAACCCCCTGTATGGCTGAATTTGAGATGAGAACTCTCAGAAAGTGAAGTTAAATGGGGACAGAAGAGTGTAGATTCAAACACATCAATGTCCTTATAACAAGAGACACAAGAGAGCTCAAACTCTTTTTCTCCAGACATACACCAAGGTATCAAAGGAAGGCCATGTCAGACTAGCAAGGCAGAATTCTTCCATCAACCAGGAGCAGAGCCCTCACCAGAAACCAGCCAAGTGATCACCTCCAGTCTCTCTCTGCACTGGACAGAACACATGCACATACTCGCACGCGCACGCACATACACACACACAGACACAAGCACGCACACACACATGCGTGCACACACACACACACACACACACACGTGATCAGAATCATCCTAATTATAATTGGCAAATGCACATAATACATATATCACATTACCTATAAAAACAAAAATTATAAACCTGAGATACAATAGTTTATCTTCTCTCAAAATGCATCAACCTAAGAGGCAATAGCACCTTATAATTTAAAATTTATCCTAAGGAATACAAAGAAAATATAGTTTAAACCATAAATAGTAGAGTATCTTACTTTAAATGTGGAAATTCAATTTGGAAACAATCATTTCTAAATTAAATGATTTTTTTATTTCATTTTCAACAGTGCCTTTCAGTTCTAAGCTCAGTCTTTCAAAGCAATGCCTCCTTTGCTCTCTCTTTATGAATACCTGAGGAATGGCTCCATGGACTTCACTCGAGAAAATGTATTTTCTTCCCACATAATCATGACTCTCATGATGAAGTAGTAAATCTATGACATGGAGGAAATTCTTTGGTTCTAGCCTACTTCTTGATATAGTAATAGTTCTAACATAATTAAGAAAATCTATTTCTTTTTAACAAAAGCTTCATTTTTTTTTGCTGAAAATGAGAGCAAAAGAGTCAATTTGAGATCCAAACATAAAACAGTGCCCTTTTTGTCGTGGATGGGCAGTATACCAGCCTTTTCCTTCCCCAGAGACTAGGTAGCATAGCTTGGTTTTGAACATAGAAACACACAGGCAACAGCATGATTTTAGAGAGAAAGTATAATACATCATTTAAATATATTGAAATGCTATTTCCATTCCACTGACAAAACTGGGACTGCTATTTCTTGTTTTGTTTATTTTTCATTATTCAAACAACAGTTAGTGACACTGACATGCCTTCTGTGTGGTTATAATGGAACATCAGAGCATTATGAGGCAGCTGGATATACTCAGTACATGAGTAAGGGTATTGGTTGAGCTTATTTCTTAAGGAATTGGAAAAAAAAAAAAAAACATGTTGAAACTCAGCAAAATGTCCCAGTGAAACTGTGAAAATGCCATGTCTAAAGAACACTGCTAAAATGTATTATAAATTATAAATGTATTCTCTCATTTTTGCCAGGCCAGCTGGCCAGAGAACTTCTGAGCAATTCTTCTGTCTCTTCCTCCCTTGTTGCCCAGCATGCTGGGCTTGAGCATCTGCTTTTAAATGGGTTCTGGGATATAAACTTAAGCACTCAGTATTATTCACCAAGTGAGTGATCCACTGAGCCATCTCCTCAGCCCCACTATTACTTTTGTGGCCTATTTTTCCTTCCAATTTGTGTTCCTCAGCAGTTCCATAGCTATTATTTGAAATGTTGAGTTACAACAGTTGGCCTACCCACAAGGTACAAGAGGAGAGAGGATTTCTACAACATGCTTTGCAGAAAGGATTTTTTTTTCTGTTTTGTAATAAATTGTATAACCCCCACATTATTTTGTTTTATCTGAGAATCAATTTTAAAGTATTAACACTGAATTCCTCACATAAATTTTCCATACTGAAAATGACAAGGGTGATAAAAATAAACAAACGTAGCTATAGGGATTCACATTCATATCTTCAACAAACCATCTGGATAAAACCAAATAGAATCACAACTGACCATTCTCCGTTGTCACTGACTTAAGACTTCATGCCCTTAACTTGCACTGACTTGGAAATCTAATCTTGAAAAATAAAGAACTTGGAAAAACCACAACGAAAATGCTATCAACATTTTTAAAATTGGAAGAAAGTATGTTTCTCCCACACCATTACCTGAAAACTTTAACATAATTCCCCAACTGTATAAATGTATTAATTTTCACATAATTATAAACCTGAAAAAAAAAAGTAACTGCATATGCAGGTTAACCTTACAACTAATACAGAGACTTAGAAACCGCAGCAGGACATGTTCACACTGTGGTCATTTTGTTCTAATGTTTGTGGTTGTTTTGTCCTTGTGTATCAAAGAGAGGAAGAAGAAAAAAAAAAAAAAAAACAGAGACCTTTTACTCCATGATTGATTTCTTCCCAAGAAGTCTTCCCATTTGAGAAATATCTAACAAGAAGTCAAGATGCCAATCATACCAAAATAGCAATGCTCGTGTTTATGTCTCTGTTCTGCCTGTCATGAACTTTGGACATGAGAACAAACAGAAGTCAGCCGACTCCACCTGGAGCTTTCTCTCTTCTCACATAGATCAAAACAAAACAAGTCATTTTTTTTTAAAAATGTAAAAGAACAGAGAGAACTGCAGAAACTTTGTAATAAATAAATATCTGATCTATAAGAAAACAGTCCTTTGTTTTTTTGAAATGTTGGGCACATGCCTACAATCCCAGCTATTGAAGAGGCTTGGGTTAATGGAGGGACATGTCCTCTAATACAATGATTTTAAAATGTTGAAAACCAAGTCTCAAAACATGCCTTAACTCTCTTAACAAACCTACATATCAAGAAGTAGCCTTATCTATAATTAATTAACATCTCAGTTGATATTATTCAATCTGATTTCTCCTTAATAGTCGGTGTTTAGATAAGAAGAATTAGATGCTAATGCAACTTCTCATTTAAATTACAATTAATAAACCCTAAAAATGAAATGTGATTATTTGAAAAGAAAAAGAAAAATAGTAAAAAGACCAAAGTACATTCTCTGGATAAATGTCGGTGGTCACACATAATGTCATTGATGCCAAATGGCACAAACAACCCCACTGCAGTGGAAACACTGCCTTTGCTAGGCAGGGAAAACACCAAGTGTCACCACAATTTTCCTTGGTACCCCTAGGCAGGAATTTACATTTTACCTTTATGAACCTCAGCATTACTGTCTCAGGTAAGGAGGTTTGGTGGAATGATCCTTTAACTCTGGCAGGTTTAAAATCATGACCTTCATTCCTTACTTTTTTTTTGTTGTTGTTGTTTTTGGAGGTAGGGTCTCACTGTAGCTCAGGCTGACCTGAAATTCACTCTGTTGTCTTAGGGTGGCCTTGAACTCATGGTGATCCTCCTATCTCTGCCTCCCTGAGTGCTGGTATTAAAGGCGTGTGCCACCACACCCGGCCATTCTTTACAACTTGAAAGACCACAGTATCATTCTATGCATCTTGGTGATTTCTTTATGGAAATCCAACCCACTATAATTTATTTGCACTTTTCACTTAATCTATGACTTTCCAAACCTACTATACAGTGTTTGGTCCTATAATATAAAATAAGATTTACTTTTCAATTGAATATTAGACTGAAACTCTACTGCTAAACTTAATATTCCTTGAAGATAAAAATAAGGTCCAATATACCTCACAGTATGTAGCAGAGATTGTATATAACATGTGATTTTGTTTTACAAGTAAGTGATATTTGTAATGGTTTATCTCTGCTTGTCAATTTGACAAGATTTAGCTGAACAAATGTTATGTCAGCATTCATGGGTGGATCATCTAGCTTTGGGAGACACCATTCACTGATGGCCTGGGGACTGGGATGTTCAGCATTCATCCTCACTGATGGCCTGGAGATGGGATGTTCACATTCCTCCTCCTGCCATGCTCTTCCTACCACCATGGGCTCAAGCCTCAGAATTCTATACTGAAATAAACCTTTTCCATCTATAAGCTGCTTCTTGTAGAGTATTTTGTCCTAACAATAAGAAAGTAACTGATACAGTATTTGTACATGATTCCAATCCTTAGAACTATTCATGGAAAATGCAGCCTTTGACCTAAAAAAAAATGCAGAGGACCTGGGTTTGAGCTAGTAAATTACAAACATTTCAATAACATTAGATATTTTTAAAATGTTTAGATGTCCTAAAATAAAATATGAAATGCTGTTAACTTTTTTAATTAAAGGGTAAGTGACTCATATTCTTGAGGAAATCTCAAAAATAAATTCTGCAACCTAAAGGAAGTTACAAAAATAAAGTGATGTCTATATTCCTTTCCATATGGACTAGAAATGGAGTTTTAGATAAAATAAATACAATGGAGGGCTCATATTTTTTACCTTAGAAAAGACCCATTGGTTTTTCTGTGTTCATTTTATTTTCTAACTGTACTTTAAAAGAAAATCTTATACACAGAAACACAGTAAAGTATATATTGAAATGCTTTCTTATGCATGGTAATATTCTGTTATCTTGTTTTAAAAGAAACTTGATGAAGACTTAAAAGTGTGATATTATTAATAAAGAATTGGTTTTAGATCCAACTATTCAATGTAAAATAAAACTTCAGTCCTTCCTGAGCCGTGCAAAGCGGGACCTCAGCCCGCTCTTCCAGTCCACTAGGCCACTCTCACCATTACTCGAAGTGCTGAAATCATGTAGGGCAATTCCTTCAAATCCTTTTCTGTCCCTCCTGCCAAGCACACCCACATCCCAACTTTTCACAAACCACCTTTTCTCATTTTGAGCTCCCAAAACTTAACTAGGAGGCCATTTGGTATTCAATAAGGATTATCTGGTATCCTCTGTAATTTCACCTATTCATTTAATTCTTAGATCTCATCATACTCTCTAAGTATTCTATGTTTGTTTATATGTATGCACAAGCATATGTCTATATGGTTATTTCCATGTCACTGAGCACCAGAATGTATCCCTTTTATCTTTACTGTAATATTCCCAGCACAAAAGACTGACTATGCAGCACATTCTCAATAGGTATATGTTAGATGAATCCATTGATCGATTATTTACACATTAAAACAACACAAAACTCATAAGTTCTTAGCCATCTAGAACAAATTGATAGTAGTTATTTGTCAATATTGTGGAATAAATTTCCTGATGGGGTGAGATGAATTACATTAAGTATAAAGTCTAACTCCATCCTGTAAGATACTATGTTCTTGGAGCAAAAGAGAACATGAATACATGCAATGTCATTTGGAATAAAGTTTTAAGCATACAAATACATAGGTTGTAACTAAGTAGCCAGTAACAGTGTTTCAGTAATGCAAAGGATGTTAGGGAATATCTGGAGTTTATGGACTTGGGGCAGTCATAACGATGACAATAACAATTACTAAATACTGAGTGCCTGTTATTTGCTATCCCTGTACTAAAGAAGAATCATTATCATCTCAGTCTTTTTAATTACAAAAGCAATACATGTTTATTTTTGTGTCAAGCACGAACAGTGTTAAAATAGCATGGTCTTTTCTCTGCTCCAGTCCCACAGGAGTGATAGCCAGTCACTATTGACAGGAATGTGTATAACTCCATACTTCTTTTATTGTATATATAAACTGGGCTGTTATTGGGCTAATTACCATGGTGTTGGAATCTAGCTCTCAGAGCCAGCATGCCTCTTGCTAGGCTTAAGCCTGTTCTTTTTCACAATGTTTAGCATTCAATACTGTTGACTCATCCTCCTTATTCTCATATTTATTGCATTGTTGTTAGAATAATTATATTTTACATATAAATGCTAACATAAATATTATTTTATTCATTTAAAATATATTTTCATATTTTCCTCATAATAAATATCATAATATCAGTAGATGCAGTAGTAGGTAACCTCTTCCTTACTTTCCTCCCTCTATTTTTCTTTCTCTTTCCCTCCCTCCAAACCGCCTCCATTTATCTCTCTCTCTCTCTCTCTCTTTCTTTCTTGCTATTGAGAAGTTCAGAAGATGGGGAGTAAATCTAAAGCTTTGCACATGCTAGGTAGGTGCTCTGTATGTCACACCCCTGTACTGGCTAATATTTAATAAGTTTGCTGTACCTAACTTTTCCAAAAACTTTCTTGCTTTACCAAGATAAGAAAAACATTTTATTCTTTCCAATAACTGAAATAGATAAAAAGGAGTCTATACTATATACTGTAACATATTTAGCCATTTTCCTATCAGTGAGTATTTAGGAATTTCTAATCTCTCACAGTAAATACCCTTGTAAATGTATCATTACATAATGCCACTTTTTTATGTGATGCATTTCCAAAAGTATAATTATTCACTCAATGAGTAAAACTATTTATTTCTTTAAATTTTTCCAAAATAGGGCTGGAGGGATGGCTTAGTGGTTAAGGTGTTTTCCTGCAAAGCCAAAGGACCTAGATTCAATTCCCCAGGACCCACGTTAGCCAGATGCACAAAGGGGTGCACACGTCTGGAGTTTGTTTGCAGTGGCTGGAGGCCCTGGCATGCCCATTATCTCTCTCTCTCTTGCTTGCTCTCTCTCTCTGTCAAATAAATAAATATATAAATAATTTTTTAATACCTCCTAAATAAATGATTTAAGATGTGTGCATTTCAGTTTTATGGTCTCCAACAAACTTAGAACAAGGTATATGATAATTTAGCATGGTGTTACATGCCTGTATTACTAGCACTCAGGAAGCAGAATGACTTCTTGTAAGGTCAAGACCAGCATAGGTATTTAGAGCATAGGTATTTCAAAAAAAAGAAAAGGAGGGGATATACTAGACAAGGATGTAGCATTAGGAAATAATGTTATTGCACTTATGTCAATCAAGAATTTGGACTTTGTACATAGAGAGACCTGGTTGGAATATGGAAGAGGGTCAATCCCCAGACAGTTAGCTAGTCTAGTGCCAGAGGGTGCTACAGGAGCAACTGGGGGAAAATGACTGACATCTGTCCAAACAACTTGCAGTCTAAGCTACCTAGCATGAAACAACCTGACATAATGCTTAAACAAGTGCAGTAGTGGCACACAGCCATGGTGGGTAACCAACTGCTCTTAATTTGGCTAATAGATCCACTCAGTGGAATGGAACTCATTGCTGGAACTGGGAAATAAGTCAAAACCATGTACAAAAAATGAGCCCAGTCTCCAAGATCAAGCTCCCACCAAATGTGGGCTAGAAGAGGCCTATGCATATAATAGTCTCTCTAAAATAACTATGTCCATCCCATCTATCTAATACTAACTTCTCTCTCCATTGGAGAATTTGCTTATCTTTTTCAGATGGATGACGAACCTGAAGGGAGGATCAACCTATCACACCTCACCAGGGCCCTAGCTGAAACCACAGAGTAATGCAGGGGAAAGGGCAAGAGCACAGCTTTCTTGGGCAACACGACACCAGAAAAAGGCTGAAGGAGATAAACACAGAGAATATCCACCTCCTACTAAGCCATATATCCAGAGACACAGAGGCTCCCAAAACCTCATCACTGAAGTAGAACTGAAATGATCCCAGCATGGCTCAGGGAAATTCACGGAAGAGGGGGCAGAAAGAGTGTTAGAGTCACAAGTTGGGTCATTATGCACAGACTTGGCCTATCCACCATAACTCTTGACTACCCCCACAATGCATGACCCACATTCCCCATTGAATGACAGGGAGGAGGATAATGGAGTCACCAATATGAATGTAAAATTAGAATAATATAAATAAAAAAAGAAAAAAAAAGAATTTGGACTTTGTGAAGCTGGTGGTGTAATTTGGGAGCATTTAGAAGTGAGCACAGTGCTACTGATATTGGACTATCATGGACCTTAATATTAACTGGAAAAATTTACATTTGCTGCCACGGGAAGAAAAGAAACATTGATAATTATTATAGCAACATTTGCAATAATGGGCAAAGTGAGTAATCATCCTTTCAGAAGTGTGCTCTGCTGACCTACACGTCTTGGAGCATGGTGTTCTTTTCTGGACCATATGGACATTGGCAGTCTTAGTTTACTCAGAACTCCTTGAGAAGCAAAACTAGAGCAACTCTCTATGTTCAAATGCAAATGCTGTCTCATCAACTCAAAATTGCTCCTATTATCAAGTTTGAGAACTACAACAGCAAAAGCCCTCTAAGGACATAATCAATGACACAATAGGCAATGTTCTGTTCACAGCTCCCTTTTCTCCATACTGGTCTAGTTGACTTTGAGCCCTTGACCATTAATTCCACTGTCCTCTTTCTCTGAATAGTTTCAGTTTGAGACCTGTAAGATCTCCTGAAGTGTGTCAGTCAATATGCCCAACTAATGAATGCTCATATAACAGCTCAAAAAGGCAAGACTCCAAATATCTGTGGTGCTTGGTATCAGCTATGGGCTTATGTCTACTTCAGATTGAAGTGTATTCCCTATTGTGATGGGTTAGGAGAAAAACCCACTATGAAATGAGGAGATCACAAAAGTGGAGCCCTCATGAGTAGAACTGAGGTAGAATTGATGTCAAAAGACATGCTAGATCTTTCCTTCTCTATTTTTGCATTCTACCATGTGAGTACACAGTAAAAAAGCAGCTCACTGAACCAGAAAGAGGATCCTCATCAGAAACTAACCATATTGGCTCCCTGAACTCTGATTTTTTCGCCTCTGGGACAGAAGCAAATGTTAGTTTTAGTTTGTTGTTTGTTTTCTTGCTTATTTTAAAGCTATTGAATAGTTTTATACTATACAAACTAAGACAATATTTTGCAAAAGAGTATTTTATAGAACATTTCTAACATAATCAATGCATCAGAAAAAAAATGTAGGATGTGAAATAAAAACAAGATATGCATCATGTCCAGCATGTGCAAATTCTAATTGTTCTGTATTTTTCTTAATGTTCTTATTTTTTTCTGTTGATTCTGTAAATATTAACATAGACCATAATTTTTGTCCTTCCCCAATACTCTGAATATGATGCCATCTTTGGAGAAAAAAAGAATTACCTTTGAACCAAAGACTTTGAATTATCCTTAAAGCTGGACCCACAGTTATGATTTTTCCTATTTGTCATCTTCATTGATCTGAAAACATCTTCAACACAGTAGGGATCTGCTATCTTAGTCTTATTATTTGTGTTCATAGTAAACTCATTACAGTTTTTATACCGTGCCTGGTGACAGGACACCAAATCTGTTTGGTTCCAAAATGAAGTTCTCAGTTATTTTTATTGCTCCTAATCGGACACACATATTTCTCATTCGACTAATGGCATCAACATCAACTTGCCTATTCTAAAAAGGGAACTCAGAGTCATTTCTATTTTCTCCACATTCAACATCTATATCTAGCTTTCACATCTAAGTTGTTTTCTCTCCAGATTTTTATCCATCTGTACCCCCTCCCCCATGGCAAGACATTTCAATGCCCTGCTTCACAAGCCATCATCATTCATCCAGGCTGTTGCTTTCAACATCTTACTTGCTGGTCTTAATTCCACCATCTTCACTGTCTTATCGCCTGAAGTTAACTTTATAAAATTATATATCATATGTGTTATCACAAATCTCATCATATTATTTCTTTGAATCCATGAAACAAAAACATTTAAGAATGATAAAATTAGATGAGGAATAAGATAGGATAACCATTCAAATATTATTAACAACCTCCCCAAAACTCCTATTACAATCCATTCTTTTTGTTAGATATGAGAGAATTATTTTTTTACAAAGGTCTAGTGCTACTGAACTACAAGATAAAATATTAAAAATAATACTCACAACTCATAGAGTTGTCTGATAGAATATAGGACATGCAGTCAACTTGAATTTTTGGTATACAATGAATAATGTTAACAAATGTATGCTCAAATGGTGAATGGGATACATTTTAATAAAAATATGGTCTACCTGAAATGTAAATTTAACAATGGGTGTGATATTATTCAATTGTTACATTTAGCAACCTTAAAGTTAATAAATGATGTTAGATGCTGAAATAAAAGTACTCAAATAACAGAACTGCTACAAAAAGATGGAAATTGACTCTGATGCCCAGTAAGTCTTTGAAAAGTAGTGCCATCAGATAAGGTGATGGGGGGTGGGGGGATACTGTGTGTTTCTGTGTGTGTCGAGTCCACACATGTGTGTCACATATATAGACAATGTTTCAGGTACAACAGAACAATTTCAAAGGTAGAAAAAATAAACAGAGTGTTTGCACTTATATTTTAATAAATGCTTATCAAGAGGGTTTCTCTGTAGATTCTAGAATTTAGGCCTTTATCTGATTTGTATCCAGCAAAAATTTTCTACCATTCTGTGGGTAATCTATTGGCTCTGCTTGTTGTATGTTTGTCTGTGAAAAAGCTTTTCAGCTTCATGAGATCCCAATGGTTGAGTGATTGTTTAACCTCCTGAGCTACTGGGGTTTTGTTCAGGAAGTCTTTTCCTACTCCTGTATCATGGAAAGTTTCTCCTATTTTTTCTTCCAGTAGTAGCAGCATTTCTGGTCTTATATTGAGGTCTTTGATCCATTTGGACTTAATTTTTGTGCTCAAACAACCCACTCACAAAATGGGGCAGAGAACTGCACAGGGAGTTCTCAGAGGAAGAAATACAAATGGCAAACACACACTTAAGAAAATGTTCAACATCCCTAATCATCAGGGAAATGCAAATTAAAATAACTATGAGATTCCACTTTACCCCAATAAGGATAGCAAACATTAAAAAAATCTAATGACTACAAATGCTGGCGAGGCTGTGGAAAAATAGGAACCCTCATTCACTGTCGGTGGGAATGTAAACTGGTACAACCACTATGGAAAGCAATATGGAGACTCCTAAAAAGAATGACCATAGAGGTACCAACAGACCCAGTTATTCCCTTACCCTAAGAGCTTCAAGCCTCAGTTCAGAGATATTTGCTCAACCATGTTTATAGCTGCTCAGTTCATAATAGCTAAGAGCTGGAATCAACCCAGATGTCCATCATTAGATGAATGGATAACTAAGATGTGGTATATCTACACAATGGAGTTCTACATAGCAGTAAGAAAAAAATGACACAATGCAATTTGAAGAAAAATGGTCAAAGTTGGAACAAATCATTCTCAGAGAACTCACCCAATCATAGAAACATAAGCATCGCATGGTCTCATTCATCTGTGGCTCCTAACCTGAATTTGCCCGAGATGCTGACACCTAAGAAACATTTTTAGGACTGGACAATAGGAATGGTGGGGAGGGAAGGGAGGGTAAGGGGGGATAAAAAACTGGACCCAATTGGAAATGGTACTTAGAGAGAACACCTGCATCACAGGGGCCTCGAGAGGGTAGGATGAAGACTAACCTCAACTTTCTCTGGTTTTGTTGGGCCCTGCCCAGTGTGAAGCCTAGTGGTTAGTCCAGCCAGTTTGTACTTGGCCTACTCCTCCCGGTGAGGCCTAGTTGAACTTCCGGAGCCTGAGTAGAGTTTTACACCTGACCTTGGAGTGACTCAGCACCTAAGCTGAAACTGCCTCCGCCCAGCTACTGCTGACGTGGTGAAATACTATTGGCCCTTACACCTTTATCTCATCCTTTTTCCCACCCTCTCTCAAAATATATAAATACCTTCCCATGACAATAAACAGAGAGATTTCCGCCAGACAGACTCCCGGCTCAATGTGTTTTCTTTTCCCCGGTGGCTTGGGGAGGTTTTTTGAGTCACCGACACCCGCCTTCCTGCTCAGCCTCGAGAGAAGCGGCTGGCCTGGCTCTCTCTCTCTTCCGCTCTACCTGCCGGTGGTGAAGGAAAAAAAACGGCAACAGGTGCCCAACATGGGGCCCAACACGGTTTCTCTCTCATACCCCCTCTTCTTACCCTTCTCTGTCTCTCTTTTTCTTTCATACTACCTATATTTTTCTTCCTTCTTTTCCCGTGGCACTGACCTGTAACTCCCAGTACCAGCATGTGGTCAATATCCACAATGAGCTGTTGATCAGTGAGACCTACAAGGTTTCCCAAAAGAAGACAGATTTTGGTCAGAGTACCTGATGACCCACTAAAGGTTAATGGTAAGACCCTATTGCCAAAGACACCATATGCTATTGGGATGGAACATGGAGTGACCTGGCTGGAATCTGGAAGAGACAGTCCCCAGACAGTTAGCTTGTCTAGTGCCAGAAGGTACTACATGAGCAACTGGGGGAAAATGACCAACATCTGTCTAAGCAACTCGATATGTAAACTTCCCAGCAGCAATCAACCTGACGTGATGCTCACACAAGGGCAAGAGTGGCACACAACCATGGTGGGTTACCAACTGCTCTTGATTTGGCTAAAGGATCCACTCAGTGGAACGGAACCCATACCTGGAACTGGGAAACAAGTCAGAACCATATCCAAAATTGAGTTTGCTCTCCAATATCAAGGTCCCACCAATAGTGGCATACAAGACGGACCTACACCCATTAAATTCACTCTAAAACAATAATGGCTATCCATTGCACTGACCTCACTCTCCGTTGGAGAATTTGCTTCTCTTTTTCAGATGGACATAGAACCTGAAGAGAGAATCAGCCCATCGCACCTCACCAGGGCACCAGCTGAACCCACAGAATAATTGGAGAAATCAGCAAGAGTGCTGCTTTCTCACCAAAATCTGGTATCAGCAGAGGGGTGAAGGAGATAGACACAGAGAACACTCAATCCCTACCAAACCAGAGATCCAGAGACACAGAGACTCCCATGACTTCATCACTGAAATAGACCTAAAATGAACCCAACATGGTTTAGGGAAATTCATGGAAGAGGGGGTGGAAAGATTGTTAGAGCCATAAGTTGGGACATTATACACAGAGACATTGTCTCTCCCCCATAATTGATGGCTAGCCACACAATGCAAGATACACAATCCCCAAGGGGAGAGGGCAGGGAGAAGGCTAACAATGGTACCTTCATGGCTGTATACACATTATATAGATAACTAAGAATAAAAAAACAAAAAGCAAAAAAAGAGGGTTTCTCATGACTACAATGTAAAAATAAAGAAAAAGGGAATATATGAAATTTAATGATTGCTGATTTATAGTGTTTTGTGATTCCCATGGTGTAAATATTCCTGTCAGGACAGGTTTTGCATAATTAATGTAATTAATGTCACTTTAACAGGTAAAAGAAATGCAGTTAGAATTTCCATTAGGTGGATAGACCATATGTGAATCATGCAAGGGCATAGTGATATGAGGTAAAATAATTAAGAATGAACAATGCTTTCATCTAATGCAGATGGTCTATTTGTACAGTTTATAAAATTTAATTTTTAATTATAACTATGCTTAACAACCAGTTTTCAATTTTTTTAGGATGAAGAGTTAATTTTCATGAGCTGGTCTGATATATCCTGTGTGTGACCAATGCCAAGAGTACAGGGATGGAGTATAAAGTTGTATAGGAAGTAGAATAAGGTGTCAAGGAATACACAGTTAGGTGGTACTGGACTTTCTTTTTATATAACCACCCTCTGTTTATAAATGAATGGGACAATGACAGATAAATAGATAAACAGTGACACAAAATTTAGTTTTATCACTTAGCTGCACAGGACTCAGTTCTGAATGTCCTGCTTGGCTGTGCAAAGGAATGAAGAAAGCAATATGTGTCAGAGCTTGAGTAACAACTCCACCCCTTACTTACTAGTAACCAGCTTGAACATCAATTTTTTTCAAAGATAAAGTGTATAAGATAATACCTTCCTCCTTGGGAAGACAATTAATAGGATTAACATGACAAGACATTCTAAAGCATAAATCTTCAGATAAAAACCTTGTAGGCATCACAGTGATTCCCAGCTACCACTGATTCTATACAAGGTAGAGATACACTTTTATTTATTTGCAGGTTCAGCCATAGTTTTCCTTTTCTTCTCTGTACTAGTCTTCTAGAGATTGGCCTCTTAATATTGGATTTGAGTCCCTTTAGGCATTTCCATAACCTTTGCCTCTAATTTCCCTTTCTCTGTCTCCATCTATTGCATTCATGAATAATTTAGCATTTCAGAATAGTGAGATGTTTAAGTCCTATTGCCTTTTTCCCAAGCTGAGGTATAAACATATCACAGAAATCCAATTTTAACTTTTAAAAAGTCTCCTTGATTCTAATACATTCTGCCTACAGCTGATGAAATAGTGAACTACAGCAATTTATAATCAATTAACCAACAAGCAAATATTAACTTCTTGTCTGAATATTGGCACTTTTACCAAAAATATGCTGAAACTCGTGAGACTACAATACCAGTCTTCTGAGAAGCACATTCAACCATTTATTCACTTTTAGGTAAGTATTTACTAGATGACTTTATAATTTGAAACTTTCATAGAGGAAAGAAACTGTGACAATTTCTATGCCAATGTAGCAAGAAAGAAAAAAAAAAAACTCAAGTTCATGTCAATAATAGCTCATGTTCTGATTACATAGTACTGGCTAGACCTTCTCATAGAACTTAATATTTACATTTACTATCTAAAAGAAATAAAGATTGAGAGACAAAGTATGAGGGGAGAGGCATGTGCAATCCATTTCATTACTAATGACTTTCTCACACAAGCATTAGAAAAATAACAGAGAAGAGAATAAGGCTCACAAACTCACATAAGATGGGAGACAGGAGGTGTAACAACACATGTGCTTTAGATTAGACAGGTATAAAACCAAAGCTCAGGCTGGAGATATGGCTCAGCAGTTAAAGGCATTTGCATGCAAAGCCTGAGAGCACAGGTTCAATTCTCCAATATCCATATAATGCCAGATGAACAAAGTGTCACATGCATTTGGAGTTCATCTGTGGTAGCAAGAGGCCCTGACATGTCCATTCTCTCTCTCTCTCTCTCGCTCGCTCTCTCGCTCTCATTCTCTCCCTTTTTTTCTTTCTCTGTCTCCCTTCTTCTCCTTCTAGTAAGTAAATAAAAATATTTTTAGGGCTGCAGAGCTATCATAGTGGTTAATATGCTTGCCTGTGAAGCCTTTAGGACTCAGGTTCAATTCCCCAGTATCCACATAAACCTGATGCATAAGTTGGCACATGTGTCTGGTGTTCATCTGCAGTGGCTGGAGGCCCTGATATTTCCATTCTGCCTCTCTATCTGCCTTTTTCTCTTTCCATCTTAAATAAATAAATTAATTAATAAGTAAGTAAAATAAAATAAAATATTTAAAAACTATTTTTTATAAAAGCTCAACTAAGAATTCAGGAGTTTTCACTTAAGCCACAGGTCAGATTATTGCTGATAAAGAAGGGTGAGAAAATTGGAGATAAGTACAGTGTAAAAATTCAGCATGATAAACCGGGCATGGTAGTGCACGCCTTTAATCCCAGCACTTGGGAAGCAGTGGTAGGAGGATTGCAGTGAGTTCAAGGCCATCCTGAGACTACATAGTGAATTCCAGGTCAGCCTGGGCTAGAGTGAGACCCTACCTTGAAAAACAAAACAAACAAACAAAACAACAACAAAAAACAACAAAAAAACAGCATGATGAAAGGAGTAAAAGTCATATTAAAAATATTTAATCAGGAGCTGAAGAGATGGTTTAGTGGTTAAGGCACATGCCTGTGAAGCCTAAGGACTCCGGTTCCATTCTCCAGGTCCCATGTAAGCTAGATACACATGGTGACGCATGCACCTGGAGTTTGTTTGCAAGGGCTAGAGGTCCTGGCGCACCCATTCTCACATACACTCTCTCTGTCTCTAATAAGTAAATAAATAAATAAATAATATTTAATCAGGTATTTTTGTAAAATGTAAAAATAGAGGAAGCATTGTGGAAGATAAAATGGGCAGACTTTTGGGCTAGAGAGATGGATCACCAGTTAAGAAACCTTGTCACTTAAGCACCAGGGCCTCATGGCTGGGGATGGCTGAGTTTGACTCCCAGAACACACAGAAAAGCAGGGTATGCCCATGCGCTTGAATAACCCTAGTCCATAGGGGGTAGGGAGCAGAGCAGGGAACTCCTAGGGCTTGCTGACAGATAGCAATTCTGGCTTGAAGGACATACTCAGTCTCAAGGAAACAGTGGATAAGCAATTAAAGAATACTTCATGTTCTTTTCTGACATTCTCATACACATTCATGGAGCACATGCATGAAGTATGTTCATGAAGCATGCATACCAGACATATGCACATGAGTGTTTGGGACCAAAATAAATACGTAAATGAGAGCCAGGCACTGGACAGAGTGGGTGGGCTCCTGACAAGGCAGTCTTTCTGATCAAAGAGAGGCAAAATGAATTAGATTGGCAAAAATAACAGGAGACATAAAAGCCAATTAGGTTTTAAACTTCATGTAAAAAAAAACGCTGGCCTGGAAGAGGAGAGTGTCCGTGAGAACTGACAGAAGGCACGGATGTGAGTGAAGAGTCAAAATTAGATTTGACAGGACATAGTGACTGATTTAAAGGAGTGAGAACTTGAAAATGACTCAGGGGTTTTCTGTCAGAGTGACAGGGAGAGAGGAAATGCCACAAATGGGCTCTAGAGGGTGAAGAAGGACGCAAGTGTGACTGTGCCTGGGCTCGTGGGTGTGATGTGGGAGAAGAGACTGTGCTCAGTTCCGTGTTAGAAATAAATGACTTGAACACCCTGACATATAAGGCAGTGTGCACGCAGAGGAGGGAAGTACTCTCCTCTCTAATCCTCAGTGCAAAACAAAACAAAAAGCAAAATCCAAGTTCTATTCACACACACACTAATTTCATAATTTATAGTCATACTTTCCCAAGTGTGAACTTTTCCCTGAAATATAGTCCAAAATGGGAGAAATTGCTTGAGCTCATGAGTTCAAGGTCACCAAGAGCAATACAGCAATATTCTGTGTTAAAAAAAAAAGAAAGAAAGAAAGAAAGAAAGAAAGAAAGAAAGAAAGAAAGAAAAAGGAGTGAGGTACAATCCTGGAGATATCACAGTAAATGACACTGCAAAACAAACAAACAAAATCCTCATATTTTTACATTTTTTAATAACTCACAGGAGAACAGATGGTAGGGATACTTCTGGTACATTGCATGGACAGCAGAGTTTTTCTTTTTTTAAAGAAAACATCATTTATGGGTAGGGAATTGCTCAGTGTGCATAAGCACTAGGGTTTGAGTTCATATCTAAAGCAGTCACATACAAGCCACCATGGTAGTTAATCGTGCACCTGTCCTCCCAGCATTTGAGAGGCAGACAGGAAGATGCTGGGGGCCTGCTTGAGATTTACACTTGATGAACCTGTGAGCTTTCAGTTCAGTGAAAGACCCTGTCTCAATAAAAGAGAAGAACAAATAACGAGAAGAGTAACAGAAGAAGACATCCAGTGTTGACTCCTGGCCTCCACACGCATGTGCACCCACCCGTCTGTATATGAACATGCATGCATGCATGCACACACACACACAAAATGTACCACAAACACACCCATGTAAAAAATAAGGCAATGATTTTTTTTTTTAATTAAAGAAACAAAATGCAATGGGCTTTCTTTATTCTCTCTGACTCTCCTATTCCCCCCTCACTTTTTTTGATATGAGAATTGTCTTGGGGGCTGGAGGGATGGCTTGGGCTAGAGGGATGGCTTAGTGGTTAAGGCGTTTGCCTGCAAAGCCAAAAGACCCAGGTTTGATTCCCTAGGACTCATGTTAGCCAGATGCATTTGCAGTGGCTGGAGGCCCTGCCACACCCATTCTCTCTCTCTCTCTCTCTGTCAAATAAGTAAAAATAAAATGGAAAAGAGAATCGTCTTGGAATCAAATCACAATTCAAATTTTAAAAAGGAGACGTACATGAGCAATGATACAGGAAAAATTATATATACATTACAATAAATTCAAAGACTTTCATACGATAAGTCTCTTCTCTTAAAAAGTATAAACAAAGCACAAAAAGTGAGAAAGGGATTTTTTTCCACAGAAAACTTTCTGGGGAAACAGACCAAGTATGTCCCTAGGTGGCATACTAAATTTTCCTAAATACCTACTGAAAGTGTTTAAGGATTAAAAAGTAATCCTTCTTTGTGTTAGCAAACCATATTTTATAAACTCAGCTCTAACATTTTGTCACTAGAAGCTTCCCCATTCTTCTAGGTCTCTGATCAAATTTCATATAATCCATGAGCTCATTTCACCTTGGAGTGAACGCCACGGCATGACTTACCCACTGGTTGTGCACTGTGCACGTTGAACAAAGAGAAACTCAGTAACATTCTTTCAGTTCACCCACTGGAGCCTACCCTGGGCCACAGGAGCAGAGGGCCCTCAGTGGATCTTCACGTGGTATAGGTCAAGCGAATTATGTTAGAAATACTTCTGAAGTGTGGGGCAAAGTCTCTGGAATCAGCCAACTTTGATTCAAATCCTATCTTCACTATTGAGAGTGTATGCACCAGGGCAAGGAATCCACTCCTCCTGGGCCTCAGTTGCCTCCTCTGTACAATGGAGATAGTTATGTTTATTGTGTCAAATCTGTGAAGGTTGAATGCACCAAAATCTGAAACAGAATCCTGCACAACTGAAGTTACTGTTCCAAGAACTGGCAAGGAGCTAAAATAGACACTCTCTGCTTCAAACTTTATGCATAGCTTAGTGCGAAATTTCTTCTTACTTGCTCCCATCACAGGTACATTCCCTTGTCACCACAGGCATCTAGTTCCTCTCTCCAGATGTTTCTCTCATCCATTTTCTCTGTAACCACTGCCATTATCATTACTATTAATAATCATGTCTGCTCTATTTTAATCATTTACTAATTGGCCTCTTTCTCTCCAGGAATACCCTATTCTCATCCATTATGCATACTTCTTACAAATTCATTATCCAGATACAGTCCTTTCAAGTGGCTAGTTCCATGTTCTCACACTTTCATGTCTTCCTTCAGAGTAAAATCAGTTTCTTTAGGCTGGACTTCAAAGACATCCATGAACTGGCCCCAAACTCCATTCGCAAGCTTACATCTCTCCAACTCCTTTGGCAAATGTGATTCTCAAGCCAGACTGTATACCAATGCTGCGCTTGCCTGCCTGCTCCATCCTCACTTCTCTGCCTGTGATTTCATTATCTTTTCTTCTTAAGTAATTACAGTTCATTTTTCTAGTAATGCTTGAAAAGATATGTTTTCATTTCTTCAAGGAATTCACTTGATATTATCTACTTTGTTGCAAAGTAATATTTATAGATCTATCTACAGAGTCACGGACATGACTGACCATCCATCCATCTTTCCATTAAGCCAATTTCTATCTTCTGCAAATGGATTATTCATAACTTGAAGGCAGATCCTATATTCATAATTTAATGAGGCTTCTTGAACCTTTTCTCCAATTTAGCTATAGTGTCAAAAAGCATGTGTTTCATATAATTATAAAAACACATCAGACAGTGTACATACTAGTAAACAAATATTGGTGGCTCTACTGAGCTTTCTTGTCCTCATTGTTTAGGGTTGATACTAGTTTTCTATGGATTCGTGGCAACTTGTAAGTTCTCTTATAGCCCTGCCATGCTGTGCTTAAATCATCTTTTTCTCTGTCTCTCAGCTCAACTAAGTTAATTGTTTATGTTCTAATATTAAATAAGTAAAAAAAAAACTGAATGAATGTCAAAATACATGCTATACATGCAGGTAATTTTAAAAGGATGGAAATCAATATTAATAAGGAGGTAAAAAGAATTATGAGGTCTGCTTTAGCATAACTCTTTGAATTTTCTTTGCAACACATTACTAATAATGCTATCCAAAGTCACTGAAGAGAGTTCAGATACATTTCCAATGTTTAATATTTGTTATGTGCACAATGGATGAGTGCACTACAATTTTTCACTAAATAAAGACAGATAACTGCATGTTTTATCTAAAGAACTGCCCGTTATCTTTTCCTTTCACTCGATACTTTCTTATGGTAACAGTGACGAACTAGACAGTGGGTACAGATTCTCCTTTAGCTCTGAGTTTCCTGTTTTTACCCAACAACCATCTATTTTCTTGGCACAAGCTAACCGTTCACATTTGAACAAATGACTCCATGGAAGAGCAGAGGAAACAGCAGTGATTCACAGAACAACCAGGCTGTGCCCCAAGGCTCAGTCACGTTTTAATAATAATATTTCCAACTTTTGCACCCTTATGCATCCTTTATATATGCGCTTTAAAAGAGAATTCCAGGTCAGTGGTATTTCATATTAATTTTGATTCCAGGAATTATCACCGTCCATGATAACTGTTATTTTTACTGAGCACAGTGGTGGTACCTATCAGTGATTCTAAATCAGAAGGGAAAGTTAGCATAATTTGGGGATTTTTTTAATACACATTCCCAGGTTCCATACTAATGCACAGTAGAAAGCATTATACATACCATTGCATACTGTAAGATGAGATGTGTGTTTATAAAAAGTGTCCCTCTCTTTTAGTTCTCTCCTCCCATTAAGGAATATATAGAAATGAAAGGATATAACTTTTATTTTTGTTGGATTGGCTAAATGTTATTCTCAAATTTTTCCAGTATGAACAAATTTAAAAGCTAGATAAAAGAAATCTGTTAAATGAATAAAATGATGAACAATGTAGAGATTTTCCACTGTTACTTCATAACAATAGGTCAATCATATATACATAGACCTTTTGACAATATATAACTCTCGTCTACATTATCTCATCTTCTTCAGAAACCTCCAATGAAATAACCAGCAGTAACTAGCAGTAACTTTCTTCCTATTACTTATAAAAGAAAATTAAGATTTTGGAAGATAAAACAGAGGATATATTACCCAGACAGCGAGCATCAAAAAGACTGAAATGCAAGTTTCTCACACTTAAAACTGGGATTTACACTAATCAATAAGACAAAATTTAAAAACAAACAAAAAAAAAAACAACAAGAAAACAAGAACAAAATTATTCTTCTTGATTATGCTTTAGTCCATTTTCTAGTTATTATTTTTTAAATTAGCAAAGAAAAGTTACAGGTTTTCTTATGACATTTTTCATACTTATATGTCATTATCTTTGTTTCTTTTTAAATTTATATTTTTTATAATTTTATACATGTACATGCTATATTTGTTCATGATCACCTCCTCCTACCTTCTCTTGGCCACCTCCCTATTCTTTCCCATTGAAACCCTCTGTTTACCCAACTAGTTTTGTTTTCTATTTTTATGTCTTTTTCTTTCTTGTGTGTGAGGGTCACCCACTGAGTTTAATTAGTGTTACTTAAATGAGCATGGAATGGGGTTATTGACTAGTGCACATGCAATTTAGCTGTTACATCACTAAAGAAAATGTCTCTCCCACCCCCAGCAACCATTAACTGCCCATAACTCCTCAG
The DNA here is from genome assembly GCA_036365145.1 of Orientallactaga sibirica. NCBI lineage: Eukaryota > Metazoa > Chordata > Mammalia > Rodentia > Dipodidae > Orientallactaga > Orientallactaga sibirica. The sequence goes on from JAEOAD010000006.1 coordinate 22,535,487, forward strand.
AGAAGGATATGGACCTCATGCTTTTGTCTACAATCTACAGTAGAATGCTGATGGTCCAAATATTGTTCAAGTCTTATGCATGAAAAGACAAGCACTGTGAAGCCATGAATGAATGGACATGCCATGCCAGGAAGACAGCATTTCACAGCAATCCTCCACATACTATGCCTCTTACACTCCTCCCACTTCCTCTGCAAACACCTGCAATGTTCCCTCAGCCCTGGAGAGGGTGAAGTTGCACGTTTCTAGGTGTTGAAGACCAAAACTAGACGTGCATCTCTCACCTTAGACCATTTTCTTTTTAATAGCTAAACACAAAACAAGACAATGGATAAGGCATAAAAGTTCACTTGGCTCATGATCTAGAGGCCGAGATGTCCATGAGCATGGTACTCACATCTGCTTGGCATCTGATGAGGGCTTCCTGTGCTGCAATTTAACTTGGTGGAGGGCATCGCCACATACCCAGGCAGAGTGAGTGTGCAAGTTCAAGTCTCCTTCACCTTCTCCTAAAGCCATAAATGTCATGATGGTGGGGGTGGGGGTCTCAGCCCCATGATCTTATCTAATACATCTTATGTCACAAACACCCCACCTAAAAATACTGTTAACATTAATTTGGGGACTAGGCTTCTAACACATGCCCTTTTGGGGCTTACCTTGAAATCATAGCACCTTCAGTGGAAACTGAAACATGACTGCATATTTTGGATTCATCTTGTCCTTATGATCCAGCTACCACATCTAGCCCTGGATCTACCTCTACCTGCTGGGGGGAGCATCTCTATTTAGCCAGCTGTTGATATAGGTTAATGGAGGACTTTATCAAAAGGGGAGAGCTGTCAGGCCTCTGAGACCCATCACTATCTGCTGCTATGCCTGCCTTACAGTGATGAACTGTAACCTGGAACTGTAAACTAAAATAAATCCTTCCTCCCTTAAACCGATTTTTCAAGCATTTTGTCACAGTGATGTGAAAGAAACTAATACAGTGGGGTATAACCTCATTGTCTTCCAAGTAATTTTTAAAGCAAGTCCCTTTTTCTTGTGGAATTTTTTATTTTCCTAAGACTGGATATAGAGAGTGGGAGGGACTGAGAGTGACTGAGATGGCTCTTTGAGGCCTGACCTGGCATAATAATGTTTAGCCATGACCTATATGCATTCAGATAGAACAAACAACACAATAAAGTGTGGGATTCAAGGAAGCACTCTGAACTGAAGGTTTCTCTATTCACAGGAACAAAAAAATACAGTCAGAGGGCTGGAGGGATGACTTAGTGGTTAAGGTGTTTGCATGCAAACCTTAAGACCTCATATTCAAATCTCTAGGTCCCATGTAAGGCAGATGCAGTAACACAGCACACAATGTTGCACATACCCACAAGGGGGCACACATGTCTGGAGTTTGTTTGTAGTGACTGCAGGCCCTGACACACCCATTCTCTCTTTGTCTCTCTCTTTGCCTCTTTCAATCTCCCCCTCTCTCTTTCTCTCAAAAGTAAATTTAAAAAAAAAAAAGTCAGATTGTATGTACAAGGACAATGGCCTTTAATATCAGGGTCATCAACATAAGAACTGCTCAGAATCATTAACAACACTAATGAGGTCTAGTTAATTCTATAAAACATCATTCTTTCATAAAATTATTGCAGTTCTATACTTATAAAGTCTTAATATCTAAGAATTAAAAGAAGGCATCATTCATTCTGAGCATTCAGAAAGTGATAAACACAATATTATCACTCAAATAGTTATAGCAGAAAGAGAGGCCTTTGGAAGACTTTGTGAATTGGCATGAAATGATTTGCATTAGCCAGTAAATCAGAGAAAGAAAAGGAAGACTATAAAAGCCACACTTTTTTAAAAAAATTCTGTCACTTTCTAATTATAACCATGAATTGGAAATGTCAGTGTTCCTAGTATTCTCATTTTCAAGTTACTGGTTGTTCCAAAAGGCAAAATGTACAAAATTTTCTAGCTGGAACATTTATGTTTCCAACATCAATACAAAATTAATATTGATCTGCAGTACAAGTAGTATGCGAATTGCAGACTATTACACTGGATATCTCTTGTTGTAGATGAAAAATTGAGGCAAAAAGTTCATCATAATTTAAAATAACTCCTATGACTAAAACAGTACATAGAAAACATGTCTCAGAAAATACCTTCACTTGTGATAAAATATATGGCTAAAGATTCTTTTCTTCCGGGAAATATGTTCCTTTTCTTCTTAACTCAATTTTACTCAGTAAAGAGCATATCTGTTTATCACTGTCAATAATTTATTTTGATATATATTACTAAATATTGATTTCTTCTGGCATATTTAAAAAAACTACAAAATTATTGGACCTTAAGTCCAAACTGAAAGTCATAGTGGAAAATCCCATGAAACAAACCTATTTAAAATTGGAAAAAAAAAATCTAAGTTTTGTCTTGTTTTCTTTCCTTTTCATATCTCCTTTTATCTTCAAGATTTGAAGCTAGGAAGATGGTTCAGTGGTTACAGACACTTCAAGATTTGAGGGGTTACATAAAATACCTAAGACAATACAGAAGTGAATCCTAAAAGTTTTAGTCACATATGCATTTTCAAATATTTTATTGTATGTGCTTAAAACATCATGAGGAAATAGATACATTTACACTCTGAGTCAGTCAGCATCACTAAGTATATTAAAGATTGCACTATGATTGGAAGCCCCCTCTCCTGGAAAGAAGCTCTTAGTTTCTGTCATGGTAGCCACAACTTCATGGCTGTTGTTTCAGTACACTGGTTTCACCTCAATTATCACTGGCAATTCCATTTATATTTTACCTCAATAACCAAAACTGTGTTCCAAAAGTGAACTTACCTCCCATGAGCCCATTAGTGACACTACATTAGATCATGATCTCTCTTCCTTGAGAAACAAAAGCCTTGTATAGGTTCAAATGCCTGGAAGATCTCCAAAATGGAACTTCAGCTTGTCCAATCCATTACTATCCCCCCTCCTCCTCTTCCTCCTGTTCGTCCTTCTCTTTTTCCTCCTCTTCCCCTTATTCACTTTCTCTGGACTACCTTTAGTTCTCTACATATATGTTGCATATACAAACCATATAAAGATCATTATGCATACTCTGTTCTCTGCTGATATTTCCTTCCTGTGGCTCTTCACGGGACTGACTTTGATTTTCCAAATATTTCATTAAATATCACCATTTCTTAGAATATCCTATGAGAAAATTCTTTAAATAGCTGCACTAGCATTGTTTTCTATCACTCATTCAGTTTAAAACCTTAATAATGCTTAAATAGTTATAATAGCTTATGATTCAGATTTTGTCTTCTATATTTCTAAGATCTACAAAAATAAGATCTTTAGAAAATATCCAGTGCCTGACACTATGCTCTGCAATCAGTGCCCATTAGGAATTTGTTGTGAGAAGAACAAATAGGCCAACTCATTGCAAGGACAGCAGACCATTAGTTACCCTACTGCACACACTCCTGCCAGCTGAAGTTCACTTCTCTTCCTTTTAAAGCCTTTTCTTCAAAGCTGATTTAATAGCTGATTTCCACTGAAGGGCTGGACCATATCTGTGCTAAGACCGAACATCAAGAGTACTTGGAAAGGACCGAGTAGCATTTTTGAGTAATTTCCGGAACAGGAAAGGACAAATGGCTCAAGAAAAGCAGAGGGGTTAAAAACTCTAAAAACAGGGAATGGTGGATCATTTCCAGTATTTACAGGGTCTTTCTCAGATTTGTGGAAGAATCTGATATTCACGGTGGGGTAATGTCTGAGTGGTGATAGAGTACCGGTGGGTTATCCATTTGTGCAAGCTATTCTTGATATTTGGCCATCTGTATATCACCAAAGTTGTGAGCAATGGCCCACACAACCTAAAGATCATGTCTGATATGTAAAAAAAGACATAGAGACATTAGTATCATTAGTACCAAGAGCACCTGGATATTTACAATATCAAAGACACAAATGTCCTTAACTTATCAAACATGAGCTACAATAATAATGCCAGATCCTATTTGTAATCATAAGGATATATATTTTCTGTATAGCTATGGGAATATTTCCCAGAGTTACATTTTTAGTATTCAAGGTTGACTATTTTAAAATTCAGTTAAATGTATGCTGCCATCATTTAATCCTTACGATTAAATTCACTCTAGACTCACATATGTTGGTCCTCAGAAGTCTCTGTGTTATGATTAATTCTGCCCAAAAGTTGTTATTGCTGAAAAAAGCCAAGCCCCTGAGATCTGAAAAAAAATATGCTTATTATAAGGAAACTTCATGGCAGTCTTCTTGTGGATTCCAGGCTGACTCATCTAAAGCTGGGAAAAGGAAAGAAATATGTGTGACACACATGCCTATGTCAAAAAGGTGGTAAGTCAAGGATATAGACTGCGGTTGCATAAAAAGTTGATTTCTTAATAAGAGGAAACACAGAGATCAACGAATGGCCAAAAGAAATCCTGACACCAAACAACTCAATTCTTTCAGGTAGCACCTGAGATCATGTTTATAAAGATTTATTTTTATTTATTTATTTATTATTAAAGACAGAGAGAGAGAGAGAGAGAGAGAGAGAGAGAGAGAGAGTAAGAACGGGCACACTGGGGTCACTGCAAATGAACTCCAGATGCATGCACCACCTTGTGTATCTGGCTTAAGTGGGACCTGGAGAATTGAACCTGGGTCCTTAGGCTTCGCAGGCATGCACCTTAACCACTAAACCATCTCTCCAGCCCCCAAGATCTTTTTTTTTTTGACAAATGAATGAAATTGATAATTACTGAATCTACAACTAACACAAAAGTGGACAGCTAAAACAAAAATACAAAAGTGAGTACATGACATCCCAAATAGTCTTCTGACTTCTACACAAATATATGCATGCACAGATATAGACATGAACATGCACACATATATGTACCCCCACACAAACAAATAAGTAAAGATAAGCACAAATGAAAACAATGTAAAAACTACGTCACCAATTTTTGCATGCCTGTGAGTGTGAATGATATTTTTTTCTAACTTGCTCTTGAAATCACCTTTCATGGTGTAGCAGACAGCTTCAGGTTCGCTGAGATTAACTTCCAGACCAGGCACAGTTATGGAGGAAGGGATATTATTTATTGAAGCTTACAGATCCAGGGGAAGTTCCATAAAGGCAGGAAAAGCAGCTTGCTCTTCACAGGGCCAAGCAGAGAGAGAAAAAGCCAACCAGCCACCACAGCAAACAGAGCAAAACTACAGCCAAAAGGTCACACAGCACACTTCAGGAACTCCTGCTAGGCACATTTGCATATCTTTACAATGGAATCTGACACCATTACCACCTTAAGACTGGCCCCCAGTGACCTTGCCTCTAGCAAGGTGATTGCAGATGCAAACTATAACTAGTAAAACACTGAATATATTGGGGGACATATATTCAAACTACCACACATGGGATACTCCTTATCCCCACAGATGGCCTAATTCATAGGAATGTGACCTGTGTTCAAGTATCCCTCTCACAGGAAACTAGTTGATACTGGCAGGCAGCCCAGTGGCTCTCGCTGCTCTTTATCCAGTTTAGTCCTGTCAAGTTAATGATTCCCTAGGATGGCACTGGCTGTGAAGCAAGTGGAATTTGGCAAGATTGGTTAGGAGGGACGCAGAGGAGGCAATGCAGCACATATATAAAATAAGAGAAGCAGGGTAGTGGAGATGGCTCAGTGGCTAAAGGTGCTTGCTTGCAAACGTACCAGCCTGAGTTCAAGTCACCACCACACACATAAAGCTAGACAGAAAGTAGCACACTGGTCTGTGAGCCCGATAGGTCTACATCAGTGGGAGGTGGAGCCAGGAGAATCTAGAAATTTGCAGGAAACAAAACTGGTATTCTTTTGCAGTGGCAAAACAATGAGAGACTGTCTCAGAAAGAAGGTGGGAAGAGAGAACAAAACCCAGAGGATGTCCTCAGATTGCCACAAGCACACTCTGACGCACACTCACAAACATGCACCTATGTATAAACACACATAAATAAAGAAGATAATGGATTTTTTTTCTTAAATAAGACATGTAGAATGTCAATGAAAGATCCCAGAGGAAAAAAAAAATGGAACTTGCCTAACAGGCTCCAGCAATTTTAAATCATTCAGCACAGCCTGATATTTTGAACAACTATCCTCTTCCTCTAGAAAACCATGTTTCAAACTTACCCAACCACTGAACTCAAAACTCATATTAGGGCTGGAGAGATGGCTTAGCGGTTAAGGCGCCTGCCTGCTAAGCCTAAGAACCCGGTTCCAATCTCCAGGTCCCACGTTTAGCCAACCAGTGATGCAAGGGTGCAATGCCGCACTTGACCACAGGGGCGCACACATCTGATTTCAACTCAAAACTCATATTAATGTCTGTCTCTCGGGAGTGGTGGCGCATGCCTTTAATCCCAGCACTCGGGAGGCAGAGGTAGGAGGATCGCCGTGAGTTCAAGGCCACCCTGAGACTACATAGTTAATTCCAGGTCAGCCTGGGCCAGAGTGAGACCCTACCTTGAAAAACAAAACAAAAACAAACAAACAAAAAAACCTCATATTAACTACTGCTGACTTTTTAAATCATTCCCTCAATAATCTATTTCCAAGCAGTATAAATGATCTTCTCTTTTAAACATACCTCTAATGTAGCACTTGCCATAACATATCATAATTTGTTCAATTATATCATTGTCTCCCTTCCCCAACCAGACAGGAAAACCTTTAGACAAAAATTCTGTCTATTTATGTATCTCATAGCTGAGAAACACTTGGCATAACATCCATAACAATTTGCTAAGCTCCACTAACATCCTGATATGTTTCTTGTTTTTAAGTTATAACTATGGGCTGGAGGGATGACTTAGTGGCTAAGGCACTTGCCTGCAAAGCCTAATGACTCAGGTTCAATTCTCCAGGACCCATGTAAGCCAGATGCACATGATAGTGCATGCTTCTGGAGTTCGTTTGCAACAGCTGAAGGCCCTGGCATGCCCATTCTCTATCTGCCTCTCTCTCTCTCTCTTAAATAAATAAATAAACACCTATAAAATTAAAAAAGTTATAACTCATGCAGTATGATTAAAATATTACTGACTGGCACTTTAATAATAACTTAATGAGAATGTTTGACCAGTTTACACATAGAGTTATCAAAAATATATAATATGTTGATAGGTTTACTCATCAGACTATGAAAGAATATAACAAGTAGTGTAAGCACATTTACAAATCTACCTAATTACCAAATGGTCATTTTTTTTCTCTTTTTGTGATCAGGAAAATTATATAGAAAATTCTTGTACCATATCCTCTTTCAGACTTTTCATGTCCTTCTCAAGCCTAATGAAATGCAGCTTTCTACCCACTTATCTGCTAAAACTTCTACAGCAAGGCTACCAATTACCTTTATATAACTGCAACCAAAATGCATTTTAAATTGATTCACTTATTTATAGATTTTCTGTTGCATTTGACATGCTGGACATCCCTCGTGGACAACTGTACTACCATGCTTGTGATTGTTCTCTTTTATTAACTATAATTTCTCAACTGGGTTAGACAACCTCCTCCTTTTCCTGTTGCTTTAGGACTTGTTTTATCTAGGACACTCTCTGCTGATTTTATCTATGTATCCTTTGTGATGTCATTTATGACTCCATAGATGACTATTTAAAGATGATAGCCCCAGCTGTATGCTGAATCTATAGCCTTGGATAAGTAACTGTTAACACAAAGTCACAATGACTCACCCTTGCCCATCTACCTTATTTAGATTTGTCTTGCTTCTTTCATTCAATGTCTTGATCAGTGTGTCCATAATCTAAGCATGAATATGGTAATTTCTCTAAACTCATTCCTTACAAACATATTCAACTGAACATAAAGTGCTGTCCACATGGTTTACTCAACTCTTGAAATGCCTCTGTCCCATACTCTGTATTGCTCCTCTGAGTCCAATCTTCACATCTCCCTGAACTATTACAGCAGGCTGTTGAGTGATTTATCTCTGCTTTTGTATACATCACATTCATACTTTATTTTGCCTGCTTTGGCCAAAGAAAGCAATAGCTGTTTTATGCACGTACATAGTATGCAAATCTGGTTATGCCAATCATTTAATTGCAAACCATTAGTGTAATTGTCATAAACATAAAAATTTATGTGTTGATCCATTTACCATATGAAGTAAGTTCTGTTCTTGATACTAAATTTGGATGCAAACTTATATTCCATGTCTATTCCATTCAAACTTTTAAAGAGGATGTTTTGATTTGCATGAGTGTGTGTGTGCATGTATGTATCTGCCTCTTATCACTGAAAATGAATTCCGAATGGTTTCACTAGTTCTGGTGTCTGGCTTTACACAGGTATCAAGGAGTTGAACTTCAGCTGTCAGGTTTTGTTTGCAAGCGTTTTTAACCACTAAAGCATCTCTTCAGACTCCTCATCATTCAAATGTTTTAAAACTTTTATTATTTATTTAAGAGCTAGAGGAAGAGGGAAATGTAGAGAGAGAACGGGCACACCAGGGCCTTTAGCTCTCACAAATGAATGCCAGATGCAAGCACGACTTTGTTCATCTGCTTACATGATTCCTGGGGAACTGAACTTGGGTTCTTTGGCTTTGCACGCAAGCCCCTTATCCCCTAAACCATCTCCCCAGCCTCCATTTAAACTTTTAAGACAAGTTCTAGACACTGGTGTCTTGACTTTTCTGACCCACTGTAACAGCTTTATAATTGTCAGCTTGATCAGATCAGGAATCAAGTAAGAAACACATCTCAAACAGGTGTGTGAGTGTGTTTCTGGGAAAAAAGAACTGGGGGAGAAACTCTGAACCAGAGTGAACATGCCTTCCAGTGACTATATGAATAAAATATAAATATAAATATAAATATAAATATAAATATAAATATAAATATAAATATAAATATAAATATAAATATAAATATAAATATAAATATAAATATAAATATAAATATAAATATAAATATAAATATAAATATCCATTCCAAAGAAAAGCAATGCCTTGCTGTTGGGTTATCTTTGCTACATACTGATAAGTTCATCTTCCCTGTTGCTGACATCCTTTATGGATACTGGAACCCCACTTCTTCAGTCTTCCAACATGGACTCTAGTAATCTTTCAGGCCTTTAGTGCCAGATTGGAACTGGGGAGGCATCCAGCCTTGTGATCAGATGCTGGGTTCTCAGCCTCTTCAGCATGCAAACAGCCAGTGTTCGACTACTGAGCTTGTATCATATAAGCCCATCTGAGAAATCTATCAGTTCTGTTCCTCTAGAGAACCCTGACTAATATATCCACTATATCCACTAATTGGAAATAACATACTTTAAAGAAAAAAAATCAAGCCAGGTGTGGTGGTGCACGCCTTTAATCCCAGCACTCGGGAGGCAGACGTAGGAGGATTGCCGAGAGTTCAAGGCCACCCTGAGACTACATAGTTAATTACAGGTCAGCCTGGACCAGAGTGAGACCCTACCTCGAAAAACCGAAAAACCAAAAAAAAAAAAAAAAAAAAAGAAAAAAAATCACCCATGCGCTAAAGCCTGTCTGTAACAGACAGCTTCAGGTTTGCTGAGATGAACTTCCAGACCAGGCACAGTTATGGAGGAAGGGATATTATTTATTGAAGCTTACAGATTCAGGGAAGTTCCATAATGGCAGGAGAAACGCCTGGCTTCATAGGGCCAAGCAGAGAGAGAAAACCCACAGCCAAAAGGCACACAGCACACTTCAGGAACTAGGCACACTTTGCATATCTTTACAATGGAATCTCAAACCCATCACCACACCTTAAGACAGGCCCCCAGTGACATTGCCTCTAGCAAGATGATTGCAGATGCAAACTATAAACTAATAAACACTGAATATACTGGGAGCCATATATTCAAACTACCACACTGTCCTTTAAAGATCCCTCCCAATTTATGGGCTGGAGAGATGGTTTAGAGGTTAAAGCACTTGCCTATGGACCTAATGACCTGAGGACCCAGGTTCAATTCCCCAGTACTCACATAAGCTAGATACACAAGGAGGCACATGCATCTGGAGTTCATTTGCAATATCTAGACCTAATCTGTCTATCTGCCTCTTTCTCTCACTCAAATAGATAAATAAAATATATTTTAAAAATCTCTCCCAATTTATTTTTGCCTTTCCACACAAGTATAGAAAAACATTTGTATTAATTTGAAGAGTTTGAGTCACATACATCATTAATAAATTAATAGAAATAAAAAATGAACCCAGTTTTTACATTTTTCCAGTGACCACTATTTTTATCAGGGAAATATGCAGTGAACAGTCTTTCAAAAAAGTAGGATTTGGAGTCCATGGTTTCTTATTCTTGTTCAATAAACTCAGAAGTACCACCAGAAAAAGCTTTGCTAGGTTCATCCTATGTTCTGACAGAGTTCAACAACTATAAGTCTGTGAAAAATTACACAATAAAAATAAAGAAAACAAAAGTAACCTAAAGTTTTACTGGAGAGGGATGACAATTTTCACTTTGTATTTAATGTTCAAATGAACATGGACTTTGGAATGAGTGAGTCCAATTAAAATGGAACCTTGAATTGAGGGGGGAGGTAGCTTGGTAACAGAACACTTATTTAACATGCATATGGTCCTGGATTCAATCCCTAGTACTAAAATTAAAACACAATAAAGCTATTTCACCATGTGTAATTAAACATCATTTAAAACCGAATTCTTCCAATATATTATTCATAAATTATTTGCATCCTTCTACAAGATAGTTTTTTTTTCAGCTGGGCGTTGTGGCACACGCCTTTAATCCCAGCACTCGGGAGGTAGAGGTAGGAGGATCGCCGAGAGTTCGAGGCCACCCTGAGACTACATAGTTAATTCCAGGTCAGCCTGGACCAGAGTGAGACCCTACCTTGCAAAACCAGAAAAAAAAAAAAAAGATAGTTTTTTTCTAATTTTTAGGAGATGAGATATCATAGAAAAATGGTTTTATAGTAAGAATATTTATAGACAAAGGAATCCAGAAATGGTGGCATATGCTTGTAGTCACTCTACTGGGAGGCTAAGGAAAGATGGCTTGTGCCCAAGAGTGTGGGACCAGCCTGGAAAACATAGTGAGACCCCATTTCAAAAAAAAGTGTGTGTACATACAAAAAACACACACAGAAGATATGATGCAAAATGAGCAAAAATAGTTTTAAGTTGTCACTTTTTTCACAGTAATCATTCATTATTTTTACAACAGTTAAATCACCAGTACATTGCTTTTCAGAAAATACTGATTAAATGAAAATTTTACTCAAATACAGTTCTGAGATAAAATCTTAAGCACATATATTGAGCCTCCTGAACTCTGTTGTAAAATGTTATCTCCTAAAACTTAAATAATTTTAAGTTATTCACTGCTTTATGTAATTTACAAAATATAATCATTTCAATAGCCAACCAAAGGAGAAAGCAAGGAGTAGAGAAGAAATCAAATAAATAAACTCTGACTTTAAATGCAGATATTTGTTAAATAAAATGTAAAGAGTTTTAAAATTCTGCCCAATAAGATGCCATATCCAATTCTGAATAGATTATGTTCCTGTTAGAAAACATAATTTTATTAAAATTTGAACATTGCTAATACAAAAATTCCTATAGAAAAAGACTTACAAAAATTTAACTTTATTTTCCTAGTCCTGTTACTCCTTTATCACCTTATTTTGCTTTTACACCTAAGAATTCTAAGAAAGCTAAGGAAATCTACGGACAAATTTCTTCAGAGGCCTTTGCTATGAACCTTGGAAGAAGGAATTTGCAAGTAACGACTACTTCGTAACTACATGTTAAGGCTGCTGTTGCTATAAAGACATGTTAAGGAACTCTGGATTTTTCTCAGTGGGAACATAATTACATTCAGAATATGGAACTAACAGAATGTTCTTCACATCCCATCTCATTTAACTCCATATTTAAAATGAACAGTTTGTACATTTCATTTCTTCTCTACGCCTTGATGCTGCTTTTTCTTGGTTGTTTAAGTAGCATTGTATATTTACTGAAGAATTCAAAAATAAAGATGAAAATAATAGAAAATCCAGACTTTTAAGGTTTCCTTATTCTTCAAATAGCAGTGTGACAGTTGGATTCATTTTTCTTTATTGACATATTCCTGACCCCTCTTAGCGTTCTATTTGTTTCTTGACTCCTTACTTCCCCAAAGTTTCTTCTCCAGCCCACCGATAATAATAATAAAATAATAATAATAATAATAATAATAATAATAATAAGTGAAAACAAAACCCAACATTAGTAATACTCTAAATCCCTAAAAAGTTTCCCTTTGCTCTAATTAGTTTTCTCTCTACAATGTATTAGAAACATTACTCAACAAAGATACTTAAATCCAGATCTCATGTTTCCAGAAAATGTCATCTAATTTAATAGTAGCCTGTTTATTATACAGACACCAGAGAAGTCAGAATATTTACTCCCACATGCAAAGTGAATGAATCAATCTTTAACCACTGATCAGTGTAAGAGATGACATTTCAGGCAATGAAACTGATGCCATACTTACAGTGGAGGTTGTTGGGGCTGGTTTTCAGCATTTCTTGGTGTTTTGCAGGCTGCTGGCTTCGCCATGTCCCTGACAACACACCTGGGGCGCATGATAGACAGCACAATGCACTATTAATTATAAAAGGGTAGAACACACCTGGAAATTAAATACGGTTCTGAAAACACAGTCTAAGGAAAAGTCTTTGCAAGCCCCTTCAGTGGTCACCTTGGAGCCTTGGGAAGGCCCCCAGGATTGGAAATCTTTGACTTGGCCTTCCAAAAACTCAGTTATACCCATATAAAGTCTGCACTAGCCTCTATATTTGATTTTTCCATTTAGCATCAATAAAATGACTGTCAGTAGCTTTGCCCATCACAGAAAAGCTATTGAAAGCTTGGCCTCACCATAGGAAGATATCTGAAAGCTTAAAAATAGGAACAGCTGCTGTGCTGATATGTTAAAAATTGAGCAGGATTTTCTGTGGCTTTGGCTATTTTACTAAAAGATAAGGACTTTTGTTCATACCATTAATCACCACATGGGTCTTCCTGCTTATGCTAAAAGAGATCTGAGAGGCTTCTAGACATCCCCCCTGTTCAAAATTCCCTTCAAACTATGGAAAAGGATGAGATGGAGATGTCCTCATGTAAAGTGTGTGTATGTGTTTGTAATAAATTATGAATGGTCTCCCTGCTTTCTCATAAAATAAATGCAGAGGGTAGACAACATTGCAGAGCTCCAAAGGGCAGCTTGAGTTGACATCCTTACGCTTACTTAACCAGGGCTTAAACGGCACCACAGAAATTCACTGCCCAAAAGCAGAAAACACCTCTACTTGAGGCTGTACTTGAATGACTCAGATATTTCTTCTCCTCCAAAGCTTTAAACCAAACACAGCTTAGAGTAGGTACTTCTTGGTTTTAAAAATGAGACCTGGCATTTTAGGTATTTCTACATATAAATGTGCCTGGGGATCCAGATCTTAAGAACTTTCATGAGGCTTCTTTGAGATTTGGCTACATTGCTTATGATTAAAGCCAATTATGCTAGCCCAGAAGTGGATGACTCGTAGAGCAATAGTAAAGAAGCTGTTTTAACAAAGCTGAGTGGCAAAATTCTCCACTTCTGAAAATCATACAGGGACATGCAGACACAACACACAGATAGGTGCACATACACATCGCTCATTCCAAACAGCAGCAGTAAGACTCAGAAATCAATATGTAACATGATGATAAAAGGGAAGATGTCATTTCAAAGTCTCAACACACTTTCATCCTGTGAGAAAAGTCGACATTGTGGCATTTCTCAAGAGCTATTGCTAAACTCTCAGTGGATCTGTCAAGAGTGAACAGCAGAAGACATTCCTGAGAACCACATAGTCTTGCATTATTGTTCCGATTTTGAGAAGAAGGCTACTCATGCATGGACATTAAGACAACGTGCAGGTTGGCGAGCTGTCAGAAGAAGCAACATACTAGGATTTCCAGGCTCTGAAACTACAATACTCAGTAAGTTAACTTTCATAGCACTGGAAATCTTTGACAATTTTCACTCAACATACAATAGTGTATTCATCACATTTAGTCTACATGAGCTGGTTTCTGAAAATACCACTAACTTGGGAAAAAAAAAGTAGTCTATCAATGAGAATCTTAACTTCTCTTTTTCCTCTTAAGCACCAGTATTTGCACAGGACTTTGAAAGAAATCTACCATATAGAGTTTTTCTTCAATATTTTTAAAGTGTCAATTTTCTAAGCAAGGCATAATAAATCAAACATTCCTTTTAATTTTTTTTTTTTTTTTTTTTTTTTTTGCTTCAAATTAAATGCCAACAGTCTTACCTAATCTCAAGACCTGGTGTTTTTAATTTACAATTAAGATAGTTGACTTAGGGCTGGAGAGATGGCTTAACAGTTCAGATGCTTGCCTGTAAAGCAAGGACCCAGGTTTGATTCCCCATTTCCCATGTAAGCCAGAGGCACAAGGTGGTGCATGCATCTGGAATTTGTTTGCAGTGGCAGGAGTCCCTGGCACACCCATTCTCTCTGTCTCTCTCACACACATATGCACACTTTCTTTCTCTGTGTCTCTTTCTCTTTCTCAAATAAGTAAATAAAAATAAAATATTTAAAAAGTTAGTTGACCTATTACTTTTATTTTCACATGCTACTGATTTATTCCCATAAAATTTGCTTTAATTTCTGAATTTTAAAATAAACACATTATTTTTCAAAACAATATACTTATAATTAAATGTGCATAAGCTATTTTTGCAGCTGTATGTGTGTGAGGTATGCAACTTTGTGTAAGAATGCTTGCATATGAGTAGGTATACGTGTGTGTGTGTGCATGCACACGTTTGTGTTCCAGAGGTTGGTATCAGGTGGTTTTCACATTTGCACTCCTATTATTTTTTGAGACAGTCTATCTCTGAATCCAGAGCTCACTTATTTGTCTAGAAAACCTGGTCAATAAGCCCCGAAGGTCCTCTTGTCTTTGCCTTCCCCAGTACTGGGATTATAGGTATGTGCCAATTTTGCTATCTCCCCAGTTCCCTATGCGTGCATTTTAAAATTAATTAATTAGTTGTGGTACTGGACATTGAAGTTTGACAAGTAATTGACCCCTGTTGTATATTCATAACCCTCAGTTTACTTTTTTTTTTTTTTTTTAATTTTGAGCCAAGGTCTCACTAAAGTCTCCTGGCTGTCCTTGAGCTCCCTTTATAGCTCAGGCAAGTTTTGAACTCTGCCAGAGGCCCCTGAGTAACTGGGAATGATTATTGACCTGTATGACAAAACTAGGCTTAATTTTAACATAATTCTAAAAAAAATAAAGAAGAAAACTGCATTTCCCATATTAATCTTTATCCTGACCACAGAACATATATTCGTTAGACGGATACAGGTAGCTATTGAATCTGAATATTGAAGACAGAAATGATTTGTTTCAGATTGGTAATTATTCAACCAATCTGATGAGAATCTTAGCCATAAAAATATGCATCCCTGCATTTAAAATCTGATTCTTTTTAGATGAAATTATTTCTACATACAAGAAAGGAAAAATAACAAATTATGCTTACAGCATGACACACCAAAGACAAACTATTCCCACAGGGTTTCTGTTAGCCTGTGTGGATTAACATATCTTTAAAATTATAATTGTACTGTATCACAGTTTGGAGGAAGACAATCTTAAGAGTTTTGACATTTCTAGTGTATGGAAATTGTTTAGCCATCCAAATTCCAATATTTCCCATGCATTGAAGTTATAATAATATAGAACTCTTCACTTTTAAGAAAGATGACAATGTGGTTTCATATGCTGCAGATGTATTTACTTCAACCACAACAGGAGACCACACATGCAGCTAAGTGATGACTTCCTGGAATTTTGACCAATTGAGCGAGGCATTTAAACTTTTATTCTTTGTGATGTCTTAAAGTACGCAGGGATTTATCAAATAGGAACTCTTAGATACTCCTATGCACATGCAATCATCCTCTCATCTCTCAAGTATCACTAAAGACTTAATGCAAAGAAAACATTCTGCAGCCACCTCGGGGGAATGCTCCTCCTGACTCCGCCCTCAGCACTGCTGGATTTTATGAATGACTGCAATCAATTCCATGAATGGCTGCCAACTGCCCACTCAGCCACTTCTACCCTTCAGTGCACGTACACATACGGGAGAATCACACATTGCCACAGCCTGCAGATGAGGCTAGGGAAGGCTTTCATCTCTCCAGACAGGAACTAAATGTGCTTCCAGATACTTAGAGTATGTGAATTGAAAATTCTGAATGCCTTCAAGAAACATAATTTACATAATTACTTTCGCTCATTTAACTTTCCATTTTGGTGCCTGTAATCACTATCCTTTACCCAGCTTTCACCAAAGAAACCCACCAAACTATTTTATAAAATTGTCTGAATTGAACTTTAAATTGTTTTAGGTTTCATAGCCAATGTCAGGAACCTACTTATAGTGTACCAAACTGCCCATAATAGCCTATAGCTGTTTACATGTTTTGTTTTGTTTTGTTTTTTTTTTAATTTGGGATTTTTGCATTATCTTCTCATCAATGGAGATGATTCCATTCTAACAGTGTGAGTGAAATGTGTGTGTTCATGCCTATTTCTCAAGTGTTACTGAACTAATTTATACTTGTCCTTAAAGTTTAGGGGAAGTTAATATAAGGATGATAAAACGAAACATTTTAGAATCACACAATGTTTTGCTGGCAACTGATTAAATGTAGAGAGAAATAGAGGCGTGAATACAAGAAGCCATGTTAGGGGTATATTAACTGGTCATTTTTCCTTTTAAATATCCCATTCAGTGCTGCATCCCATTCTCCAAAGTGATATTAGTAACAATGCATGCAAAATATATGCAAAATTCCTACGTTCAGGCTAATGTTCTCTTCCTCATCCTGGAATCATGTATGCAATCAACTCTCCAACATTTCACTTGGATAGCTAGTAGAGCTCTCAAAAGCAGTTGCCCCAAAAAAACTAACTCATCTTCTTCCTCGAAGTCTGATCCTTCAGCGGGTATCTCTACCTTGATTAATTGTAAAATTATTTCCCCAGGTGTTACATCTAAACTTTGGACGTGACTTCTCTTTCCTCTCACACTCTGTACCTAATCTATTAGATTACTACATTTTCAAAAGAGGTATAGAATCTGACCATTCCTCATCTCCCCCACGATTGTCACCTTGCCCTAAGCAATGCCATTTTCACTTGAATTCTGACCATAGATATTTAGTGGATTGCTCAGCATGTACCCTTAGCCTTTCCCAAGAGTTTAACCTCAAAAAAAAAAAAAAAAAGAAAGAAAGAAAGAAAGAAAGAAAGAAAGAAAGAAAGAAAGAAAGAAAGAAGAGGAAAGAAAAAGAAAAATAAAGAAAAGCTTGCTTTTTGGGATCTTTGACCAATCTTTATTTCTATCTGAGTGCTCTTCTCCAAATTAGCATGATTAAATGTCCACTTTTAGGACTTTGTTCAAGAGTCCATCTTTGATGGTTTCTATCATAATTACCTTTACTGCTACAATATCCTTTCCCTCATCACATCCACACATTTCAGGGTTTTTTAGTATTTGATTGTTGATTGATTGATTCATTGATTCATTGATTAATTTGGGGAGGCAGATATAGAGAAAGAATGGGCACAGCAGGGCCTCTAGCCACTGCAAAGGAACTCCAAATGCATGTGCCCCCTTGTCTATCTGGCTTTATGTGGGCACTAGGGAATTGAACTTGGTCCTTTGGATTTGCAGGGAAGTTCCTTAACCTAAGCCATCTCTCCAGCCCAGCATCTACACATTTCTAAGCACTCTCTGTACTGCCCTAGTATTCAGAAATTTGATGTCTTTGTGCTCAAAATCAGAACTGCTCAAGAGCAGGGATTGTTCCCTGTTTGGTTCACTAACATAAGCCAAGAGCTAAGAACACTGCCTGAGACATACAAGCCACTCATCATGTATATGTTAAGTGAATGAATAAGATAAAAAAGATACAGATTTCAAGCTTAAGAGACCAATTTAGCATACTAAAATATAATGATTGGAAACAGATCTTAGGTTACTATTTTTACACTCATACCATGGTTCTGCATAATATATGCAAAATGCAAATTAATGTATAGTCAACAGCATTATACATTAAATAATTCCCCTATATGCTTGAGCATGGTTTAACTAATGTTATGCTCTTTCTGAACAAAGAAAATGGCATTTCTTAACCTACAAGTTTTTAAGTGGAGTCTCTAATAAATATTAGTGTAATAATCAATAATGTTTTATCAAATAGTACTTTAAGTTGCATGATAGAAAATATTGTAATAATAAAAAATAAGCAATCCTCTTTTCTTCTGATTTCTCTGTATGCAGCAGTTTTTTATTTTACTCTTGTCATATATGAAAATGTCCATATTTATCATCACACCACTGTGCAAGAAGGTATGATTGTTCTATTTCTTACAATAAATGCTATATGTTAATACTTTAAGAAGGCAGGGTATGAATCAAGCTCATGTTATACCCATCCAAGCAGCTCCAGTATTTTCAGTTATGTTTATGTACTACTGGTTTATGTTATAGGTGCACTGTTGAATGCATTTGAATAATTTTACTTATTTAAATGCTGTTTACACATGATCTTTGTATCATCTGACCATATTCTTCATATATAACAGCAGATATATAACAGTAGTGACAGCAGGATATGCTGTTGGCTAAAACAGAGATCTTAAGACCAATGGGAACACTGGAATACCATAGGCTTTAATATGCAGTCATATTATTTGTTATATAAAGAAAGGGGTTATAAAAAAAAAGCATCAAAACAGAACAAAGATTGCTTTGTAAGAGAATTGAATTGATAAAATTTATTTCAGCTACATTTCTTTCAAGAGATCTTCAAAAGTGATTTCTCTTGTCCATTCAAAAATTCTACAAAAGGAGAAGCTTCAAAATGATATTTTAAAACTCATTTTATATTAAAATTTTCATATTCATGTAAATTTCACAGCAAACAAATAAGTATGATGACTTTGTCCCTTAAGGAGGAGATGGAACAGAAATTTCCACATCAGAAGGGGAAAGTGAATGTTGGGATTTTGAAAAGGCAGATGTAGTAATCATAATTCATCAGGACCTGTTTTACCTCCAGTGTATATTCTGGGAAACTTCAAAAGCCACATGGGAGTAAATTTTATTTTAAGAAAGCAAAGAAAGGCAGGTTAAGTAGATTCTTAACCAGAAGGAAACTTACACAGCTAGGCATCCTTCACAATGAGACACTGAGGGATGCTGAACTTCATTGAAGAGAGATCATTTCTTTTTCCCAAAACCAGACAAAAAGGCTAGGATTCTAAAATAGAAGTGATTTCCCACTGACATCAATAGTGAATTTTAAATTTTGAAGAAAAAAGGAGAGATTCAAGGAATGTTAGGAGAAGAAGATAATAGAAGTCAAGTCTCTGATCTTCTGGGTTTATTTATACCTGCACTGTTTAATGACCATTAAAATTCTCAGAGGTTTGATCCTACAAAATCTAGTATTGTTCTTATGATTTCAGCAACATTTCCATTTAACTTCTTTTTATTCATGCTATTATTTTAACACCATTTTCTCTCTTCACTTACCAAACTATTATAATTGCGTGTGATATATATCTGATATTATCATATATTATATATAAACCACATACACACACCTAAAGATCAAGTATATCTATATATTGTCCTCTGACCTACACACATGCACACTCACTCACAGATGCATATACACATACCCACATTCATATATATAGAGTACCACTGGTATTCTATCCCTAAACCAGTAACAGAAAAAAAATCATTTCTCTGTCTGTGCTCATAGTTCTCAGTTCCTAAGGTTGAACTTTAGCTCCTAACTTCCTCTCCTCCCCCTCACAACTTTCTGCCAGAGGCATGGGGGTGGAATGTTTGAGGGATTCTCTCCTCCCAGATACCATTCTTTAGTAGTTCTGCTCACATTAGCAAGTGTAATCACCATGTCTGGAAAGCAGGAAGAAGGTAGTAGTTACCTCTTTTCTTTGTTGAACATAAGATAAGGAACTCTTATTGAGGCCCCAATTTTCTATAGAAACCCCCTCTGGGCAGGACAGGGTATGGGGGACAGGATTCTGAATCAAGTCTTTCTCATGAATGCATTGGTTTTAGTTGGGTAATATGTCTGAAGAGGTATTGATCTTTGGTTCTTTTATATTTAGAGAGAATGTATCAACAACAATAATAGTAAAAATGATAGAAGTAAATGCCTGAAAGTCACAATCTGTAGTAATTGGGAAGAAAACCCAGAAAGACTAAAAGAACATCTAATTTTCTCTAGGAAAGGAGGAAACCTAGGTGGTATCAGCTGACTCTGTGTTCCTCACCACCCTATGACAGATGGTGCTTCTGTGTGCAGCAGCTCACTATGGGCTCCAGCTGTATAAATCCAAGTCCCATCCTTTTATTTTGTACTGAAGAAAGCATGTTGGTAAAAAGTTGAGACTAATATCATTAGAGTAATCTTGGGATTAACAAAGATTATCTTTTCATTCGCGTACATTTGTGTGTGTGTGTGTGTGTGTGTGTGTACATCATGGTGTGTGTTCAGTTATGCATGTGTGTACAGATGTGCATTTGCAATCAGACAGGCTGATCTACCCCTCACAGGACTGGGGTGACAGACAGGTGGCCACACTGTGTGAGTGCTGGAGAATTGAACTCAGGTTGAATCAGGACCTCATGTTTGCAGGGCAAGTGCTCTTACCCACTGAGTCATGTCCACTGTTCCATGTAGGTTATCTGAAAGATGAAAATGTTTATAACTTGTGATACTTACACCCACAGTAGTAAAGAGTTCTAATGTAACTCAGTCACAGTCAATTTATGTGCTTGGAAGCTCCATTGAGAATCTACGGTCCAAACTGCTGTTTTTCCCAGAACAAGCTGAGCATATTCTCACTATCTTGGTAAACAATCAGCGGCTTGAATGAGACAGCTACAAGACACTGCTTTGTTTGCAGTAAGACCAAGAAGGATGAACACTCTCAAAGAGAGGCATATAACTGGAAATTGTCCTCACTAAATTAAAACAGCAACACAACAAGGAGAATTTAGATATGAAAGTAAACAACCATAACTAGTATCAGTCAAATTTCTGAGTGCCTATGGTGGTCCTGGGTGTACAACTTTTCTTTCATCAGATAATTTGGTCTTGTGTTATATAGTGTTTTATAAGTTAAAAGAAATGACAATGCTCTGCAAATTACAAATTTATTTTTGAAATACAACTCCTCCTTACGTGTCTGATGTGCATGTGAGTACATGTACATTCATTTGTGAGGGAGTGCGTATGTGTGTAGAACAGAGGACAACATTGGATGTCAGACCTCACCTTCTACTTCATCTGATGTTGTCTTTCATTGTTCACCACTGTGTTCACATGGCTGGCTGGGGCGTGAGCTTGGGGAGATTGTCTCAGCCTCCCTTCTCACCTCAAGTGTACTTGGCCGCAGAGTCTTACACTACCGTGTCTGGTTCACATGGGTTCTGGGAATCTGAACTCAGTTGCTCATGTGCACAGCAAGCACTTTATCCACTGAGCCATATTCCCAGGCCCACAATTCCTACTTAAAAGTACAATTTAGCAATTCAAAATCACATGATCTCATTGTCATTTACACTTTAGAAAAAGATATATAATTATAACTGAGTACTGCAAGTTGAAAACACTTCCAATCATAGCCATGCTCTTGCCACATTCAAATACTATGCAAGGGTAAGAAGAAGTTGTTAGACAAGGGTTTCTCCAATCTCATTGTTTATGGTGCGAATATTAAATAGGGTAGTAGAGGCAGGAATATATAAGGATAATTTTGTAAGGATAATTGTTGGAGCTACTCAAACAACTCACAACATTTCTGCTTTTCGAATAATGTTTTTTGGGGAGTACTATGTACCTAAGAATCCTTTTCCTCCCCAAAGTATCCATTCTCTTCTCTCATGTGGAACAGACAGCTAAGTAAATATCTGCTGAGAGGGGCATAATGGTTCCTTGGTGGACTTTGAGCAGATTTTAAATAGATAGAATAAAAATTTGGAAATCAAACTTGAAAACACATCGGTGAAATATTTCAGGCATTGATTTCAATTAATGTTAACTATGGTTGCAGAGGAGTCACTTGCTCAGAGAGTCAAAGAGTTAATGGAGCCAATCACATATGAATGTGTGTTATACATGACCTTTGAGGTGTGAGTGAATATTAAAGTGACATTAAGAGATATGCACTATTGCTTTGCTCTAAATGAATACTTCTTGAGTGGTCAAGTGACCATGATGACTCTTTTATCTGAAACATAACCAAAGAATGAAACCAAATCAAGCTGACACTTTGATGGCAACTCCGATATTTGCATACAGCTTTTTTTTTTCTACATTATGTGTTTGGAAGGAGAAAAGCAAATAAATATTACAAGTAGATCTTCTTCTTCTTCTTCGTTTTTTTTTTTTTTTTTTTTTTTTGCATCCTCTTCATCAAATCTAATGAAGATAGACCAGATACTTAAGAAAACACTAATTTGGGAAGAACAAAAAAGCTTATCAAACAATGACTTACTCCTTACTGGCATAAAGGAACTTCCTCAAGTTGTCTTCTCTGTCTTGATCTAGCAGGACTGTCATTTTATGGCTTTATTTAGACCTACATTGTCGTTTTTAGGTGTCATTATCAGGTGTCAACTGTGCATTGACCCAGAACTTCACTAACCATTGAGTATGAACAGGCTAAAAGGCTGAACTAAATAGTCCTTCTCCTCCCAAACTTAGCCACTCCTGATTCTGCTCAGCTGTGCATTATATTACTGAGTTTACAATGTTGGCACACTATGACCTCTGGCTCTCTCTAATGGCACAAAACCCTCAGTCAACTGGCTATTCCCCTGGAAAGACTGTCAAAATTGGGCTTTCATACTTGAATTTATGAATCCCCAAATCACTTTACTCTTACATGTACAACTGTAATGTTTCCCTCAAACTGTACTTTCTCTTGTTCACCAGAATCACAGCAAAGTGTTTCACATTCCCTGTTGTGACTAAGGCAGGCACAATTATCTTTTTCCAGGGTTTTTCATGTCCCCATTTTTCCCTATTCTCCAACTGTGTCCTCTTAATTCTTACCATAACATAGTAGCCATCCTAGGTCAACCAGCTTCACATTTTTAAATTTTTTTTATAAGAGAGAGAGAATTGGCATGACAGGGCCTCCAGCCACTGCAATCAAACCCCAGGCACATGAGCCATCTTGTGCGCATGTTGGACCTTGCAGGCTTGTGTCACCTTGTGTGTCTGGCATATGTGGAATCTGGAGAGTCAAACATAAGTCCTTAGTCTTCACAGGCAAGCGACTTAACTTCTAAACCATCTTTCCAGCCCCAGCTTCACATTTTTAAAACATCCATTTTCACACTCTTCTCCATCCCATAGCCCTCTTTTCCTCCTTCACATTGCCTGCTCCATCTCTCTTTTTAAGTTTTAGTTCTTTCAAAACTTAACTCAGAACCCCAAGCTTTCCAGTGTAATTAATCCTTTACTAGAGTCTTCCAAACAACACAGATCTTTCTATGAGCATAAGAGATTCTGTTTAATAGCAGTGGCTTGAATACTGGGAAGAGGGTGGAGAAATATCTAATTTGGAAACATGGCATGAAATTGCAGAGCTTTTTAAAAGCCTTACCTAGGAAGCAGTAGTGACGATCATGACATCCTTAGGAACTGTTACTACAGACTGGGTGTGCTGATCAATACATACTTAGAAAAACCTGCTCTCTGCCATCATGCATTCTACCTTCTACAACTCCAGCCTGAAGGCAAGTCAGTTTGTCCATCAATCACAGCACTGTTCACAAACTATATTTATCTGCTACTTAGGATGGAAATTCTTCTTTTTCTTTAACTTATTTATTTCAGAGCAGCAGACAGAGAGAGAGAGAATGGGTGCACCAGGGCCTCCAGCCACCACAAGCAAGCTCCAGATGCATGCAACTCCTTGTGCATCTGGCTTATGTAGGTACTGGGGAATTGAGCCTAGCGCTGAGCTCCTTAGGCTTCACAGGCAAGTGCTTAACTGCTAAGCCATCTCTCCAGCCCCTGGAAATTCTTTAATTCATTGTATATGCATTTGCTCATTGGATCCATACATCAACTTTGTTTAATAAATGGGATAAATAACAACTCCTTGACATGGCACTTACAAAGCCCTGCTTTGTACAATTGTCACACAGAGCTCAACAAGTTAAATGTTTTTATGTTACAATATCAGTTAGTTTCCTTGAAGTTGTTAAAATTAATTTTAACTTAAAATTATCTTAAATTACAGCTAAAAGGAAGATTTTAAGTATAAAGATCTAGAATTAATAGTGCAATATAGACTGCTTCTGTTTCCTGTAAGCCATTAAATATAACATTTATTTTGTAAAATCAAGTTCTACTCTCATACTTTTAATATATATAGACCCTCTCAGACTGTTTAGTGTCTTCAGGAGTTGTGATTTTAATTTTACTATTGTACAAAGAACTAATAGTCACCCTGCCTTTTAACATTGCTTTTAGAGTTTCAACCAGCACTAGGATGTCCACATGTTTATTACTTGTAGATCCACATAGGTAGAAAAACATTGAGATTTTAAAACCCTATGAAATTTGTGATCCTTTCCTCACAAGCACTTGGGCATCTACTGTCGGCAAACCTCAGACCACAGAGAATTCCCCAACCTAGAGAGAACTAATTCTATGGTGAATTATTTCTGACAATGAGATCATTCTCTTCATAATGCTTACTGAAATATGTGTGTGTAATTTGAGAACATTGACCTTAAGCTTCCACTGAAGAGCTATTTGGTGTAACTCCACTGCTTGCTCAAATTTTATTTTGTACATATTTGAATTCCATGGACCTGTGTTCCCTGTTTCACCCCTTCCTTTCTTATTGATTACCAGTCCCTCAACAATATGTCATTAAGGCATGAGTTCCAGGGACCTAAGTCATGTATGTGTACTACCCTTGGCTAACAACCCTATTAAAAGTTGGTTCATTTGGTCAGTATTCTCATTCTAGATCCACAAGAAAAAAATACAAATTCAATTTTATAACCCTAATAGATCATTTAAAAAGTCCACCATAACAAAAGTGATATTTATGGAAAATTAACTACGAGTTGCTTTCAAACACAGCTATACATCAGGATTATCTAAAGAGGATTTTACACAGAAGATTTCCTTGGGTCCTGGCAGATTTAGAGACTTGGGAAGTTTTCTAAGATTAGCTTCCCATGGTGACTCTACTGTGTTTGGTTGTATGTCACTTGCTGAAGACAAGCCACTCATTCACTGTAATAGAATATAAAAGGCTTTTCTTTGGAGGAGGCTAATTCACAAGAAGCCTCCATAACTTGGGCCCCATTATCACAATCTCTCATAAAATTTCTTTCTCTGAATTGCATTTTACTGTTATACATTCAGCTTTTATGACAACCCGTAGAAGAAATTGCTATATAAAGTCACTTTTTGCCTTTCCTATAACATAGCCATGAAGTCACTAAGTATTACTGTGTTTGATTTCTTTGCATAAAACTTTATATTATTTTTTTCAAAATGTAGTATTAATAAAATTCCATTGTTCTTCTTTTAAATATTTAATATGAAAGCAGAACTCCAGAAGTTTCTGAAAGCTTATCACTAACAAAGACTTGTAACACACCTACCAAAGCTCAGGGGACATTGCAGATGAGGAGAGAAAGATTGTAAAAGCGACAGGGAGGGAAGGAATATCCAGATGCATTACTCCTGAATGACTAATTGCTGCTCTCACATGTCATAACCCATAACACCATGATGAATACTATTAACTCCACTAAGGAGGGTCCTCCGTGAGATAAAGACAAGGAGGAGGGGAATAATGGCACCTATACATGATTTGATTAAACAAAGTTTCTACTTAATAAAGCAAAAAAAAGACATTAAAATATTTATAATGATATCTTTTTATTTTTATTTATTTATTTGAGAGAGGGAAAGAGGCAGAGAAAGGGAGAGAGAGAGAAAGAATGGGAACGCCAGGGCTTCCAGCCACTGCAAACCAACTCCAGATGCATGTGCCACCTTGTGCAACTGGCTTACATGAGTACTGGGGAATTGAACCAAGGTCCCTTGGCTTTGCAGGCAAACACCTTACCGCTAAGCCATCTCTCCATCCCCATAATGATATCTTTTTGTTAGGAAGCTTAGAAAATAGAAAAAAAAAAAAAACCTTAAAATTTATCAGAACCACTGACACGGAAATTCATGCTTATATTTCAGTTCTGTTACTATGAAGTGTCAATTTCTATTATACAATCTTTGATATAAAATACTTTCAAGAAAAGCAAAATAAATAGTATAAAAAGACAAATAGTTACTATCTTATAAGAACCATGAAAGCTTGTATTTCTTGGAAGACAAAAGTAAATGATTCAACATTTTCTTAAGTAGGGGAGTCCTAATCTGACTTGCACAATACACTATGTCTGGAACCTAGCAGAAATAGTCAGTGATAAATATTACAATGATGACATGTGTGTCCTTTGAAATGTTATTGAAAAACTAGCATTTTCCAAAGAATATGTCTCAGAAATTCCATATGAATTAAGTAAGTGTCATCACAGAGAGAAAACAAATCAAGGGTTAGGTTAAGGAAATATTAAGTTAAAAATGTTGAACAGTATTTTTTTTTTTGCCCTTTTAGCTGCAAATTTGACAATCATTCCTCCTTACTAATATCCAAATAACCTTCCAAACTAATACCCCAGTTTTGATACTAAGAATTACTAGAGTTGGGCATGGGTTATATGCCTGTAATGCTGAACTTGAAGCCAGCCTGATCTATAGAGTGAAACACTGTCTCAAAAACAATGTTTTAATCACTGCTACTTCACTAGCAGTAAAAATGTATTTCATTAAAAAGTTTTAAAAATCCTTCATAAGTCACTATTAACATTACATATATGAAATTACAAAGTAATAAAAATATGTGGATTATATTACATCTACATTGCATACAAATGGGTTCACACACACATATATTGTAATGTATATGTGATATTTAGTACTGTCTGGCTTACATACTATATATATATATATATATATATATATATATATATATATATTTCTATAAATCAGTAATAAAAAGCAAAACCAACTAGTGCTATGGCCAAGTAATTGATTCTTGGGTGTTTGTCAAAAGAAAGAGAAATGAAAACATGTCAATAAAGTTATTTGTACAAGAATGTTCATAGTGGCCTTATCCAGAGCACCTTAATCTGAAGTTAATATAGGTATTCATAAATATAATGATGGGATTAAAAGAATCACAGTATGTTCATATAACAGATGTAGTCATGATGCATAATAATATGGATTTATGTTAAAAATATCTTCTGAAAAATACAGAAACAATGTCTTATTGTATAATTCATTTTTCATAAAGTCTAAAAGGACATTAAAAATAATCAGTGGTGACAAATATCAGAAAGTAGGTCCTTTGGGGTGAGAAGTAAACTTATTGAAGACAATAATGGATATACTTTCCCTTGAATCAGGTGTGTTAACAGCGGTGTATACAACTGCCAACACTAATCAGCCTGAGCACTTCTGATCTAGACATTTACTGTATTTAAATTTTATATCAATAAAATGTAAGAAGATGAGTACTGGCAACTAAAATAAAGACAAAATTCTATAATTTAAGAATATGTCATTTTCCATGAAAGTATATAACTTACCGTTCTTTGGAAAAGCATCATTCCAATAAACAATTATGGAAGTCAAATAATATATTATTTCAAAGACTGCAACTTATTCATTTATACATTGGCATAATCACAGAGGTAAGTGTAAATATAGTTGAAGCAAGGAAATCATTTTATTAAATAAACACACACATCTTAAAGGAGCTTTTAAAGTAGAGTTTATGCCTTTATTCCCAGTACTTGGGAGGCAAGGGTAGGAGGATCACTATGAGTTAGAGGCCACCCTGACACTACATAGTGAATTGCAGGTCAGCCTGGACTACAGTGACACTGGACCTCTAAAAACCAAAATAAATAAATAAATAAATAAATAAATAAATAAATAAATAAATAATTAGAGTGGCTGAGGGAGGGAACAAAACATAGCATGACTTGACATATTAAAAAGCATTACCTGCATCAAATTATATGAGGGTTCCTTAAGTGGTAAATTTACATTATATAGAGGCTTTGCTAGGAAATAATATTTAAGAAGTATACTAGTATACCTGATAGTCTGAAAGAAAAATTTACATTTTCTATAAAATTCACAACATATCTTTTGTCATATTTTGTCTTATTATAAAGCAAATAAACACATGATACTTCTTTTGCCAAAAATCCTGAATATGTGTTGAAGTTTTTTTTTTTTTTTTTTTTGAAGAGCATTATCTCCTACAAAAAAAGGTTTAATTATTTTATTGGAAAAATACTAAAAAGTTAAGAATATTATAATATAATCCTGTTACTGTAAATAAGTAAAAATTGTCCATCAGGGGGTCCTGAAGTTCTCTAATGGCCCTTTTCCTTCTCTGTAGGCATAAATAGTTTATGACTCTCCAGGCATTATTGTAAAGAGCAATGCAGCTGTCCTTCTCTCTGTTCACAGGGGAGAGGCAGGCATAGACCCTCAGAGCTGGAAGCCTGGTGCCTTGCTGCTGTTTCTAGTCAGTGTCTCAATAGGAGAGCAGGCGACTTGCACTGGCTCACTTTCTCAATGAAAAGTCGGCTTTACCTGGCTTGAGAATCCTGGCGAGTCAGCTGAAGTCACTAAATTAAGCTATTTCAATTTATCTGTTGTCTAAGAAGAAAGTATGTTTTCATATTAAGGAAAGAAACTAATTCTGAAAGGGAAAAGAACGGTGGTAATGGGAGAGTATAAAGTAATGGAAAAATAATTGCGAAACAAATCAGAATGTTAACATGCTTTCACACACAATCTATATCAGTGAATATATTTCATAAAGTTTTGTTCTTTGTGTTTTGATGAAATCAGTGTTTTAAAAGCCTTCTCACTCCTCCACTCCTTTGCTCTTCAGACTTAATTATTCATTTCTTTTAGGCTCATGGTATCCTTGTGGACCCTTGATGTGTAGCTTGGGCATGTTGCTTTCTTTGAATAAAGGGATCTTGATGGAGGGGAGGGACAAGAAAGGCTTGAAATGAGCTCCCACGGTGTGTTTTACCCTCGTGGACTGTCTTTACCTTGAGACAAACCTGAGAGGCACAAAGTACACGCTTAGGCCAACCTGAAACTTGTCAAATACAAAATAAATCACTTCTCCCCAAACTGAAGAAGCCAAAGCAAGCCCAGCCAGTCAACGGGGATAGTTCAGCCTCCCACAGGCTCCGGGGAAATGAATGCCACAGCCTGGTATTTGTAAAGCTGATTTCTCTTCTCTCATCCAGAGTCATGGTGTGGCCTCATGTAATATTTCTGTACAGTTTTGATATTAACCTTTCTTCCCGATGTGGCAGATAGAAACTGCCTACCATTTCCTCAAAATAAACAGGTTCCAGATGCTCTGAGGATCGGGCAAACCTTTGCTAGCTAAATTTCTCATTTCATCTGTATTCCTATTCTTCACAAATGTCCTTGTTTTGGCAAAACCTAATTCTTAACAATATCAGTAAGAAAAATTAAAACATCCATTAAGACTAGGCCCTTGTTCCTTACACTGCTTTATCATTAGTTCTTGAAATATCTAGCATGTATTACCTAGCTCAATGTTTATGAGCTGGTTAAACGAGCATATGTCCTCACATGGTATCTTTCATATGCACTACAAGGACAAAATTGTTAGAGAATTTTGATATTGGGTTGGGGTTAGGACTGTGGCATAAAAATGCAGGTTCAGAAAGAAACTTGTCCCGTAGTTCCATATATTACAAATGGGTTTCCCATCAACTCCACAAATTAGTAATCCTTACATTATCTATGTCATGCCTGCCCGCTGTAGTTTCTATGTGTCCTGTACTCCATGTCTTTCTTAAAAAAAATTATTTGAGAGAAAGAGAGACAGAAAGAGGGAGAGAGACAATATGGGTATACTAGGGCCTCTTGCCACTGCAAATGAAGGCCAGATTCATGACCCACTTTGTACATCTGGCTTTACATGGGTCCTGGAGAATTGAACCCAGGCTGACAGGCTTTGCAAGCAAACACATTTAGCTGAAGAGACATTTTCTCATCCCCAAACCTGCCTTACTGTACTCCATCTGATCTCATTCTATTCAACTCAATAAACATAACCACAAACCCATATCAAATGGTCACATTTCCATCTTACCAGGACAGAAAAAAATATTGTCTTAGTGTTGTAGGAGAGCAGCAGGGCAGGAAGTGGGAAATCCTGAGTTTAAGGTATGGTTTGCAACCTGGCTAGGAAAATTCAGCTAAACAACGTTGCTTTATTTATGACTAAGCATGTATATTGCTGAACTCTGGGAAGGTTCTTAGTAATAAGTGACCCACTGTGCATAAAGTGTGTTGAGCATACTCAAACATCATGTAGTTGTATTGTTCCTTAAGGAAATCTTTTACTACCCCTAAAATACAACATTGGGGCTGGAGAGATGGCTTAGCCATTAACACACTTGTCTTGCCAAGCCTAAGGATTTGCAGTTTGAACCCCCAGTACCCACATAAGTCAGATAGATGTATAAGGTGGAAGATATGCCTGGAGTTCATTTGCAGTGTCTAGAGGTCCTGGAGTGCCCATTCTCTGTCTTTCTTTCTCTAATGAATAAATAACAATAAAATATTTTAAAATAAATACTCATTGAAAATATCAACAATCCAAAATCATCAAGTGACAAGGTAGCTGGTTAATGTCATTATCACCAATACAGTGACAGTGATGGCATAGCAATTAAACACACAAACAAAATCTCTCCAAGTAAACAGTTGAAGTTGAAATGAGGCAGATAAAGAAAATATATTATTGGCTGGAGATATTGCTGAGTGACCAGCTCTGCCTGCAAAGCCTTAGGACCCATGTTCAATTCCCCAGAACCCACGTAAGCCAGATTTACATGATGGCACATACATTTGAAGTGTCTAGAGACCCTGGCACATTCATTCTCTCCCTCTTCTCTCTGTCCCTCTCACAACTAAGTAAACAAAAACAAAATATTAAAAAACAAAAAAAAACTATAAAAAATAACCTTTTAACCTTTAAGTTTCTTATTTTGATTCTGCATGTGTTCTAATAATTCATAGTCTGTTAATCCACAGAATGTCTTCTTTTTGCATACTCATTTTAAGAATTAAATTTTTAAATTTTATAGGCACTATCAGTATGATCCTCATTTTAAACACTATTGTCTCTTAGAATGCTCTTAGAATGCTAGCTCACAGTATACTACATAAACACGACAAGGAGTAACGCGCAACAGATAAGCTGCAGGTGTCTCCTATTTGAGTTCTCTTTTCTTTGGGAGGAAATTTGTCTAACACCATCACTTTATGTAAAGATGCTTTGAAATATAGCACTTAAAAATGGCTGTAAAGGTAGTCTGTCTAAGGGAAAAAAAAAGTTTCTGGAGGGGTAGCTAAAACATAAAGTTATTTTTAAAATAGCTCTGAAAATGTTTGGACAAATCTAAGCTCTGTGGAAAGATATTTTTTCAAAATTGCTTTTTAAAGAAATTTATAACTATAGTATTTCCAAGAGGTTTGATTGTTTGTTTAATTAGCATTTTGACTTAAGTGTCTAATGGCAGCAACTGTAAGGAGAGCTAAATATTTAATCAAGTTCTTGATTTCTCTTCTCTACAATTATTTTAGAGGTTACAATTATTTTTATTTGTGTGTGCGTGCGTGTGCGTGTGTGCGTGCGTGCGTGCGTGTGTACAGGCATGCATATGGAGGTTGAAGGGAAACTTGAAGGGACTCATCTACTCCATGCAACTTCTTTGAGACAGTGTTTCTTTTCTTGTTTTTACCACTACATATGTCCACTAGCTGGCCTATGAGCTCTAGGATTCCTCTAGCTCTCACTCTTTGTCACAGGAACATTGGGATCACAGACTGGGATGCCACTGTGTGACCAGCTTTGGTCACTGATCACTACTGCCCTCCACCCCCCTACCCAGGGTTACATTTCTTGACTAGTATTTGGTTTTTGTCCTTCTTCGAGGTTTCTGCTGTAACAATACTTTAAGTTTTTATTATTATTATTATTAAGGTACAATATACACAATGAAATTCAACCATTTGAAATGTAAAGCAAAGTGTCCTTTGACAAAATGTACATTGTCCTGGGCTGGAGAGATGGCTTAGCGGTTAAGACGCCTGCCTCCTAAGCCTAAGAATCTGGTTCCAATCTCCACGTTTAGCCAGATGCAAAGTGATGCAAGGGCTCAATGCCGCACTTGACCACAAGGGGGCGCACACATCTGGATTTCGATCACAGCAGCTGAGAGGCTGCTGGCACGCCCATCTCTGTCTTCCTCTCTCTCTCTCTCTCTGTGTCTCTCTCCAAAAAAAAAGTACATTGTCCTATAACTTTAAAGTCAAAACATAGAGCATTCCTACAACTTTGAAAGAATTCTCTCTTCTAAAACTCCTCTCTCTCTTTGAATCCCATGATAATACTAATGTCTGCTTTAATTTTATGAAGTGCAATTCCTAAAATGCCAAATAAGCATAATAGTAGATTTTTGCGTTTAAGATCATTTACTCTGCACTTTTGAGGTCTGAGGTGTCACATGTATGAATAGTTGTTTTCTCCTTTCCACAGAGCATGTGCAAACATACATAGAATAATCTTCTAATTCCCTTACCCAGTAATGACCATGTGTGTGTCAGTCTTGCCCACTGCAAATAATGCTGTGGACACTGAGAATGGGTCTTTGTGAAGATGTATATTTTCAGTTCTCCTGGGTGAATATCTGGAAGTGGAACTGCTGATCCTATAGAAAGTGTATGTTAATTCTACATGAAATTTTCAGGCTGTTCTCCACAATGGTCATAGTGTTTAGGATTCCTGCCTACACTATTAAAGAATTCCAGTGACTCTATCCTTAAGTGTGAATTGGACACATTATATAAATTACTATACCTGATGGCCTGACAGCTCACAGACATTTAAGTTAAACATTTTCCAAGATTTTGTGCTTGCCTAGCCATCTCATCCTTTCTGTTTCTTTACAAGAAGGATATACTTGTAATCTTCATTTTTAGATGAGAATACTGACCCTTCAAACATCCAAATTTCTTATAACACAAGTTAAACTTGTACAATGTGTGCTGGAGAGATGGCTTACTGGTTAAGGCGCTTGCCTGCAAAGCCCAAGGACTCATGTTCAACTCTCCAGGTCCCACATAAGCCAGATACACAATGACACAAGTATGCAAGGTCAAACATGTGCACAAGGGGATGCATGCATCTGGAGTTTGACTGCAGTGGCTGGAGGCCCTAGCCCGACAATTCTCTCACACACACACACACATTTTTAATAAGGCAGTGTGCTGGGCTTGCCTTAAAAATTTTTTTAGAATGTGATCTGTTGCAGTCTGATTCCAAAGTCCACTACAGTGTGTAGGCAAATTGGTGGCTTAGTACAAAAATTCACTTACTGGTGCATAGTAAACAGAGCGTGCATTGTTTTCTTGCTCTCTTTTTCTCCTGGACTTTAGGGAAAGGAGAGAAGATAAGTTTGTTCTTTCATGTTAACTTGTCATGCACAGACTGAGGGACCTAGGAAATGATGATCCCAATCCAAAACTTATACCACTGTAGGGTACTCAGATCAAAGCTGCAGGTCCTGCTCATTCTTCCCTTCCTATCTGATTTACACCTGAATCAGCATTATGAAGTTTCTCTGAAAAAATACACTCTTAAATTTACAATTTTTTGTTTGCTTGATTTTTTGAGGTAGGGTTTCACTCTAGTCCAGGCTGACCTGGAATTCACTATGTAATCTCAGGGTGGCCTTGAACTCACAGTGATCCTCCTACCTCTGCCTCCCAAGTGCTATGATTAAAGGCGTGTACCACCACACCCAGCTTAAAGGTACCATTTCTAATACCACAAAAGCATATTCAGCGGAGTTTTAAATGCAGTTGACTAGTTGCCAGGGAAAGGCGGGCCTTTCTACATGATGAGTATACTTGGAGCAATACTAATTCTCCCTTGCCTGTGTTTTTTTATGACTGAATTGGCTTGTGCCCTCATTCCATTTATAGTTTTAAGGAGTAAAATTAGGTTCTCTTTACTGTGTAAAGATTAAAGGCATATGGGGCTATGAATAGCTAACATGTTATAAGGTGAATGTTTCAGAATCTTTATAATCTCCAGAGCATCGGTGCTCTGACAGCCCAAGGTAGCTAATGCCCAGGTCACTTCAACATAGAGCATTCTTTCTTACCTTCTCTTCTCGTCCCATTCTAGCCATTCCTGTTAACCAACATTTTCTCATCTGTATCAATAAAATTATTATGGCTTGGGGGCTGGAGAGATGGCTTAGTGGTTAAGGCGCCTGCCTGCTAAGCCTAAGAACCCGGTTCCAGTCTCCAGGTCCCACGTTTAGCCAGATGCAAAGTGACGCAAGGGCGCAATGCTGTACTTGCCCACAAGGGGGCGCACACATCTGGATTTCATTCACAGCAGCTGAGAGACTGCTGGCGTGCCCATCTCTATCTGTCTCCCTCTCCCTCTCCCTCTCTGTCTGTCTCTATGTCTCTCTCCAAAAATAAATAAAAATAAAAAATAAATTAAAAAAATTATTATGCTTGTATAATTACTAGTGGTAAGTATAAAACTCATTTTTCACATACTGAGATTATATCATGTACACAAGGCATTTTGTTAGACCATTAAAAATGTTAGGTTAGCCGGGCGTGGTGGCGCACACCTTTAATCCCAGCACTTGGGAGGCAGAGGTAGGAGGATCACCGTGAGTTCGAGGCCACCCTGAGACTCCATAGTGAATTCCAGGTCAGTCTGGACCAGAGTGAGACCCTACCTCGCAAAACCAAAAAAAAAAAAAAAAAAAAAAAAAAAAAATGTTAAGTTGTCAAAATGCCTCTTAAACATTTATCTTTCTATCCAAACATTAGTTCTATAATCAGAGAAGCTGTTTTTTTAAAGGAAATTTTATTTTTTTATTTATTTACTTATTGTGCAGTGGGAGATGATCAATGCAGAGAATCATAACTGGTCGAATGCTGAAAATAAGTAAATGAGACAATGCATATCATCCTCTCTGGGGCTTAGGAAACATAACTGCAAATGTGATAGAAATGTGATAGGAAAAAGTGTAAGAGCTGGGGGATGGGGAGGAGCTCTGGGAACTCTGGACATGCAAGACCATTGTACTCATGAACTCACACCAGATGAGGGTAATTGCAAAACCCTGCAGGTGACAGGCCAATCAACATTCTGTTATAGATGGGGAGGCGCTTGGGAAACCATTCCCTTCTCTAATGAGCAAATGACTGTTAAAGGCTCTGGGGAGGGGGAAATACCTTTTCTGTCACAGACACTAATAAGAGATGAGGAAAGTATGGTGAGACTTGGGGATGGGGGAAAATACGTGGTACATATAACCAAAATATAATATATATGAGCACATACACAAATTGTATATATGTATGAACACATACACATTATCAAAAGATAATCTTAGGTCCTCTCATCTCCATAGCTTTATAGGCAGTTGGACTTTCTCAATTCAGAGAATAAAACTGAGTATTGCAAAGCCATGTAGCACAGCTACCAAGTCAGCATTTAAATCCAAACAGCCAGTCCTTTTCGGGCACATGTTCTGTATCTTCACAGTGCCCAGGAACTTTAGATCTGACGTACACAACTGTTGTGAGCACAGATGAGTGCCGTCATTTCTTGAGGCCTTTTGTTTCTCTGCAAATTTGCTGAATTTCAGGCTGTTCCTCATCTTAGAATGTTTCACAAGACTTTTCTGACTGAAGTCCTTTCAAGGTTTCTTCAAGGCCACAATAGGGTGTCATTTCCATATGAATCCTTCTAGCTCATGTGGAAGTTTTACTTTCTGTGACTCTGTCGCCTCTCACTGGTACCTTGGTAGGTTGTGTTTTACAAAAAAATGACCGTCTCCTTTATTAAACTTTTAACTATTGAGATACCTGAGAACCAGGTTTTAGTAACTTAAATACCAACTGTTCACTTCCAACTTTTTTTTAAATAAAGTTCATCCCAGATAAGCAGACTCTGTTTTGCATTTTTCTCATTTCATGAGGCGTCCACAACTAGTATCATCATGAACTGACATGACAGATGGAGAGAATCGTGGCAAACTGACTGCTAACCCCTAAGTGGTGGTCATGAGAAGTGATGAATGTCACTTCTGTTTATATTTTCTTGGTTTATGTAAACTGTGTGACCATGTATACCTTGAAGGAGTCGAGAAGTATCACCAATCCTAGCAAATTCCTAGAAGGAGAACACTAATTGTTAGCTCACGTGATACCCTCTGGCTCTAATAATATACATGAAGCTGAAAAATGAACTGAATGGATATTTGAAGTCTATAATGCCTGAAAATAAAAATTGTAATGATTTTCGACTGCTGATTTCAATGGTATTATGAAATCCATTCCATTATTTTCCATACACATATACATATATCTTGTTTGTATCAATTTGTCCATCTTGAATATATTACTTTATAATTCTTCAAATGTAGTTAATGAAGGGCAACTTTGTACATATTAATCTGCTTGATTCAAATTCAAGTTTCACCATATGATTCCAGTCTACTGAAATACTTAAAGTGATTATATAGACCCATCATGTGTTACAAAAAGGTGTTTCTGTAGATAAGATTATGTCATCTGAAAATGGACGATTCACATCTTTTCCAATTAAGATGTTTTTTAGTTTTCTTACCGAATTTTTCATGCTAAGGTGTTCCAGGCCTATGTTAAATAGAAGTGATAACAGTTGGCCTCTTTGTGTTTTTCCTCATTTTAGAGGAAAAGAGTTCATTTTTTTTTTTATCATTGAGTATTATTTTAAGTATGAGTTTGTAACATACAGCCTGAATGGTGTTTAGGTAGATTCCTTCTTTACATAATTTATTGATAGCTCTTATTATGAAAGAATGTTGACTTTTGTCAAATGTCATTTTGGCACTTATGGAGGTGATAATACATTTTTTGCTGCACCTGTGGCATATCAATTATTGATTTGTTGAATCACCTAAGCACCCCAAGGTTAAATTCCACTTGATCATGATAAATGATCATGCTCACATGTGGCTTCATTGGTGTGTTAATATTTTGTTGAGAATGTCTGTATCAATGTTTACAAAGATAGATAAACATAATTTTATTTTCTTAGAGTATCTTTGTCTGGAGATTGTATCAGAGTATTCCTGGCCTCCTAAAATGAGTTTGGAAGTTTTTGCTCCCTCTACTTTTTTGGACACATTTGAAGATTCTGAGCACTAGTTATATAAATGTCTGAGAATTCAACAGTGAAACTATCAAGCCAAGGTCTTTTCTTTGATCAGGGACTTCTTTTTTACTGAGTCAATCCCCTTACTTGTTATTGGTCTGCTCACATTTCTTATTTCTTCATGATTT
Source organism: Orientallactaga sibirica (assembly GCA_036365145.1). Classification (NCBI taxonomy): domain Eukaryota; kingdom Metazoa; phylum Chordata; class Mammalia; order Rodentia; family Dipodidae; genus Orientallactaga; species Orientallactaga sibirica. Next base: position 22,573,312 of record JAEOAD010000006.1, read on the forward strand.
TGTTTTGGAAGGTTTATGGGTCTAGAAATGTATTCAGCTCGGATGTGTTGTTGACCAAGAATGTTGACATATAATTGTTTCTAACAATTACATGAAGCTTTGTACTTCAGTTATATTGGTTGTAATGTGTCTCCGCTATTATTTCTGATTTTATTTGTCTCAGTCTTTACCTTTTTACTTCTTGTGCTTTAAGAACAGTCCACTATGTTTTTTCCAAAAACAAAATTAGTTCTGTGGATCATTTCAAATTGATTTTCTGTTCTGTATTTCACGTATTTATCTCTCTTTTTTTTTTTTTTTAACTATTTCTCCTTAACTATTTCTCCTTCTACTAAATCTGGATTTGGTTTGTTGTCCTAAGAGTCAAGAGCTAGAGGTGGGACTAAGAGTCAGTTTGCTGAGGTTCCTGTTCTCATAGAGATGGAGGATGTAAGGTAGGCATAGAATACAGGAGTAATTAAATACTCTAGGAGATAAGTCTACAAAATAAAACAGGGTTTTGTGAATGAATGGCTGGTGGGTAAGGTGTGATTGGTACCTTTGGTTTGCCCATAGACTTAATCTCTACTCCCACCCACAGTGCTCTGGAACCTAGCAGGCACATTTATTGGAACTCCATGAATGGGATTACTTCCCCTTTGATCTGGGTCTGCCTTACCAATAGAAGGCATCTGTTAGGATCCAATAGGCGATATGAATGATAAAGAGAGAATGTGGATGAACTATCTAACCCTCCTGTGTACCTCCAGTATTATTTGCCTGTATTTATGACCTTTCTGTTCCTTGTGAAAAATACGTGGCAAAAGCAATTTAAGGAAGGGAGGACTGATCAGGTTCATGGTTCAGGGGCTGAAAGTACACTAACAAAGGAAGGTACAGCAGAGGGCTATGTCTGTGGTGGTAGCCGTGTGGCAACGACTTGTGACATGGTGTTCACTTATAAGTAGACGGCCATGGCTGAAACTTCAAGAGTTGTATAAACCTCATGCCCACTCCTTGGCCCTACATCTGCTAGCTCAGCCCCATATCCAAAAGTTCAAGCACATGAACCTGGATTTGGAGGTGTGAGTTTTATGATGAAACCGTAACAATTCTTCTACTAAGTATCACGGTGAAGACAGGTAAAATTCAACACACTAAGCAGATACATTTTTCAAGTGAGTACCACTGTGTTTCTTCATCTTACTGAAATTTTTTTTCAAGAAAATTGTAAATTAATTCCTGTAAGAGTGCTGGAGAGGAAACTGTCTGGAGTGATGTAGTAAGAAAGATAAACTTATCCTTCCCACATAACCAGGGCTAAGCAAGACTGTTCCTAAAGGATCTTGCTTCACATGGTTAAGTAGAACTAGAAAAGATCATAAATGAATACAAAAGTTAAAGTTAAAATTGAAGACAAAATGTCACCAGTAAATAGTTCAAGCTAGAAATAAAGAGTTAATTACTTACCATGCATTAATAGGTAATTATTTTTCTTTTAACAAAATGCATGTCAGTACTATTTTAAAAGTACTGACAGTTTGTAAGAAGTGTATGAGTAACTTAATACTATCTTGATTGTTTGAAGTAAATTTATTTTTGATTCACTTCTACTTTTTTATTTATTTTTTTATTATTATTTTTATTCATTTATTTTTGGAGAGAGAGACAGAGAGAGATAGACAGAGAGGGAGACAGAGATGGGCGTGCCAGCAGTATCTCAGCTGCTGTGAATGAAATCCAGATGAGTGCGTCCCCTTGTGGGCAAGTGTGGCATGGCGCCCTTGCGTCACCTTGCATCTGGCTAAACGTGGGACCTGGACATTGGAACCAGCATTCTTAGGCTTAGCAGGCAGGCACCTTAGCCGCTAAGCCATCTCTCCAGCCCTGATTCACTTCTACTTTTACTACATATACCTTTCCTCTTTAAGTAGACATTTTCTCTTTTTAATACAAATGTCTTCAAATGTAATGGGTTAATTTTGATACATAAATTTACATTTACTATTTGTGCACATTACTTGAAAGTAGTGAAAAGTACAAGTGTACATAAATGCAAGTATATTTATATATAATTATTAAGGTTGGGATAAATTATAAATTACAAGCATGTATTTTTATATTTTATATTGTGCTTTTATCTATGATTTTCAGTTATTTAAATTACTTTTTATATCTCTATATATTAGATAGCATAGCAAGAGATGATACATTTAAAAAATTAAAAACTCAAAGATTTTTAATATATTATCTTTACGTGTACTTGGTAGATATTACAAGTAAATAAAATATAACATGAAATTTTAACGTTACATACCACATACATAAAATATATTGCAGAAAAAAAAGAAATTATTTTCCACTCAAGCTTGCATAGTTTTAACATCAAATAAAAAAATTCCAACTTCTAGAGTGAGTTCACAATATATCATGAGAACAAAATTAAATTCAGAGTTATTAATTTTAAGTGCCATTTATAGATGCTTTATAAGTCTAGTAAACAGAGGACTTTACAGTTTATTTTTCCTCTTATTAATAACATAGCAAATAAACACATAATTAGCCATGTAGTCCAACTCAGTTTTGAAAAGACTGGAGTACTCATCTGTGGTGACCTTCCAAAGAGGCATAGGAGATAACTGTACTAGGATTAAGATCAAGATGAGGAAAGCCACAAAGGTCTGCATGATAAAAGGATGGCTCAGTCCACCACACACTATGGTGGCTTACACTGTCCTTTCTGTGTATTTAAAGCATAGTTCACAAATGAAGAAAGGAAAGGAAAGGAAAGATTGACAAATCTATGTTCACACATAAATCTACCAAGAAATTATTTATTTAGTTATTTATTGATTGATTTACTTGTTTTTTTTTTTTTCGAGATAGGGTCTCACTCTAGCCCAAGTTGACCTGGAATTCACTATGTAGTCTCAGGCTGGCCTTAAACTCATAGTGATCATCCTACCTATGTCTCCCTAGTGCTGGGATTAAAGGCGTTCACCACCATGTCCAGCTTATTTATTTATGTTTTTTTTAAGTATAATGTTAAATGGGAAAAACTGTTGGTCTTGCAGATCAGATGCAAGATCACATTCAGAAGTGGTGATGGGGAGTGGTCACGGGTGACAAGGATCTTCTGTGTGTGCTTGGGCCTCTGCTCCACATCAGGAAGCCTAACCGTGTTGAGTTCACAGAGTTGAAGCAGCACAGGGACAAATGCAATGAAGCATTAAATTGAAAGACTAAGGTGTAAGGTCCTCCAAGAATTAAGCACAGGGTTCCAGTTTTAATCAGAAGAAGCTGGACAGAGAAGCAGTAATTAGATGTAAAGTCAAAGAATTAACAACATGGAGAAAAGGCTCAGAAACATTAGCAGGAGATAGACGACCAGCGAGAAGTCAAAGAGATGGCTTGCATGCACCAAGAAGCAGGACTTGATGAGGGAGCTCAAAGAGCCCTTAAAGCCAGAAGGAAGAGGTGGAAAATCAGACCAAAGCAAAAATTAATATGAACTTCTCTTTACCTAACCTGAGGGAGTCACCTTAAATTTGTAACTACATGGGCCATAGAGATGGCTTAGCACTTTAGGCGCTTGCCTGCAAAGCCAAATGACCCAATTTCCATTCTCCAAGACTCACATAAGCCAGGTGCACAAAGTGGTGCATGCATCCGGAGTTATTCTGCAGTGGCTGAAGGCCCTGGTGTACCCATTCTCTCTCTCTCTCTCTCTGCCTCTCCCCCACCACATAAATAAATAAATAATAAATAAATAAATAAATAAATAAATAAATAAATAAGTTTTTGCTTATTTTTGTTTACTTTATTTGAGAGCGACAAGCAGACAGAGAGAGAGAGAATGGGCACACCAGGGTCTCCAGCCACTGCGAAGGAGCTCCAGATGCTGTGCCCTCTTGTGCATCTGGCTTATGTGGGTCCTGGGGAATTGAGCCTTGAACTGGCGTCCTTAGGTTTCACAGGCAAGTGCTTAATCACTAAGCAATCTCTCCAGGCCCAAGTAATTTTTTTAAATTGTAACTACAACACATACAGAAACCCACGTAAAGAAATGTAAATAAGATGTACAATGTATAATCATGATGAAATAATAATAATAATAATAATAATAATAATAATAATATACTTGCAAAAAACACAGGGATTTTTTTTTCAGGTCCCCTATCTTGTACCTCCACTTGCCATTGTGTGGCTATTTATTATTTATTTATTTGTTTGTTTATTTGAGAGAGAGAGAATGGGTGTGCCAGGGCCTCTAGCCACTACATACGAAATGCAGATGTATGCACCATGTGCATCTGGCTTACGTGGTTTCTGGGGAGTCGAAACTAGGTCCTTAGGCTTCACAGGCAAGCACCTTAATCACTAAGTCATCTCTCCAGCCCCATTGTGTGATTATTTTAACTTAGATATTTGGTGTGGGGCCAAATTATACATTGTATTATTGAGCAGCCAATGCTAGTATGTTTTTCAAAATGATTGCCTCCATTGAGCACAGGCAGGTTAAGCCAAGGCAGGGAAGTCAACAGCCAGTGTCTAACAGGAAAACATGAGTTTGTGCTGTTGAGAAGAAAGGGGAGTGTAGCAGACAGTTTCAGGTTGGCTGAGATGAACTTCCAGACCAGGCACAGTTATGGAGGAAGGGATATTATTTATTGAAGCTCTACAGATCCAGGGGAAGTTCCATAATGGCAGAAGAAGCTGGCCTGCTCTCCACAGTGCCAAGCAGAGAGAGAAAAAACCAACCAGCCACACAGCACACAGAGCAAAACTACTGCCAAAAGAGTCACACAGCACACTTCAGGAACTCCTGCTAGGCCCACTTTGCATATCTTTACAATGGAATCTCAAACCATCACCACACCTTAAGATTGGCCCCCAGTGACATTGCCTCTAGCAAGGTGATTGCAGATGTAAACTATAACTAATAAAACATTGAATATATTGGGGGACATATATTCAAACTACCACATTCCGCCCCTGGCTCCCAATAGATTTAGTTCTTGGCCCCCAATACATTTATAACTATCACACATTGTAAATTGTATTCAGTCCAATTTCAAAGGTTCTCATAGTCTTGACCAACTTAAGATAGTGAGTCCTGTAAAATCAAACAAGTTAAATACTTTCAACATGTAAAGGCACAGAGAAAACATTTTTAACTGGTATAAGGCATAGCAAGGAGAGACTAGAACAATGTAAACTCAGCCATCATCAGTAATCATCAAACTTCTGCAGTTCAAGTTCAATATAACCTGAGACTGACAGTCTCCAGGTTTTCCAATTCTGCCCCTCCAGCTGGGCAGAGTACCCAGGGAAAACTTTCATCCCATGCCAACACTGCACTCCATGGTAACCATTTTGCACAGTCCTGATATATCCAAAACATCTTCAGGTCTCCATGCAAACCACGGTCCATCTTCCAAAGGCTCTTTCAGCCTATTCCTGAGGGTTTTCATGCCCTGCCTCATGCCACATCTCAGCATCTGGAACCGTGTGCAATTCATGACCACTCCATGCATTTTTCATGCTTCCAAAACTAATACCAGGTGTGCAGGACACAGCCATATTCTTAATCCAGGAACAAAATAAATCACAGTCTTTCCTCAGGCATCCTCTCCATTGTTTTAATGTAAAGCAGTCAGGCCACCTTCCTTCCATCTTCCTTAAGATTGCCAATGTGTTGACAATAGCAACTCCATTAACCTAAAATCAGTCTCAGTTCCTCTAATTTTAACTTGCTTGAGGTTTTCCAACTTAAAATCTTAAAATCTCAGTCCATTATCTTTAGCCAAGCACATCAGTCCATTATAAATTTAACCTTGATCAAACTTTCTGGGCCTGGATAGTGGAACGTAGCCATCCCTTACGTAGCCATCCCTTATGCCAGTAGCCCAGTTCCAACAAAGTCCTCTGCAGTCTTCCCTTCCCCTTATAAAGCTCATAAGCCAAGCCTTGAAGTTCAATACTGTCTGCACTTAGTATTCTCAAACTCTCATCAGAATAGTCCATAATACTTGGCTTACCATTCCAGAAGGCATCTTCAGTTGCAAGCACCAAGTCCATGCCTGTTCCTCCAAAACAAAGGTTGCAAAAGATGAACATCCACAAGGTCTGTTTCATCTCACCCCACACTCCTCAGTACCACTTTACTGTAGCAGACAGCTTCACGTTGGCTGAGATGAACTTCCAGACCAGGCACAGTTATGGAGGAAGGGATATTGTTTATTGAAGCTCTACAGATCTACAGCTCCACACTTTGCATATCTTTACAATGGAATTTCAAACCATCACCACACCTTAAGATTGGCCCCCAGTGACATTGCCTCTAGCAAGGTGATTGCAGATGTAAACTAAAACTAATAAAACACTGAATATATTGGGGGACATATATTCAAACTACCACAGGGAGGTAGGGGGAAACTCTTTCTTGGGGGTCATCCAAATGCTCACAGTTCAATGGTAGCTCTGGGCCTTAAAAGAACCAATACTTAAGTCTTCCCTGATCAAAGCCATTATAACAGAGATGCATTTTTCAGCTGAGAGGTCAGAGAGCATCACCTCTAAATTTACATGTTTACATAGGATTCCCTATTCATCCAAAAACAAAAACAAAAAAAGCTTCTAGAAGCACTCCTATTACAAATTCTTTTAAAATGGACATAATCCTAGTAAGACAAATAGCCACAAGGAGGCATTTTGTTTCCCAAAGACAGAGACAATATTCCAGACTTTCTCTAATTAACCATATAATTCTCTAAACTTAGATGTTTATGCATTTAGTTTCAGCTACAAAATCTAGGACAGGCTCCACAGAGGAAGCTCTACTTTCTTAAGATAATTCTGGTCATTGGTCTATTACTATTTCCGAGGGGAAGCATAGAACTGAGCATCCGGCTTTATGTGGGTGTTGTACCGCCTTCCTTGTTGATTATTTTTTGCTTCGGGTAGTGTGGGTAGGCAGTTGGTTAACTAATCTGTAAGTACAAAAACCCCTCTAGTTTGCATTTATCAGAATCTTAAAACCATTCCTCTCAATTCCTTTAATAAAGCCCAGAATTGTATTTCATCAGAGTAAGATCTTGAAGCCCCTTGGATTTCTCAGTATTTTTCCCTCTGAGTGGTGAACTGAAAAGTTATCTTGTGGCCTCCTGCATTGTGGGGGCAGGGATGAGGGAAAAGAGGGTACCAACAAATGATGTGTCCATTCAAAATACATTGTTGTTAATAATAATAAATAAAAATAAGTCATGATTATTTTCTCAATAGTTCACATATTCAGTTGTGATTCCTGGATGCTTAAAATGCAGAATTACTTCTAGAAAGTTCTGTGATAGGATGTGTGAGAAGAATACCTCCAAATTGCATCCATAATTGTGTTCATAGTCTATTTTCAGCCTTGGTAATCATGGCTTTGACAGGATAGGAGGAAGTCCAGCCAGGTCCCACAGCCTCAGGTCATAGCTGGGCCTTGCTCATATTTTTCATGGCATATCAGGCTTCATCTTGGTCCAGACAGGAAAAATATAATAGACTGTGAGAAAGGCAAACAGTGGTGGGCCCAAGGGAAGCCATGCATGCTCTGACTAGCTCTTTCTCTCTCCAGCAAGAACAGTTTTGCACTTTGGGTTGACCCAGCTACTATATAAAAGTGAAGGCATATTTTATTAAGGAAATCATTTAATTTTGAAACATTTTTCAGAGATTAATTATATGATTATTCACGTTTCTTGTTTTTTTTCTTATCAAAATTAAAGCAGTGCATATGTAAAATATATGATATGAGACAAATAATCCATAGTGCTTAAATCAGGTAAGATTGTTCTTTGACATAGTGTTAATTGGAATATAAATTACTCTCTTCTGATTTACAGTGCTAAACAAAGAGTTGGTAGAAAGAAATTTCACTTGACTAGTAAATGTATGTGGCTTGATAAAATATTCACTCTGCATCTTTGCTCTTGTTCAAGAGTTTTCAGCATAACATCAAACTGAGTATTTGTCTGAGAAGTGAGGGATAAGGTTAACTCTCTCAGTTAATCTCTTACGTTAGAACTGTAAGAAAGCCTCCCAGGAAACTAACCCATCTGGCTCTCTTTGGCTACTACCTTTCTGCATATCATTTCTTTTCTTTCAATTCTAACTGCATTTACCATCTTTTTATTCAGCATTCTTATAGTACTGTTGCTCTCAGCATTAATAATAGTGTAATTTTTCAGAGCATAAATTCTGAATCCTATCTCATCCCTTTTGTTAGAGGCAATCAGGTATCACACACACACACACGCACATGCACGCACACACACACACATGATCACAATCATTAATCTGGAAGCAAAAGTGTTTTTTTGCATGTACAGTTTCTGGGCATTGAAGAACAGTATAATAATGGCAGAGACTTTTTGACTCCAAAACTAAGACTGGTGTTATGGAAAGACAATGCTGTGTCTGAAATGATTAATATTCAAGAGGAGAAATTTAATATCAAAAGTTATTCCTAAACTGGGTGTGGTAGTGCACACCTTTAATCCCAGTACTTGGGAGGCAGAGGTAGAAGGATCTCCAAGAGAAGGATCGAGGCCTGCCTGAGAATACATAGTGAATTCCAGGTCAGCCTGAACTAGAGTGATACCCTTCCTTGAAAAATAAAAGGGAGGGGGGAGGTTATTCCTAAGATTCTCTGTCCAGAATCAAAGTATGAACTATTACTTTTTCATCTCTTCAGTTACTTAGCACTAATATAACCCCACAAACATGGACTGTCCCCACCCTTCATGATGAATAAAGTATTAATCTCAGTAAAGCTACTGATGCCTACCCATAAGAGTAGGCTACTGAACTACATTTACCAAAGAAGAAAACCATATGACAATTAAAAGGTCATTTTAATTATCTAATGAAAACATTGAAGAGTGCTAATACTATAGCTAAAAACAAACACATGCCAATTAAAGATTCGTTTTTAAATGGCTAGCATGGTAAAGATGTAGATAAAATTACTAAACTCAGTAAGGTAGTTTTAAATTTTTATTATTATTATTATTATTATTATTATTATTATATTTTGTTTTTTCGAGGTAGGGTCCCACTCTAGCTCAGACTGACCTGGAATTCACTATGTAGTCTCAGGGTGACCTCGAACTCATGGTGATTCTCCTACCTCTGTCTCCCAAGTGCTGGGATTAAAGGCGTATGCCACCATGCCCTGCTTTTTTTTTTTTTTTTTATTAATTTTAGAGAGAGAGAGAATTAGTGCATCAGGGCCTCTGCCACTGAAATCAAACTCCAGATGCTTACACCACCTTTTGGGCATGTGTGACCTTGTGCTTACCTCACCTTTGTACATCTATCTTTTGTGGAATCTGGAGAGTCAAACATCAGCCCTTAGGCTTCACAGACAAGCAACTGAATCACGAAGCCACTTCTCCTGTCCTCAGTAGGGTAGTTTTAGATAGCTGTTGGTATTACTTGAGCACTGACACTGTGATTGTCCATGGCCCATGTTCAGTGCTCATATGTTCCGTGTTCATCTCTGGCTTTTATGGCAGGTTCCAATAGTGCTTAAACTATTCCACATATAAATTTGAGGAGACAACATTTATATGTTTTAAATGATTTGCTGAAGCAAATACCAGAGGTAATGCTGGGTCAAGTTGATGCAAGACTGCTCTAGGGAACTCCTGGAATTTAATTTTAACTGTTTGAGCTAGGCACACGGGAATGCTAACCATATTCCTCCCACATCACAGATATTCTGCATACAGTTGAGAGAGAACTTAAAACAGTGCTTGTCATGGAAACTTGAGGAACTGGAGGAGTTCTCTCGGCACTAATTCAAGGATCGTTTTACTTAGAGTCATCAAAGGCAGGGATTTCCCTTAAAATTCAACTAAGGTCCACCAAGCAAGAGATTTGAGTTGGACTTCTGTAATATAGACTGTTTTTTTAAATTATTAAATATAGTGAAATGTTACTGTGATTTGAAATCATTTCAATCAATTCAGCTAATAATTTGACAGCATCTCTAGATTGACTTACTAGAGTATAAGCTTGATTGGAATAAAGGCTTACAGAACTGTTTTGAAGTTCAATTCACTTTTTTTAACTGACTTTTGTTTGTGATTGAAACAGAACTGACAGACATTATTTGGTTAGGGAAAGTTAGAGAACTAATAACTTCCTCTTCCTGATGTTAGTATTTGGTTTATCATTTCACAGGGTAATCATTCATCAGCCAAAAACTTCCTTTATAGTTTTCAATGTAGTAATCCTGGTGAAATAGATACAAGTATCTCCACAATAACTTAGCACTTATTCATATAAATGTAATTAATGATCACTGCTAAAACTACAGATCATCTACTATGTGCTGGCTCTGGGATACAAAGATTTAGGGAGAATCAACTGAATAGAAAAGATAAGAAAACATTTATAAAGAGAGAGTGCAATGTTTAGAGCCCAGGTAGAACTAGAGAGACCTGCAAGAGTACCTGAGCAGATACCTCATGTTAGAAGTAGTCACAGCAAGACTCAGGAGTGAGACCACAGAAATTAGCCCACTTCCCTTTTACATTCTCTTTGCCTTTGCATTTCCTGTTCTATCTTCTTCTTCCATACTATACACTACTCTTCACTATGATACTGATGATAATATTCTAGCAGTATATATCAAAAATGCCAAGCCGGGCGTGGTGGCGCACGCCTTTAATCCAAGCACTCGGGAGGCAGAGGTAGGAGGATCGCTGAGAGTTCGAGGCCACCCTGAGACTACATAGTTAATTCCAGGTCAGCCTGGACCAGAGTGAGACCCTACTTCGCAAAAAAAAAAAAAAAAAAAAAAATGCCAAGTGCCACTGATAAGGAACATTGTCTATTTGGATCCTTGTTAGACTCACCAATGCCTAGGCACACAAGTATAGACTTGATAAGTATTTGTTTAAAAAGGAAAAATGAGAAGTCCAATAAAGAATCCTTATATTCCTTTCCTCTAACCTTTTCATAGCTTTATTCAAAAACTTAATTTCTATAGTTTCTTAGTCTCTTCTCCAAAATAATTTCTTACTTCCCAAATTCATACGATAACATTTCATTTTGGGATCTTTTCACTTATGATTTAAAAAAAAAAAAAAATGTTGTAAAACACTTGACTATCAAGCCATGTAGCCTAAATGGATATCCACTCATCACTGATAATAATAAAATAATTCTTATTATAATAAAACATCAAATTTTATCTGTCATTTCTCTTATTAAATTTCTTTAAACAGGGTACAGCTTACCCATTGCACAACAAGGTTATATTTATTTGGATAACTTCTAAAAAACTTACTATTAGATTTTCTTTCTGCCATCTATTTTTTGGATTTTGTAAGGACATGTAAATTAGAGTTTTGTTGTAATTTTCCTGCACATCAGTATATGACATTAAGAAAAGATTTCTCCTGAGGTCTTACATGACCCTTTTAAATGCAAGCGTACTAACCTTTTGATGAAATTATTCAAAGCTTCCTGTTTTTGAACTGTAAAAAATTAACTTCCTTAGGGTCAATGTATTTGAGTTTGATAATTTGAATAGCTGTAATAATACATGAAACTGTGATTATAAGAGATAAAAATATTAGTGTCAAAAATACTAATTTAATTATATAGTGATATATTTTTATTTTGTGTTGCTTCATGATTTTAAACAGAGGCTCAATATATGTCCAATCTTTATATATTTAGCAGATGCTGGTCTTTGTACTTACATTGGTTCTACTTTTAATCTAGTCTGACTTTTCCAACCCTGACCTTTACCTTAAAGTCATATAAATACTTTTACACCAAATACCTTCAGATTTGGACTGTGTTAACATCATTTCCATTTGTAAATCTTCAGACAAGCTTTAGAGCTCAAGAAGAGGATAATTTTTATTTTCATGAGAAAACATAAATTCTGACAGCTTCAAAGAAAAGGTAAATCTCAGAGAACCAACATTTGGCCATGATTAACTTAAAACTCAGCAAAATATGTCAAGAATGAGAAGTAGACTTGGAAACAAAGGGTATTGATTCTGATCATGACTCAGATCTGTAGGCTTTTTAGAGCTCTGAATTTTCATCTATAAAATAGGCAAGTAGACTAATACCTAGGGTCGTTCTACTAGAATATAAGTTAGATTCAATGAAATGTTCAGACCTTCTAAAATCTGTGAGAGAAAATTTCATTGGGCTTAAAATTTATTATTATGAAGATATTGTTAATCATAAGGTTATTTATGAAGTAGTCTAAAATAAATTCAAATGGAAGGTTTTCTATTGAAATAGTTTCAAACTATGCCTCTAAATGGCAATTCAAACTTAGATTAATGGTCATCATTCATCATTAAGATGCTACTCCTCTGTGGTCAGAAAGTGAGTCATAGTAATGTTATGCAGATGCTAAAAAGTAATTTGCTACATGTCAGTTTTAACTTTTTGTTACTCTCACCAATCACCTGACAAAGGAGACCTTAATGGAGGACAGCCCTATTATTTTGGTTCACAACTTTGGGGGCTTCAGTGCCAGTACCTGTGCCTGTGGTGAGCTTGTGCATCATGGGGGAAGGTGTGGAGAAAAAGAAAAGCTGTTCATTTCATAGTAGCCACCAGAAGCAGAGACAAAGAAGAGGTTTGGAACAAGATATACCCTTCATGCCATGTCCTGTGTGACCCTCTTCCTTTCAGTTTCCAGCATCTTCTGAGAGTCCATTCAATTATTAATTCCTTGGTGAATTTCCAGTGGCCAGCCATCATGGTCTAGTCACTTCCAAATATCTGCACTTCTCAGCATTGCATTGAGAACTAAGTCTTCAACATATACAAACTATGAGGATATATGAGAGAGAGAGAGAGAGAGAGAGAGAGAGAGAAATAGACCATCTTGTTTGTTTTCTCCTGTTAAGAAAATTTGTCTAAATGAGCCATTATCGCCCTTAGACTCTGTGGCACTTGAAAACAGATGACTCTCCATCTCTCCATGTCAGGGACAGGAGATATTCTTTTTAAAAAATATTTTATTTTTATTTATTTTATTTTATTTTATTTTATTTTATTTTATTTTATTTTATTTTATTTTATTGAGAGAGAGAGAGAGAGAATGGGCATGCTAGCCACTGCAAGTGAACTCTAGACACATGTACCACCATGTATACCTGGCTTTATGTGCATACTCGGGAATCAAACCTGGGTCCTTAGGTCCATAGCCTTCACAAGCAAGTGCTTTAACTGCTAAGCCATTTCTCCAGCCCATGGAGAACATTGGTAGTGATTTTTAAAACGATAATACAAGGATAATTAAAGGTGCTCAAACAAAAATTAATGAACTGGAGAATAAAATTTTAATTGCACAAAAATAGCCTTATATAAAATGATCTTACAAAAGTAAGTTCATGTAATTAGAATTACTCTTACCACAAATCTGAAATTGATTTAGAATTATGCATCTAAAAGTATAAGACACAAATACACAGAATAAATCATTTATTGAAAATTCTAAGAATTATAAACACAAGAAAAGAAAAAAATACAATTGCACATCCAGTATCCTCACAGACCACATTTTGTGCCCATGCACTTCAGGTTTTTCTATTTAATTAACCAGTGAAATATTTATCTTTGTTGAATTATGCTCAGCTACTTGGGAGGCTGAGGTATAAGGATCAACAGTATATAACAATGAGTTCAAGACCAGCCTGAGCAACTTACTAAGACCCTAAATAAAATTAAATCAAAGAGCACTAGGGATTTAGATAAGTGGTTGAGTACTTAATATATATAATGTCCTTAGTTCACTATCAAGTACCACGCATAAACAGGATAAATAGATATCAGAAAGATACAAGAAAAAGATAGAAAGGAGGAAGAGAGGGAGAAGGAAGGAAGGAAGGAAGGAAGGAGGGAGGAAGGAAGGAAGGAAGGAAGGAAGGAAGGAAGGAAGGAAGGAAGGAAAGACAGGACAGGACAGGACAGGACAAGACAAGACAAGAAAAGAAAAGAAAAGAGAAGAAAGGCATATTGTAAGTTAATAAAGCTGTAAATATTTAGGATCACATGCACAAAGTCATCATTCTGAAATTATTGATTATCTCATTTTCTCAAGAATACAGTGAAAATTTGCAAAAAAAAAAAAAGACAATCATTTTCAAATGTATGATACTTAAACCTCCATATGCCAACTAAAAAAATTAAAAAACTTAAAAAACAAAATTTTGGCAAGCATTGTTCTTTCACGGACAACAGGAATAGATATTTCATTGTAAAGTTTTACAGTTCTGGAGCACATCAAATAATTCTTCTTCCTTATATTACAGTCCTTATATTCTTGCCATGCCAGAAAGGGGAAGGCAGAAGCAATGTCCTTCCATGATGACCTTCACTGATTTCCTTTAACCTTCCTTTTAAGTACCTTTTAAGTGTTAGTCATTAAATCCCCAAGCCACCCTTGATCAAGCGCCCACTGTGTCTCCACCACATGGGACCCTGGAGATGGAGAACAAAGTGAAGCTACCTGATATCCTGCTCCCATGCTTCTACTGGGGAGAGAGGTGTAATACTGAAGTGATGCCCATAAAAAGGAAATGCAAAATACAGTGGAGACAAAAGCTCTCAAGGCAAGTTACCACAAGCTTGTCTGGCAGGTAATAGGACTAGCACCAGCTCTGTGCACAGCTTTATTTATACTTTATTTATACTATGTAAAGCCTGAAAACACAGACTTTCAGTGTCTTATAAGTTTTATGTATTTATGCTATGCATTTTCTTATAAGATTTAGCTATTGGACTTTTTCTGTTGGGATTTATTGGATTTTTTCTTCTTAATTCTCTATATTTCTTCAGAAGCATTTCATTTCAAAAAGCTATTCTGTGAATCAGGCATTTTCATCACTGGCTGCATGCTGGAATCATCTGGTAGGCTATAATAAATTTGGGCCCCAACTCTAAAGGTTCTAACGAAATTGCTGCAGCCTGGGAATCAAAATTTACATCTAATATTCACCAAGATTGAGATGTGCTCTGATATGTGTGTTACTCTTGGGTGGGTTTTTAGTTTATACCTATTCTTCCTCCTGGTTTTCCATAACTCAGTATCTCATACTGATTTTAACACACCCTCCATAGGATAATTAGATAAAACTGGTGAAATCAATCTGGATTTCATCACTTTAAAGAGTATATGGAGAAAGACAATCTCTAAGCATTATTTCAAATAATGAAAAGGAGAAATCATCAATAGAGAATTGGTTAACTAAACATTGTTATATGCATACACTGTGATATTACTCAAACAATAATGTAACTATGAACATGCTGAATGGAAGATCATTCGGCTATACTGCTAAATGGAGAAAGGATCAGACCTTAAGAGTTTGAATGAATGTGGGCGTATGAAGATGTATATGTAAATATCTATACATTGCTTTACATATGCAAAATGCAAATAGCATTCCAAGTTCAAGATTCATTACAAATGTGCAGAAAGTAGTTAGGATAGATGAAGGCTTTAAATTTTAATTCATGTACTTGCAAATTGCTTAGAATTTTCAAAGAATGAGTCTGTGTCTTACTGGAAACATTGAGGATCTGATTTCCACAGTTTCTGCAGAACATACTAACTCTCAGGCTCAAAGTGAAAAAGATGAATGTTCCATCTTCAACCTTGAAACAAGTGTGGAATTTTATAAAGGACTGTGTAGTTTTACAAACAAAATTGGTCATGAGGCAATTTGTACGTATATCCTTTTTGCCCAGCGACTTAGTACTGTATCTCAACTGCTATAAGACGGTTTCCAAACCACATATGATAGTGATACCAATATATTCCTCCTTTTAACATGACACCAAATGCTTATGCCACTTTATGGATTTGAGAAAAAGACAGAGAGAGAGACAGAGAATAGGTGCACCACAGCCTGCTGCCACTGTTAACCAACTCCCTTTGCATCTGGTTTTATGTGGCAGCTGGACCTTGAAAGCAGGCTATCAGGCTTTACAAGCAAAGGACTTTAACTGCTAAACCATTGCTCCAGCCCAATTCCTCCTTTGAAAATGGTTGATAACATTCAAAACATAAGTTGTCTGTTGCTTTGCATACAAGCAGAATGTTATGGAGTATGAATTTATCAATTAAACATTCTTCTTTAGTATTATTCAATAATGCATTTACTTTGTAATAAAAAAATACCAGATAGTTACATATCCAAGTACACAGTCACAAAATGAATTCTGCATGTGCTTAAGAATTTCAATGGATGTTGTTTAATCTGTCAGTTTTTAATATCTGCCTTTATTCAGCCAAAACTAGCCTTTCATTTCTAATTCACTGCCAGTATTCATCATAGGAACCCTTAACACATATTCAACATTGTTTGAGTTTATTATGTTATGCAGTTAGCTGTAATAATTTTACAAACGACTGCACAAAAATGTGCAGTAACAGTAAGAAAATTGTGGTTCAGTCAGGCCTAAATACTCTAAATGTCTTTATCCTTCAGAGTAATTCTGATATATATATATATATATATATATATATATATATATATATATATATATATATATGTGTGTGTGTGTGTGTGTGTGTGTGTGTATGTATATATATATTAGTTGAAAATGAAAGGTTTTGAAAATAAGGATAGAATAGTACACAATATTATATCTACTTCCTACTCACTTATCTTAGAGGAAAAATATATATGGAAAATAAGTAATCAATGCTGTTCATTCATTTTAAAGTTTTCCTGCCTCCTTTTAATTTTGGAGTGGCACTATGACCCAATGTCAAGAAAACTGCTTTGGACCTAAACAGACTTAGGATCTAACCTAGATTAATCATTTATTTGGCATACTAGGTGCATTATATTTTCTAATATTTGAAGTTAACAATAATACTGACTCAACTTTATATAGCTATCCATAACAAAGCCTGTGGTTTGCAGTTGTCAGAGTAGAATTTCATACTGCTTTCTACTTCTGTGAAGTTATAATATGAAATAAATGTTTGTAAATTCACTTCATGACTCATATAAAACCTATTAGGGTGATATCAAATTAAGTAGACATGTTTGGGTGGCTATTACATTTTGAAGTCTCTAAAAGATTTGCTCACGGAACTAGTCAAGGTGCCTCAGCCATCCCTTGGCAGCAACAGCAATATTTGGTCTTTGATTCTGCTGAGGAAATGAGAAAATGCCTCAGAACTGTTTGTGCAATGCTGAGCCACGAATGTTGTAGACATTGAAGTACTGCATGAGTTTTATGCATGTGACATTAAAGTTGTTTTAATGTGTTATGTTTTTGTACTTGATAACACTGGATCTTTACAGTTATGTCTACATTATTAATGTGACACAGCAGTGAAAGACATTTGTATAGCAAAACATGGAAAAGTTCTCCAGTACAGGCACACATTTTAATTATCTAAAGTTCATGTCTAAATTAACTGAAATAATTGGATGCAACAAAACTTCCACTTATTTGATCAAACACATAACAGAATCTATGATTACTGTAACAAAGTGCCAGAGGTTTAAACCTAGGTAAATAATATATATGAATAATATCATAGGTTAAACAACAAAATAGATAAACGAACTCAGGATCACTCAGACTAAACATATTATTCGTTTTCAATGTTTTGACAAGGCTCTAACTTGGTTTCATTTCTAACTAATTTTTTTTATTATTGCTTCAAATTAGATTATATAGAAATCCAGGCATTCAGGTAAGCAGTTGGGTGATAACATATCTTTGCATCGCTTCCTATTCACTTCTGAAACATTTTAATTTATAGTATCAAACAACATTGTTGATACATATTTTCTCTACACAGCCAATTCTTTAAAATATTTCATTTATTATATTTTCCATGCAAAGATAAAAAGAAAGACAGAGAGAGAAAATAGGTGAACCAGGCCTCTTGCCACTGCAAATCAACTCCAGACACGTGCACCACCACTTCATGCATTTGCATGGTTATTGGGGAATGTTACATGGGTATTGGAGAATCAAACCTATACCATCACGTATTGCAAGCTAGTACTTTGAACCACTGATCTTTCTCCCAAGCCTTCAATTTTTACATAGCACACCAAACAGATATCACAACTCAATAGGACGCTGCTTATTTATTAAAGCATTTTCCTCTATATTTAATTACATTTTGTTGCTTTCTAACTATTTGTCCTGTTATAATTCTCCCCACAATTCCTGATTCAAATAAGAGAGAAGGAAAACAGCATTTCTCTGTGCTTCTCCCTTTCCTGTATTCATTTCTCATAAACATTATGACGTTTCATTGTATGCATTTGACTAATGATAGATGGAGCGCGGACATAGATATTAATTAGCACATTGATTTCAGGAGCAAAATCCCACCATGTAGACTTCATAATAGTACATTAAGATAAGAAGTGGTAGTGCTAGGGGGAGGGCTCAGTTATTAAAATGCTTACCTCACAAGCATGAAGTCCTGAACCAGACCCTAGCATCCACATCAAATCCAGGCACAATGGTGCACAATTATAGTCTCAGTACTGGGAAGCAGAAACAGGAGGATCTGTAGGGCTTATGGGCTAGTTAGTCTAGCTGAATTAGTGAACTCCAAACAATTTGAGAACAAGGTGGAGAGTTATTGGGAAAGACTCTATATCAATCAACAATGACCTATGAACTCCACATATATGTATAGATACATGCATGTGTATGTGAACACATGTGCATGTGCACACACATACACACATACACACATACATACAACATGAACACACACATTCTCACACAAACAAGGGGGTAAGTTGTGTGCTCTAAGTGAAGGTAATACATTTCCAAAGATTTTTACGATTAATTTCATTTGTATAAAACAAAAGGCGAAAGCAGCAATGTGAACAATTTTTTATACTTTATTGACATGTGCTAAGTGATCATCTCACAGACTTTTAATCTTTAATTTCCTTTACTAGAAGTAACCAAGAATAAATCTCTGCAGATGGTATTTCCAAACTGGTTCCTGGGTCAGTGTGGCCTATTTCCTGTAGAGCCAAAGATAGACATTAGCTTTCTTTGTGATGAATATTCTTTCAGGCCCTATGTACCAAATGTTTTGTAGGCAGCTGAGAACATTATACTTGTTTCTTATTCTTTATCATATCATATCATAAGCTTTAACCTAGTTCTCAACTACAAAGTACATACATGGCCAAAATTATCCAATAGAAAAACAAACCTTTGCCATGTATTAAATGTATAAGTGCTTCACATGACAAAACTACAATTCAGAAGAAAAAGAGGGAGTAAAAGTAACACCAGACAAGGAAAGTCAGTTTAGGAAGATCTTGTAGGAAAATAGATTCAGATTAATTAACAAAACTAAGCAGAAGAATCAGTTCTTCTTGTCTATTCAGAAAACCTATCAAAATACAGTCCAGTACTAGAGGACTCTGCTTTATACATCCTTACACAAACCAGAGGCAAAGCCAGAGAGGAGACCAGAGACAGAAGATTCCGTTTCAGCTCCTATTCTCTAAGACTGCCAGAAAGATAGTTTGGCTTTTTCAGATGGGAATCATATCTGCACATTATCATGCACTAAGTTGAAGCTGAAGTATGTCCCAGGAAGATAAAATATGCATTTTTAAACCCCACTTTTGTTTGTTTAATCATCAGTGGGCAATGATGTTCTGATCTTGTATGTAAACTCTAAATAAGACTTAACATTTTTTTAGAAGAAAGACCAAGCATGAATACAGTGCTATCCTTGATTTCATTCTGCACACAGGCTCTTTGGTGTTGGCCATAGAAACTACAGATCTAAATATCAACTTGAGAAAAAAGACTACTTGAAAGAGACTGTATCGAGTATCACTATTTACTCTCAAAGGATAAAGCCTTATTTATGCAAAAACACCTTTAAAATGAGTTGGGTTTTACAAATAAACTTTTCATGAACTAAAATGGAACCACTTAAAAACCAAGAGCTTATTATTTATTTGAGTAAAAATATATTTGCATTATGCAGAATATTAAATGTTTTGGTCATTTTTCTAAATAG
Source organism: Orientallactaga sibirica (assembly GCA_036365145.1). Classification (NCBI taxonomy): domain Eukaryota; kingdom Metazoa; phylum Chordata; class Mammalia; order Rodentia; family Dipodidae; genus Orientallactaga; species Orientallactaga sibirica. Next base: position 22,593,368 of record JAEOAD010000006.1, read on the forward strand.
TACATATTTTGTTAATTTTGGATAATCTCAGTATAATAGTTACTTCACTCATTGTTATGACCAAATACCTGGCAGGAAGTTGCTTAAGGAAGGAAATGGTTTGTCCTGGATTACAAGGAAGGCATGATAGCAGGAGGATGAAGCAGAATTGGTCACACTGCATCCACACTCATCAAGAAAATGTGAATAGAATAAGGACCTGACTATGAAACCTTAAGTCCTGACATCCTTAAGCCCCCTCCTCACCCTCTCCCAGCAGGAACCCACTTCCTCCAGCAAGGCTCCTCTTCCTAAAGACAACAATTCTTTCCAAACAGCACTACATACCAGCTAAGGCCCAACTGTTCAAACGCACAAGCCTACTGAGACATTTCACATTCAAACCACATTACTTAGATTTACAGGGAATAAAAATGCTAAGACTATTTGAATTTCCTTTATGCTCTCTGTCTCTGAATGGGAGTTACTTTCATGCGTCACTGCAAACCGCAGAGTTAACTGTCTTTCTACTAATGTCATTTAACTATTCCAGGACCCACTAACCAGATACCACACTGCATGATGCAGTGTCACAGATTTTCAAACCCAGTATTTTTAATGTAAAGTAAATCTTGTGTAAAGACTCTTGTTTAAATATTTCAAACATCCGTTATATTAAACCATAATTTATTGGCCCCTTCACTGTTTGTTAAAATGACTTGTACTCTTTCAATTTTATAGTAACTGGCCCAAGACAGTTATAAATTTGAGTGCATCCTTGTGTTTATCATGGTTATTGTCTGTTTCTTTCCCTGGTGGTAAACACGGTGGTTCTGAGAGTAAGTGCTGGTCAATGATCAGAGTGAGGCTGCTGTGGTTGCTGCCATTGATGTTGGTTTGCGACCACCCATAAATTGTTACATTGCAGTTACAAAATCCAACAGCATATTTGTTATTCTTGTTCTGATCACCTTTGTATTTTCTGGGAGCACTAAATATCCTTCCATCCACATTCTAGTCTCTGAGACTGAGTAAGATTCAAGGCTGTGTCTTGCTTTCTGGCTAGCTCTCACCAAGCGAATGCTCATCCTCTGCTGATACTCCTCAGCTCCACCCATAACATAAACATGCTGCAGGACACTAACATCCAGGGAACGTCTTTTCTACTCACCCTGTCCTCAGCATTCCTACCCAGGCTTATGACTTCCGCCATCAGTAACCCACTGATGACTCCCCAGTGCCAATCTTACATTTCACATTCTGTGGCTCATCACGCAATTTGGATGCTAGCAGGCACCTCAAATTCAGTATGCCAAAAGTGCACTGATAATCTTCCCATCCCTATTTGGTGATATATCTTCTGTGTCCTGTGGTTATACTTAGACACCACATTCTTTAGAGTTAGCCAACGTTAAAGCTTTGTCACCTTCTTGACATCACTCTCCTATCCCCTCAACACCATTTCCAATCAACAGTCTTTATTGACTATATCTGATAGTTTCACTAATCTATCCCCACCTACCTCTTCTCAATGCTACTGTAATTATCACCAAACACAGTGGATGTTTACAAGCTGTAAAACAAGCATAAATTAAACCTTCCCTGTGCTATACTAGTCTATCTCCCCACCCTAGACTACTCCTCCTCTGCCACACACTGGATCCCAGGCTATAGCAGCTCTTCCTCAGACCCACATTTGTCTATGGCCTTCTTTTACTCAAAAACTTTTGTGGTGTCCTCTCTCTGTCACTCCTTGCTATCAGAGAGTGAAAGACTTTTTCTGGGCATTACAATCCTTCCATCTGGGCACAGTCAGGTTCTCTGTTCTCCAGAGTCCTCATTTCCACTTATTTTGAAGCAAGAACAGACTGCTTGCTATTTTCCTATGATACTCAAATGCCTTTGATAGCACTCTTCCCTCTCTTCTATCCCTCTGTTCAAGTCCTCTCCATTCTTCCAGGTTCACCTGAAAAGCACTTCTTTCATGAAACACCACTGGATCCCTCATCTGAAACAAACTCTGACCAAACTCCACTGGTGGTTTTATTTATGTTTCCATTGTTTCATCCATCACTTGACACCCTGATTTTTAAATTACTTTTTCTCACATTTCCACTCAAAATGACTTCAAGCTTCTTACACTGGCTGGTAACCATGATGTACTTGAGTATTGTGTAGGTGCTAAACATTGTTCTTCCTAGAAAATTCTAAGAATTCAAATCACATTCATTCCATGACCAACATACACCAAGTGCCTTGTAATTTTCCTGGCAACAAAGCCCCATCACTGAAGATTCTTGTTTACCTTCTCTCTGCTACCTATTTATCACCAGTCTTAGTCACTAGAATGTGCATATGGATGAATGATCTGACTTCTGGGGTATCGGGAACCATTTCTTTTTCCAGCATCTATTTGTCTGCTGCCACCTAGCCACTCACTGCCACAATCACTTGCTGGACCCAGCTGTCTCCAAATCTCCACTGTAGGCACTCCACTTTCTCTTATTCTTATCATTCACTGTAGCAGCCTCTTCTCACTCTTCTTCAGCCCAGAAGCATCTATAATTCACTGACTCTATCCACTTACTCACTCAGATTTCATGGTCATGATTCACTATAATCATACTGTGGCACAGGGCCTCAGGACATTTGCCCTTTTAAAACGTGTTCTTATTCCCTTGGCAAAATCCCAACTCTCCATTTGCCCATGACTACAATATTCTTAACATCGCCGGACACACACACACCCCCTAACTGAACTCAGATTAAATGTATGATCTCAAAGCTCAAATAAACCCTCAGTGCTTCTGAAAATCCTGTAATGTTTTTCTGGTCAATTCATCAACCCACTCTCTGAAGCTATTGTTTCCCTTTTCTCCTAAACATCCTTCCCCATTGTTCTCTGCTTGTCACTGCACTGTTGAGAAGAAAAACAGTCAAAGATAAATTCCACATCTTCCTTTGACTTTCATATCTTTCCCCTTCTGTGTCCATAATGCACTATTCACATCTCAGTCACAATGTGTGAACTATCCCTCCACATATGTACAGCTCACTCTTTTGGTTCTCACTGAAGCTTGTCCTCTCTTCCTCATGCACCTATTTTCAGCCTATTATCCTCCCTTGTGTATACCATCAAGGTTTTTTTATTATGCTATTAATAAGCTTCAATAATGCATAAACTTGTGATCTTATTTTCCTCTTAAAAAAACATAACTCCACATGAGCTCTAAATTAGACGTAATATTTCAGTTCCACTTACATCAAAACGTGAGGGAGATATCTATCCTTGTATCTTCCCATTCTCTCTTGAATCCATTCCAATTAAGTTTTAGTTTTCCTTGTTCCAAAGAGTTTGCTTTGGAGAGGATATGACTGTCTAATCCAATGAACAATTCTCAACCCTCATCTACTCCATAATCCACCGAATTTGGCTGGTTTTCTTCTGTCTCCTCCTCTCTGGCTCTTCTTCCTCTCTGAGTGTAAAAGTAAGCAATACCACAGTTCAGTCCTCCAAACTTTGTTCTCCTTTTTCTTCAGTTTTGGGTGATCAAATCCAACTCCTCCAGCTTCTTAAAATTTCTATAATCTATTTCAAGTTTATATCTCCTATTCAAATATTTCCCAGTACTTCCCAATTGAAATATTCAATTACCTAGTCAGGGTCCAAAATGTATATGTAATTGCCATCTCAGAGTTATTGACTGGACACACCATCACTGCAAATGAAATGGCATATCCATCATCTGGCTGCTTGGACCTCAATGGAATAAGTTTTCTCTTTTTATTCATGCTAATTAAACCTGTAAGAAACCTTGTTAAGTGCAGCTTCAAAATATAACCGGTATTCAATTTCTAGGTATTCACCCACCCCTATTACTGTTGTAGTTTGATCTATGATCAGTCTTCATTTGGATTTCTAGGGTAGAGTGGTTTTATGGCTTCTTTCTGTCTGCCTGGACCCCTCTCAGTATATTCTTCAGACAGAATCCTGGTCTCTCTCCTATGTCAGTCTTCCACTGGCTTTTCATTATTTACAATATAACCCACAGTGGAAAGGTTAGTTTTACTGGGCCCTAAGTAACTTTTACCCACGTTTTTCTCTAGTTTATTATGCAGCTCTTTCTAGCTCCATCTCATAAGCAACTCTCAACAGGAACACAGTCAGCTACCTCATAGCATTGTCCTTAACTCGTCTCCACATTGAATATATCCACCTGTTATTAGCAACACTATTTCACTACTTCATTTGGAGTTCCACTTAAATATCCCCTACTCAAGGAAGGCTATCTTGATTATTCTGTCTGAAATTGCAACTCTATCATTTTTGACTCCTTCACCCTAATTCCCTCGTATTTATAACTGTACTTGATGTGATGTTATAATCAATACTAGCAAATGCTTACATAGTGCTTATGTGCCAAGTGCTTCTACAAGCACTTTACATATATTCACACATAACAAACTTATGAATTAATTTTATGGTGAAGTATTTTATTATTCTCACATCACATTACAGAGGAACTGCAGAGAGGTTAAAAAGCTGTCATGGTCACATAGTGGGCATCATAAATGTAATGGAAGACTTTAAGCAAACACTGGAATGTGTATGCCTCCAATCTGTCATATTATGCATAACTTCCATCAGAATGTAAGCTGTGGGGATTGAGGAATGTTGATTGTCATCATTGTAACCTTTCCCCAAACTGTTGGCACTGAGTAAGTAAGCACTGAAGAGATGAACAAATTAATGTGTCTGTTTCTACTCCCCCCTCTTAATTAGCAAGACCTAATTAATTAACTCAATTAATTACATCATTGCCTATACAAGTGAGAATAAGGAGGTTCAGAGTGAGACTGTAAAGGGTTTGCCTATAGCAAATCCTTTAGGTAAAATTTATTGACAGATCTTTCAGATTCTCAAGATACTTTTAAAAAAATTTTAGTCCTGGTTCCTAATCATTCTAGAAAGAAAATCACCAGACTAGCAAATTAATAATAAACTCTGGAATCTAGAATAGTAATTATATAAAGATAACTTTAAAATGAGTTCACAAGTACACAAAGCTAGAGTGAATTCTCAGAAATACAAGTGGCAATTGGTTTATGTCTTATTAACCATTGGAAGAAGAGCAGTCAGGCAGTAACTGTTTAGAGGGATATACAAAGTAATATTTTATGACTGCTTACAGGAAAAATAGGATTTGTCCTAAAGTCCAGCACAAAATGGTCTGCAACTTTCGAAACAGCATACAGCATAGTACTTCTCCCAAAACTCCAATTTGTGACATAATCTCTCTGAACGCTAGTTACTCCAGTAGGCTTGTGCTGGTAACAATTGATCAGGCTGCAAATCCATTCCTGGAACTCATCCCAGCTTTTCTGAGCTCTAATCCATGGGATGTGGAAACTTTTGCATTAGAAGCAAAAATTAAAAAAAAAATAAAATAAATACATGAATAAAAACTCCAATATGTCTTCCTAAATAATCCTATTTTTTCTTCCCAAACAGCACCATTGTTTTTATTTCCACACTCCTTTTGTTTTATTTATCAGATGATTTGATAGTTCTTATCATGTATTTGACATTGTTTAACATAGTTTTGTGAATAAATCACATTGTCCTCAAAATACTATCAAAGAGCAAACAGAAAACGAGGAGCTAGGTGACACTCTCAGTAATGCCCTGCCATGTGAGCATGTGAGCATGAAGAAGGAAGTCTGTGTAGCAGATCTTCTGAGTGGATTCACAGGTGTTTAAAAAGAAGAAATGTGCACAACTGGGAAACAATCTCCACTGAGCAAGCATATTCCTCGGTGCTGGTTTTACATCTAGAGCTATTGTTTAAAAGAAAGGCATTTTACCTCATATGTCACTGGACTGATTTCCTCTGGAGCAGCCTGACACAGTTGAAAAGAAAATGAAGGTAAAGATAAGGAGTGCATGTTGCCAATAGAAAGGGTGTCTACATAAAGTGGAAAGGGCTTAGGAATGGCATGTAAGCACCAGGTAATCCACAAATGGAAACAGGCCTTGGGTTTGTATAAATGATTTGAATATATTCTTTGCTTCACAGAAATTGCTGTCATCATTATAAAAGGCACATTCCTCTGAAGAATTAAAGTGGTATACGTACTTACATATTTAAACTCATTCAGACAAGCATTTCCTGACTATTCACTACATTTAAGGAACTTGGAAATTATGTAGGAAACACACAGATCATCAACCTAGAACGACTCTCCCTATTGTGATCTGAAACCTACCAAAAGCAGTTTACTTTTATTGCATGTTGTATATTTCCTAACATTTACTCTTTATGTTTGGATTTGAGAAGCTAGCCATCAAAGGCCATTTCTTCCTAAAGAGTTAAGGTTGCAAATAGTAGACCAGGGTGTCTAGGATAGATGACAAAAAGTGAATGACAAAATAAGATGGAGACTATAAGGAGGTCCCTCTTGATTATGCCACCTTTATTTAGATATAAGCATATCTAAATTTTTCTAGATCATATTCTGAAATAGTTAAATTCTTCTAAATACAAATATTCAAGATTAATTTGATATCCTTATTATTAACATTTGAAATTAAATTTCATCTTAGTTCCAACTTTGGTTATAAGAACTGTTTCACATGTAGGAGGAATTATAGGTGGAATTGCCATTTTTTTATCAATGGAATTTCTCACTATGATGTCAATATAATGGCCAGGTTTTGACTTAAAATACTCCTTGCATATACTCTTAAATATTTTATGGACAAAGAGATCTCTAACTCTGTTTTTCAGAAGACAAGTCTCAGTTGGTATTCATAGTATCTTCTCATATATGTCTGAAAGTTTCAAAATGTTCACCATTTTGAAAAAGAAAACTTTTTTTACAGTAGAAGCATAATCAAACTTGTATACAGCAAGCCCTCCAATTTATAATTTTCCTGTCAAAAAGTAATATGAAAGTTACTGTCACAGCTGAAAGGAGACATATACACTGTATTTATCTTGGAATATGAAGGGCTAGAGTCAGACACTCAGAGTATCATGAAAATGCCAGTATGATAAAGAAATGAGTACAGATGGTCTGACAGCCTTATCCCTCACCCACCAGCACTGCTATGCTTCCTAAGGACTTGGTGAGCACAGCTATGGATCAATTCTTCAACCACCACAAGAACTTTCCTACCCCATCCGAGTTATAGTAGGAAGTATCCCTCTAACTCCGCTAGGTAAACCTGTTTCCCATGCTAGTCATCAGGACAACAGGAGGACAGCACGCTGACATTACATCCAAGGTTCATTAGAACACCCAACACTCCACAAAGAAAGAATTCCTACATTCCTGAATACCTGAGACCACAAAACACATGCCCTGATGTAAAGATCATGCCTACACATGTTTTCCATACTTTTTCTTCTTTAACCTTGGGTCATTTCTGAGCTCCTATCAATAGTCCCTTAGCATCCATTTTAAATAGGATTAGATGTAATTGCTCAAGAAACTGTATTATGAAAATCCCAGGATAAACAATGAAAAAAAAAAAAAAAAACAGGTTGGTGGGAGATAAGGAATATATTCTACAAATACATTTAAATAGATGACAAAACAAAAAAGACAAGCGGGGCTGGAGAGATGGTTTAGCAGATAAGGTGCCTGCCGGCTAAGCCTAAGAACGTCAGTTCCAATCTCCAGGTCCCACGTTTAGCCAGATGCAGTGATGCAAGGGCTCAATGCCGCACTTGCTCACAAGGGGGCGCACACATCTGGGTTTCGTTCACAGCGGCTGAGAGGCGCGCCCATCTCTATCTGTCTTCCTCTCCCTATCTCTCTGTGTCTCTTTGTGTCTCTCTCCAAAATAAAAATAAATATTAAAAAAAATTTAAATATAAGCGTATTTGCCCAAACAGCATATGCTTTCAAAAATCATTTATTGTCTGTATTACCATATTGGAAGTTAACTAAGTTAGCATTCCTTCAAACCTCAGTATTTATATTGACTTCACTTGTCTGAATTGATGATCTATGGACTCCTCCAAGGAACATTTTAATATATTATTTTAACAATTTTTATAATATAAACTTATACTACTAATCTTTAAAATGACAAAATAAGTTAAATATGTCAAATAAGCAAAATACATCTTTCTAATAAAAAAACAGACAACACAGAATTCAGAAACTTTATATTCAGACATTAAGGCATAGTAGAAATAATAATCAGAACAAAGGCACTTTAAGTCAAATAAAGAAAAATTGAGTCTGCTCCATGTTCTTTAAAAAGTTTAAGCCATATCTAAGGGCAGATAATTGTTTTAAGAACAACTAATAGTGCATAGAATATACACTTTTATGTTGCTCATTTATCACATGTGTTTTTGCCCAGAATTTTGAAATAAAGATATTTAGCAAAATAATGTTTAAACTTATTTTCCCTGCCACTCAGCTTCCAGTAAGGAGAAAATACTTTTGTTAAAAAAAAAAAATCTATTTATTTTGCTAATGGATTTTTATGTTAGGCAGCATGATTCAGTACATAACATGTAATAGTTATTCAATAAATATTTGTTTATTTAAATTGAATGTTCAAGCTTGTGTTCATTCCTATGACCCAATATTTGCCAAATGCCTCATGAGGACTTCATGGACACCTTCTTTGCATAGAAGAGGCAATATGGTCATTTTGACATGCCATTGCTGTGAGGAAACCATGGAATTACCCTCAGAAACAACACGATGACATTTTAAACACATAAGTGAGTGTAAAATAAAAAGAATTATTAAAGACATATATATTTTATAAATATATTTATTAAGAAGATTAAATATGAGAATGACCAGCAACAAAATATAGAATACTTAGGGGCTGGAGAGATGGCTTACCAGTTAAAGTGTTTGCCTGCAAAGCCAAAGGACCTTGGTTCAGTTCCCCAGGACCCACATCAGCCGGAAGTACATGGTGGCACTTGCATCTGGAGCTCATTTGTAGTGACTGGAGGCCCTGGTGTGCCCATTCTCAATCTCTCTCTGTCTGCCTCTCTCTGTGTCTCTCAAATAATTAAATAAAAATAAAATATATACTTAAAAATATATAGAATATTTAAATTATTTTCTAATATTTTATTTATTAATATTTATGTCTGCTTTACTAGAAACAACAAAGCCAGAAACAGCAAACTTTGTGAAGGACAGAATGGAAATAGAAAGTTTAAGACTCAAAAATTTGTTTAAAATTATACTTTATACACACATATATACACATATAAAATTATATATATATATATATATATATATACATATACATACATACATAAATATATACATACATTCACCTATACTGTTAGGAGCTCATCTGACCTTGCCTCTGTAGAACATATTTTTTCTAGTCCTTTCTGATATATAATGTCATAGACTGCAGCAAAGTCAACACACAGCTTATTTTTGAGCCTTCTTCTTCAGATCCAAATTCGTTTTCTTATTTTTAACTAGTTTTTGTGCTGAGAATTCAACCTAGACCCTTACACAAGTGCTCTACTAATGAAAAATAACTCCAGTCATGTTTTGAGTCTATTATTTTCAAAATATAAACCTGAAGATAAAATATTATAAACAAACAGTAAAAAGCTGATTGCATAAAGCTAGCCTTTATGAAATTGAACTTACAAGTTTTAATACTGATGAGAGAGGGGATAGTTCTCCTTTCAGCACTAGCACCATGAATGCAAGGAGACCACTCCTACTGGTCTTCAATGGAGAAGTACAGTGCGGTCAGATTTAAGAGATAGCAAAAGCCAAAAGTCTAGAAAACATACTCCTTGACATGTACTGATTCATCAGTGTCAACATGTATCACATTCTTTGCAGGCACCAACAGATTTTTGTTATTTGCATGTCATTTAGTATTTCACTTTTTAAATTATTTATTTTTTGTAAGGAGAGAGAGAGCGAGAGAATATGAACGGGTGCGCTACGGCCTCTAGCCATTGCAAAAGAACCCCAGATGCATGTGCTAGTTTTGGCATCCAACTTTACGTGGGTACTGGGGAATCAAACCCGTGTTGTTAGGCTTTGGAGACAAGTGCCTTAACTGTGGAGCCATCTCTTCTGCCCAATATTTCACTTTTAAACTAAAATGTTAAGCAAGGTTTTGCATATGTCAAAGTAGTTGTGATTGAATTTCTATAAGAATATATCTAGCCTATTTCTGTGGATGTTATCCAATAAGAAAAGAGACATTTTTAATGATGAATATTGACTAATATCTTAGTGTGTCTACCTATAGGCAGCTTCATTCCTTTCCTATTGCACCTGACCTCAGTGATAGTGCATTTACATCATGCGAGCCTTCATTTATGAGAATTGAACATATGCATGTGACACAGAAGCATGATACTGTCATTCAAATAGTGGGAACGTGTTCATCTGTCATCCCAGTTCTCTCTGGGAACATGAGACTGTTACATCCCTGAGCAGTTCCTGTGTCCAGCTCACTCACAGAGGCCACCTCCAAGTTGAGTTACATGACACTGAGTTCAGTGACACAAAAGGACATGTTTTTCTTATCCAACATACTCTTTAAAACAAAACCCAGCTGCAAAGTGCTCCACAGAACTATAATATTTAATGCTGCTGGGTAAACTTCCTGTGGAGGACATTAACTGAGAGAGGGTTGCCTGCACTATGATTCTTTCTAGAGGGATTTTCAAAGGTAATTTCAACAATACTCAAATTTCACCTTCTATACTTCTGCCTTTAGAGCCTGATAATCAAATCAGATTTACCTCCTTTCATCCTGGAGGAGCTGTGGAAAACTTCCTTCCTGATGTCCCTATATCCCTTTGGTTTTTGTTCTTTCCTTAAGCAAGATTGATGGATCTCACCTCCTCATCCAGAAATTCTAGTTCTTCCTGAGAACTTTCGTTGCTTGTGTGCTCAGCCAAAGAATAGTAACCAAATACTTAACCCTTAGTTCAGGGTACATTATCAAATTACTGGAGGGCATATTTTACACACCTTTCCTATAATAACCAAAGACACATAGAAATACTCAAAATTGGGGCTGGAAATATGGCTCAGTAGGTAAAGGCATTTGCTTGCAAAGCCTGATGGCCTGGGTTCAATTCCATAGTCCCCACATACAACCAGATGTCCAAAGTGATGCATGAGTCTGGAGTTCATTTTCAATGGCAGAAGACTCTGGTGTGCCCATACACACACACACGCACGCACGCACGCACGCACACGCACACACACACACTGCCTCTCTTTTTCAAATATATAAATAAATATTTTTTAAAAAGAAATACTTACAATTATCTTCTTTTGTTCCACACATCTGTTCTCTACCAAATATCTTTGAGTATGTGTAAAAGTATCATTTTGCAAATATTATGTATGTAGTGTCCCTTAAAAACATCCTAGTATAAAATACAGTACATGGAGTAAATGCTTTAATAAGACCAACAAAGCCATTCAGGAAAGGATAAATTTCAACTATAAAATTTGGGCAATACTTCCTACTAATGGTAGCAGGAATTCTGTTGAATCTTGCCAACAATGCCTGAAAAAGTATAGATTTTTCATTTTATAACTTTCAAAATCCATTTTAGAAAACACTTAAAACAGAAAAATGCATACCACTGATAATTGTCAAGATAGAACATAAAACTTCATGGTCCAGTTTTAAAATCATAATATTTCTATGAGACTGGTAAGTATAATGTGGCCCAGTGTGCATTCATGGGGTGAACATTGTGTACCAACTGGACACCATGGACTGTGCCAGACCCTGTGGTCAGTGCAGGAATCTCACAGCCAGCATATTGCCTAAAATATGTCTAGTCCAAGAAGGAATAATACTTCACTACATTCCAAAAGTTCAGGCCAATGAAACCTTGGTTGTACATTGTTTAACTCCTCCTAAACTCATGCACTTTAAAAATAAACAATGACATTTCCAACTCAGCACTGGACTGTCAGTTTATATAATGGACGTTTGGTCAAGTGGGCAGATATTTTAAATTTTCTCCTGACCAAGGAAAAGTGTGTGCACAAAAGTGCCTCACTTTCATTTTCAAAGCCCTCCAGATAGCCCTACCACTGGAAATTCTTTGCTGTGCCTAAATTAACTCTCCCCTGCTGCCTTTTAGATCTCCAAACAGAGACTTTGGACAGTCAGGCTGAAATCCTCTGACAATCCAGCTTATAATGATTAGAAAGATGTAGGCTGATTCCTCAGCCTGGATGCTTTTGTGTTCCAGAACAGGAGTGTAGAAAGCATAGCATCAACAAGATGGTGAGTGTCAGGAAGTACATTTTACAGTCCAAGTTACAGTTAATCAAAGGCAGAGTCTATAATAATTTTTTATGATCAAAAAGGATAAATTTTATTACCAGCATTGCCGATAATTAAAAACCATTTCAGATAAATTAAAAGCTAGCTCTGACATGTACATAAAGAGCAGAGCTTCCTGAAAGTTCATTAATTTCAGCAATACCTTATAGAATCATATCATTGTTGGTAATTTTACTATACTAGTGTAATTTCTTGATGCAAGCCAGAACAAAAGCACTATCTTAATTAAGCAATTAATTAATTAAAGTGAATAAAACATTCTTGAAATTCAGGGACCCTAGAGGGTTAGATTAGAGAAGTTGGAATCCATGACCAGAATCCTAGGAATTTCTCAGCTAACTTATGGTGTGGATGTCAATTTGCCTCATAGATTTCACAAGCTCAAAGTCAATTCTCCATGTTCACCCAAACAAATATCATGAAAGGTTCATCATTAAACATACACAGTGGTTGTTTCTATGACTTAATGTTAACAGAAGACAGTTCAGAAACTAGAAAAAGAGGATCATAATATTGATATGGGGGGGGAATCAAGGAAGTTGAGATTATGCAAATTTTAACTTTCTCATTTTACTCTTTAATTATCTCTTATGGGTTTAAATACACACTTTCTGTAAAACAAACATTTACTCATTGGCTTTGGCTCTGGGTCTTAATTTTCTAAACAAAAATATATGGTGCTAGAGAAACACTGTAAAAATGTTAATTACCAGATGAAAAGGTTCATTTAGGCTTGAACAAAACATATTGTAACATCATGCTGAAGGGAAAATAATAGGGGGGGTGCTCCAAATTTACCAATTACTGTGCAGCCTGTGCAGCATCCTCTGCTTTTCTTAATTTGCTATTCTCCCTCGTGCATGGCTTCTGTCTGGCCTGTGACTCCTTAGAGCCTTCAGGCAGACACTCATAACACGGGACCTGACTGCACCTGAGGGCCATCTCCCTTAGAAGGAGAAGTCACAGGGGACACGTAAGCCAAGTAATGCCTACCCCTGTCTATAGAGCATGTCTGCAGATGCTCTCCCTTGCTGCAGCCCTGAGGGGGATGGCACAGACTTAGATGTGCCAGCAGGGGTGAGAGAGCCTAAGGGCCAAAGGAGACAAATCACCACTCTCCGGAAATGACTGGCATTATAGCAATGGATGCTTCATTTATCTCTTCTGGGAAAATTCCCCACTGAGGCTCTCATATTTCTGTCTCCTGTAATGGGGAGGAGTAGAGAGCAAAGGAGGGTGGAAAGAAGATAAAATGCCGAAATCTGCCCAAATTACCCATTAATTCTTCCTGAAAGAAATAAAGGCAGAAACTTAAAGCCAAACAGTGCCCTTGTGTTTGAGGGTAGGGATGGTGAAGGGTTGGGGAATAAGTCTCATTGGGACCATGAGTCCAAAAGGGTAAATGAAAACAGTACCATCTTTCATATCACCAAGTCCCCTTACCAATCACATGGGGAGAAAGACTTAGCTATGTCTGCTGTGACAAAGGCAAATGTTGGTCTTTGTAATTTCATAACTGAAGAGAACAAGAAGAATGTACTTTCAAATTTTCCAACTTTTACAGGTCATTTCCATCTTAAATATAAAGAAAATACCTTACGTTTAGAAATTTTCCTAAAATTGCATTTGGATTTTTCATGCGTTAAAAGTAGGAATGCAGGGGTTGGAGAGATGGCTCAGCAGCAAAAGGCACTTGCTTGCAAGGCTAAGAGGGCCCAGGTTCGATACCCCAGTACACACATAAAGCCAGGTGCACAAAGTGGTGTATGTACCTGGAGGTCGTTTGCAGTGGCAAGAGGCCCTAGTCTACCTGTTTGTGTTCTTTCTCTTCTCTCTCTCTCTCTTTTTCCCTCTCTCCTTGCAAATAAATAGAGGAAAAAAATTTAAGTAGCAATTGTGACATACATATATGGCATATGGACATATCTATACTATGAGCTAGAACTTGGTGACAATGTTTAATGTTTTTGCTATATATTTGACTGTTTTTGAGTATTTTATCATGCCTTTGGTCCATGCTGTATATGTCTTTTTAAAATACTGTAAAATTATTATCATCACTCCTAAATTTGTATGAAAATATCAACATTGTGTCAAGTGTTCCTTGGATAAGTACACTGTAAATTTATAGTTCAAATTATTTCTAATTTTAAATATTTTATCCAATTTATTTTGTTGCGATTGTTTTTTTTTTTTTTTTTTTTCTTTTTTGTAAAGAGGTCTCAACTTGTAATCCAGGTTAGCTGGGGACTTATTAGCTAGCCCAAGGCAGGCCTCAAATTCAAAGCAATCCACTTGTCTCAACCTCCCAAGTGCTGAGATTACAGACATGAGCCAACATGTCCAGCCTTAATAACATGAAAGAGCATTTTAAAATATCATTTGATTCAAAGTGAATTAGAAAACCTTTATTTTTTTAAAATAAAGCATTATTATAAAAAGACTTTGATCATTCTCCATAGGAGGTCTTCCTCCACGCTACAAACTTAAGACTAACTGCATATTCTTCACTGAATACAGAGCATATGAATTACATATGTAAATTCCCATGCATTCATTTGAGATTATAAACTGAAGAGGTGAGCCAGAATACTTAGTAAAATAACAAATATGAAGAATTAATTCTGTCAGCATAATGCAGAGTAAATCTATCCCAACATGCTGCGAAAATAAGGCTTATTACCCCAGCTCAACAGAAAGCAGCCGGGTTCTTCTGTGTTTTCCCAGAGCTCAGGTAACTACATTGTGCTAAAATCACTACAATGAATACGAGAATTCTGGCTTAGCACAATGTGGGAACCAAAGCTCCAATTGTGATTCAAAATTCCTTTGTAGAGTGTCAACATGGCAAGTACTGTACTTTTGAGCTGGTACAAGGCTCACACAGAGTAGATGCACCTGCCTTGATATTCATAGAAATGTGAATAGTGGGTGCATAGTACTATTCAAGTTTACAGACTATTACAGAATAGTCATTATTATAGCCAAAAGCTGTTAGTGCTGCCTATGTATGAGGAGTTGTGCCAAGTTCATTATGTAAGCATTATTACCTCATGTATTGCTCCAACCTATGCTTATTCCACAGATGAGGAAACTGTGGAGCATACACTAATGACTTCAATCAGTATCACATAGTAAGCACTGGTGCCCTAGAGTCAAACTCAGGCCCCTTTAATTCTGAAATCCACACACTTAGACCCTCCTCACGATGCATCTAATAATAATTACTGCTAGTTGTAGTCGTAGTTTACGTTAACGAATGTTTTTGTACTATATTCATATAAAATCCGGTTGTAATAAATATCAAATGTATTCCTCAGTTCCATGGAACATTTATTATTTTGCTGTGTGACCCTTATCTGAATTATTTTTTTTTCTGAATTTCCTTTGCCAAAGTAGCTACACATATACCATTGCCACATTGAATGAATTCTACGTTCTCTTGATCTTAGTCAGCATTTAATGTTTTCAGTCTCTTTAACATTAGACATTTTAGTAAGCAAACCTTTCCTTCTTTGAAATACTGTTCCCTTTTCTTTTGTGATATAATGTTCTCTTGGTTTTAATTTTACCTCTCTGATTATTTCTTGTTTAATTCTGTTACCATTTACTTTCCTTAAGGCTCATTTCTAGACTTATTCTTTCTCTGAATTGAATCCCTGTTTCTCACCTATAAATTATGGTCTACCTGTGTACATTTTCCAGCCAATTCTTTCTTCAAAGTCTCTGACTGATAGCCTATGTAATTTCTGTTCTTGTATTTCTCCAAGTTATCACAAAGCCACCAAGTCCTCTAGCTATCCCACAAGCTGGTGGTACCTATCAGAAGTCAGCTCATACTCAATCCATTAAAAAGACCAGCTGTGATTTTGCTTCAGACATCTACCTCAAATCATTACATTTCCCCCTTACCATCAAAGCCCTTGTTTTAACATCTTTCACCTGGACTTCTACAAGTGTCTCAGTTGACACCTCTGTGTGCTGGGCTTTCATAGCATCTGTTCTTGATTCTTCAGCCACAATGATTTTTTTTTTTTTGAAAATACTAATAAGGTTGTATAAAGCTCTCTGGAAGAATCTATGGGTCTTCAGACAGAGATAAAATTCTATCACCTACCTGTGGGCCCAAATGGCCTGGCTTCTGTCCACCTGTCCACAGCCCTCCTGGCTTCCTTCTCACTGCTCTTCCACAAAGCTGCCTTCCTGTTGTTCTGAATCTCTGTTTTCCCTCCCACTAGAAATGTGGCAGTTACTGTCTTCCTAACAGGTATTTTATCCTCTATTTGCCTAGTATCTTACTCATCCTTACTATCATCTTCAAAGCTACAGGTTTTCCTGGCCTGAATTTATCATACATTCTAACATTATGCAGGTGATTATTTAAATAAAATGGTCTTCATCCTATAAAGGGCAAGGAGCAAATGGCCCTATGAATTCTACCACAGTGCCTAGTGTACCATAAGTGATTCTCTACTTTTGCTTCAAAAACAAATAAATGAGTATTTTCCTTGGTCCCCTGGTTTCTTATTTAAAATATGAGACAGGGAAGAGTGTTGGGATAGTAAACAAATCATCAATCACACAGTTATTCATGCAGAGTGGGATCATATGGACACAGATGGGACAGCTTCTTCCACTATGTCCACTTGGACAAAACTCCCATAGGAAGGCTGGGGAGTCTGAAAGTAATGCAGGTCATATCAACACCACACAAATTGCATACATGATATAAAGATGACATCATTAAAAATAATTTACCCAAGAAATTTTAAGTCATTAGGTTTATAAGTATGAGAAAAAAAAAAAAACATGTGGTACCCAGGTAAGATGGAAATATGAATGTGTATATATAGGTACAAGTTCATGGGTATATATGTGATTAGTGGATTATTCCCTCTCATCTCATGAACTCTTGCCATGGGTCACTGACCAACTGTCCCAGTTGAAATTAATCCTTTGAATGAAGACAAAACTAGAAAACTTCTTCTTCATACAGTGAACAAAATCCAATAGACTTTCAAAGTAAAACAAACAAAAAACAAACAAGCCAGATATGGTGGGGCATTCCCTGCACTCAGGAGGCTAACTAAAGCAGGAGGAGAGTCACAACCTCCAGGCCAGCCTGGCACACACTGAGCCCCCCACACACACATCAAAAGAAATTATTTGAATATATAACTTAAAATTCAAAATAGGAATGCCTATTTAGAATTATAAATAAATTATTATACATTGAAAATTCATCCTTCAAAGAAGTATTAGAAAGTTAAAAGAATTTTTTTACAATTAAATTAATTAATATAACATAACTACAATAAATATCACTGAATAGGAAATCTTTCCATGAAATATTAGTCTCTGATAATTTTCCACATACTTTAACATATCAAATTCAAAATTAACAAAGAAGTGAGAGTCCCATTGTCATTTGCAATAACAAGGTATAATCTCAAAAAGAAAGCAAATGAAATAAGGAATTTCAAAAATTGTTCAGAATTATTGGTAGGTTACAATGGAACTGTGCACACAGAGAGAGTAACAGTAGAAGAGACAAAAACATGGCATGTTTGTTCCCACCCCCACATGCAATAAATATTTAGTTTTTAAAATATATTATTTATTTATTTATTTATTTATTTATTTATTTATTTGACACAGAGAAAGAGAGAGAGAGAGAGAGAGAGAGAGAGAGAGAATGGGTGTGCCAGGGCCTCTAGCCACTGCTAACGAACTCCAGATGCACGTGCCCCCTTGTGCCTCTGGCTTATGTGGGTCCTGGAGAATTGAACTAGGATCCTTTGGCTTTGCAGACAAATGCCTTAACCACTAAGCCATCTCTCCAGCCCCAATGTTTAATTTTTTAAAAAAAGATAGCAACAATAGCAGTACCAACAATAAGGAAATAAAAACTGTATGAGGCCATAGACAACTTTAGGGATATCTTATTCCCAGCTTTTTTCACAAATTAATAATGAAATCTTGAAAGAGTTGAAAAAAATGTTAAGTAGCTAACATGTCAGTTGCTGCTTTGATTGATGGCTCTCATCACTTCAGACCATAGAGAACTATATTCAGAAAGGTACTGAGGCATCTGACATTTATGAGGGATACAGCTCTTGGTACAGGAGTTTGTATGTGAACTGAGTATTTTCTACCCCTGAACTGGACTGTCACTAAGTCCCATCCACATGTCAATGCAATCCAGTTTCTGAAGTACAAATAAATGCTTCAACGTCTAGGATGCAGACTGCAATACAGTACAAGAAGCACTTGAGCTCTTGGATATGTTGGTCACTGGGTGAGGCAATATAATTATAATGATAATTAATAGAAAACACCTGCCTTCAGGAAGCTTTGAAGTCTAGAGGATGACTTAACTGAAGTGTGCATTCTAGTTAAAGAATAAAAGCAGTTTAATACATGATGGTCATGTGCAGCTGATCCAAATCTAAATATCAAATCAGAGAACATGTTATGCTTTAAACTATTACTGAAGTTGGTGAGGCATTCATTAAAAAATCTTCATTAAATGTGTCATTCTAGAGGATTACTTTTTGAAATATATTATTTATATCCTCCCATACTGACATTCAAACATCTTCACAATGCTGTCTTTCACAAAGCTATGAATGATAAATCAAGATCACAACAAACCATCTTAAAATTATATTTTAATTTTACCTTGTAATAACCAATATTCCCAATTTTCTCATAAATGCTGGTCAACCAGTTTCTCTGAATAGCCCAAAGCCTATTCATTCTTTTCTTTCAAAGTTTGCTGATTGAATAGTCAATGCTAGAATAACCATCCCACTCACATCATTAGCCACTTGGGGTGACTCCAGTCCACATCTTTGTACCTACTCCTTCCTTTATATACATTGTCAAAAAACTAAGCACCTGTTATATGTCAGCAACTGTACTTATATGAAGATGCATTTATATATGTACTTATATGAAGATGCAATATAGAATAATCCCACTCTCAGCCACATATTCTACACTGGAAAAGAGAATTCTGAGTGGAAAAAGTTAAGAAAATATATGCACAGATGACAAATACCAGAGCCAGGCTGGGATTATGAACCAGATTAGGTATCACTTGTGCTAACTGAAAGGCAAGGTAAACATTAGATGAACAAGGAATTGTCTGTCCAAAAAAGAGGCAAAGACAAAGTGACCAAGAAGTGAAGCAGCAGTGAGAAATGACTCACTAAGTGTGGATATACCATAGATCAACTGGATTTGAAAGATATCTACAGAAAGGCCAAGCTCAAATCCTCATCAGTGGATCAGGGAACCTTGTCCAAAATTGAACATATCACAAGATATACAGCAAGCCTTTATAAATACAAAAGAAACTAAGATAATTCTTTGTATCCTAACAGACTGCAGTGGAAGTAGAGATCAACAGCAAGAGACTTCAAAAACTACACACATACTTGATGATTTAACTATATACTTTTGAATGAACAGTGGGTCACTGAATAAATCAGTAAGTATATTTAAAAATTACTAAAAACAAAAAAAAAAAACAGCACGTTCTACCAGGTGCTCTTAAATATAGCTAATGCAGTCCTAAGAGGAAAATTTATAGCTATAATGTCCTTACATTAAAAAAAAATAAAGAGGGTCTAGGAAGATGGCTTAGCACTTTAAGTGCTTGCAAAGCCTGCTGACCTGCATTCAATTCCCCAGTCCCTAGGACCAATACTTCGTGTACCTGGAGTTCATTTGCAGTGCTAGGAGGCCCAGGAATGCCCATATTCTCATTCATTATCTCTGTGTGTCTTTGTGTGTGTGTGTGTGTGTGTGTGTGTGTGTGTCTGTCTGTCTGTCTGCCTCTTTTCTTTCTCTCTTTATCTCTGTCTCCTTGCAAATAAATAAATAAAAGTACTAAAATATTAGAGAGATCTCAAATAAGTAACCTGATGGGGCATCTTAAGGCTGCAGAAAAAAAATAAATAAATAAAAAGTCAACACTAAACCCAGTAAATGACAAGAAATAATTCAGATAAGGTTAGAAATTAATTTAATAGAGGCTAAAAGAACAAAATATTGAATCAACCAAACAGAGAAATGGTTCTTTGAAAGAGTTAACAAACTCCTAAACCAAACTAATAAAAAGAGAGAAAACACACATTAATAAAATTAGAGATGAGAGGCAGTTATTACAGTAAATTCCAGTGAAATCCAAAAGGTTATTAGGAAATACTTTGAAAATGTATTCCCCACAAACTGGAAAACACTAGAGAAATGGATAAATTTAAAATGGCATGTGACTTACAAAAACTAAAGCCAGAATGTATACATTATTTAAATAGACCCATTAAAAGTAATGAGATTAATGTTATTAGTAAATCTCCCTACAAAGAAAATCCCAGTACCAGATGAATTCCCTGCTGAATTTTAATCTTTTAAGGAGTGTCTAATACCAATACTTCTCACATTGCTCCATAAACACTACCACATTAATTCTATGACACCAGTATTATCTTCATACTAAAACTGGGTAAAGACAGAACAAAAGCAAACAAGAACAAAAAAACAAAACTATAGACCAATTTCCATGATGAACACAGATTAAAAAAATCTCAACAGAGTACTTGAAAATGGAATTCAAGAACACATTAAGATTATATATTTCAACCAAGTGAGCCAGGAATGCAAGGCTGGTTCAACATACACAAACTGAGTTGTGCAAATAAAAATATACCATATAAAAAAATATTCAAGACCAAATCACATCATCAAAGAACATTTTGACAGATGCAGAGAAGGCATGTGACAAAATTCACCATGCCTTTCCTTTAGTATTAGAGAAATTATGAATAAATGGAACATATGTCAACATAATAAAAGCTACATAGGACACTGACAGACAACCAATAGGATACTAAATCAGGAAAATTGAAAGCATGTTCTCTGAAATCTAAAGAAGGCAAGATGTTCACTCTCTACTTGTCTTTTCTACAATAAAGATTTTTAAAGTTTCTATTTGTGTGTGTGTGTATGTATGTCTTCACGTGCAGGTGCCAGGGCCTCTTATCACTGCAAACAAACATTAAATGTCTGTGGTACTTTTTGCATATGGCTTGCTGGCAGGCTTTACAAGCAAGTACCTTTAACCACTGATCTATCTTTCTAGACCCTTCCACTAATATTGACTATAGTGACCAAAGTTTCACTTAGAGAAATAGGACAGAGAAAGATGCAAAAGTGATAAAATTTGGAAAGGAAAAGGTCAAATATTTCCTATTTGCAGATGACAAGAATCTATACTTAAAAGACCCTGTCAAAAAAATAAAAATAAGCTCGGTGTGGTGGTGCATGCCTTTAATCCCAGCACTGGGGAGGCATAGGTAGGAGGCTTGCCAAGAGTTCGAGGCCACCCTGAAACTACATAGTGAATTCCAGGTCAGCCTGAGCCAGAGTGAGACCCTACCTCGAAAAACCAAAAATAATAATAATAATGATAATGATAATAATAAAATAAAATAAATAAAATAAAATAAAATAAAAATCCTGTTTAGTAAATTTGCAGAATATAACAAAATATCTACTACGTATTTATCAGCAACATATTTGTTGAAAAGAAATTAGGAAAAACGTCACATCCCAATAGCTTCCAAAAAGACAAAGCACGTAGAAATAAGCCCAAACAAGGAAGTGAGAGGTTTCTACAATAAAACTTCAAGATGCTGAAAAGGAAACTAAGGCAGCTAGAGAGATGCTTCAGTGGTTAAGGCACTTGCCTACAAAGCCTAATGACCCAGGTCTAATTCCCCAGTACCCATGTAAAGCCAGATGCACAAAGTGGTGCATACATATCGAGTTTGTTTTCAGTGGCTGGTGGCCCTGGCACACTCATTCTCTCTTTCTGTCTCTCTTCTTTCTTTCTCTGCATGCAAATAAGTGAGTAAAAATATTTTTTTAAAAGAAACTAAGGATACTAGATGATGAAAAGACCATCCATGCACCTGGATTTGAAGAGTTAATATTATGAAAATGACCATATTTCAAAAAAACTAAATATTTGATGTAATTCCCATTAAATTTCAATACTATTCTTCACAGAACTAAAAAAAAAAAATCATATGGAAATACAAAAGGCCACAAATAGCCAAGAACATGGCTAGATGTATTAAAATACAATGCCTCTAATTATACTACAGAGCTATAATGATGAGAACAGAAATGTAGATAGTGAAACATAATAGAGTACTCCAAAATAAACCTACACAGCTAGTGCTACCTAATTTTTAACAAAAGAACCAAAAACTGGGGGAAAAGATTGATTATTCAACACATGGGATTGGCAAAATTAGATATCCACACATAGAATAAAATTAGGTCCACAGTTCTCACCCTGTACAAAAAAATCAATGCAAAGTTCATCAAACACTTTAATTTAAAACCTGAAATTATGAAACTGCTAGAGGAAAACATAAATAACATACAGGAATAGTCAAGAATTATTCCAACAGCCCTGGAAATAGACCCAGAAATTAAGAAATGGAAGTACACAAAATTAAAAAGTTTTTGCACAGCAAAAGGAAATGTCAGCAGAGTGAGCAGACAGTCCATAGATTGGGAAGAAATCATTGTCAGCATTCTTTAGACACTGAATTAATACCTAGACTATATAAAAACCTGTAAAAATGAAACAAAAAACAAAACTGTCAATCAAATTTAGTTAATTTAATTAACAGATAGTTCTCAAAAGAAGAAATTCAAATGGTCAAGAAGTATTTCTTTTAAATATTCAACATTTGTAGCCATGAGGCAAATGCAAATTGAAACTACTTTAAGATTTCTTCTAACCGCAGCCAGAATGGCTATCATTAAGAAAAGTGACAAGCCTAGAGAAATGGCTCAGCTGTTAAGGCACTTGCCTACAATACCTAAATACCTGGGCTTGATTCCCCAGTACCCATGTAAAGCTAGATGCACAAAGTGGCACATGCATCTGGAGTTTGTTTGCAGTGACTAGAGACCCTGGTACATTCATTTTCCCTTTCTATTTGCCTCTCTCTCTCTCTCTCTGTCAAATATTTTTTTAAAATGACAGAGCTAGAGAAATGGCTTAGTGGTTAAGGTGCTTGCCTGTGAAAGCCTAAGGACTCATGTTTGACTCTCCAGATCCCACGTTAGCCAGATGCCCAAAGGTAAGGTAAGCATAAAATCATACATTCCCACTAGGTGGCACAAGTGCCTGATGTTCAATTGCAATGGCTGAGGCCCTAGTGTGCCAATCCTCTCTCTCACTCTCTCTAAATTAAACAATAAAAAAAGTTTTTAAAAAGTGACAACCAATGCTGTCAAGGATATTAGAAAATAACAATTTATTGCTGGTGAGAATATAAAATTGTATACCCATTTGCAGATTCATCAAAATTAAAAATATTACTATAATACAACCCAGCTGTCCCACTCCTAAACATATATATGTGGAAGGCTTTACTGTATGCCCTAGTGCAGAAATACTTGCACATCCATATTTACTTTGGCATTATGCATAAGAGCAAGGGAATAGAATCAGCCCAGATGTCCATTAATAGATGAGTGAATAATGGAAATGTGGTGTGTAGATATATACAGAGTAAAATTTCATTCTGCTATAAAGAAAAATGAAATCATAAAATTTGCAGAAAAATGAATGAAGCTGGAAAGTATTATATTAAGCAAGATAACCCAGACCTAGAAAAACAAAAGTAACATGTTCTTTCCCCTATGTAGATCTAATAAAGACTGTTTCTATGTACGTATATAAGTGGAAGTGACTACAAAAATAGGCTATAAAACTAGACAGACAATAAGAGATGAGGAAGTCAGGGGGGTGACAATAGGGTATAATTGACATGAAATCTCCAAAGAGGCTATCAGGGTGTGTTCAAGGGGCTGTCAGGTGGATGAGAGGGAAGAAAAGGAAAACAGAATTAATGTAAACAAATTTGATTTAAAAATGGTATGAAATGAAACCTAATATGCTGCATGCTAATTTAGTTTTTTAATAAAAATGTGTAAAAAGACTGTAGAAGGAAGGAATGCATAAAGAACAAGTTGACCAGGATGTAGCTACCCTTGACCTTAACAAAGGGTACTCTAGGAAAGAGATGCTTGCTATGAAGGCAGAGAAAGCGCTGTGTTTAGATTAGCCACAATAAGTTTCAAGTGCACAAAAGAATCCAGATAAAGTTATCTAACAGGTGATACAATCCACAAATTCAGAATTTTGGCAGAAAATTCAAACTGGTTTTGTTGTTGTTTGTTCGTTTTTTCAGGTAGTCTCACTCTAGCCCAGGCTGACCTGGAATTCACTATGTAGTCTCGGCTGGCCTCAAACTCACACTGATCCTCCTACTTCAGCCTCCAGAATGCTGGGATTAACAGTGTGTGCCACCATGCCCAGCTGAAGTCACAACTTGTATATAAAATGACCTTCAGCAATATAATAGCCATCAGTCACATGTAGTTCTATTATTTTTCAAAGTATACATGTCATATGTTTTCACTGAACCATATTATCACATGTCATGTGTTTTAATTGCACCATATTATCAGGTAAACCATCTGCTTATTGTGGTCTATGATTGGATTGGTTTGGTTTTCTGCGTGCAGGACTCCCAGAGGCTCTGACTAGGCTGTCTTTACAGAATACAGGGTCTGGACACTGGACAGATGATCAATTCTAGCTGTATTCAGGAGTGACTAATATAACTGAGGCTGTTGGAGCACCAAATGCCATGGAATCCCTTTCTAATGCCTGTGTCTGGAACAAATCTCAGACAAAGGTATCTTTTGTCAGACAAGAATTAAGTTTTTACCTCAGGTCACCACATTACCCTGCTCCTATTTGGCCTAAGGTACATAAACATCTGTAAGTTATGGAGGATATACTGATTCTCTGTATAAGAAGATTATACTGTATTTTATTTTTAATTATACTTTTATGAAAATTGTCATGGTGTTTATGTAAATTGGAGTAGAAGCTATTTATAAATTTTACTTTTACTCAACTTTTAATATTCAACTTAAAAGAGACTGCTCATTTCAATATCTCTATTTTTAAATACCTAGATGTAAGATATATCAACATTTTTCCAGAAAAGAAGGGTTAGGAAAGAAGAGTTAAGCTTCAATATATTGCAATACAGTAAAAACCAAGGAAGAAAAATCTGCTAAGCTGTGTGGAATATGAAAAGAAAACTCATTTGGTTGCTTTATTATTGTACTCACCTGTTTCTACCCAAACATTAAATAATCTTTCTGACCTCAATAGACCTCTAAATATGGAACATATTCCACTCTATAATGAAAATCACCTGATACACTGATATTTGTATCATATATAATACACATACATATATCTTGAATACTTCAAATATATTTTTGCTACAATGTAAACTGTAAAATTGAAAACAAAATAGCTACCCACCCTTTTAAAGAGTTTCTTACTTCATTTGCTTAAAATTGTGTTTAAATGACACTAGCAATGTGAAACACAATGATTTTTGTGCCAATATTTTTAAATAACTGGATATTATTCAGATCAAGACTGTTGTGTGATATCAATGAAAAATAATTCAAATACAGAAATATAAAATAAAAAATCATTCTAACAGGTTATTAAAGTCTAGCTAATGAATCAAATAGAAAAGAGTATATGGCAGTATAGATAGTTTAACTAGCTTTCAATTCATATGACTTCTCTATGTGAACATAATATCATCCAAATTGAGGTTCCTTAATTTAGCAATGAAAAATACACTATATAATATGTAAATCATTAGCAAAGTATTATCTTTTATATTCCCTAAAGATGTCAGTTTCATTTATTGTGCTTCTTTAAAGTTGCTAATAGTCTAAGTTAATACATCAATAACTTAACAATGGCATGATTTTTTTCTATAACACTATTGTATCTTACTAACTTCAAAGAATTTTTCAAAATATTAAATACTAAAATCTATTTAAATGACTTCACACATTAAGGATATGATCTCTAAACTAGTAGGTTGAATTTTTTCAAGGCACAAAAGAGCATTTTCATAAAAAGAGACCTGTATGCAGTTGTAATTCATTAACCACTATTATTTAGAAAATGTTTGAAAAGTTTAAAATTCAGCAGTTCTACAAAATGTAGCACCCACTCAGACTCCATGAAAGATAACACCTCACTTATCCATAGTATTCCTATTTGCCAAACAATGGTTCTCAAGATTTTATATCTAAAACTAGCTTGTAAGTCTTTTTGATCTGATATATTTAAAGATTTTTAACAGCTTAATTTTCATTAATTTTAAATGAATAAAATGGGGCAGAAGAAGTAAGGCCTATAAGGAGAAAAATACAATGTAATGGGTCATTTGGGTTGATACTTAATATTGAGACTAAGAAATAATATCCAAAATTACAGCAAGAAATTTACATAAGATACAGACAAATCAATGTGTAAGTCACTCCTGTCTTTAACAGTCTAGTTTTTCTTTAAATAAATGTTCATATGTGGTGGAAATTTTCACAAGGTAGTAACTGAATTAGGAAGATCTCAAGCCAATTTTGCAGCATATGCCCCTGTTGCCATTACAGAAAATTGACCTACATCAAAACAAATATACATAAACCTAATGCAAGAGTGTAGGAATATAGCAAGCATAAAAACTGTGGTACTGGGCTGGAGAGATGGCTTAGTGGTTAAGGCGCCTGCCTCCTAAGCCTAAGAACGCTGGTTCCAATCTCCAGGCCCCATGTTTAGCCAGATGCAAAGTGACGCAAGGGCGCAATGCCGCACTTGACCACAAGGGGGCGCACACATCTGGATTTTGTTTGCAGCAGCTGAGAGGCTGCTGGCATGCCTATCTCTATCTGCTGTCTTCCTCTCCCTCTCTCTCTCTGTCTCTCTCTCTCTCAAAAAAAAAAAAAAAAAAAAAAAAAAAAAAAACTGTAGTACTTAGTATATAAATTTAAAAATCTGAAACACATCCATTAAAGCAGCCAACAATAAGTTCACATGATAGAGAACCTACTAGACAAGAAGCCCCATGCTTCACTAACTCTGAAAATAGGTAATACTTTAAACCCAGTGACATCAAAATTATTAGTCTTTTCTGTTTTCTAGTAAAATATGAGGAAATTATTCTAAGCTAAATAAGAAAAGTCTCATTTTTGAATTAGGACTGTCTTTTCACTAGTTCAATTTTGTCATTTAGTCCCATTATTTCTTCTGCTATAAACATTTATGAGTTGTTTAATGAGAGATAAAGGAAAATAGAAGGAAGAGAAAGAATAGTCTGGGGAGGTGGCTCAGTCAGTCAATAAAGTGCTTGTCATACAAGACTTGAGTTCCGATCCTTAACACTCACATAAAAGCTAAGTGTAGTGTCACATGCAAAAAATAACAGTGCAAGGAAGAGGAGGTTCCTCAGGCTTGATGGATTGCTAGTCAAGCTATATTTGTGAACTCTAAGTGCAGGGAGAGAGCCTGTCTCCAAAAATAAGGGGGGAAGTGATTGTGGAAGAACCAATGTTGACCTTTAGACACACACACACACACACAAACACAAACACACACACACACACAAACACCACCTATAAAAGGAAGAAAAGAGGCTTCTGATCAAGATGTCATCAACCTAACCATGCTTCAGCTCCCAGGATGCAAGCGGGACCTGAGGAGATAAATGACCCATGGCACTTCAGCCAAGCCCCAACTGAAAGCACAGAGGAATTGGGGAGATGAGCAAGAGTGCTGCTTTCTTGGTGAACCTGATAATCAGCACAAAGGTGAAGGAGACAGACACTGAAGACATTCAACATCTACCAAAGCAGAGATCCAGAGGCTCTTAGGAGCCCATCACTGAAGTTGACTTAAAACACACCCAACATGGCTCAGGGAATTGTGCAGAAGAGGGGGTAGAAAGATTGTTAGAGCCACAACTTGGGACATTATGCCCAGATAACCTGTGTCGCCAACAAAGGGGGTCCCTTTAGAAAAGGGGCAGGGATGAAGGAAAGGATGGTACCAAAATGTGTTGTTTCTATACTAAGTATGTCCATACTAAGAAAAATAAATTTAAAAACATTTAGAAAAAAGTACTGCTAATGTACTATGTATTTTTCTCCTGTCAGTCTTTATAACATGAAATGTATCTGATCCATTCTTCAAATTGTTTAATGGAAACCTGCTATAGATTGCTGGATAGAGCAAATGTCTTTGAAACTGTTAAAAAAATTTAGTTGAGTGTTCCAAGAATATTCAGAGATACAGTGAGGATATGATTAAGAGATAGAAGAATATTAACTTTTGGAAGAAGCAGAAGCCTTACATTAATTTGTTTTCAATATCCATTAATATTATAAAAGTGTGTGGATAACATGAAGAATGATAATTAGAGGTAAGATCGTGTGGATCATGAAAGGTACCTGACCATTATATAAGAAGAAAGGGATGCCACTGAGAAACTGACACAGTTGTAAATAAATTTGTTTTTGCAGAATTATTTCTTATTTGTTCTTAATACACTTGTAATTTAGTGGATTGTAGATCATAAAGACCTGGGTATTTATAAAACCTCTCATGAAATTAAAAAAAGAAAGGAAGGCAGAATAACTTCAGATCATACTCTAACATTACCTTAACTTTTTATTCCTTGCCAAATTCTCACCTCGGTATAACTTCAATCTTGTCCCCACTGTCCTGCTCTCAGAAGACTGTGGATATGAGACTGCTCCTATGAGACTTCATCTCTACAATTCCTCTACTGTTCTCAATAATCAAAGATAAAGATGACCTGGTGGTCATTTAAAGTTTTAAGATATAAAATAATCCTGGGGATGTAGCTCAGGTATAGAACACTTACCTAGCATGCTTATGGCCCTGGGTTCAATCTCTCACATGGAAACAAAACATTAGAATAACACAAAAATAAAATGTGTTTTCCTTGGGTACTATATCTGATGAGTTTAAACACTTTACCATGTTAAAATCTCATGAGTTAGAAGGGCAGGCGTTATAAATTCCACTTTCTAAACCAAGAAAATGATATCCAGATGGGTTAACTTGTCAATGTTCACACCTACAGAAATTGATAGCGTTGACCAAAATCTAGCCCAAAGTTGTATCCAACTACCCAGTGCTCACCTCCTTTTCTGACACTGAAAGTTTGTAAATGGAAGGGGGAAAAAAAAGCTAACAAGAGGATGTAGGAAGAGAACACTCTCTTTATTCTATCCAAACAGTCAAAGGTCTGACCTAATCTTAATAGCTGAAATTTAAGCACCTGGTCTTAGTGTTGAATTAAATGATACTTGGTTAGAAATATCATGCCTATATATAAAATTCAGAACAATGCTATTGAGAAGAGTTAACATTGTGGTTGAGTAGAACAGCTGGAAAATGCTATTGCATTGGGAAGATATATGAGCAAAAGAGCAAGTAGGTCAGGAAATCCACAGGGCACATATGGGGCTAGAGAGTTACATGTGGTCATCAGCAGAGAGTTTAGACAAGATTACTCAGACAAGCATGACAAATGCCACCAGCCACAGGAAGTTCCCCTGCTGCCTTCAAGTTCTCCTCTCTGAACTCTCAGATCAAAGGCCATAAGCAAGGGGCCATAAAGATATAGAAACTTTACCAATACTGACAAGACTGTATTGCTCTTCAAGAAACGAACGTAGACACAATAAAATGTGTAGGCATCCAGCCATCTTTGAAACATAGAAATTAAACAATAAATGTTAGCTTCCTACCCCAACAAATAAGGAAAATTAGCCACAATACCCATACCTTGAGACAATTTTTTAAAGACCTTTAAAAAAAAAGCAATACAGCCGGGCATGGTGGCACACGCCTTTAACCCCAGCACTCGTGAAGCAGAGGTAGGAGAATCGCTGTGAGTTCGAGGCCACCCTGAGATTACACAGTTAATTCCAGGTCAGCTTGGGTCAGAGTGAGACCCTACTTCAAAAAAAAAAAAAAAAAAAGCAATACAGATCAGAGTCAGTTTATAGAGGCTTGGGGTTCTATTAGTCAAGTTGCCATGTATCTCCGGCAAATTTCCTTCAACTCTGAGAATGAACACTAAAATATCCAAATGCACATCACATTATTAAATGTAAAAAGATGCTTAAAAATAGAATGTAGTCCATGAAGATAAATGGAATGCAACACAATGGAGCTGAGACACCATGGCAAAGAGCCCTCATCCATATGCTTATTTAGAGATGTGGGAGAACAGGACAATTTCTAGAATTCACATTTGGCATCTTTCCAGGAGGCTCATAAGATTGGTTTCTACAAATCATTCTCCCTTTTGAACACATGGAGAAATAACCTTCTGAAGACGTTGGTATTTCTGTCATTAAAGTTAAGTATAGTGCAAGTATTTCACATTGGTTTGTGCAGTATACTTCTACATAAACTGGTGTCTCTAACTTTTCTGGTTAATAAAGATCACATACAAATGTAAAGAATGTCCACACAGGGTGAGAAAAATATGATCCAATGGTTTGGTCTCTTTCTCTTCATTCTCATAGATAACCCCTTACTGTATTTCCTTTTTAGCTTCCCCTGACTACCTTGTCTCTAGAAGAATTTGGAGACTTAATATTGAACACCCACATTTTTAAAGATAGGATTTTGTCAGAAGTAGATCCACTACAATTCAAGGTTAACTTTCCCTAAATTTAACTACATTTACTGAGGGTCTGAGGCAGCCCAGATACCAGGTATGTTTTTGCCTCCTATTTTCTGCCTGACATAACACCTTGGAACAGTGGACACATATTCACTCATGTTTTAGCCTCTTTCTGTCTTCACTATTTGCCTTCTCCCTAGTTCTTTGAACCCATCCCTGTCTAAACAATGCCTTGGAAAACACAAATATTTTGTCAATAAAATCATGATACCTATGTCATGGTGATTTATTTCTCACCCTTCCCTAGATTACACAGTCTACTTTTCATTCTTTTCCAAATTGGGAAGTGACACTTCTCTAGTAGAGCCTTTCAAATACATTTCTAGATGCAATGCTTGACTTGTTTGGAGGGAGAAAGGGGAAAGAAGCAGAAGTGACAGAAATTCTCCTTCTTTGTAGAAGTTTCCATGGATAAATATTTGAAAAGTGAAGGCTATGTTCCATAGTGTGGTGGTCTGAATTAAGTGTCCCCCACAAACTCAAATAGTTTGAATGCTTAATGCCCAGCTTATGGCAATTTGGGAAGTGAAACCTTGCTGTAAGAGATGTGTTGTTGGGGTGTAATTAGGGGTGTTACAGCCAGTTCCCCTTTGCCAGAGTTCAGCTCACTCTCCTGCTACTGTTTTGGTGTACAAGGAGGTGGTGCCAAGCCTCTGCTCATGTCATGCTTTCCCCTGCCATCATGGATCTTCCCCTCAATTCCTTAAGTCAAAATAAAAACTTTCATCCCATCAGCAGCTTTTGATTGGGTATTTTGTCCCAGCAACAAGAAAGTAACTACAACAGAAAACTGGTACCGGTGGAGCAGGGTCATAGCTACTAGAATTCAACAGTGTAGCTTTTGGCCTTTTGGAACTGATTTGTGAGAGGAATGTGGAAGGATTTGAAATCTTTGCCTAAGAGCTATTTTGCAGTGCTGTAAGTAAAATTCTGGTCATAGAATGGAAAGTCCCAAATGCAGTAATAGCTGTGGGAAGGGAAAAAACTTCATCCAGACCAGGCTAGAGGCAGTTTGTGTGAGAAGCTAGCTGCATTCTTCCCATGTCCTAAGAACTTATGCAGGGTTGAATTTAGAATAAATGGACTGTGTGAGTGAATTTTGACACAGAAAGAAATGAACGTTTTGGGCTGGAGACAGCATGTGTTCAGCTGCAATTTTTGGGAGATTACCACCATTGAGATTGGTCCAGCTGTTTTGCTCTGGAACAGCATAAAGAATGCTGACTGTTTTGAAAGTAGGGGTGCTGAATGCAGAAGCAGTGCCTTACCCTTCATAGTCAGCTTTATTCCCCCCAGATTAATAAATTTGGTTGCCTACCCAGTAAAATAAGAATGTAACAAATGCAGGAAAGAAGGGATCATTGGATTTGGAACACCATTTGCATTTTTGGAAATGGCCACTGGGCAATGTGAGTCAGCATTGTTGAGAGTCCTTGTGTGGAGACCTGATGGAGCCATGAGAATGAGCTGTGGGTTGCAGTGGAGATCCTAGGACTTTTTCAGATGCCCAGACTATTGGACAGCTGCAAAGGAGTGCTGCTGGCTTGGGATGGAGTTTTCCCCAGGCTGTGAGCAACCCAACTGGAGGGAAAGAGTCCTAATTTCTTTACTGGTAATGAATGTCAGAATTGGAGCTACAGGATTTGACATTTGTCCTGTTTGTTTTAGGTGTTTCCTTCATTGGTTCAGTTTTTTTTTTTTTTCTTGCTGTGCCCAGTGCCATCTTTTGCAGTATTTAATCTGTGTCATTATGCACTTTTGGTTCTAAGGTTAAGAGACCCTGGACTATGGGGATGTTTGAACAGTGTTGGGATTCATAAGAACTTTAGGAACTTTTAACATTGGACTGAATGCATTACAGATTACATCATACATGCTCATCAGTTTATGGGGGCCAGAGGTAGAATGTAGTGGTTTTGAATTAGGTGTCCCCCATAAGTGCATGTGTTTTGAATGGTTGGTTCTCAGCTGATGGTAATTTGGGAGGTGGAGCCTAAACAAAAAAGGTGTGTTTTGGGGTGCAGGTTTAGAGATGTTATAGCCATCTCCCCTTTCCTAGACAGTGATTCATTTTCCTGCTGTTGTTTCCCACCTGTTGTGGCAGAAGTGGTGTCCAGCCTCTATTCATACCATGCTTTCTCCTGCCATCATGAAGCTTCCCCTCAAGACTATAAGCCAAAATTAATAATAAATAAATAAAACTTTCCTCCCATTGGGTGCTTTTGACTAGGGGGTGCTTCACCTAGATAATGAGAGAGTAACTACAACAACATGGCAAGGGACCACAGAAGAGAAAAAAATCCCAAAGTAACTCTTCTTCATACGTCAATTCATACCTTGGGTTACAGATGTATATGAAAAAAAAAAGTGGAACCTCAGAAAATTCCCACATAATTTTCCTGCAATATTTACACAGAGAAGGGAGGAACTAGAGCTAGAATCTAAGAATCC
This sequence comes from Orientallactaga sibirica, assembly GCA_036365145.1. Taxonomy (NCBI): domain Eukaryota; kingdom Metazoa; phylum Chordata; class Mammalia; order Rodentia; family Dipodidae; genus Orientallactaga; species Orientallactaga sibirica. The sequence continues at coordinate 22,626,845 of JAEOAD010000006.1, forward strand.
ATGGTTCCAAAGTTACCATTCCTGCCTTTTACACGACGATGCTTTATATCACCTTTAAGTGGGAGACAATTCCTTTTCCCTCAATCCATAAAAGGTTGTTTGAACCACTGTAAGGGAAGTAAGTCCCAGCCCTGCTCCACTAAGACCAGCAGCTGATTTTCTGAGCCAGCTTAATCTTTTCCTAAACCACTTCTCTGAAAATGAAGAAAGACCAGAAATTCATATACAGAAAAAAAAATAAATGAAGCAGAGGTTTCTTCTTGATTGAAAGACAGTGTAGTGCTTAGATAGGCTGATATGTAGTGAAAAAGGTCTGGATTCAAATCTGGTTGGGCCAAGTTCTTGAGTCAATTTAAGGGAATACTGTAACTTTCAGTATAGAAACTGCAGTATCTTTTAAGGCATTATGCATGGGCTGTTGCATGAATCCCAGTATTTATATACCCATTAAGTAAGCATAGTTCACCTATTTGTTAGAGTAAGTAGCTATTTAGAGCAATGACTGGCACAAAGTAAACAATAAGTATTACTTTGTCAATTAATTATTTCAATATAATTCCTACTTAATACCCTCAAAACCCTTAAATTTTCTACTTCTATTTTTCCTGCTATCCTGTAACTCAAAGAATAAGATTCTATTTCTAATAAGAGAATCTCTGATTTACATTGCAGAAAATGCAGCTTTCAGTCTATGTAATATATTGGTCCATGGAGTACAGTGAGAACTACCTGAAGGAGTATTCATTCAGGAAGTTAGGTCTTCAAAAAGGTTTTCAAACATACACACATGCACTCCTACCAAAATTAGGAACAGTCCTCTCAATTATGAATGATTGCAACTACTTCTACTTATATGGCAATTGTTTTACAAACTAGCACATTTTGAAAATAAATACTTTATGATGAAGTACATTACATTTCACATAATTTTTTAATAAAAATTTTGAGGTGAACCAAAATGAGTTTTTCTACTTAAAATGGCATTGTAAAATCCAAATTCGAGTAGTAATTTACAATGAAACTATACAAATACATTTTAATTGATGTTTGTAATATTTATTTGGCATATTCACCCATTCATTTTCTCATTCTATGAGTTTTTCTTGTTATAACTGTGGAGAGGAAGACACCATACACAGTAAGTAGCTGCAGGTGAGGCTTCTGTAGGGACCACAAAAGTGAATTTCAAGTCTAACTGCACTGTGACCAGAACTATAGCTTTGTAGGGTCCTTTTTTGAAAGTAGTTTCTCAGATATATGACATGATGCCCCAAACATTACCACAAAACACTTTCCTGAAGTAGCAAATATTTCAAAGTCCTGTGGATCCTAGTTCCCAATTATTTTCCTTGCCAAGTTTAGAAAAGGCCACCACCTATGGCTAAATGTCACTAAGTTCCCACATAATGTGTGTCATATGTTACTATCCGTGTATTAACACAGATAGTAACCCCCAGCAGGGAAAAAGTGTAGCAATGTCTTATTAACTGCAGACAATGTGACATGCACAGGACGGCACATGAGGATTTCCAAACATTCTCCCACCCACCACTGCATGAAAGGCCACACAGCATTAGCAGAGGAGGCCGATTGATAAAAGTGAATGGAGAAGTCCAGGATTACTGGGGGCTGTTGTGTAACAGCATTACATGCTGTGATATGGAGTGGAGCCGTGCAATAAAGGAAGAATATTAGCAAGCCACTGGAGAGCAGTCACAGGAAATCAGTGAAAAGGACGGGGCCCTTAATTTCTATTTGACATCAGCCCATACAATCAACATCATCCTTAGGTGGCTAGCAGGTTGGGGATTCTATCCTAAAAATTCATCCACTCCCACTTGGCATCCACCACTCTCCACAAGACTGCCATCAGCCAATGAAGAAGCATGATAGGCACTACTTGCACTGACTGTGCCTCCCTTTCCTATCCGGACTCTGTCAAGCAGCAGCCTGTATTTATCTTTAACTGCTGGAGGCCTCCGTCCACCTGCTATCTGCAGCAAACCAACAGGAACAGCAGCAATTCTGCAAATCCTGAACAACAGAATAGGTGTCCAAGACAGGTGGCAGGGCTGCACCAGTGAGGACAGACGGACTGACAACTGGACAGACAGACAGCAGCACCATCAGACACCATCCATTACTTCCAGTCTCAGAAGAGGGGAAGCCTGCAGTACCAGAGACGTCATCCTTCCACTAGGGACAGGAAGCAGATTAACCAGGGCTCTGCCTCCCTCAAGCTGGCAGGCTTAAAGTATTTGGTTTTTTTGTTTGTTTGTTTGTTTGTTTTGTTTTTGTTTGGAATGAGAAGGAGCAGGGAATTCAGAAACCTGCTGCTCTTAAGAGAACCAGGAGGGCTCTGGCCTCCTGAGTTCACGGCTTTTTCTTTGACTATCATGAGAGGGCAGGCACGACAAGATTTCCACTATTTTGCTGTGGCCTGACACCCACATTTCTCCTTCAATCTCACCCTCCCCACTCTAGATGGCAGTTGCACTGGTTGAGGACTCCTCAGTCTGAATGTTGCTCCTTCTGCTCCTCTACTGTGAAGCACTGCTGCACGGAGAAGCAGAAACCTTCCCAGGCAGCACCTTTGCTTCGGAGGGCATTTCTAGCAGAGCAACAAAGACCATACTGGGTGTGCTCTGTGCCCTGGTCACCCCAATGCTCCTTCCCTACACTTCTGTGCAATCAGCTAACTCCAGGTGCAACAGGTTTCCTTTGGCTTTTCATGCCAAATGCCTTCCCCAAATACACCTTCCAGCTAAGCAGGAGATACCAAGGAATGAATCCCAGTCAGGGTCTTCTACATCCCCCCCCCCCGCCCTCCCCGCCATTCCAGCGTGGCAAACTTTCCTGAATACATGAAGTCCTCCCAAGGGAAGACAGGGTCTAAACTCCCTTCAGTTCCACTCCATTGGGGAGGTGAGGGAGAAGGCAGAGCTCAGCTTGTAGTCAGCGCCTTGACAGCAGGTCTGAGGCACGCAGTAGAGTGCCACACTTCTGCACTACTAGCCCCTCCTCATCCAAGAAAAATAGGGATCCAGGTAAAGATCCCCTGAAGGGTTGGTGACTTCTAAAGAGGGGACGATTTGTGCAAACATCCAATTCCTTACTGACTTGCTTCCTTCAGGAATCCAAAAGGCCCCAGAGGTGTCTTGGAAACCAGTAAAGAGGAACCTCTATTTTATTCAGGCCGGAGTCCCCAGGAGCTTCTCCCATCATCAAAAACTTTGTGTGGCCAAGGGCATTATATCTGGTAAGAAAATTTGTCTTCTTACAGGTTTTATGGGCAGAACATTATGAATAAAAGGTTAAAAGAGAAGCGGGGGAGACAGGTTACCAAAGATGGCAACTGCCCAAAAAGAAAAGAAAAAGGGGGGGGGGGGAGAAAGACCCAACCTTATACAGTAAGATGAATAGTACAAATTGAACACTAAAAATAAGCAATTTTATTATATAAATACCAGCACCCTTCATCGGGAAAACTCAAGACCTGCTAAAGAACTCCAAAGACAAGAGCACTTGTCTCCGCACCTCTCATTCCACCACCCTTTTCTTCTACTCAACCCCTGGCCCCTCATCTGCTACCAGCCCAGGGTCCTTCCTTTTGGGTGGGATCAACACCCCTCTCAGCTCTGCATATCCCACCAGCAGGGGTGGCCCCTTGTCCACTCAATCTTCCTGGGTTACCCCAGTATCATGTCATCTTCCTGGGCTCTTGGATTCTGGGCTCTGTGACACCCTCTCCTTCCTCTAGAACCCCTAACCTCATCCGTGTACAAGCCCAGGGCCGCTGGCCCCAAGACAGGCACCACCTCCGCCCTCACCCCAGTATCCTCGCCTGCCCCTCCCCCACACCCAGGACTGGGTGAGTGGAGTGGTGAATGGACCCGGGTGGAGGCACGGAGGAGGGATGGATGGCGCGGCTGGGGGTGGAGTGGAAAGGGGGGGGTGGTGGTTGGGCGGGGGGGGGGGAGAGAGAGGTTGGCTTACTTGAGCATGGCTTCTTCTTTTTCCTCCTCTTCCTTCTGCCGGTCCATCACTGCCATGATAATGTTCCTCTCCTCCTCGGTCAGGTGGCTCAGGTCGGGCAGCTCTTGCATGGGGGGAGGCCCCGTGGGTGGGCGAGGACCGCGGGGCCCCACGGCCGAGGAGGACATCTTCTTGGCCTGCCCGGGGTTGGGGGGTGCAGGGGGGCGGGGGTGGTGGCCCCCTCCCGCTCGGCTGGCTTCTCTCACCTTTCGGATTTACGCCCAGCAGCTGCGCTCCCCCTCACAGCGGAGCCCTGCTGGCGGCGGCGGCGGCGGCGGCAGCAGCAGGAGGAGGAGGAGCCGCGGCAGCCCGGAGAGCGAGGACCCAGTCTCTCATGGTTGTTTTGCATCCACCCAAGCCCGGATGCTGCCTTTGTTTGGGTCACCCTAGCGAGGCTCGGGGGGCCGCCCGGCCGCCTCCCGCAGCCCAGCCTCGGCCGGCGGGGGCGGAGCGGCGGAGCAGGCGCGGCGGCGGCGGCGAGGTGGAGAGCTCGCGCCCGGCTCGGCGATGCGATCGGCCGGCGTCGCGGGCTGGGCTGGGCTGGGCTGGGCTGGTGGGGCGGAGGCGGGGCCCGGGCCCGGGGCGGCCAGCCGACGCGGCTCGCAGGCTCGGCTGCCTCCAGTTTGGGGCTGTGAGGAGGGAAGGAGGTAGAGTTTGGGTGTCACTTAGGCGGAGTCTCCGACGACGCTTCGCTCCCGGGTGATGCGCGCTGCCAAAGCCACTCAGTCCCGGAGCTGCTCCGCCCACGGGCACCACCCGCCCACTCCCCAGGTTCCGAGCCACGCGCGCCCCAGCCGCTCCCCCTCCACCCCACCCAGCCACCCACCCACCCACCACGCTCGCCTACCGGCACACTCCGTCGCTCTCTCCCCAGGTACCCCCTCTCACCCTGAGTCATCCTCCCCAGCCCTGGTTTCCCATGGGTCTCTTTAATCACCATCATCTCTTTCATCATCCTCATCACGGATGTTACTCCAACACCCAAATGTTGGGAAGAGCGGCATGGAACCCCCTCTGCACTCTTATTTTCTTTTCCCCCTTCCTGCCACCATGTCTTTCTCATTTATTAGTCAAGTATTTACAGCCACAATAATATGGTTTTCTAGATAATTTTCAGATAGACACATACACACACACACACCACACGCGCGCGCGCGCTCACGAGCCCGCGCATCATATACACATCCAGCATCCTAAAATTTCATTGTATTCTTTAATGCAATATCTTTCTTGATGAGTCCTCACTAGAACTGTTCTGCAGGGTATCCTAATTCCCTCCTCAACATCCATCCTCTCGTCGCACAGTAACTCTTTTAATTTGTCATTTGGGGCACTGGGCAGCCCCATCATACACACCCACACCTCATAACTGCAAGTTGCTGTGGCTTGTAAACGGATTTTGTGCTCTCACTCCCCCCAGTGAAGCTCGCTATCATTTCTGTTCTCATTTCGTAGTCTCCATAGGTACTTCTCCAGGATCGCTGATCCAGATAAGGAAAACGCCCACCCATATCCTATTGTATAGAAAAGCTTCTGTTCAATGATAGTCATTAAGCATGATCTTCTCATGCTGATAAAGGCAAAAATTAATAGACAATTCTTTCAAAATGGGTAATATTACTGGCTTTGAATCGTGGAGACTGGATTTTGTTAATGTAATTATAAAAGAATCAATACAGAGAAGGGCTCAAATTGAGCAATTTCCCAGTAAGGATGGCTTAATAATGGTGAGGAGAGAAGTCATGGGTTTCTCTTCTGGGGAATTCTTTCTGGAGTTCCTGAAGGGGATTGTTACTCATTTAATTCCCCTCCAAGAATAACTTTGTTAATGGAGAAGAAAGTGATGATGATATTTGTGAATACAAAAATCTTCACGCTTCTTTTCCTCCAAATGCAGGAAGGATTTGCTTCTATGAGGAGACATCTGAATTTTATCTGAATTCTCTCGGCAATGAAAGGTTCACTACCTCTCAATCCCTTTCCTATAGCTAAATCTGTCTTCTCACTAAAAATCTTTCAACTATTGGAAAGTTTGTTTTCATATCATCTTTAATATTCTGTATAGTAAACCTTGGCCAGTTTACCTAACGAATAATTATGTGACATAATTTCAAAGTCTGGTCATTCTTTTGACTATGTTTTGTTCATGCGTGTTGCATGCGTGTTTGTGTGTGTGGATGCACATCGATGTGGGTGTGTGTGTGGAGGCCACTGCTTGACATTGATGTCTTTCTCCATTGCTCTCCACTTTTATTTACTGAGGCAAAGTCTCTCACTTGAACCCAGAACTCAATGGTCCAGCTAGTCTAGCTATACATCTTGCCTGGAGGAATTTCTGTATCTCCACTTGCCCAGCACTATGATTATGGGTGAGCTGTCACACCCACCAGGTAGTTATGTGGGTTCTGGGCATCCTAACTCTGGTCCTTATATTTGCATGTTAAGCCTTTTATGCCTAGCATGCTCTCCTTGGCCATGTTTTTATTATTTTCTAGGTTAGCATACAGAAGAATTGGTTTCATTCAGGTATTCTCATACATCTTTGTAGTCATGCTCTCATCTCATTTGTTTGCTGTTTGACTTCGGACACATCTGTTTTTTATTTGTTATTAACTATTTATTTATTTATTTATTTATTTATTTATTTATTTATTTATTTGCAAGAAGGGTGAAAGACAAAGAGAATGGGTATGCCAGGTCCTCCAGCCACTGCAAACAAACTCCAGATGCATGTGCTACTATGTGCATCTGGCTTACTCTCACTTGAACCCAAGTCTCAATGTTTCAGCTAGTGATGGGTATTGGGGAATCGAACTTAGGTCACTAGGCTTAGCAGGCAAGTGCTTTAACTGCTGAGCCATCTCTCCAGCCCGTGTTTGTTTTTCTTTCTCACTTTACAAAATAGGTATGAAGAATGCATGTAACAAAAGAACAGTTCTTACTGCTTAGTTAGTGCTCAGTAATGCTTTATAACCATCGTGCTTATTTACATAGACTAATGTTGTTAGTCTTTTTGATAGCCTTGTCACTTGTGAAAATGTCACTGAAATAAATATGCAGTCCACTAACATTGTCATTTATTTTTCATAAGTGCTGGTGTCTGGCCTGACTTTTCCTTTTCACTAAGAAATTGATGACACACTTGATCAGCATCTTTTCTTCATTTTAAAATATTATCATTATTTCTCTCAGTCCTGCATACATTGAGAATAGAAAAAAAAAGTTTGCAATGCTGGCTCTAGCCAAGAGTCCATGATCCAGGTTGAATCACATAACCTTTCTGTACCTGCATTTCTTCATCTGTAAAATGGGAGTGAATATGCTTATCTTGAGATAAAATTTGTGTTAAATAAGACATCTATAAAGGTTCTATCTATGTGCAAAGTGCTTTATGTTTCTTTTTAATTTCCAGCTCTCCTGAAAAGATGTGTTAGGACTTCTCTCAATTATTAATGCACAAAAGGGATCTGAAATGTACACAGCATATCCATTCTGCCAGACACCTGTCTCTGTGCTAGTCAATATGAAAATGTAAATGACAACTGGCAAAGACCCTGTCCTCAAGGGGTTCACAATCATGTTCATTCCCATAAAATTCTTCTAAAACTCAAATAAAGGCATCATAAAACCTCAGTAGACTAGATATAGCTGAGTAAACCTCTTGAAGGCAAGAACCCAATAAACAACTAACAGTGGTGCTTTGGTTTCTATAATAAAAAATTAAACATTGATGAAGTGGCTTATGTAACAGAAATTTATTTTTAAGAGTTCTGAAAGCTAGAAATTCAAGATGTCAACAGGTTTGGTTTATTCTGTTGCTTCTCTCTTCAGCTTGTACACAGCCTCTTGGGGGCCATTCCCTCAGTGTGTAAGGTTTCCATCCAACTGAAGTAGGACCTCACTTCAATAACTTTATTAACCTCTTTTCATTGGACCCTGTCCCCTAATATAGCCATATTCATTGGGACAGGCGGTTTTGACTTCAGCATATAAATTTTGGAGGAAATACACTTTACAGTCCATTGTAAGTGATTTATTAGAATTACTTTGGGAAGTGGTTACTTATATGAATTATCTGAATGACAATAGAAAGCAGTTTACTCTCAGTCATCTTTATATTCCTAGTTATCTCACTGGACTACTTACTTCACTGTGAAATTTGGGGTTAAATGAATAAATGACTGACTGGGTTGACATGTGCCTCTGTGCAGCTCACCCATATTTCTCCTTCTGTCAAGAATCCCATCCCTTGTGAACAGACTCAAAACAAATTATTAAGCCCAACACAGAAGAATTTATAAATTTGCCTCTGCAAAAGTAGGACATGTCATTACTTAGCTAATAAGCAAGTCAGCATGTAAGGTGTGTATAACAAAGTGTGTGGCACTGCTGGAAATATGTTATAGACCACGTTCAATGAACTTGGAAGAAATGTGCACAATATCTCTCCTCCTAGAAATTCACAAGGCATGCTAGCAAATAAAAATGCACTAAGATGCAATCACATACTGCAGTAGAGAAACCTGTTTTATGTGGTTCAGCCTGCCATTTCCCAAATGTATTGGATCATAGAACTATGTTCTTCCTTGATGGGAAAACATGCCTCAGGCAAGCTTTGGAGAAAACCCTGACTCACATAGGTCCAGGACCCAAAGATGTTAATTAAAGGGACAAAAATTTTCAAATATGTTTCTTCTTACTCTACCAATATTAGTTAAAGCCTTAAATATCTAGGTACAAAACGTGTATCAAATGCCCTAAAGGCAACATTAATATTGTGTTTAGGATACTGGTCTAAAACTAGCACATGGGCAAAGTAAGTTCTTAAATTCTTCCCATTGATATTCTAAAATCATCATTTCTCTAAAACTAAGATTGGATTCTGGGGACAACAATTATTTTAACTCAATAACTGAGGTTACAATTACAGAGGAGTAGACATGTGTTGGGATCAAATTGTCAAACTACCATTGGATGGAGAGCTGTACTGAGTTGAATATCATCTCCCTCAAAATCAAGTCCATCCAAAAACCCAGGTGGTACCCTTATTTGTGAAAGGAAGGATCTTTATCGAAGAAATTAGCTTAAATAAGACCATGTTCGATTAGGTTGGGTCTTGAATCCTGTGACTAGTGTCCTTATAAAAAGAAAGGACAAAATCCCACAGTTCACAGGAGGCCATATAAGAAGACACGTAGAGAGACATAGGGAAGAAGAGCATGAGAAACCAGGGGCTGAGAGCAGAGGTTCCCTCACAAAAACCAACGAAGTTCCAGGAGCCTCCAGAAACTAGAAGAAGCAACCCAAGTCACCCATCAAGACTTCAAAAGTAAGAGGGTTCTAGCTTTCATAATTGTGAAAGAATAAACTTCTGTTGTTTCAAGTCATACAGTCTGTGGTACTTTGTTAAAATAACCTAGGCAATTAATACATTACTTACGTGTGTTTGGATGAAGTAACCTTCGTTGAGCTTTATGCTGCTTAGCTGTAAAGTAAAAATTAGCCTGTCTTTGAGACTTTTAGTAAGGATGAAAGATTGTGAATATATACATAGTACGTGGAACATAAAAGGAAAACAACTTGTTTATTCTTTGAGCATGTGTTTACTGAGTGACTACTTTGTGTTAAGAATGTGGGAGGGTAATGCAGAGAATTGACAGAATATGGCCATTAAGGCCAGTATATATAAATGTCCTATTTTGTGAATCTAATCTTATAGGAACACAGCCACATGCATTGTTCCATGTGTTATCTACAGCTGCTTTCTTGATACAATGGGAGAGTTTAGCAGATGCAACAGAGTCTACATGTTACATCAAGCTTAAAATATTTACTGATTCCTTATAGATTAAAAAAAAGTTTATTGACTATGCTTGCTATGTTGCTAGGAGAGATTGGCATCAACAACATACAAAGACAGTTAGCATATGATAATTAATCTAGAAAATAATTTTGCAAGATATAATAGAAAGGGATTGTGGGAAAATATAAGCACTCATGAAAGTCCTAAGAAGAAGTTGTGTGAGCATATATTTGAAGGATGAAGGACCTGGTATTAGAAAAGCTCAGTAGAGAGTATTATGAGCAGAGGGAAGGGGCAGAGACAAGGCCCTGCGTCAGGAAAGGCCAGGGTCCTGGAGGAACAGAAAGTAGGCCAGTGAGGCAGAATCAGTGTGAGGGGAAGAAAATAAAGAGATGAGCTCATATAGGACCAAGTCAGCCAAGACAAGGAGTTCTGTTTTATTCTTGGGCAATGGAAAGTCACTAAAGAACTTAACCAGGGAGTTATATTTACATTTTCTTAAAAGATTACCTGTGGGTGGCCGGAAAATGGGTGGCAGCAGGGAAGAGTAGGCACAGGAAGTCTGGTTAGAAGAAATGAAAGTGGTTTGGAGTAATGTGGAGTAATATGAGTGGAAAAAGTGAACGAAGTCATGACATGCTTTATGCCCCGAATATAGAGAGCTGTGGACAGGTGAGCTGTGAGAAGAGCAGATAGATGATGATTCTTGGTTTTGCCTGAATAGCAACTCTATGGGTGGTGGGTCTTTATACTGAGATATGGAATGGATATAGCTCAGAGTCTGTATATGTCAGGAGACAAGATACAAGTGATGTTGGTAAGAATAGTGAAACCATTTCATCATCATCATTACCATCACAGTCATCTAAAAATCTCAAATCAAGTTATAACTAAGGTTAACTTATTATTGAGCCCTCTAACCAAAATATATTTTTTGAAAACTTAAAAAAAAATACACCTAATTTTTTATTAAATTGCTTCTGGCTGACATAGGCCTACATAACTGAAGGGGCTTTTGTAACTGTCTTGATGATGGGCAAAATACAGATTCTATTAATGCATAACCCACAGAAGTTAGCATACACATACATATTCATGAAGGTGCAAGGGAAAAAATAGGAGTTAATTTCTTCTCCAAAATAATAATAATAATAAAACAGTACTTATGAGTCAAGAGTCTATGTGCACATGATAATTATTTGTTTTTAATTTCTAGAGGGTTTTGAAGTAAAATATTTATGGAATGTCAATGACATCTATTGAGATGTATCTTGGCTAACAGATGAAGTTTCTCCTCGAGCTTTGACACATCTACATATGCATGCAGCATTGCTGTTTCCAGGTCCACCACCATAATCTATTACACAAGAGCAGCTTTTATATCAGGAAACCATGTGTCCTCGTTCATCAAGGGCCATCTAAGTTTGTACTGATTCTACTGTCACCACTATCAATAACATGTCCCTTCACTTAAACATGTCTTAATTTATCTGGAAAATTATATGGATACATTATTTAAATACTTTTATAATAATTTGACAAAATAGTGTCTTTCTGGCTTCAGAGAACATTGGGGACTCAAGAGATTTTACTGAAAGTATTTGGCTGGAACTGGGTATCAGATTTTGGTTCCAATTAAGCCACAAACCCATTTTAATCTGAATATTTTAAAAATGTTTATTTTATTTATTTATTTTGGTTTTTCGAGGTAGGGTCTCACTGTAGCTCAGGCTGACCTGGAATTCACTGTGTAGTCTCAGGGTGGCCTCAAACTCATGGCTATCCTCCTATCTCTGCCTCCCAAGTGCTCATGAATATTATTTTATGAGATAGAATAAACAATCAATGCATGAAATAACTTGGATATATCTGAAGAGAATGTTGCTGGATGAAAAAAGGTAAGTACAAAATTTCTTATACAATATGTTTCCATGTATATATCCTCTTGAAATGATGGAATTGCAAAGTTGCTTGATTGCCAGGATGGAGGGATGAGGTAATATCATGGACAAAAATATAAAGTGAGGGCATGTGTTAGTTTTTCTGTGCTGATAAAACAATTCTGTATCTTGGGTTAAATGGTGATTACCTGAATCTATACTTGATAATTACATGAAAACCTGTCTCCCACATGAATCTTTAGAAATGGTGAAAATAGAATAGGTGTAGCTAACAGGATTGCGCCAATGGCAACTCCTTGTTTTGTTTGTGTGTGTGTGTGTGTTTTTTTTTTTTTACTATAATTAAGATGCCAGTATTGAGTGAAGCTAAGTGGTTAGGGTTGGTATACTTATTTTTGCAGTCATTAGAGTCTACAAACAACCCAAGATAAAAATGACAAAAGTTGGCCTAGAGAGATGGCTTAGGGGTTAAGGCGCCTGCCTCCTAAGCCTAAGAACACTGGTTCCAATCTCCAGCGGTTCCAATCTCCAGGTCCCACGTTTAGCCAGATGCAAAGTGATGCAAGGGCGCAATGCCACACTTGACCACAAGGGGGAGCACACATCTGGATTTCATCCGCAGCAGCTGAGACACTGCTGGCGTGCCCATCTCTGTCTTCCTCTCCCTGTCTCTCTCTGTCTCTCTCTGTGTCTCTCTCCAAAAAAAATAATGAAAAAATTTTTTAAAAATGACAAAAGTTAATAAATCTTACTACCTCCTTACTTTAAGTGATGCTCATATCTATATTTACTTCATCTTTATAAACATACCGCCTTGAGGATTGCCTCAGCTTCAACTTTGGGATGGGTAGCATCTGCTCTGCTGTGAAATCTCAACACTGTGTATAGAATAGAATTATCTTGAATTATCTTGGCCACACGTACTGACTCGGAGTTGGCAGGTGGTCCTTGATAGGTAGGTCAACTTTATGGAGATGTTAATGAAAATAGTGTGTTTCATTCTCCCTTGGAACACATTTTGTCCTTAACATGATAAGTTATGTAATTTATTTCTTTTCTGTCATATTGTTACAACATATGCAGTGAGCTTATTCTAGTTGGCATTATAGAACTAGTCATGTAGTCATGGAATCACCATTTTCATTTAATTCAAAGGAATTTCAATAGCCATGACAAAATACCTTTCCTTTTTTTTAAAAAAAAATTGTTTAATTTATTCATTTATTTGAGAGAGAGAGAAAAAAAGGAGATAATGGGCATGCAAGGGCCTTTAGACATTGCAAACAAAATTCAGACCCACACACTACCTTGTGCATCTGGCTCACGTGGGTACTAGGGAATCAAACCTTGATCCTTAGGCTTCACAGGTAAGCACCTTACCAGCTAAGCCATCTCTCCAACCCAAAATACCTTTCTTATTTACTTCATGCTTTAAGTTTTCGCATGTTTTCCCTCAATCCACAAATTTAATTTTGTATTTTATCAGTAGACTCCAGAAATATGGAACACAGTGCTCTCTGAAATGTCCAGTGGAATTTATACTGCAGTGAGGGTTAGCATGTTTTACTGAACTGTGGTACTTCTGACCTCTGCCAAGAGTTTGTCTCATCACAAATATAGTTGTGTCTCCAGACTAAGAAGCTAGCTTACCTTAAATTATCTCCCAAGAGAAAGCCTTCATCAACGACTATTCTGTGTTGCAGAAGTTCCGAAAAAGCGAGGCTTTTAATTTGGTATACTTTAGAGAAACTTGTGCAATTAGTGGGATTCACAAGTGCAACTTTGTGGCAGTTAAATTTTCCCTCCACCCCATCTATTCTTCCTTGCTTCGTTATAGGTATTTTCAAAAGTACATCACAATAAATTTCTTGAATGCTAATTAGACAGTTTTAGAATCTGTTTCCCTGGGAACCAGAACTGCAACCGTTGCTAGTAGAGTGGTCCAAGAAAGTAGGCTCAAGAAAGGAACTATGGAGCTGACTCACCTGCCATCCAGCTGTTGGTGAAGAGCCCCTCACTGTTGTTAGGTAGAATGCATGTAGTTCTTGGTGCCCAGCAACCACATAGCTATTAAAACTTGTTCTGGTAGTGAGCAGGGATGGAACACTGGTGGACATGAGCGCAGTATTATTATCATGAAGGCAGAATCCCAAATACTTGATAGGTATGGACGAAGCATAATTGTAAAGACTGGAATTGGACGACTGCTGCTTGGTTTGATTGAAGCATTGGTAACAAACAAACAAACACATTGAATGACTTGGGATGGCTAGTCACCAATGAGCATGTAGATCTAAATGGTGAAAGGCATCCCTGGCAGTTACTGTGGCTTAAAGGAGTCTACCCCAAATTTCAAGTGTTAACAATGTGGTATTAAAACATAATTAGTCCACCTTCACCTTTGATGATGAGATTAAAATCTTTGATAAGAAGAGTATAAAAGAAGCTTCGAATAAAACTTTGATCATTTGTCCACCAACTTTCTGCCATGTGAGGTTACAGTGTTCCTTCCCTCCAGGAATAAGAAATCATTTGGAAGGAGAGACCAACCTTCACTAGACAAGGAACCTGCTGACGTCTTGACTTTGGATTTCCTATCCTTCAGAAATGTGAGAAAAAATATTTCTGCTCTGTATAAATTACCTTGTCTCAGGTATTTTGCTATAGCAGCACAAAATGGACTAGGGTAGCAGAATATAGGAAAACAGAAGAAGAAGAAAAAAGGATGTGATGTGATTCTGACCCAGAAAAATCTCCATAGGTGGTTAAATTCTCAGTGTCAGCAAATCTGCTAGAGAAGGCTCAGAACCCTGAGGCAAAGGGCAGGAAGCACGCACCCAAGACCAGAAAATGCACTGTGTAAGAATGTGTAGAGTTTCTCAACCTAAGGTATTGCTGAGACCTTAAAGTCACCAAGCATATCAGCTTGGAATATGCTGCCCCAGAGGACTGCACTGACAGAATAACAGAAGAGTTTGAAATGTGATTCTAAGGCTCTGGCTTGGAGAGGGCACCATGCAAGGAAAGGGTGACATATTCTGGAATGGAATATGAACCCTAAGTAAATGAGGTTTCATCAATTCTCTTCATCAGGACGGGTTGCACAATGGGGACCAGGGCACGCCATAACACGTTTGATGCTTAGATGATACTCTGGGTGTCTTTGATAGTTCCCTATCCAGTTTGATGGCGTAGCAGACAGCTTCAGGTTCACTGAGATGAACTTCCAGACCAGGCACTGTTATGGAGGAAGGGATATTATTTATTGAAGCTTACAGATCCAGGGAAGTTCCATAATGGCAGGAGAAATGGCCTGGCTTCACAGGGCCAAGCAGAGAGAGAAAAAAACACAGCCAAAAGGCACACAGCACACTTCAGGAACTCTGCTAGGCACACTTTGCATATCTTTACAATGGAATCTCAAACCCACCATCACACCTTAATGCCCAGTGACATTGCCTCTAGCAAAGTGGCTGAGGATGCAAATTATAAACTAATAAATCACTGAATATATTGGGGGCCATATATTCAAACTACCACAGATGGTAAATTGATAAGATTAGCATCCCCACCCTGAGAAGTGTATGCTAATTAAGACACTGGGCCTTTTAAGGATAATGGTCACATCAACAGATTAATGACGATTCCCAGGGTGATATAAACTAATTGTAGAAGAAACAAAAGATGAATAGCCATCAGAAGAGTTACATCAGGTCTGAACTGCTGTTCTTTGGTTGTTTTCTAGAAAAGCAGCTATGCAGGTAGGAATGCCAGAGCTGTTCCCAGATAATGTAAACTTACTATATGAAGGGAATGGACTTAAGAGAGAAAAAAAAAAAAATGTAGTGAACCAGTTTAGATTCTGGAATGTCCCCAATCTAATTTTGGCCCAAGGTACATATTGTTCTAACTGCTTGAGGCATCGGTGATAAAGGCTCATAGCTTCATTGATCGCAGAATTGTGGCTACACTGAGAAAATTCTCTCCCTCGAGTTCTAGCATCTCCCACTCAGATGAAGTCCTCACTCATAGCCGCTTCTATTCCCTGTCTTAGTTCATTTGATGCTATAACATAACTCCATAGATAATGGATAATCTTTAGACAATAGTACTTTATTTCTCTTGGTGCTGGAGACTGCGAGGTTCAATACCAAGATACTGGCATATGGTCTCAGAAGAGGATCTCCTTGTTGCATTATTACATGGCAGATGGTGGAAAGGCAAGAAAAGAGAAACACCGTGTCTTCATGTGGTAGCAGACTAGGAGGGGTTAGCCCACTCCTTCAAAGTTTTTTTTTGTTTTGTTTTTTTTTGTAAAGGATTTAATCCACTCATGAGAAAAAAAAAAACATTTTAATTTTTTATTGATAAGATACAGTATCAATCCCTTGAGAATTTGCAATGAGCTGAGTAAATGGATATTGACCAATCTCCTCAAAATATCTAGAAAACAAAAAAAAAAAAAAAAAAGAAAAAAAGAAAAAGAAAAAAAAGAAAAAGAAAAAAAAAGAAATTTTCTTTCAGAAGAAAATTTGGTTTTAATGGTGCTGTATCATATTCTAAATCCCATATATTTGATTCAGTGGTCCCATGTTCCTTTATTAGTCTGGGTTCCCCCTGAAATCTTTAACTTCTGCCTGTTCCCTTGTCATAAGCAACAGCCTGGTACTGCCCTTCAGCCTCCAGCAGCAGCCTGTGCATCTTCTCTGCACTCCTATAATCCAGACTGAAGCTTCCTTTTATTTTTATTTTATTTTATTTTTTGAGATAGGAATTCATGCTGTAGTCTAAGACTGGCCTCAAACTCACAGAGATCCTCCTACCTCTGCCTACTGAGTGCTGGGATTCAAGGCCTGTGTCACCATGCCTGGCCCTGAAGTTTCCACTTTTAACATACTCATCTTTGTAATCCACAATTTTCTAATGAGAGAGTGTCTATTTCTTTTACTTTTTATATATTTTTTGTCTGTCTCACTTTCTTTTTCCTTAACTTTCTCCCTTTTATCCTTCTTTCTTTCATCCTTTTCTTCTCAGTCTGTTTCAGTTTTGAATATCTTTCTAATTAGTAATTTTAATTTTTTAAAGGCTGCTCTTTTTAAAATTTGACTTAATTACTGAATAATAATATCTGAATAATACTGAATAAATATATCCTTTCAAGCTGAGTCATACTTAAATTATACAAATATATTTTTGTTGGGTATTTACTTGTATCAAAGGAAAAATTTTATATTAACTATGTGTCAGCACTACAAAAACTTAAATATCATTTTCCTGGTAATGTTTTTGGACTCAATGAATGAAAAATATAGTATAACTTCCTAGAATTGAAATGAAAGGTTTTTTTTTTTTTCATACAATTTCAATATTAGAATAGACTTGTTTTTCCTAGAAAAGAAGTTAAATCTTACCTCACATTTTCCAGGGACTATAGAAAAACTTATCCTTTACTGTGAATGGGTGGGCATAGTGATGATTATTTTAACCTTTCTTCTTTTATTGCTCTCACTTAGGTTAATCTCTGCAGTATCACAAGTTGAACATCAACTTTCAAAAAATGTGACAATTTCCCCACCCCAAAAGCCTACCAACCATGGGAACAATGTCTTCACATGGACTCACTTGGTGAAGAGGAGACGTCGGTCGGGTGAAACACAACAGTGCTGCTTAGATTTGGCCTTTGACTGTCATTGTTATATAGTCTCTGGGTCAATTTGGTCAGCATGCATTCAGAGCCTGTGATGTCACTGGACAGATAATGTATAGTGGTAATCAACAGAAACATTAAAAGCTGCATGGATATTTCTGTTTCAGTTTTACATACAGACATCTTAGACATTATCACCCCTTTCCTCCCACTAAGCAAAACTTAAAGGCACTTGTTTGTCATCTGAAGACCTGGGTTTGACTCCCCAGTACCCACGTAAAGCCAGGTGCACAAGGTGGCACATGTCCCTGGAGTTTGTTTTCTGGGGCAGGAGGCCCTAGTGCCTCCTTCTCCCTTCCTCCCTCCCTCCCTCCTTGCAAATAAATAATAAACAGAATATTTTTAAAGACTGAAAAGAGACATATCCAAGTCCACAAGGTAAGCTACGATTGAAACTTAGAAAGAAAGGTGAGTGCCAAGCATCTCCCTGGGAGCAGAGGACAGGAGCTGGCAGGAACAATTCAACGGCAATTCAGAGAGGCTGTTAAAGCTATATTGACTAGTGTGAGCATAACAAATGCCTGGAGCTGCAGTCTAAGGAGAATTCACATATTTCATCTACTTTGCCCTTGGGAACTCCATCAGGTTCTCATAGTAAGAGCTAGAAATTCCTCTCTTGCCTCTGGCAAGAGAAAAAGACAAGTGCATACTTTGAAATATACCCAGATTGTTTATCCTTACAAAAGACTACTTTGTGGGGAAAATAATCTATTGAAGCCTTATCTGTCTTTTATAGAGAGAAGGTTCTTTTTATCCAACTCTAGAAGACAGGAAACACTTATGAAAATTACAACCTGGAAAGTAAGCCGAGTGAAAGACAAATTTAAAAATAAGATTATAAAACTCCTCCTTCCATAATGTATCACCAAATCAAGAGTGTTCCAGGCTAACTCTCAGTAGGTAGTGGTGAAGCTTGCTAAATGTAAGAAAGCAGAGGGGACACAGAAACTACAGAAACATACTCAGGTATGACACAGGCTTAGCAGAATAATTGCTGAGGAAAAGAAAACATAGATAACACACATGAGTAGAAAAACAAAAAGTCCAAGATAAAAAATGAAGTGCTAGAAATTAAGGGAAAAAACCCTAAAGGAAAAGTATCATGCGTTTGATAGTTTAATCAGTACACTAGACAGAGATAAGGAACCCCTTTGATTTTGAAGTGGTAGTTACAGAAAATTCTCAAACCAGAACAAAAAAAAAAAAAAAAAGAAAAAAAGAAAAACTAGAAAAATTCAAGAACTGTGGGACATTTGCAAAAGTTGTACGCCTGAGCATTAGTAGAAGGAAGATCTGAGCAGAAGAAATGTTTGGAGTAACAATGCCCAATAACTTCCCCAAATTATGATAAACATCAGACTACATGATTAGGATGTATAAAGAACGCTGAGCAGGAAACACTTAGGGCAAAGAGGAAACAAAGCCTGCAAAGCCTGCATATCAGTACATCATGTTCAGAGTGGACAAGAATATGACTCATAGCAGACTTCTTATCTGAAAACATGTCAGTGAAATATTTCAAGTTTTGAAAGGATAAGTCACCAATACACACTCTATATCCAACAAAACAGCTTTTTAAAGTAAAGGAGAAATACTTTCTGTAACACTGAGGAATTTCTTTGCCATAGGTATTTTCTGCAAGAAATGTTCAAAGATGTTCTTCAGTAATTTGGGTCTACATAACCAAACAGAAGCTTGGAGAAAATAAGAAATGAAAACAAAATGAAATCCTGTAGTATCCTTAACTCTAAATACAATGCTCAATAGTGAGCAATATATTGGGCAAGCATAGCTATGAATAAATGACATTAATGATAAAAATGTTAGAGAAAGAGAGTGAATACATTTTTTGAAACCTGGCTATAGTACATACACATGCATTAGTACAGTGTTATTTGACTATGGTCTTGAATTTGCGATAAGCTGTATGGAAACTATTTTAAGACAGGGAAAGAAAGAAAACAATTCTGAAATAGAAGATAAAATTGAGTTATGTAAATATTCATTTAAAATAAAATAAACAGAGCCTCTGGAAGATGGGATACACCTGGAATTTCAGCACTTGGGAGACTGAGGGAGAAGATTCTGAATTTGAGGCCAATTTGGATGACATAGAAAGTTCTAGGAAAGCCTGGATGACACAGTAAGATCTTTCTCAAACAAAACAAAAGAATTTAATAAACAACAACAACCAAAAAAACAGAGAAAGAAGAAAAAGAAGTAAAGAAAAAATGCAACAATAAACAAATGAAGCAAATAAAAATTACAAATAGGGTATATGTCAACCTCAATATCAATAATAATTTCAAATATATATGGTCCAAATATACCAGTTAAAGACAGAGATTGTAAAAACTGACAAAAGGAAACAATTATTTTCTATACATTGTCTATGAGGAAAACACTTTAGATACAGTTACACATATTTATTTAGGAAGATATATTCAACTAATCCCACCCAAAAGCTAGTACTGATCTCAGTTTCAGACAAATTAGACTTGAGAATAAAAAATATTATAAAAGAATAAAATTAAGTCTTCCATCAAAATAAAGTCATACCGTATCCAAGAATGCATAATGCCCCATCACTTATAGGTGTCTGACTTTAGAACATCACATCACATGAGGAAGTGTGAAGTTGGCATAAATTTTCAGAGAGAGACAAGCATACTCACTATCAAAGCTGGAGAATTCAACACACTTTCTTCAGTCAATTGATATTTCAAGTAGAATGTCACTAAGAATATATGACTGGCCTGAACAGCCCTGTTCATCAGTTTGATTAAAATGAATTTATGATTTCATAGAACATAGAATGCTAATTCTTTTCAAGCTCATATACAACACAGGTTAATATGAACCGCATTCTGTGTCATAAATTTTACTTCAAATGCATAAGGTTAGGGCTATGGGAAGGGGCTCATTAGGCTCCACTCCTCAATGAAGGACTATTGGCAGTTTGACAATTAATTGTTGCTGGTACTTGAAAATCAATTGTTGATTGTTGGGGGTTGGGAAGTCATTCTCTTCCATTGTATAGTTGCTGGTAGTGGTGGAACGAAAAGCTGCAGTGACACTAGGGGGGTAAGGAAGGGTAATGTAGGATGCATATGATCAAAACGCAACATATGTGTATGAGTATGTAAAAATAAAATTAAAGAAGAAAAAAAATAATTATATACAAAGTTGAAAATGTAATGAATAATACTGAAAATAGTATTAAAACTTTAAAAGTGAACATAATATTATATTAAAAGTGAATATAAGTAGATAGACAGGATACAAAGAATGTCCTTAGACCATGATACAATTAAAAAGAAATCAATGACAGCCAGAAAAAACACATATATAGATATATAGCTGTAAGAAATTTCAGCAGAAAGAAAAAGCATTTTAACCAATAAAAATGAAAATACAGCCTATAACTTGTGGGATGCAGCAAAACAGTGCTTAGGGGAAGTTTTATAGAATTAAATTCATGAATTAAAAAGAATAAACCCCTAAAAGAAAATATAAGCTAAGTTTTCATCTTATGAAACTAGAGAAAGAAGAGTAAGACTAAAACAAGCAGAATGAAAGAATTGAAAAGAGCAAAAAGTTATAAAACGGAAAGCAGTAAGAAAAACGATCCTCAAAACTAACTCTCTCTCAACAGATCAATAAAATTCATAAACAATTATTATCCAGACTATTAAAGTGAGAGGGGTGAGGGAGAGAGAAAAAGAGAGTGAAGAGGTGCTAGTTTGTTGCTTTTAAAATGAATGTCAGTCCAAAGACAAAAAAGAATAATACATGAACACCATTCTCTAGCTGATAAAGTTATTTCCTTTGGGATATAAGTTAGCAATTTTAATATTGCTATATAGTGAAATTGCACAATTGGGTAATTGAATGGCAAAATATGAAAATCAGGTCTTTCACTGTTGAGACAAAAAGAAACTAGAGAAATAAAAGACAAAAGGCTTAAACAATCCATGTAGTACTGGTTAGAGATAGATATGTTTTAGCAGATGAGATATAAATGATATATTTATTTTAACATAGAAATACATGGTTACATATAGAAATGTATATTTTTATATGCACATCATGCATATATAGACAGACAGACAGACAGACAGACACACACACACACACACACACACACACACACACACACACACTTCCTTGGTCTGTCAGCTGAGAGAACCTAAAAGAAATGACTTATGAGTTTCAATGATCACACAAATGTTCTAGTAGCAACAAGAACATCTTGATCCTAAATACTTCCTTCTAATAATGTTCTCTAAAAAAATAAATAAAGCAGAAATTTCTGGAGGAATGGCTGATCCTGTGACTGAGAAAGGAAATAGATAAAATAGCAGAAACCTACACTGATGGTGATATGTCTACAAGCCACCTGAAAAGAGGTTCTGAAAGTGAAAACTGGGAAAATTAAAGAAGAAACTAAACAAAGTATCATGACATCAGCTTGGGCTGCCATAACAAATGCCAGTCTAAATAATTTAAACACCATATCTTTGTTTTTCACAGTTCTGGAGGCTGGAAGATTTGGTTCCTTGTAAAGACCCACTTCCTAAATTCTAGATGACTCCCTTCTAGCTGTGTACTCACTTGATGGACACAAGAGGGCTCTGGGCTTTCTTCCTCATTTTATAATCCCATTATAGGGCTCTCACCCTTATAACGTCATTTCCACCCAATTGCTCCCACAGGTCCTCCTGCAAATACCACTATGTTGAGTGTTAGTGATTCAACAAGTGAATTTAGAAAAAATGTAAGTTTTCAGTCTACAATAGGATTACACCCTATGAGTAGTAAGCATGTTCACACTTTTGATACTATACATGTTGGCATGTACAAAGTTTATAGTTGAGAAGTGTGCATTATATTTATAAAAGGAAAAAAATGCAGGGGCTGGGAGATGGCTCAGTGGCTAAAGTAGTTTCTGGGCAACTCTGAGTACCTGAGTTAAGATTCCCAGGCCCAACATAAAAGCCAGGAGCTGTGGCAGGCCTCTGTAATTCCAGTATACCTACTGCCAAAAAGGGAGACAGAGACAGGGGAAATTCCAAGAAGCTTATAAATGGAGTGGTGAACAATGAGAGAATCTGCCTCAAATTCATAACCCACAACCCCATGGTGAATACCAGCAATCCCACTGAGGAGACCCCCTCAGCGGAATGGGGGCAGGGAGGAGGGAAATGATGCTACAAACATATGGAGTGTCCCTACAAAGTTTCTACTTAATAAAACGAAAATGAGGTTGGTAGAGAGGATTGGAGAATTAACCAGAAAGTTGTCCTCTGAAATCCACAAGTGTACTGTGGCATATGTGCAACTGCACACACACACACACACACACACACACACACACACACACAGTAAATTTAATTTTAAAAAATTGCAGCAGACATGATGGTGCATGCCTTTTAATCCCAGCACTCAGGAGGGTGAAGTAAGAGGATCATTGTGAGTTCTAGAACAGTCTGGAGCTATCATTCCAGGTCAACCTGGATTAGTGTGAAACCCTGCTTCATTAGAATAAAAAAAATCAAAAATGTTTTAGATAAATTTATGATTTTGTATGGCACTGCATTCTTAGCTATTCTGAATTGTGGGTTGGTTGAAAGTATTTTTTTTAAAGCCATGAATCCATACTGATATAAATAAATGAAGGAATAAACAAAAAGTGGAGAGGAAAAACAAATCTCCCTTACAGAAGAATTGCGAAATAATAATAATAATAACTTTTGCAAGTAGTTCACCCTCAGGAAGGTGGGACATAATTCCCTTCTCTGAGTGTGAGCTAGACATATATTCTTCCTTCCAAGACTGTAGAATGAGGAAGGGGGAAGAACGAACTAGTAACTATAGTGGCGAAAGATGACATCCCTTAACCAGATGATCAAGGTCAGCATCCACAGGGACTGATCATGTTGACAGTAATCACCCTGATAGGATATGATGAAAATGGTATTTCATGTCTTTATTCTTCCCTCACCAAACTCATAATCCTAGTTTTATCATTAGGAAAAACAGGGGTATATTACTGATATATTACTATAAAAGGACTTCCTACAATATGTATTACCAATACCCCTAAAAATGCCTGTCATCAAAACCAAAGGAAATGTGAGAAACGATCCTAGCCAAGAGGAGCCCAAGTCCTGCTTGTTACCAATCATCTGGCTGAAAAGTCTTTTGCTCTACACAGATAGACATCATAGGAAGATGAGGAAAAGCTTTTTGGAGGCTGCTGGCCAGCAGGCTTCATTTCTTTTAGTGTTCTGCAGTAGTCAGCACTGACAAAGACAGTTGAAAGCATCAGCAAGGTACCCTCTAATGCTGCTGATTTCATGAGTAGTGTACCCTTCTCTATGGGGAGACCATGTGCCCAGTGTCACAAGGCTGAGACCCTTGGCCATTAGGACTTGGCAGTCTTCTAGTAACCAGGAGCTGCAGGTCTCCTCTCCTCAGCCTTTAAAAAATTTTTTTGTTTATTTTTTATTTATTCATTTGAGAGCAATAGACAGAGAGAGAGAGAAAGGGGAAGATAGACAGAGAATGGGCACGCCAGCCATGGCAAACGATCTCCAAATGCATGTGCTACCTTGTGCATCTGGCTTACTTGGGTCCTGGGAAATAGAGCCTTGAACCCGGTTCTTAGGCTTCACAGGCAAGCACTTAACTGCTAAGCCATTTCTCCAGTCCCTCTCCGTAGCCTTTTGATTAACCTTTCCTTCTTCCTCCTGCCCTAGCTACACTGGAACTTTTCAGCTGCTTCGACTGTCCGGCAGCAAGCTGCCTGTTCCCTTCCACAACCTAGCGGCTATTTTTGGACAATTCAGGAAGGCTTTGAGCACCAAAGATGTAATCCAAGATTCAGGGTGAGCCACCCAGGAACTAGGCGTTGACCACGGCTGGGTCTTGAAGGCACAAGCATCCCCTACTGACGGGGTTGCCAGGATGCAGCCCTCAGGCAGATGAACAGTGTGGCCTGTGGACGAGTGGAATCCATGGTGTGGAGGTGATCCACCACCCACCAGATCTTCAGCTGTCAGTAGCGAGTGTGAAAAGCTCTCTACTGGGAGCCAGGGTCCAGGATACAAATTAGGCTATTCAGGAACCCAACTGGGGGCACACAAACACGGGACTCCCATGGGATTTTTGGCTGTCAAGCCGTTTTGGAGTTTGAAGTTTCGGCAGCGATGCAGTCTCTAAAGCCATCCTTCTTGCATGGTGACCACTGCTGCTCTGTCTGCCGCTTGACTGGTGTGTCGTGGCGTGCACCCCTTAGCCCCCACTACTGAAGGTAAGTAAGAAAAGAGTACTTAGAGAATCCTTGAATGGACCCAAAGTTGCAACAGCAGGGTAGGTGGTACCAGGGTTTCTCCCAGCCAGCTCATGGAGTGAGCGTCAACGCAGCCATTTTATATAGCCTCAAAAGGGGTGTTTGGACAAATCACAACCATTGGTTGGAACCAATCAAAGCCATTCGTTTGGGACCAATCTCAGACACATCTTGGAGCCAATCATACCCTGTCCCAGGAAGTATCCTAGAGAAAGTGACCCAGACTCCAGCCAAGGTGGAAATGGTTCATCAGGGTTTGTGGTGACAAAAGGTGTGCTGCAGACTTTTTTCTTACAGAGGCTGGGGCTGCAACTTCACACGCCACGACAATGAGCTGCAGTCTTATGCATAGTTGTATCAAGACCTCCATGGAATGTTCCAGATGGCTGGTACTGACTGGCATATGGGTAGTCTGGCTGGATGTTTGATTGATAGTCCTTTTGCTCAAGGCAGCCTGGGCAGCAAGAGAGAGTTCAATAGCTGCTAATTAGGGAGTCAAATCTTCCCCCACGCTCAGTGTCTTGGCTTATTCGTAGGGAACTGCATCAGAAGAAGTGCTTACAATGTAAACTTACAGAACCTATCAGTCATACGAACAGCTTTCTTATAAGATGTTTTTTATATTTTTATTTATTTATTTATTTGAGAAAGAGACAGAGAGAGAGAGAGATAAAGAGAATATGGGTGAGCCAGGACTTCCTTCCATTGCAAAGGAACTCCGGATACATGTCCCACTTAGTACACCTGGCTTTATGTGGGTACTGGGGAATTGAACCCAGGGCATCAGGATCTGCAAGCAAGTGCCTTTAACCACTAAGCAATCTTTCTTGCCCTCTTATCAGATTTTAACAATGTTTTACACCTGCCAATCGCCTAGGAAGAGATGGATGGATCTCCCTGGTCTACTTCGTGCTATTCTGGATAAGGTCCTAAAACAAGCAACTGAAAAGACATTAGGTTGCAAGAAAGAAACTCTGAAAAGCTATAGGCTTTATTTAAGAAGGTGTATCAACAGCAATTAATTAATTATAACAAATGTGCCCCACTTGTGCAAAGGTTAGTAGATGGAAAGTAGGCATGGAGTATTTGCAATTCTTTATACATCTCAAATAGTCTGTACCTCTAAATTGTTCAAAAAATAAAATCCATCGAAAGAAACTGCATGGCACTTATTGTATTGCTCTGAAATAGAATATGACACACAAAATATCAAGCTAAGGTCCAGGGAGTGGAGAGTGCTAAAGGCATTTGAATTCCCTAAGATAAACTGTACAGGAAAGCTTCCAATGGGGAAACATCTGTGAATACATCAGGACACAAAAGAAATTCAAACAGAACTGTGAATTCTAATGAGAGTTGAAATGAAGGAAGTAGAAGGAGGCATTCCAAGTGGGAAAGAACATGATTTTTTTTTTTTTTTAACATGGAGAGCCCCAGCATTAGTTTTTGAGAAAAGCAAGCATTGCATTCTGGACTATAGAATGGACTTGCAATATCTTGAGTGCTCAAGGATAAGTCAGGTTGGAACCAGGCTTGAGGACTGTGAATATAAAACTAAGGGCTTAATGTGGAAAGGCTTCTGAGTGAGAGGACAGGAAGTAGACCTTTAAGGAGAAGTGTGGAGATAAGTAAAGAAGGGTTCATCTCTTTGGTCCATGCCTTACATTCTATATGTGCATGAGAAGTCAAGGTGGTAAATACAAATAACAAAATGGTATGAGAACTGGAGGGAAGCCAACAGGAGAAAGAAAAGGTGAGGGGCCGGGGATGGGGCAAGGAAGAGGTACTGTATCCTGACCTAGTCTGTTTTTTACATAGTGAATTATAATTCTCCCACTTTTCCCTTATTATGTACAAATTAATTTTATTGAGGAAGACAATTTTAATATGAGATGCTTTTCCACTACCCTGTCTCTAGAGTGTCATGTGGTTCAATTCTAGCTAGAGAGAAACCAGCAAAAGTCTAATAGAGGAGCTGTTACTTCCCTGATAAAACCCTAAAGTAGGGCTGGAGAGATGGCTTAGTGGTTAAGGCATTTGCCTGCAAAGCCAAAGATCCCAGTTCAACTCTCCAGGACCCACATAAGTCAGATACACAAGGGGGATGCATGCATCTGGAGTTAGTTTTCAGTGGCTAGAGGCCCCAGCACACCCATTCTCTCTCTCTTTCTCTCTCTTTCTGCCTTTTTCTTAAATAAATAAATAAATAAATAAATAAAAGTATCTCTAAGAATCTCTGTTTTGTTTTCCCTCTCCTCCCTTATTGCCCAGAAGGAATGGGACATGATGCCTAAGTTGTAGTAAGCACCTTGGAACAAAGAGAGAAAATGTCACATGGTGAGGGTGGCCAAAAACATGGTGCACCTGTCTCTAAACTTCATTTTACATGACAGGAAAAGACAGTGTTTAGTTGAAGGAGGATTGTAAAATTTATTTTACATCCCTAATTGAAAGAGTTAAAGGTCATTCTCAGAGTTTAAGCACATACTAGGAAATAATGCCTCATTAATTCTCATGTGGATGGAAGCAGAAGAGGCTGTGTAGGACTGTGGGAGAGACATCTTCCTGAGCATGTGCAGCTCAACTTGGAACTGGAGGAAGGGCACAGGACATCATCACATACATTTATATTCAGGTTGTGGAAGACTCTGAAAGTGGTCTGTGTGCTGACAGCTGAGGTTCACATTTCTCCCCGATATGGTAGCTACGATGCCTCAAGCCATTTCAAAGTTGAATAAATTGTCACTGGTCCATTACCATACAGAGGTATTAACAAGAACAAGGATCCTCAGTAGGTGAGCTGAATCCTCCATAAATGAGGGCTATCTACGAAGAAGGGAAGGGTCTGCCTGCCTGGTGGCTATATTGTATGGGTCCTCCTGTCCCTGCCACATGAACCATTAACATGAACTTGTTACAGGTGTACATGCTTCTGAGGGAGGACATTTTGAATGCTTTATATGAATTTAATTTATTCCATGTTTTTAAAACTGAAGCTTCAGAGTCTGACAACACTGTCCCACCATTGTCTGACTTCACCTACCAGTCTGTAAATATTTCTGTGAGGACAAGGAGAGTGCCCTAATCATGACCAAACTATGTCATATGCTCTCATACAAATTATACTAAAGACAGTGAATATGTCAAATGTCAAATGAAGTATTTGTCAAAATAAATTCCATTCCTGTGTTAAAGATTCTCCAAGTTAATTAATTAGAACTCCCATGACCAGTGATCAGGGAGAGCAGGAATGTGCCCAGTCTGGAACCAAATTATCTTGGACTAACTTTAGCTTCCTTAATAGAAACTCATTGCTAACCTTTATATTTTACTTAGAATCTTTGTGAATATTCAATAAATCCTTTGTTAACATATTTTTCTTCTTTTTAAATATTTTATTTTTATTTATTTATTTATTTGAGAGAGATACAGAAATAGGCAGATAGAGTAAGAGAGAGAGAGAGAGAGAATGGGCATGCTAGGGCTTCCAGCCACTGCAAACAAACTCCAGATGTGTGCACCCCCTTGTGCATCTGGCTTATGTGGGTCCTGGAGAGTTGAACCTGGGTCTTTTGGCTTTGCAGGCAAGTGCCTTAACCACTAAGCCAGCTCTCCAGCCCTCAATAAATCCTATTTGAACATAATAACAGATCACTAGCATCCACCAAGCCAAAAGCTAAAAATGTCCTCAGAGAGCATCTGAGGCCCACCTACCTACCTGATATTGTCACTAATACATTTGAAAAGTGCCCAGATTAATGCCCTTTTGGATAGTTATGTTCTGTAATTATAAAGCCTTCATGAACCTGTTACCATGTTGGAACTTGACATTACAAATAGCCTAAATCCATGATAGCAGGTCATGATCACCCCACTTTCGGGTCCAGAATACATTTTTCTCACGTATCTCTTGAAGGAAGAGTTGTGCATGGACAAATGATATTTTGACCAACATTCAGTGTTACTTTAATTGAAAATGCAAGACCTAATGCATACCAAACTAATTAACAATAATCCATATATTGAATACTTCTTAATGATTGCCATTGGCTTGGTATTGTTCCAAGGGTTGGAAACAAAAAGCAAACAAAATTCACAAAAATTACACCCTGATGGAATAGTATCAGACAGTTGAAATAATGGAGAGATTGTTCAGTGGTCAACACACATGCCATCAAAGCCTAACAGCTCAGGTCTGATGCCCCAGTATCCACATAATACCAGTTGCACAAACTGGTACATGCATCTGGAGGTTGTTTGCAGCAGCTTTAGTCTTGTTCTGTCTTTCTCTGGTTGTAAACAAATGAATAAAGCAGCAGACATTAAAAAGGAAGACTGGATAATTCAATGTCAATAAATAAGGTAATAACTGATAAATTAAATAGAAATAAGATAATAAGGCCTTCAAAGAAGATAATATTCAAGAGTGACCTGGAGTAATGGGAACGTTATGCAGAAATTGAATGTAAGGAGTGCTTTATGAAGTATTTTCAGTAGACAGATGTTGGCTTCTTTCACCAGATCAAGGGATTTGATCAATAAATGTACTATGGATAGTATTTTGTCCATTTTTATACATACTCATTGCATGATTGTTCTTTGCCATTTTATAATAAAGCCAGATACCACAATAGCAAATGCATATATCAATAAAAATAAAATAAAGTAATATACAAAATGTAGAGCCAGGTTACTAGGGAGAAATGTGAATTTGGCAGTCTATGAGCATATAAATTTCGTCTTAAAATTTTTCTGTGATTACCATAAGACATGATCAGAGAGTAGGGCAGAGAACCTCAAATTCAATTAATTACATTAAGTAAATATATATATATATATACACATACATACATACATACACATTGGAAATCATCTCACTTTACTTAGTGCTGCACAGTGAAGCAGGCAAGAATACTTCTGTGTACAGTTTTTATTTGTTACAACCCATCTCCAAATAATTGTAGCCAGTTGTTAGCAAGTCTGTGAGGTCACACTTTGTTTTCAGTGTTGTCAGTTTCCAAGTTCTTCCTGATTCCTAATTTATTTTTATTTACATCAAAACAAGTACAGCACTGAGTATGTGTCAAGTACTAGGATGATTTTCAATGACAATGATGGTGGTAATAATCACAATTCCTGTCACTATGTTGCGTATCCTTAGTCTGTGAGGTAGAAATTAATACTTCCCCTTTGCCAGAAGAAGACACTAAAGTTTAAGTATGTTATGCCACTTGCTGGCCATGATAATGCTGAGTAAAAGAGCAAAAGCAGCATCATACATAACTAGGTATGGCTACAATGCCCATTTTAATTGCATATGAAAAGGCAAGGTTAAATATCTCATAGAACCAAGGAGCACTTGAATTATATTTTAATTGTACCCCTCTCTTGGGGGTAAAGTGGAATTGCTATTTTGAATGATGTGTGTGCTGAAGGAAAGGAGACCAGCGAAACACAGAATATTCTATCCTTGGAATGTTTTGAGAATAAGACAAGTCCTAGCACAGACACAAAGATGGAGCTCTGCTCAGGAATCCCTAGATGCTGCTTCTTCTCTCTCATAGCTCCTTCCTGATGTAAGACAAACTCGTTTCCCTCCTCCTGAATATTAAGTCCCCAAGAGTTTGTTCCCTGTTGCTGTTGTAAGATATAATCTAAAGGTTGGATGCTTAAACCAAAGAAGTATATTTTCTTATAGTTCTGAAGGTCTGAAATCCCACATGCATTGCACTTAGCAAAATGCAGGCTTATGCTCCTCTTAGAGGCTCCAGCAATGTTCTGTTTCCAGCTTTCAGAGACCTCCTGTATTCCTTGGCCCATGGCTCTACATGACTCTGACATCAGCTTCTATAGTCACATTTCCTCTGACTCTCCAGCCCCCTCTTTATCTTCTAAGAAATTCTGTGATTACATTGGTTTACTTAGATAATCCAAGATAATACCTTGAAGAACCCTAACTGAACCACATTTATTTTTGATTGAGATGTGCACAGCCCTGAGGGGTGGTCATCCTTTACAGCACACTCACCACCTTAGCTGTAGTCTTAGTTTTGGATGACATTTAATATTATTTCCTAAAAACATGACTCATTTAAGAATATATACTAGCCAACCTTACCATTTTCTTACTTTTGTATATGAAGTGTTAGTCAACTGCACTTAAGGGTTCATGACTGATGGTTTATCAAATGTTAGCTTCTTTAAAGTATATCCTTGTGTGTCTCAATGCAGTACCCTGGAAAATGAAGTCTATGGGCCATGAGCAGCAAAGAGACATTAGTGAGGTGACAATTGCAAGTCAAGCAAATGTGTTTTTGAGTAATCATTATTAGTTCTAACATGATCATATTATAACCAATATACTTACCTGGAGGGAAAAATCCAGGAAGAAAGTATTAGTATCATAGCAGAATGATTCTAATTGAGAGAAATTCTTAGGCTCCAAATGTCATCTGAGTATTGAATTAAAGGCCTGGGTGCACATCCTACTGTCTAGGAGGCATATGGTCATGCGTGAGGATAATGAGACTTAATTACCAATAGTGGTATACAGGATAATGAGACACGTGAGAAATGTCTTCCTCAAACAATTTGAAGAAGTGTGTGTGCTCATGGCAGTTAGCTGTCAATGTAAGTGTGAAACCGAGGGTTGGTTCTGGTTACAACGTAAAAGACCCCAAAATACTCTCTGCTTAGTCAAAGAAATCGGTCACAAAGGAGCACATATTGATAATTGTATCCAAATGAAACAACCCAAACATGCAAATCTATACAGTCAAAAAGTAGATTAGTTCTGCTTCAGTGATGAGGTTTTGGGAGCCTCTGTGTCTCTGGATATCTGGCTTAGTTGGAGTTGGATGTTCTCTGTGTTTATCTCCTTCAGCCTTTTTCTGGTGTTGTGATCGCCATGAACTCTGTATTCTTGCCCTCCCCCTGTGTTGAGGACAGGGAGGAGGACAATGGAACCAATACTATGAAAGTAAAATCAGAAATAAATAAATATATATATGATTATCCATAAATGTGTAACATTAAAATAGTAAAAAAAAAAAGTAGATTAGAATG
The DNA here is from genome assembly GCA_036365145.1 of Orientallactaga sibirica. Classification (NCBI taxonomy): domain Eukaryota; kingdom Metazoa; phylum Chordata; class Mammalia; order Rodentia; family Dipodidae; genus Orientallactaga; species Orientallactaga sibirica. Next base: position 22,658,710 of record JAEOAD010000006.1, read on the forward strand.
TGTTTAAGACAGAGAAGAGCAGAATGGGCAGTGAGATGGTAATTGAATGGAAAATGACTATAAATCACCAGAATAATTTTTGGCATGATAGAACTGTTCTAAAATTGTACTACAGGAATAGTTGTTGTGCCTATGGTAGATTTACCAAGAATCACTGAGTCATATGTCTACAATAGGTGATTTTTATTGCATATGAATCATACCTCAGTAAACTGATAAACTGTTAATAGGAGAAAAGCATAATATATTGCTTAGACAGCCAATGTTTATTTCTAAATGCATATTTCAAATCACCTCATAATATTACTTGGTGTGAGGTTATTTTATAAGAGGAGAGCTATAAGCAGCTTAATATGTTCAGCAATAGGGGTTAATTAAGTAAATTATAGTTGAACCATGTAATGAATTTTGTGTAAGAAGATGATAAAATCATGTCTGAAAATTTATGAAATCAGAAACTGCTCGTGGTATAGGCAAAATAAAAAAGACAGTTAAATCCCTATGTTTTGTGGCATTTTTCTTTACACACAGTATGTGTTGTTAGCCTTTCATACTGGTCCTAAGACCCTTCTCATTGATTTGGTTGATAGACGGGTGTGCTGTAGATGCTGTGGTAATTGTTCTAATTCAGAGCCAGTAGACAGAGAACATCATGAAAAATATTGTGCTGTTTTCTAGTACAAAATCTTTTGAACAGCAACAAGAAGTATGTAGAATGTAAGAAAATGTGTGAATTGCTAATTGCTGGGGTAACTGGCAATGGTTGAGAAAACCACTGGGAAAAACACATCCATGTGGTAGTCTCATATTCCTTTCATGTGGGTCCAGTTAATTTATACATAAAGTAAAAACTTCCTTCAAGATTTCATGCTCTGACACACTCTTCCTGCCGATGAAGGTGGTGTCAACTTCTACTGTTCACTTCAATTTCAGGTGTAACCATTGGCTCATTTCTAATGTCTAGCTACACATGATTGGCAGATACTAGCCCCATTACTAGAACCATGGGAAGACAGGCAGTCATACTTCAGTCACTACATTTTGCTCAATGGATGCAAAGGCTTCTTTCTCCTTGTTTGTCTTTTCACAAGTTCATTTCTTCCTTAAATGTAATTTCTACCAGTTAACCTTGAGAGCTCTTTCCCCCGATGCAGCAGATCCCCTGCGTGATTAATAGTGCCCTTGCAACCTATTTGCATACAACTCACTAGGAATAAATTTAGAAACCTGAGAATGGTTACTTCTGGAGAACAAAATTACAAAATATTTTAATTTCCCCCTTTATACAATTTTACACATACCAAATAGAATTTTCATTGCATACCTTCAAGAATTATTTACGTTTGTAATGTAACAGATAATGCCAATATATTTCTTACCCGTAGTATTAGGTAATTTTCTTATTTCTGAGACAAAATGACTAACAGAAACAACTTAGGCAAAAGCAGTTTATTTTGTCTCAGGATTTCAGAGGATATCAGTCTATCATGGTGTGGGGAGGGCATTGCAGAGTTCAGGGAAACAAGAGTGAGAGGTGGGAGTTCCTTACATGTTGGCAGATAGTGGAGCAGAGAATCCAGGCTCTTACCACAGGTGGATATGACATTCAAAGCCCATCCTCCAGCAACACATTTCTGCTAGTTGGAACCCATATCCTAAAAATTCCACAACCTCCCAAAACAGTGCCATCAGCTAGGGACCAACTATTAAAACATGTGAACTTGTGGAGTACACGTCTGGTTCAGACCATGATACCATACTTCTTTTGCATCTCAACCTTATTTAGAAAAAGTCTGACATCAGTAATAGTCTCATGCAGAGTTTCTTAACTTTGTCATTATTAATGTTTGGGACTGGATAGTTCTTTGTTCTACAGAATATATCATGTATTATATGATGCTTAGTATCTCCCTAGGTCATGAGGCACTCAATATCTTACCCTCCTCCATGTGTGACAATTAAAAATGCTTTCAAACTTTGCCCAATATGCCTTGTAGGTATGTGTGTGTGTGCATGCATGCGTGCACATGTATGTGTGTGTATACACTCACAAAATATGCCCAGGTGAAAACTATTGTTCTATTAGCTCCATTTCTGGCCTTTGTATACTAATTTTCATTGAATATGTTTGTCATCTGGTTTCCCTCAGGGATAAAGAATGTAGAATCCTCTGTGGGCAAAGGCTGGCTTCCCTAGTCTGTAAATGTCCTGGTAAGCCCTGTGCTGTTTTCCACTGAGAGTCCTAAGAACTGGCAAACACTTGTCTGGGTAAATACTTAGGCATAGGAAACTTTCATAATCTCTAGGTGTTTACTAAGTCTTTTGCCAAATCATTTATTCTCCAACTTTAGATATGAGTATGAATAGCAAACAACAATGATAATGTCAATGGCCATTGAAGAATGAAGTTTTGTTGCAAACCATTACTCATGGTACAAAATTTCATATCTTTATCAGCTGCTATATATTGTACTCACCTTTAAAAACAGCTTATTTTCATTAATTTCTTTTTACAGAACTGTCTTTTCAATTATTTTTTATAGTCAATTATTTTTACCTTAAGGCTTTGAGGTCATTGGGACCTTTAGTGAACTTCTAATTGTTATTGGAATATTTGATTAATACAAATATTTGTTTTTCTTCCAAATATAAACAACTGGTTTGTATATTCTCAGTAATGAATTATAAAACATTACATGCTTATAAATTTGATTTTAGTAATTTTGAAGCTCAATTTCTTGCTAAATCAATACTTCATAGTACATCTATAATAATCATTGCATAATGATCATTCCAAAATCTGTCCTCAAGCTATGCACTGACTTTACAAATAATTTTTCATCCATTAATACTAGCATTATGCTAAACTCACTTCCTTTGTAAATACTGAAATGCCAGATGCTTTCTGTAACTAAACAAAAGCTTAGAACTTGAATAATTTATCACATGAGGTGTCTAATTTTCATTGTTCTATTTAAGATTTGCAGAATGGCAATCATGACTTAAGAGAGTGCATTCCCTCGGCCCCACACATCTTCCTCATCTCTAACTGACAAAAACAAAAAACAAAAAAGTTGCTTTTCTCGTCATATGGAAGCTTTGTTTCTTCTCTGCCTTAAATGAAATTCTCCTTGACGACCTAGGACCGATTTAATCATTCCATTCCCCCGTGTTCTTAGAGTTTCTGCATCAACCACAGTTTCTGTTACATTGTGTTTTCACCTCTTATTTCCATGTTGCCACTCCCTTTCCAGATCTATACAGTGTACCAGAGGCCACAGAGGCTTAATATTTTTATCTTGTAACAGGCAGTTATTAAGCAGATAATTTGTTCAGCTATTCTGCTAGTACAGACAGGCAAAGATTAAAAGTTTCTAGTTTGAATTTTAACCACACAGAGAGGAGACAGGAAACCAGCCAGCAGTGCTATGAGAACACTGCTGTGGTACAGTTAAGCAGAGGTTATATGGAAACAAAAGGTGCCTATGTCTTCCCAGACAGGGATCCAAGGAAGAATTGATTTAAAAAATAAGTGGCATTTGGATTGAGCTTTCATAAATTAAGAGGCATGTATGATCACACACAGGGAAAATGGCCCATATAAAACCTGAGTGGGATCAGAGGCAGGGGTTAGCAGTACATGTTTCAGACGTGTGCTACACTGATGATCCTGGACCTCTTGGCTTTCATCTCTGCATCCCTGTCACTTATATGCTTGACATTATTAGAAACTTAATTAGGGATATGATATCAAGCTTATCTGGATGTGATTTGACAACATGATTCTCTGTGGTATTTCAATTAAAAAAAAAAAACAGCAGAAAACAATGGATCTGGATGCTGAAGAGAAAGGGGTAGACTTTGAAGAAAAAGAGGAAATAAAGATACAAAGCTTAATATTCACATATTAATGCTACTCTCACTTCTGGTTAGAGAAGTTTCTCTTTTCAGATGGTAATGACCACTGGGATGACCCAAAAGGCAACATAGTGCTGAAAAGAAGGGATGGAGGAGTGCCCAGCACTGAAACACCTCTGTCACACCCTCCAAGGCTCAGGGACCATTATGAAAGAGGGGCGGATAGAATGGAAGAGCCAAAGGAAGGGTATGACTCCTTACAATTCAACTGCCCAGACAGAAATTGGCCTCGATATCCATGACCTTGCAGTGCCTAGCAACACCTTCGCAAGACCCTCATAATAGAAGAAAAAGATGATGACATCAAATTAAAAGAGAGATTAATGGAGAGAGGGAGGGGATATGATAGAGATTGGAGTTCTAAAGGGGAATGGGGGGAGGGGAGGGAAATATCATGCATTTTTGTATGTAAGTATAAAAGTTGTCAATAAAAAAAGAAAAAAAAAACAAATGAGGATTCTTTAAAACTAAAAAAAAAAGATACAGAGAATTAGGAGTTGTTAAAATGATGCTAGAAGAGTGGAACTGCGAAGTAGGTATGACTGGAGATATGGACAAGCATTTTAGAAAAATCCAATTGACTTTATAGAAATAAGAGTGTTTGGTAGCCCCAATCTGCACCAACATGGGCATTTTGTCCAACAGTACTAAGCAGCATGGGTCCAGGAACAGGAAAAATAAAAGGGTTGTACTCATCAAGACTAGAAATGCTTATGAGTGTACTGTATCTTTGATCTGCACATATAGGACAAGAACACTGTGGATGTTGGTAAACAAATATTGAAAGAGTATTGTCTGTACATGTTGCACATTCACCCAGTTCATTCACGTGAAATATTAACACAGGTTTCTGTTTAATATAAATGTAGGTTGCTTCTTATTTGTAACCAATTCCACACATAATAAGAATGGGATAAAGACACGAATGATTCACTTTCTCATACTATACAATGAACAATTAACCAATGACCTTCTGCATTTAAAGATAACCATGGAGCCCCTATCCATTTTTGTTGTCGTTGTTGTTTGAGACAGGAGCTCACTACGTTTTCTAGGCTGAGTTCAAACTCATGATCCTCCTCCCTGTCAGTAGCTGGGATTACAGGCACATGCCACCAGGCAGTCATTTTTTAAGTGTGAGTGGAATGATGTTATGTCATTTGCTTAAATTAAGATCTTTATTTTTAAGAAATGTATTTCTTCCAGTAATTATAAAACTAAAAGACAGGGATATAAGATTCAGAAGCACATAATGAACAAAAATATTCATAGTTAATTTATCATTAGAGAAACAGCTTTCTGGAATCTCTAAATTATATCTGGAAGGCCTATACCATAATAATTAGCAGAAATATTGAATTTGAAATGATGGGTTTTCCAGATGGAATACTGCTATTTGGATCTGTGGAAAATGTTTTAAGGAAGTAGCATAATAACAGTTAGGCATCACAACATTCCCCCAATTTTTAGGGAAATGGTCCTTAGCATATAATGACAGCTTGAATATGTTCCTTTTTTTCTGAAGAAAGAGGAAATAATTATGCCTTGGAGTTAACTGCCATAGCTTTGTATTTGGTATGGGAATAATTTAAATAGCAGTTCACTAATAGTTATAATATTGCACTTTTTAAAATTGTTTATTAGCATGCTTTGTCTTGATTTATTACATATCTTATAGTCACAGCAACATCAACCAAATGTTAAAGAAAGAGACTTCTTTCTTAAAGAAGATAGCACAACTTCAACTCTAGAGAGATTGTGCTGAAGGTAAGTGTCAGTTCCCTGAGGAATCTCTTATTATAGCCAGTGACCTAAAAGCAAAACAGAAAACCCCTTAGGACTAGGGCCAGCCAGGTTTTCAGAGGCAATACTCTTGGGAAGAAGAGAACCAACACTCAGATATCTGAGCACATGGCCCAACGTGATAGTCGGGTGGCCACTTGTTATCAAAACCTTCTAATCTTAGCATTGTTCTGATGTTAAACCATTTGAGCCATCATGGGATTTAATGTCTTAGGATAATTCTTATTTATTTCATACACTGAGTTTTTAATGTCATTTTTAATTATATGCACTCTAATTTAAAAATAGCTTAGGCAAATTACTTCAAAAAACAGAAGAGATGAAGAAAAACTAGGAGCACATTTCACAGGGCAACTGCATCTCCTCTGTTGCATTTTTAGCAGCTTATTCATCTTATGTAGTGATAAATGCAATATTATTAGGCTTGTTTAGAATATTATCTTTATGACATCATGATGTAGGAACATGAATAGATACTATAAAGCACTGCATGGAATTCTGAGCCGGGGTACTGACCTGTACCTTCACTCTGCACACTATTGTGATAGCTAGTATGGTATTTGTAAAGGACTATTGCAGATAGAGAGAGGTGATATTTGTGAGCGAGGAATCAATACTTAACTGTGTTGCAGGTTTGCCAGTTTTAAGAAATAGAACACTTAGTAAACATTGGAGTGATCATTCTCACTGAGATGAGAATTAGAAGCAAGTAAAAATTTGGATAGATTTTTCACAAATAAAATCTTAATATGCTTCCATGGAACAGGGAGAAAAGAGAAGGCAGACAGAGTGACTGATGGGAATTTGGTTCTTTAACAGCAAACCACACATGATGAACCTTTGTCAAATGGCTCATGAGGCAAAATTAGTTATAAAATGCATATGATTGTTCAAGAGCCATATGGAATTTATTTCAGCACTTGTGATAAAAATTTTACATATATAAAAAGACAGTTGAACATTATAGCTTTAAGAAGAGTTACAGAGTTGTTTTCATAAAAGCAAAATTGTAAAAAGCTGAAATAAAGTGACATAAATTCCAGCTTTGTATCTAATCTGAAATAATAATAATAATTCCTTAACAAAATGAACTGTCATTCCTAGGAACTCACAAATTACCTTAACTGACTCTAGGTGAGACAGGAAAATATATTGGAAGCCCCTGAAAATAGGCAATATTCACCAGATCTAAATGTTAAGGCCCTATTGCTGAAGACTTCACAAACTGTGTTTGCAGAACTGAGATGGAAGAAAGTTCCCTGCTGGCTAGCCCTCCTAGTGCTGGAAAGTTCTATGTGAGCTGCTGTGGGATGGTGGTCATCAACAGAGTAAACAAACAGGGGATACTGAAAGCTATGAATTCAACCAGCCAGACAAGATGTACACATTGGTACAATAGTGGCACACAGGACATGGGGTATGGGGCTAACAAGGTACTCTTTTATTGGAAATAAGACTTGCTCAATGGGGGGAGTGGACTTCATACCTGTCACTGAGAACCAAACTTACAGCTTTGAAAGTTATAGACTCTAGAGAGAAGCTCCCCCGTTCTTTAGCTAAAAGGACAGGATATGCCTATCAAGAAGTCTTCTAAATAGCTACGCTTGTCCCCTTAGATCCATGGGGCTCTCACTCTTAGTTAGAGAATCTGCCTTTACAGATGGCAGTGAATACAAGGGAGACCCAAGACCCCCAGAAGTATGAAAAGAAAGCCAATTGCCTAGTCCGGGATGAGTCATTTCTATCACATCTGCCAGGACCCAGGAAAGATTACAGAGGAAGCTGAAGATGATACATATCAGTGTTGCTTTCGCTGCTGGCTTGAGAACCTCCCCCCCAAGGAAACAGTGGCAGACACCGAAGAGACTCAAAACATCAAAATCAGAGACTGATGAGAGCTCAATACTAAAGGAGATTCATAGCACACATTCCACAGCTGAGGGAACACTGCAGAAGAGGGGGTAGAGAGATTGTCAGAGCCACATGGTGAGGAGGTAATATTCTGTGGCATTGACCCCACCCAAAGAGACTGATTAATGCATTCATGTGCCCAGAGTGAATACTGACCACCCCACCCTCCTCAGTGGAGTGGGGATATAGGAGAGGTAACCTAAGAGTATAATCTGATGGAAATATGACCAATAAGTTATATGTTAAACAATGTGAACTATTTGGCCAGCCAAGCCAAGTGAGTCAATGGGTGCAATAGTGGCATATCTGTTATGGGGGAAACCAACCTCTCTTTAATTGGACTGGAGGCCCACTCCATGGGAGGGAATACATCCCTGATACTGAAAACCTATGACAGGAGTAGGCATGAGCTCTAGGGATGTAACGTCTGCTGGTGTCTGGCTACATGTATATACTATGCTGACCAAACTGCTGGGTAGGCACTTCTCTTAATGTTTATACCCATATATTAATGCTCTCACTTTTTGTTAGAGAAGCTTCTCTTTTCAGATGATAGTGACCTTGGGATGACTCAGAAGGCACCATAGTGCTGAGAAGAAGTGACAGAGGAGTGCTCAGCACTGAACCATCTCTGTCATACCTTCCAAGACTCAGGGTCCATGGTGGCAAGACTTTAAGAGTCAAAAGAAGGGTAAAACTCCTTACAACGTGCTCCTCCAGACACAAAATGGCCTGGATATCCATTACCTCACAGTGCCTGACACTATATACACAAGACCATCATAATAGTAAAAATATACACAGCCATGGTGGGTAACCATCTACTTTTGAATGGGCTAACTGATCCACTCAGTGGAATAGAAACTATAGCTGGAACTGGTAAACAAGTCAGAGTCATATCCAAAAAATGAGTTCATGCTCCAACATCAAGCTCCCACCAATATTGGGCTACAAGAGGGCCTACACCTATTAAACCCTCTCTAAACTAATAATGGTTATCCCATTTAATTTGGGCTGACTTCATTCGCTCTTGGGGAATCTGCTTCTTTTTTTCAGATGGATACAGAACCTGAGGATAGAATCAGCCCATCACACCCCACCAGGGCCGCAGCTGAAACCATAGAGTAATTGAGGAAATAAACAAGAGTGCTGCTTTCTTGGTGAACCTGGTATCAGCACAAGAGTTAAGGAGATAGACATAAGAACACTCAACTCCTACCAAACCAGAGATCCAGAGACACAGACACTCCCAAGACCTCATCACTGAAGTAGACCTAAAACAAACCCAACAGTGCTCAGCAAAATTCATAGAAGAGGGGGTGGATAGATTGTTAGAGCCACAAGTTGGGACACTATGCACAGAGATGTTGCCTCTTCCCCATAGCTGATTGATACCCCCACTATGAACCATCCACAATCCACATGGGGATAACTGACATCCCCAGTGAGGAGAGTCCCTTCAGAAGGGGGAGGACAGGGAGGAGGCTAAGGATGGTACCAACTAAGTATGTCCATAACTAATGAAGGAAAAAAACTAAAAAAATAATAATAAAAAATAAAAGAGAGACTGATTGAGAGGGGAAAATAAATATATGATGGAGAGTGGAGTGTCAAAAGGGAAAGTGGGAGGAGAGGAGGGAGGGAATTACCATAGGTTATTATCTATAATTATGGAAATACAAACTAAGTAATTTTTTTTTTTTTTAGAAATTAGGCAAAGGAGAGACTTTGGATTTCTGTTTCAGCATGTAAAGACATTGGAAGTCATATACCATCCTAAGAAAATGCAGAGCTCAACAGACTGGAAAACCGGCACTTCTCTCTAACATCCATCAAAGGAGTGAGCTCAGGGGATAAACTGCTTCCCCATGAATTGGAGATAGAAAGGTGAGCACCAAGTCTTGCCAACTGGCCAAAGAGAAATCCTCTGTGAAAACCACTGTCATAGGGCTGGGAAATGAAAACAGTAGTTAATGAATTAGTCCAGGCTCAGCATGGGAAAACTGAGAGCTTATAGCTGCACAGAAACTATTACTTAGGGTGAGGCAGCTCCGGCTCTTAGAATTTTACCTCTAAGATCTCCACCAGGTTCTCACAGTGAGGATGGGGGACAAATCCCCTCCTGTCATTGGCAGAGAGAGGGAAAGTGACCATTTAAAACATAGCAAAACACTGCTGCTTTCTAATGATCATCCTTAAAAGAAACCATACTGCCACAGCACCTGAATTATCAATTGTATTTTCAGAATCTAATAAAGCTGGGGCAAAGGGAATAGTCATCTTGTCCGAGTGTGAAATTCAGGAGCAGAGTCTCCGTAGAAAACACAGACCTCCCATAGCACTATGAAATGCCTCCCACAGCTTACTCCACATTACTAACTCCCATTAGGATGTCCGTACTATTTTGAAAAGACTACCACAAAGTTGACAAATGCCAAAGAGCGGATTCATTTCTTATGGTCCTGGAAGTTTTCGAGTCCAAGATCAAGGGACCTTCATCTGATGTGGACTTCTTATTTTATCATGCCCTGGTGTGGGTAGCAAGTGGAAAGGACGGATTATATTCTTGAGAAAGAGGAAAGAAAAAAGGCTAATCTCATTTTTTTAAAAATCAAACAACAAGTCCTGTGATAATTAACCCATTTTCTTGATGATGCCGCTAATCTGTTAATAAGGACAGAACGCTCATACCCTCATCACCTCTTAAAGTGCCACCCCCATCTTGACCCTGCCTGATTGGGTATTGAGTTTCCAAACCACTGAACTCTCAGGCATACTTTCCATCCATAGTGTACTAATAGTATGATAAAGACTCGGTTCAGAGAGTTGCAATGGATAAATCAATTTCAAGGAATGATGAGCAATGTATGCAGACAGATATAAATAATAGAAGAACAAGGATATATCAACACATCAAGAAGAGAGCGCCAACTGTCTACCATGAGATTTGTCAGCTCCACCTCATCTGCCCAGTCCCTGATGTCACTACAGAGGAGGTGGTTCCATGACTACTGCTCTCATGGATAGTCTTAAAATCAGCTCCAGGACAATGGCAACAGATGCTATGGCCGCTCAAACCTCATAAAGTGGGAGATCCAGAGTCTACAGAGAAAACAAGGCTAAATCAGATCCCTATCTCAGGGAGCATCATGGAAGAGGGGGCAGAAAGATTGTAAGAGTCTCAAAGTAGGTGGGAAATAGCCTGAGGCACCATGCCCTCCTCCACTGCAGGAACTGACTGAGGCCTCATGGTCCCCACAATGAATAACAATAACCCCATTGAAGAAGACCCTTGGCAGAACAGGGGTGGGAGAGACAAAGTCTGTGTGTGTAACCTTTCGTGAAACATCAATAAATTTAAAAAAAAACCTTAAATACATGCATAAAAATTGTCAATGAATGTTTAAGTCAAACAAGGGGGAAAAGGGAGGAATTTAGTGATATTTAATATGCTCAGAACAAAAAGTACTATGAACTCAGAAGCCTGTGTCCTGTGAAATTAGCCTTCAAAAGTGAGGGAGAAATAAAAGATCTCAGAGAAAGAAAAACTGAAGGAATTTGCTACTAGTAGAAATGCCTCAGACAAAAGGAAAATTATATAGAGCAGAAACTTAGAACTACATACTGAAAGGAAAATAGTAGAAAAGGAAGAAATGAAGACAAAACAAGATTTTTTAAATTCTTAATTGACATATATGTAAGTTATTAAAATAATAAAGCAACAATATGTGGTTATGTATGATTATATATATATATACTTATAATCCAAAGATATGATTATACAGGCTTATGTCTAAAAAATATTGACAGTAATGATACAAGGTACATTAAAAGGATAATGAAATATTAGGCTCAGGAGATAGCTCAATTGGTAAAGTGCTCTGTAAGCATAAAGACTCAAGTTGGATCCCCAGAATCTATATGAAAACAACTGGGTGTGGTAACTCACATTATGTAATTCCAGTGCTGACAGGAAGATTCCCTGAGCTCACTGACCAACCAGTCTGCTCTGGTAAGTCAAGCTGGTGAGAGATCTTGTCTTAAGAAAAAGGTGGTTATTACCTGAGAAATGTTACCCAGGGTTGTCCTCTAGCCTCCACATGCACAAATGTGCCTGTGCACTTGCATACACATGGATACATGAAAGAAATATTATCAAAATTATGCCTTCAAACTTAATAGCATAGATGAAATGGACAATGTCATAAAGGACATCATCATCCAAAACACATAGCAAAAGAAAAAGTCCAAACGGGCCAAAATAGAATCAATAACTAAAAATCTCCCAAAAAAGAAAATAGCAAATCCATATTGGTTTAATGGTGAATTCTACTAAACCATTAAGGAATAAATTCTACATCCTTTTCCAAATGATAGACTATGAGGAAAGCTTCCTAATTCATCCCTTGAGGCCCAATGTTGCCACAACATCAAACCCAGACAAATAAAAAAAAAATATGTGGAGTAATAAATCTCTTTAACATATGAGAAATCCTAAAGTCCCAATAATATATCAACAAGTCAAATAGCATAACCAAACAGGATTTATCCCAGGTACATAAGCCTGGTTTAGTATTCAAAAACCATTTAGTGTAATCTATCACGTCACACAGCTAAAGAAGCAAAATCACATTATCATGTCAGTGGATGTAGAAAAAGAATTAGACAAAAAAAAATCCAACCCAACTGGTTGGGTTCATGAGCCCACAGTGAGTACTAATGCCCTCATTGAGAAGTGCCCTCAGTGGAACGAGGGCGGAGGAGAAGGGATAAAGGAGGGTAACTTGATGGGAATATGACAAATTTGTAGTATGTTCATATATCAATGATCCAATTACAATTATTGAAAAAAAAATCTGAAAACTAGAAATGGAGAACTTTCAAATTTGATAGAATATCCCCCAAGCCCCCTTACAACTTGCATCATACTTAATGGTAAAAAAGTGGAGATATGGCATAAAGATGACCCTCTCACGACTCCCTTTTAACATTAGACTAGAAATTCTTACTGATGAAATAAAACAGGAAAGGGAGTGAGATGAACAGATGAAAGGGAGTGAGGTGGACAGATTTGAAAGTAGGAATTGAAACCTTATTTCAAAGCATGCTAGTCTACGTACAAAACCCAAAAGAACTGACAAAAGTCAGTCCTGGAACTAACATATGATTATAGGAAGATTACAGCATACAAGATAAGGAGACAAAAGTTGGTTATTTTCTTACATTCCAGCAATTAACAAGTAAAATTTTAAGTTCAAAACAGTATACCATTTTAATGAACACTAACCCAAATGAAATAATTAAGTATACCTAATTAGCGTAAAACTTATGTGAGGAAAACTACAAAACTATTGAAACAAGCAAAACAAAAAATCTAAGTAAATGAAGGGAGATTTCATCTTTATAGGAAGTCTCATTAGATAAAGATGTCTGTTCTTCCCAACTTGTTTTATACCTTAAAAATAGGAATTAAAATCAAGATATTTTATGTATATTGATAAACTAGATTTGAAGTATATGGAGAAATAGGAACCAGAATAGCTTACATTTCTCTGCTCTTTCAAGGTAACCCCCCTTTGTCTTAGCCCATCTGGGCTGAGATGAATAAGGAGGGGACTCCCTACTCTTACATGGGTTTTACCTCCTCTTGCCTCTCTCATGATGGGAGCTCTCTCTACTTCCTCTTCTTTCCTTCTCTAATCTAGCAAAGTCTCTTTATACCTTAAAAGAAAAAGAATAGCTTATATCTGAAGGGGAGATTGAAATATTGGTGTTACCTAATTTCAAGGCTTACTAGTCAACTATCATGAGGGTGTAATATTGGTAAAATAGTACCCAAGTAGGCCAACAGACTAGAATCTACGGCCCAGAAGTAGACCACATAAATGTCTGATACAAGCCATATGGAAACCTATTTCTTTGCTAGCTATGTATATATTTCATATATATAAAGAGAGAGGTTTTGAACCGAGGTAGATGTGGATAATGTACCCAGAAACCAAGTATTGTTATTAGAAGAAGTTCAGTGCTGGGTGCAGACTATCTTCCCATGAGTTGTTAGCCAGGGAGGTATCTGATATCCCTAAACATTACCTGCTATTACCAAGGCTCTTGGTCACCCACCAGAGCTAGGTCTTAAGACCCTAGCTGAAGATTCCACATGCCTGGGCTGCAGGTCACTGAGATATCAAATTGGAGCTGAGCAGGAAGCCTCCTATCTTGGATCAGCTAAAGGTTGGAAAAACCTATGCAGCCTGTTGAGTTAGATAAGTCATCAATAGTCTTAATCAGCAGTGGACCCTGTAAGCTTTAGGGTTAGACAGACAGGCCAAATGTACCAACTGGTGCAATGATGTCATGTCTGTTATGGAGGAAGCCAACTGCTCTCTGATTGGACCTGAGTCCCACTCCAAGGAAGGGAATTCATATGTGGTACTGAAAACCTAATCAAAAACCTATGGCTTTGGATATCATAAGCCCTAGGGGGGAACTACTACTGTTGTCTGGCTAAAGGAATACATTATGCCAACCAATCTGCCCTCTAAATATTTGTTTGTGATATATATTAATGATACTCTCACTTTTGACTAGGAAAAAAAAAAACTCTTTTTCAGATATCATTAACCACTAGGGTAACTCAAAACTCACCAAAGTGCTAAGAAGTGACATCAGGGTGTTCAGCACTAAGTTAGACATGTCTATCACACTCTCCCAAACTCAGGGACTATTGCAGAAGAATGAAAAAGCCAAAGGAAGGGGAGGAGTGCTTATAATACTGCCTTCTAGACACAAAGTAGCCTTGATATTCATGACCTCTTGGTGGTTGACACTTCCTACACAAAACCCATATAATAGGACAAAGAAAATGATGACATGAAAATAGAGGAGAGACTAGTTGGAAAGAAGATGAGATTCAGGGGAGGGGGATTGAGGAAGGCCAAATGAGAGGGTAATGGGAGGGCATTATGATCATGGTTTATTGTCTACATTTCTGGAATTTGTCAATAAAATGTTTATAAAATGGGCTGTAGACATACATTTTTTTTCAAAGAAGACACACATGTGTTAAATAAGAACATGAAAATTCACTCAACATGGACAGTGAGCTCCCACCTCATACCTACTAGTAAACGGTTTTAATAAAATAATAAGCAGAAAAATATCAAGCTGGCAAGAATTTGAAATAATTGATCTCTCATGCTTTGCTAGTGGAAACAAGATAGAACAGCCAATATGGAAAAGTTTGGCAATTTGTCAAAAAAGCTATACATAGACCTTTCACATAAATAAGCAATTCCATGTCTATGTGTATAGTCCAAAGAATTGAAAGCAGAAACTCAAAGACAAGCTAGTATGGCAATGTTCATTGTAACTATAATCACAGTGGGCAAAAAGTAAAAATAATTCATGTGTCTCCCAATAGAAGGATATAAACAAAATGTGTTTAATCATACAATGAAATGTCATTCAGCTCTTAAAGTGAACTTAGTTCTTTTTTTTTTTGCATGTGTAGGTGTGAGTGTAATGTGTATACATGCATGTTGATATGTATGCATGTGTGTGTGTGCTTGTGCATGCACAGACACACATATGGGTGTGCGTATAGGTGTGTGGAGGCCTAGCAGTTGATGGCAGGTATCACTTTTGTTCTCTATCTTTTTTTTTTTTTTTTTTGACATAGGGTCTCATACTGGACCTAGAGCTCACAAATAAGGCTAGCCAGGAAGTCCTGGGGATCCTCTCATCTCTGCCTACCTAAAGCTTGTAACAGGCATATGCCACAGTATTCCACATTTTATGTGGGCGCTGGGAATGCAAGTTCAGATCCTTCTGCTTATGTGTGTGGTAAGAGTTTACTAACTGAGCAATCTCCCTAGAACTTAATTCTGGAAATGCTTACTGAATGTGTAAACCACAAAAACAGTATGTTCAATGAAATGAACCATTTACCATAGGATACAGATTATACAATTCTGCTAGTATTAAATTTACTTGAAATAGGCAGATTTTGTACTGGGGAGATTGCTCAGTGTGCAAGAGGGATTTCTGCTCAAGCATGCCAACCTGAGAGTACCTATCACTGTCTGAGTTTGATTCCCCAACACTCACATAAAGAACTGGGCTTGGCCAAAGATGCTTGTAACCCTAGTCTTGTGGTGAAGCAGAGACTGGAGAATTTCTGGGCAGCTTCAAGTTCAGAGAAAAGACCGAGTCAAAGAAGCATGTAGATGAATGATGGAGGGGGACACCTGATAATCTTCTCTGGCCTCTGCACACATGTGTATGGACCCACATTTCCAAACACTTATATGCATACACCCCCCTCACAAAAATAAGCAAATCCATAGAGATAATAATTATCTCTGTTAATCTCAAGAAGTTACAAGAGCTGATAGAAATTGCTACTTAATGATAATAGTTTCTGTTAAAGAAGATTTTTTAAAGCTTGGGGGAGAAAAAGAGTGGGTGCAATAGAAAATTGTGAATGAATTTCTAAGAAATAAGTGGGGAGGGAAAGATTTAAAAGATTAGTAAAGGGAGAAAATCTCAGCATAGAAAAATCTCCCAATCTTTGAAG
The DNA here is from genome assembly GCA_036365145.1 of Orientallactaga sibirica. NCBI lineage: Eukaryota > Metazoa > Chordata > Mammalia > Rodentia > Dipodidae > Orientallactaga > Orientallactaga sibirica. Next base: position 22,674,920 of record JAEOAD010000006.1, read on the forward strand.
TAGTTTTCACTTTAAATTATTTCTCTTTTTGTAGAACACCTAAGACTTAGGATATTATTAGATCTTAAAAATATGACTGTAGGGGTTGGAGAGCTGGCTCAGCACTCAAGGGGCTTGTCTGAAAGCCTAACCCAGGTTCGATTCCCCAGTACCCACATAAATCCACATGTACAAAGTGGCGCATGTGTCTGGAGTTTGTTTGCAGGGGCCCTGGCATTCCCATTCTTTCTGTCTCTCTCTTCTCTCTCTGCTTGCAAGTAAATAAATAAATACACTGTTAAAAATATGACTTCATATCAACAAGGCTTCATAATTATTATCACTCAAGGTATCTTTTTAAAAGGATTCTCCAATTTAAAATATTTACAAAAGTCCAACATTATTTTTCAATATTTACCTAATTTTTCTGAAGAGTCATGTTTGATACAAAAAGCATTCTAATGACCCTGAGGTATTGTTCTTTACTTGAGAAAGGATAGTTTTTGAAAATCAGTTTTGGAATCTGGGTATAGTGATGCAAACCTGTAGCTCTTGGGAAGTAGGGGCAGAAAGATCAGTATTTCAAGGTTTTCTTGGTTGCATAGTGAGTTCAAGATCAACCTGGGCTTACTGGGAACTGTTCTCAAAACAACAGTAACAGAAATTGATTTGGGGAAAACATCTTAAAAAGGGGTGTGGTGGTTTAAGTCAGATGTCCCTCATAAACACGTCCCTATCTGGTGACAATTTGCTGCAGGAGGTGTGTTGTTGGGCTTTGGGGTGTTATAACCCAGCTGCCACTTGCCAAAGCTCAGCTCACTCTCTTGCTGCTCTCTGCCAGCAGCTATGTCAAGAAGTGATGTTTAGCTTCTGCTCTACCATCCATTCCTTGCCATGATGTAACTTCCCCTAGAGTATAATCAGAAATAAGCCCTTCCAGTCAGCTGCTTTTGGTTGGATGTTTTGTCCCAGAATTATTAAGGTTGGCAGTGGGAAAATGGGTAGTTGTTTATATGAGATATAAAACAAGGGTGGGTTATCTGGGGGAAAAAGGGCATTAGGAATGGGGATGGGTTACAGGGGAGGACAGTGGGGAAGGAACAAGTAAGAACAAAGTATAATAACATATGTGTGAAAATTAAACCCATTATATTGTATGTGAATTTAAAAAACAAATCCATGCCCTTGTGTCCAAGAAGCTGTATCAAAGAGTGAAATACAGAAATAACATACAAGTGTCTATGGTATTTGATTTCCAAATGCTTAAGCAAAACCCTAGAGTTATCACTAAAAAAGACAGATGTTTGGTCATCTACTATTTCAGTAAATTGGTATCTTGGGTCAGGTATTAATTTGAGTTCAGAAAAATAGAAAGTGACTTGCACAGCTAAGTTGGTGGACTGTGATTTATGCCCAACACAAAAGCAAGTGCATACATGCCCCAACTTAATTATAGAGCTGAGTAATTGGTTTGGTGGTGAGCCTAATAAATTAAATTCCTGCAATGTGCACAATAATGTCTTCAATAGAAATATGCAGTATATAGCAAGAATAGAAATTTCTTCCCTGACTTCAGGGTGGCCATAGACATCATGATAGGATAACTGGAAGATTTGAGTACTAAAACATTTCTCCCTATTCACTGCAACAGATATTGATTGAAAACATATGTAACAAGTAATATGTTAGATTTGGAGATGTGTAGCAAAGAAAATAAGCCAATATACCACTCAAGTGTAAGGGAAGGTAGATGATAAACAAGTTGTAAGTAAAAATGTAAACTAGAAGGTGACAATTCCTATGGAATTTATACTGTTTCATTAGACTGTACTGTAAAATCGATTGATAAAGAGACATCCTTAAGGAGATAGCCATGCCATAGATTCCTATAGATTGCAGGGACATAATATCTTTGGGCAATGGAATTACTGGAATAGCAGCCTAAATTTTAGCATGCTTACAGGACAGTAAGAATAGAGATAGAGTGGTAATCAGGGTAGAGTAGTACCCAGAATTTTGTACCCAATAAAATACTATAAGTATATTATATATTCACAAAACTTACAAGAGGAAAGGTAGAGCAGAAAAGGAGATTGTTGTTATGTGAAGTTAACTTGTAGATTGTAGAAGGGTGTCCTGAATCAATGAATAAAGGCAGCCTCTAGGATCTGGAAAAAGTTCTGCTGGCATCCTCATTCTGAGTCCAGTGATCCACAGAAGGCTTCCATAGAAATCTACATGAGAAACAAATGTGTTGTTTGAAGTCACTAACCTTGTGGCAGTTTGTTATATAAGCAAAACTGTAATACCAATCAGAGCTCAGTGGTTAAGGTGCTTGCCTGCAAAGGCTAAGGACCTGGGTTCAATTCCCCAATGCCCATGTACAGCCAGATGCACAAAGTGGCACATGTATCTGGGCCTCTACTCTGAACAAGCAAATCAATATAGGCTTTGAACACAGGAGTGATGTGATTTGGCATGTCCCAAAGGACCCTTTGGGCTGCTATGTGGATAATATATACATAAAAGAAAACAGAACCAGAGACATCTACAGAGACAGTTGTAATAACCAGGGAGGACCAAATGTGGCTCTTACCAGAGGGTAACACTGGAGGTGATGACAAGCAATCAGATTCTGCCTTTATTAGGATGGTGGTACCACTGGGATTTCCTAACCAAATGTACCTGAGGTCAGAAAAAGAGAAAAATCAATGATGACACCCACATATTTGATCTGAGCTATCAGAAGAAAAAGATACCATTAGCTGAGACAGGGAAAAGGAATGGAGAAACGATTGAGATTTAACTTTGGACAAGTTGGGTTTGTATTTTGGTAGCAGTGTTATCTAGGCAGTTGGATACACATGTATTTAGACTTCCTGAGAAAGGTTTATGCTGGATATATAAAACCAGATATTATGGGCTTACTGATTTAGAATTAAGAGACCATATGAGATCAATAAAGGACTGGTGCAGGTAGAGCAGAAGAGGATGAAGGATTGAACATTTTTGGTGTTACATGTAATCTGGGGCTAAAGAATTTCTAGCATACTACATCTGATGTAATAAATTAGCATAATTAGTAATTATTTTACTCATACTCAGAAAGAGTCTGCTCAGTGAAGTAAAATTTTGGGTCAATTAATCAACTTGCTAGACAACCAAAGAGAAAACAAATATATATATATATATTCAACAGTCAATGATTTCTCAGGCATAAGGTTCAAAGAACTTCACTTCCAAAACTGAAAGTAACTAGTGGCGAAGATTTTTGCTTTCATAAAGAACACAAGTGCATTCAGAATAGTGCAGATCTGTGGGAGTACTAGTAATCAGTGTGGGTTCATATGGACCAGATGGTTCCTGGGAGGACAATGCTTCACCGTATGTCTTCTCACTTCTTTCCACCCCCTGTTCTTCAATGTTCCCTGAGCCATGGAGGTCATACTAGAAATCTCCTTTAGTGTTGAGCTTTGACAGCCTCATATTTTCTGCTTTGATAAGTTTTAAGTCTCCTCGGTGTCTACTGCCATCTCCATAGAGAAGATGCCCTGGCTAACAATGAGAGCAGCACTCATGTTCTGTCCATCAATTCCTATGCAATGTTTCCATTTTGACATAAAGGACCAGAGACAGGGAAAAGGAGTGAGACCATAAAATAAATGAAGGAGTATCTTGAATGAGGAGGGTCCTCAATGGAATGGACCAGGGGGAAGTGGACAAAAGATAATAAAGTCATGAGAATATGACCAAATTATAGTATGTTCATATATTAAAGTTTCTTCCCCCTTAAAAAACCCACGGGTGTAAACAACTCACACCCAACATGGTTTGTGTAGGCCTTTCTGCTCTTTTTCTTACTCCTCTACCCCTTCTGTGAACACTTGTTCTCAGTCTTGCATTGATTTTGCCTTTTATCTGATGTTGGAAGTTAGTCAGTGTATGTGGTGTTTGAATGAAACATCCCCCATAGGTTCTTGAGTTTTGAATACTTGGTCCTTAGCTGGTGGAGATTTAGGAAAGTTGTGATGCCTTTGGTAGGTGGAGCCCTATTGGAAGAGGTCTGCTGCTGGAGGATGACATTGGAGCATTACAGCCCTGTACTCATATTACATCCTTCCTACTGCTGTGGAGACATGATGTCCCCATGGCTGTTTGCTCTTGTCATGCTTTTCCCATACTGATGAAATTTCTTCCTCAAAATTGTAAGCTCAAATAAACCCTTTCCTTCCATAAGCCGTTTCTGGTCAGGTGTTTTTGTTTCCAGCAATGACAAGGCCACCACTATAGCCTACTTCACTAATACACCTGCATAAGAAGTGGCCTAGAAAAAAAATTGAGATGAACAAATTTTATGGTTATTAACAAACAATTTCAAAAGAATATTCTACTTGTGACATTTTATGGGGAGATGAAATTACCTTGTCTAAACCCTTTGTTTTGACTTTAACTTGAGGAGATGATGAAGTTTTCTGGTACATAATTATTACTTTTGTTGTTCAAATATCAAAGATATATGGAAAGTGTTGTTTTTATTTTCCTGATACGTTCCTATTATATTCATTTAATGGTTTGGTGGTTTTACTTGTAAAAATCTTGATTAAACTCTTTAAAATACACTTTAAGTCTTTCTTTTCCATTTAGTAATACATTTGTAGTCATCAAGCAAATAAAACTCAGTTTTCAAATTGTTAAAAAAACATTTTGTGGTCTGGAGAGATGGCTTAGCAGTTAAGGCATTTGCTTGCAAAGCCAAAGGATCCAGGTTCTATTCCCCAGGACCCATGTAAGCTAGATGTACAAGGTGACTCAAGCTTCTGGAGTTCGATTACAATGGCTAAAGGACCTTTTGTGCCTATTCTCTCTCTCTCTCTCTCTCTCTCTCTCTCTCTCTGCCTCTTTCTCTCTCTCAAATAAGTAAAATAAAATAAAACATTTTGTATATAAATGTGTGTGTGCATCTTGTGTGTATGAAGGTGACTCCATATGTTCTATGGCACAAAAATGGAAGTCAGAAAACAGACACAGGTGTCAGCCCTCACCTTCCACCTTGTTTTTGTTGACCATGGCATAAGCCAGGCAAGCTAGTGTGTGAGCTTCCAGGAATTCTCCTATTTCTGCTTCCTATCTCACCATAGGTGCACTGGGATTACAGATTCACACTGCCAAATCCAGCTTTATGTGAACTGGATATGTGAACTCAGGTAGTCATGCTTACACAGCAAGCATTGGTACCCATTGAGCCATGTCTCCAGTCTCAAATCTCAAAATTTAAAATGAAATTTAAAATTACATATGTAAATAGCTGAATATTGTTACATATAATATTCTCCAAAATAAGTTAAAAGTTCAGGGACCATTGCGGAAGAGGGGGCGGATAGAATGGAAGAGCCAAAGGAAGGGTATGACTCCTTACAATGCAACTGCCCAGACAGAAATTGGCCTTGATATCCATGACCTTGCAGTGCCTAGCAATACCTTTGCAAGACCCTCATAATAGAAGAAAAAGATGATGACATCAAATTAAAAGAGATACTAATGAAGAGAGGGAGGGGATACGATGGAGTTTGGAGTTCTAAAGGGGAATGGGGAGAGGGGAAGGAAATATCATGCATTTTTTGTATGTAAGTATAGAAGTTGTCTAAAAAAAGAAAAAAAAAGAATAAAATCTATAAAAAACATAAGCTCTGAAATATTAAATGAGTCCAATTATACCCAGCAAACTATTAATGTTCTTAAGAAGTAGGAATCATAAAATTTCTCTCCCCTATTCAATTATCTTTCATGGAAATATGAAAGATTTTTTTGATCAATTGTGATTGTGAAATTGGTATAAAATCATTTTTAATTACTTTTTAAAGCAATAATGTTTACAAAGCACAAATATGGATTTCATCAAATATGTTTTGGTACAAACATAAATGCTCTGGGGTTATGAAAAGCAAGATAGAAGACTATTAATGGCCAAATGAGACTGCCATGTTTCAATACATCTTTATTTCAAGATATTTAAATTTGAATTTGATGTAATTCTCAAGTGTCATAAAAAGTTCTGTTTTGCCTCCCCAAACATATAAACACATACAGACAATCCTAAACTTAGTAGCTGTTCAAAAATAGTTCAGGTGGATGACTTTGGTCTGCGGCCACATTTTGTCAACCCTTGCTCTAAATGTACAGCCTCTGCAGTTGGACAAATGACCTTGCTTTTTAGAATCTTCACCAGTTTCTTACGCAACCAACCACATTCACCACTGAATCTGATTCAAGCTGATGCATGCTAAGCCAGCACCAATGTATGTTGTCACAAGCCTTGTTCCCATCTAAAGAGCAATGCTTTAATTTAGCAGACTTAGTGTAAAAATAAGCAAAATGAAAAGAAGAAAGAAAAGCAATGTTTTGAGCTTACCTGTCAGTATGAACTTTTGCTAAAAGCAGTGATCAGATAGTTTTGTGTCCAAAGTTAATTTCTGTCTATCTAGTTTTTATGAAGAATATGTGTGTGTGTGTGTGTGTGTGTGTGTGTGTGTGTGTGTGTGTGTTTGAGGTAGAGTTTCACATAGCCCAGGCTTACTTGGATTTCACTATGTAGTCTCAGGGTAGCATCGAACTCATGGCAATCCCCCTACCACTGCCTTCCAAGTGCTGAGATTAAAGGCGTGTACCATCATACCAGGCCCTCATGTTGGATTTTATGTAATATTGGTTAGATCTTATTTCAGCCCATGATCCCGCACTATTATGTTCTTCTAGATTTCCCATTTTATGACTTGACCTGCTAATCACTCTTCTAATCCTCCTGCATCTAGTTATGTTAAGCATGGTGTGCTTATCTCCATACATGTTGCTGGGAAAATGTAAATGGTTCATTTGGATGCAGTTATTTGTACCTCTGAGCAAGGCAAGGAATCCACTTAACAAATTGTGCCATGAACACACAGTATTTATGACTTTGTCTAATGCCTTGACATTTCACATGTAAAGTTAATTTGGTTAGTATGACTTGTTCTTAGAGAATTTGTGTTTTCAGTTAATTTCTCTTATCCACAATCACTGTAATATGCCCAATAAACAGTTTGAGAATTTTACTGAGATTCTATGTTAATGCAAAATATATCCAGCCACAATCTACTATCTTACTGAATTTTACAACTTAAAAGTTTGTTCATCTCATACATTGTATCAACTTCTTCCTTGATCAAAAGCCCCATAAAATGACTGGCTAAACTTTTTAAAAATATATGTAGTAAGTGGAAACAATCTTAAATTGTCTGCCTGTGAATCATGATGCTTGCATTCTATCTCCAGTCAGACTGCCTTTTCTTTATCCTGGGAACCTGCCTCCTCCATTTTTCAGAGTGATTCTAAAATTGAAAAAGTCAGAATCGAACTGGGAATGGGGACACATTTGTGAAATCTCAGCAATGGGGAAACTGAGGCAGATGGAGCCAGAGTTCAGTGTTGCCTTGGCCTGCATAGGGAGAACATAACTTTAAATAACAATAAAAGATATTAATAAGGATAATCCTATTCCTTAAAGTTTTATCCCTTCACATACCATATACAGTATGATGCAGAATCCACAAAGAAAAACTTGTCATTTTGACAGCATTTAAATAAAATGTCATTAAAAGCTGGAGTTTGTCATGGGGAGCATGGTTTAGAAAATGTATTTCATCTGCAAGGATTCTGGGGAAGTCCCTCTGAATTCTACTGTGAGACAACCTATATGGCTAAGTATTGAACTTAGGATGCTGAAATAAATCACCTCCATAAACCTCTGGGCTCTATTTGTATCAATTAGAAGGCAGGTAGCTTTCTCTTGGCAGGACTAGAACTCTCACCTGATTCGGCCTCATTCAAGATGGCTTCAAGCAACAACTTCCTGCTTCTTTCTCGATTTTTTTCTGGGCTTAGCACCTCCGAGCTGGTACTTTCTGAGTCAGCTGCTTGAACCCACCAACCAATCAGGTCCTTCCCTTACCCACCTGCGCCTGATGATGAAGCTCATTTTCATGCCATATCATATAATATTCATATAATAGGACCTGAGCTGTGTGTGTGTACACCTTCCTCTTTGCCTCTTAGCCTTTTTGGACATCTTTTCTGCTTCCCTAAGTGAGTGGAATTTCCTTGGTCTCCCATATCCCTTCCCAGCATAGCTGAGAGAATTTCTTTTTGCTTGGGCACTTTCCTGCTTTGCTTTCCCTCTTAATGATAACTCCCTAAAATGTCTATCTCATAAGTCCCCCTTCCCATGAATCTGCATTACCAATTCCTTGTGGATAAGAACCCAAGACTCAGCTGGGTGCGGTGGCACACACCTTTCATCCCAGCACTCCAGAGGCAGAAGTAGGAGGATTGCCGTGAGTTTGAGGCCACCCTAAGACTACATAGTGAATTCTGGGTCAGCCTGAACTAGAGTGAGACCCTACTTCGAAAAACAAAAAAAAAAAAAAAAAAAAAAGAAGAAGAAGAAAAAACCCCAAGACGTGTGGGCCCAAGACGTGTGGGAGTTCTAATCCTACCAAGCTCTCTCCCATATCACTATCAGTTTCTGAGGTTGCTGCCCAGGCTCCAACCAAATTAGGATTTAAAAAAGTGAAAAAATAGAAAGCAAAACCTCCATAAAATAATACTAAAAACAATTATCAGAGCCTCAAAAATTTGTGATATTGAAGACCAAGGTGTAAGGCTTTCAAAGACACATGATGAAATGGGATCTTAGCTTCTTTATCTCAATTTACTATAGGAATTATAATTACATGATTCCATATGTAAACTGAAGGCATTATAAATAAAACATAGGAATAACTTTTCAAATAGACATTATGTGTATCAAGCCTAAAATTTAGCAGTATTTCCCTTATCTAATTCATTTTAACTATTAATTCACCTCCCACCTTGTTCTATCCAGAGCATATCACTTTGGTTAGCTCTAACCTACCACATTATACCTGAAAACACATTTTAAATACATATTGGATTTATGAGCATTGATGATTATTTTCTACTCTCAACTTGGTCAGATGAAGAATAAAGGAAGAGGCAAGTCTTTTGGAAGGGCTACGAAGGCATTTCCAGGATAGATTAACATAGGGAGGAAGACCTTTCCCCAGAGTGAGAATCCCTTCCAAGTGTGAACCCTATATAAAGATGCTCAGGAGGGGACACACAAAGCTGTTTGCCTAGCTGCCTGTGCTACTCACTGGAGCATAGATCTACTCTGTTGCTGCTATCCTTCAGAGTCATCTGAAGTCAGTTTCATCTGCCTTCCAAAATGAACTGAAGACCAATGGCCCTCTCCAGGAATCCTCTATGCTTTCAGTACCAGACTGGGACTGCTGAGGCATCTAGCCTTATGGACTGAGCAGCTGCCAGATTCTCAGGCCTGCTAGCCTAGAGACAAACATTGTTGGAATGCTCAGCCAATGTCTTGTAAGCCAATATAATAAAGCCCTGTTATGATATATTCATTCTATCAGTTCTATGCCTCTAGTGAAGCCTGACTATTGCAGGTTTTTTCTTATGCTCTGGCAATGAAAACTACAGTTCTGTAGATAGTCAAGCTTTAGACCTAGTCCTGGGGATATAGGTAGGTTGGTAGGGTGCATGTTTAGCATGCACAAAGTCTTAGCTTTGATCCTTAGCACTAAATAAGCTGGGTAGTAACTTCAAGGTCCACCTATGTTACATGAGAGCCTATCTCAAAAACATAAAGTGTTAGATTTATATCAACAAGTGATCCATGAAACCACTCTTTTCCTTCTATGTATTCTGCCTTCATTTTTCTTATTAAGCCCCTGTGGTAGTTTGAATGTAGGACCCCCAATAGACTCAGGTGTTTTTATTAAAAATCTTGTCTCCAGCCACCTGGATGGAGGAGGTGTCGCTGTGGGTGGAGCTGATTTCCACCCCAAAGATTGCTTGCTTCCAGTCCCCTGATCTTTTGCTGCCCATTTTGCTTGCTTGTGGTGTTGGCTGTGAGGTTGTGTCTCTGTGCTTGGATCTGTGAAAGGGGACCAGCTTCTCCTGCCATCAATGATTCTTCCCTGGATCTATAAGCTTCAAATAAAACCCTTCCTCCCATAAACTGTTTGTGGTTTGGAAGGTCATCCCAGCAGTGTGGAGCTGACTATGACAGCATCCAACCAGCTCATATAGACAATTACATTTGCAAAGATTACTTGTTTGTTTATAAGAATGTGAACACGGCATTAGCAAGGTCTTGTCTTTGGCACTGGCCTTGCAGTACACAGAATAGAGTGTATTGTGTAGTGGGCAAATATTCAATGGAAAAATAACTACATCAAGGGCATACAACAGGTTGAATTAGGCCTTGTTAATCTTCATTTTTAACTTAAGATTTAGCATAACTATGGAAACCCACTTCTCAGTTTGTCTACAAAGGTATCTCCAAAAAGTTTAAGTAATCATAGAAGACCCATCCCAAATGTGGGTCACATCATCCCATGGGCTGGGGTCCCATCCTTAATAAAACAGAGAAAGCAAGTGGAGCCTCAACATTCATTTCTGTTTGTTTCCCGGCTTGCACATAATGTGACTAGCCACTTCACACTCCTACCACTATGCCTTCCTCATGATAGACTATACCCTTAGTTGTGAACCCAAATAAACCCCTCCTTCCTTAAGTTGTGTTATCAGATGTTTTGTCAGATCAAGGAGAATAGTAACTTCAGAAAACTGGTAACAATAATTGATACCATGTGGAAAAGGAGTTTGGCTTGGTGATTAAAGGTGCTTGTTTGCTTACAAAACCTGTCCTGCCAGTCCAAAGTTCAATTTCCCCATACTCACATAAAGACACATGCACCAGTGATGGGAACATGTGTATGGAGTACATTGCAAGAGGGTCTTGTATGATCATTCTCTCTCCCTCTCTAATCTCTCTTTCTTTCTCTAATAAATAAAAATATTTTCAGAATTGGGATCTTTGCTGTGATAAACCTGACAATGTGGTTCTTAGGTCTTTGGAATTGGGGTATAGGAGAACTGTGTAAGAATTTGGAACTTTCAGGCCTAGAATGCTGTACACAGAGCTTAATATGGTATTCTAGTGGGGATTTGAAAGATTAGAATGCTGAAAGAAATACATGCAGTGGAGGCCCATCTCATGAGATTACAGAGGGGAATAAGTACTACATTAAGAACTGAGGTAGATGCCATTAGTGTTACATTCTAATGAACAACTTGGCAGTTTTGCCTGTGTCCTGATACCTTGAGCTAGCCAAGCTGCATTCAAAAGTAATGGACTGTTTTTTAAAAAATATTTTATTTTTATTTACTTATTTGACAGAGGGGGGGGAGAGAGAGAGAGAGAGAGAGGGAGGGATGAAGGGAGAGAATGGGTGTGCCAGGGCCTCCAGCCACTGCTAACAAACTCCAAATGCATGCACCTTCTTGTGCATCTGGCTAAAGTGAGTCCTGGGGAATCGAACCTGAGTCCTTCGGCTTTGCAGGCAAATACCTTAACCGCTATGCCATCCCTCCCACCCTGGAATAATTTTTGAGGTGGAAGATGTTTCAGGACAGGGTAGCATTTGGACTGCATGATTACTGCTCACTACTAGTAGTCAGGTGAGGGAGCAACAGATGGAGCAAAAAGAAATAGGAAGTGTGCAGATTTTCAGGAAAAGTATCATGAGTGAATTAGAGAGGCAGATGAGGGCTATAGAGATGGCTTAGCAGTTATGGTGCTTGCCTAAGAACCCAGGTTCAACTCCCTAGAACCCACGTGTAGCAGACAGCTTCAGGTTCACTGAGATGAACTTCCAGACCAGGCACAGTTATAGAGGAAGGGATTTATTGAAGCTTACAGATCCAAGGGAAGTTCCCTAATGGCAGAAGAGGCTGGCCTTTCACAGGACTAGGCAAGAGAGAGCAAAGCCATAAGCAAAAAGCCACACAGCACAGCACACTTCAGCAACTCCAGCTAGGCACACTTTGCATATCTTTAGATTGAAATCTCAAACCTACCACCACACCTTAAGATCCGCCTAGTGACGCTGCCTCCAGTAGATGCAAACTACAAACCAATAAAACACTGAATATATTGGGGGCCATCTATTCAAACTACCACACCACTTAAGCCAGATGTGCACAGAGTCATTTGCATCTGGAGTTCCATTTGCAGTGGTTAGAGACCCTAGCACACCCATTCTCTCTCCCTCTCCCTGTCTCATAAATAAATAAATAAGATGCGACTTGGCAAAAATAGCTGTAATTATTAAAGGGATTAGATCCATGGAATTAAAAAATAGTGGTTTTCACTGGGATGACAAAAAGTGATGCTTTGGAATGTGTTTTCAAAGATTTAGCCATGGAGCCATATCGAGGCCACTACTATGGTAGTAGTCTCTATATGGTAGTACACTGAGGCCAGGCTACAACTCAAAGATGGAAGGGTCATCCTCATCACTGGATTTGCAAGCATGAAAAATGCAAGAGGACATGGAGCCCTGTAGCAAGGGTCTACCTGCTGAGGCTAGGTAATGGGTACCAGGGTTGAAGTCCTTGAAAGCATGCCCTGAGCGTCTATTGTGTGAAGCTATGAAGGATTTTCGAGATGTCAAGACCATATCTACTAGGAAAAGCTGTAAGCCCAGAGTGGCATGGCACCAAGAGAGAAGCTATGTGTGACATGCAGAAAAGCTGGTGGGACAGCAGATGAAGATTTCTGCACACAACCAAACATGTCAATATTACATCATAGATGAGGGTGGGGTCCCTGAGAACCCACCCCCAGAATTATTAGTGTCACAAGAAATAGATTACCTGAAAACTCTGTTTATTAAAGAAATAAAATTTATAATTTAAAACCTTATTCAAGGAAGCTCTAGGTCCAGCAAATCTACAAGTTTTTAAGACAGAAATAATAGCAAGTATATACAAAGTCTTTTAGCAAATGGAAGAAATAGAGAATGTTTCAATGTAGCATTTGAATACCTCATTCTTCAGACAAGAACAAAAGATGCTTTACAAAAAAGGAAATGATAGAACACTTTTCTCATGAACATATTTGTAAACATCTTTTTTTTTTTAATTTGAGAGAGAGAGACAGAGACAGAGAAAGAGAGGAAGAGGCAGAGAGAGAATGGGTGCGCCAGGGCCTTTTCAGGCCCTGTGAAAGAACTCCAGATGCTTGTGCCCCCTTGTGTGTGACATTGCACACTTGAGTCACTTTTGCATCTGGCTAAACGTGGAACCTGGAGATTTGAACAAGTGTTCTTAGGCTTCGCAGGCAGGCGCCTTAACCGCTAAGCCATCTCTCCAGCCCCAATATTTAAATATTTTATTAAAGATGTTTACAAGGGGCTGGAGAGATGGTTTAGCGGTTAAGGTGCCTGCCTGCGAAGCCTAAGAACCCCAGTTTGATTCTCCATTTCTCACGTAAGCCAGATGCACATGGTGGTGCATTGTGTCTGGAATTCTTTTGCAGTGGCTTGAGGCCCTGGCATGCCCATTTTCACTCTCTCTGTCTCAAATAAATAAACAAAATAAAATAAATTTTAAAAATAATATTTAAATATTGATTTCAATGATATTAAAGGGATTATTAATTCCCAAGAATCACATTTTGGTGAGAGACTTCTCTTTATTGTGTATTTTTTTTGTTGTTTGTTTGTTTTAATTTGAGAGAGACACAGAGAGAGAAAGAGACAGAGAATGGGCACGCCAGCAGCCTCTGAGCCACTGTGAACAGATTCCAGATATGTGCAACCCCTTGTGCACATGTACAACAATGTGTGCTTGTATCACTTTTGCGTCTGGCTAAACGTGGGACCTGGAGAATCCAACAGGTGCTCTTAGGCTTCCCAGGCTGGCTCCTTAACCATGAAGCCATCTCTCCAGCCTGTGTTTTTTATCTATAGACTGCTATCTATAAGGTTTATCATATTTCCTAAAACATTACCACAAATTAAACAAGATCAAATATTTTATTTGAAACTGTACTAGAAAAGGCCATATGAAATTACTACTATTGCAATAATTTATATCTATCAATGGTTATTTATCATGATTTAATCTGTTATGTGATGAGTTCAGAGATCTTTTTCCTGGCCACAGTTAAAAAAAATGTTGAGTATAATTATCACTTAAACATACATATATGCATAAATTAAAATATATGCATATAGATTTATATAAATAAAATTGGGCTTATTTACTAAATCTTCCAACATTTATGCTTTGTTTTAATTTTGACTCTGATTTTTAACTTCTGAAATAAGTACCAAAATATAACACCATCAATTTCATTTATCAATTTTCAGTTCTGGATATTTTTCTAAAATTTGTTTTATTGATTAAAATGCTAAGAGATTGGATATACAAACTACTACTCTTTGTGATAAAATTTCAGAAATCCTTCAAAATTGTGTGGGTGAAACGAATCAACATGTAGGTGTTAGTCATCTTTCTCAGCCATCTGCTGCTTTCTAAGTGGACCCAAGGGCACAGTGGCCTTGAAGACAGTGACAGAGTCATGTGTGGACTTAACAGGGACTCCTCCAAACAAGTGTGACACAGCTACTACCACTGTTAGGAGCTCAAATTACCAACATCAAAAGTCAATGCTGCAGCTCCAATAGTTTTCCATATCTCATTGATGAGCAGGCCACAGGTGCCCTTACTGTCATTAATAGATTGCAATGAATCCATTTCATCATAGAAGGGTCAGTGATTAAGCTTCAGAACAATACATATAATCTCCTCATATAGATCTGCTTTTTCTGGCAAACCTGTTCTAATACAAGCATCTTCATTCATTGCCTTCAAAATAACAAATTCACAGAATTTATATTCCAGGTACTATTCTTTCTACCTAGGGATATTAATTCAAACTAAAATGGTTTGTAGTAATTGGGTTAAGGATCCTGAATTTCTTATCATTTATTCTAATTATCAGAAACTGGTAACAGTGCACAATGATGGACATCCCTGAGAAAACTGTTACTCTACTATCTGGGAAATTGCCCCTCACAGAATCAGTGCTTGGCTGTTCTGAACTCTAACAACCACTATAAAATGGCTGTCCCAAATTCCCATGTGAACACATCCAGGAATGAAAAGGAAGTCTTTTTACTTCTGTTGATCTTCCTCTCTATTGTTCGGTTTCATTTTTTAAGAACAGACTATTCTACCTAAAAATATTTTTTATTAAAGACTTCATAAATTGGGAACAAACTGAAATACAAGACAGCATGTTAATTCCTCATTGATACAATACATGGATAATAGAATAATTTCACATGAATAAATTACAGCTCACTGAATTCATTTATTCCCCCCAAAATTAATCATTTGGGCTGAAGAGATAGCTTAGCAGTTAAGGCACTTGATTGCAAAGCCGAAGGACCCAGGTTCGATTCCCCAGTAAGCACGTAAAGCCAGATGCACAAGATGGTACATGTATCTGGAATTTGTTTGCAAAGCCTAGAGACCCTGTTTTTTTTTTTTTTTTTTTTTTTTTAAGTTAACCATTTAAATTAGAGATTGGTAAAGCATGACCCATAGGCCAAATATAGGTTCTCTGTCTATGTAGCACAAATAAGGCCAGCATTATTTGCTATGGAGGAGACCAAGACAGGGACTTACTTTGTTCTGCTCCTGTCCTGCTCATTCCCAGAGACTGCCTCACCAGCCTGTAGCAGTGTGTACTGCCACTGGGGCGCCTGCCAGCAGCATCACCAAGTAATGGCACTTTAGGAAGTTACTTGGTCTCTAGCCAATTGCCAGGTAGAAGTGGCCAATGTCTCCACAGGAATGATATTTTTATATAAATTGTTGATTTAATTTATAACTTGTTATATTACAATATATATATAGTCATAAAATTAATCAGAAAATATAGTGTTACTGGTTTAAATGCTAAGAGTTTATTGACAGTTTTCATACATGTGCATAATGAACTTTGATCATAATCCCCTCCCATCACCTTCTCTTTTTCTCCTCCCCCATAATAGATTTTTTAAAAAATTTATTTTATTTCATCTGTTTGAGGGAGAGATGGAAGGAGGGAGAGAGCGAGACAGAAAGAGAGAGAGAGAAAGAATGAATGCACCACGGCCTTCAGAAATAAAAACATTGTGGTACTGGCATAAACATGGGATTATAGAACAATGGAACAGAATTGAGGACTCGGACTTTGGCTCAAGTAAGTACAGCAACTTGATATTTGACAAAGGCCCTAACAATGCAATCTGGATAAAAGACAGCATCTTCAACAATGGTGCTGGACAAACTGGATAACCACATGTAGGAAAATGAAACTCGACCCACACATCTTGCCTATGCTCAAAAATCAAATCCAAATGGATCAAAGACCTCAATATTATGACCGGAAACTCTTCTACTACTGGAAGAAAAATAGGAGGAACTTTCCATGATATGGGAGAGGGAAAAGACTTCCTGAACAACTCTCCAGTAACTCAGGAAGTTAAACAATCACTCAAGCATTGGGATCTCAAGAAGCTGAAAAGTTTTTTTCACAGACAAACATACAATAAGCAGAGCAATAGATTACCTACAAAATGGGAGAAAAATTTTGTTCACAATCCCCATAGGGATGACCTGCATTCCCAAAGAGGAGACCCCTTTGGAAAAGGTGCAGGGAGGAGGGAAAGGATGGTACCAACATGTGTTGTTTACATACTAAGTATGTCCATAACTAATAAAAATAAATTAAACAAACAAACAAGCAAACCAAAAAGAGGAAACTGTTGGCAAAAGACAGGTATTATATTGACAGGCGTGGTGTCACATGCCTTTATTTCCAGCACTCACATTTGGGAGGCTGAGGTAGGAGAATAACTGTGAGTTCAAGGCCAGCCTGAGACTTCATAATGAATTCCAGGTCATCCTGGGCTAGATCGAGATCCTACCTCAACAAAAATTATATATATATATATGGAGAGAGAGAGAGGCGTAAACCAAGGCTTCTAGCCACTGTAAACAAACTCCAGACACATGTGCCCCCTTGTGCATCTGGCTTTATGTGGGTACTGCGCTATTGAACCTGGGCACCAAATGCCTTAATTGCTAAGCTATCTCTCCAGCTCCCCCATTAAAATTGTTTTTGGTAAAAAGATGATTAGATATAACAACAAGTATTTTGAAGGGCGATAATAAAAAATATTCTTGTTTTCAAACAGCATTGAGAAAACTCAAATAATCAAAAGGGGCTTACATATTTGAATTATGCAAAACTGAGAATTTACTAACTATTCACAAACTATGGAAGGTAGGCATTCAAGATGGAAATGAAAGCCCTTGACATTAAAATATAAGCTAAAAAGAACTGGAGAACTTTTTAATTTTCATTTCCATCTGCCAGAAGTTGACGTAGTAACATTATGAAGTTCAGTAGATTTTATCTTTACAATATTGCAAAGATTGTTTCTGTTAGAATTTCATGTCTTCCAACCCCATTCATCTTGTAGGCATATTCAAAGGGAGTATATCGTGTTACTTGCATCCTCACCTACCCAACTCAAAATCAGACGAATTAGAATTAACACAGATTCTTACACAAGTCTCCTTTTCCGAATAACCTCGGCACTACGGATTCATTGCTGCCTGCATTCTGATTCCGGGGACTTTTCAGAGGAATATTCAGGTAGTCAGATCATTACAACATGTAAGCACCATAGAAATTTTGTCTTATAAGAAGACCTTAGGAAGTCAAATATAAACTCTTGAACCCTGTGTGTGCTCTGGGGAGATTTATACAACTTAGTCCTCCCTCTTTGAACTGACAGTTTTAAGTGTGTAAAAGAAGCATAAAATTGTAAATTGTTGATAACTTTAAAACAGTGGATATGGGGAGCATTTGCATAGGCCTGTGTGGCTGTGTTGCAGAGCTGCTGAGGGGGTCCTGTGAAAACCAGCAGCTCTTGAGCTGGGGTCAGCCCCGCCACACCTTGCAGAGGCTGCTAATGTGCCTTCTGATGAGAACTATGAGAAGTCATTGTCCATTGACAGGACAGAAGTTAGCTGGAGTGTGTGGACAACTGAAGGTGATAGGACTGTTGGAAGGAAATATTTATCTGACCACAGAGTAGAAAAGGATTCGAGGAAGGGAGCTAGGGCAAACATGGGGCCCCCTGGTTCAGAGAGAAAGACATTAGCCCAAAGAAGAAAGAACGGTAAGCTGAACAACAGTTGAGGTGAAGAGAGCACCAGAGGAAGGAAGATGTGTGCTATGCTTGGTTCTTCCAGCAGGAATTTCTGCTCTAAAGAGCATGTATTCAAAACACATGGGTTATATGCATGAGGGTTTCTAGCTTTCCCAGAGACGGTGAAAGATATGTTTTCTTCAGGCTATGTTTACCAGGAGTAGGGATTATTAACAAAAATATATTTATGAAATATTGATAAGAAAACAAATGAATATTCACGACCTATCTGCATATGGATCCGGTCAGGGTCCCTGCGCTCACAGCCTGGTGTAATAGACACTTAAGAGCAGAACAGAACATTGTGTACTTCTTCCTGGTCTAGGTTCTTTCCTTCTCTGCTCATTGGCTGTGAGAAAAAAAATAACTCCCCCGAAGCTGTGCATCTGTTCCCCCGGTTTGCTTTGTGTTCATACCACTCATCCAGAAGCTTGTAGTGTTGAGGTCTGTGTGCTTGTTTATGCTCTGTTAGCTCAATATGATGTTCTTAGTATTTGTTGGTGTAGCCATATGGGGTGATGTGGATCAGATGTGCTCCATAAATGTATATTCTGTGAATGGTGGGTCCCCAGATGATCGCAATTTAGGCGATGGAGTCTTGTTGGAGGAGGTGTGTTGTTGGGGAGGGCTTAGGGCAGTTATAGCCACTTTCCCCTTGCTAGAGCTCAGTTCACTCTTCTGCTGCTGTTTCCACCTGCTGTGGCAGAGGTAATGTCCAGCCTGTGCTCTTCCCATGCTTTCCTCTGCCATCATGGAGCTTCCCCTTGAGGCTATAAGCCCCACCCCCGACTCACAAAAACAAACAAACAAAAAAAGCTTTCTACCTATCAGGTGCTTTTGGTCAGGTGCTTTGTCCCAGCAATGAAAATGAACTACAGTATAATTCAATAATTTCAGTTATTCTATATGGCTTCATTATAGGACTATGCTCCAATTTGGCCATTTTACTTTCAATATATTTTCAATGTCTTCTTTTCTTTAATAGAGTGTACTTCTATGAAGATTTCTGCTCGTTTCCAATTATATAGTCTCTGTATTATGAATACCTACTAATAGAAGTGTTGGCTTGCATGCTCATCTTTAACCAACTATCTATGACGTTTGTGCTCCAAAGTCTTTGTACCTAGCTCCAGCCGCACCTGAGTACGTACTCTGGTTAGAGCCCCATACCCTTGTTCCAGCCGCACCTGAGTACGTACTCCAGTGAGAGCCCCATACCCTCCAGTGCTTTAGAGCTCTGGGCCCCGTTTATTTTCACTTTTTACTTTACAGAATTTTTTTCTAGTTTATGTCTGTTTCAATAGTAACTCCTTTCCTTATTTGTAGTATTTTAATCCACTTCTTTGGGCTTTATTAAACTGACCTTTTCTTACTTAGGTTAGATGCTTAGTTAATTAATTCCCTTGAATAATTTCATTTCTAATATATGTAGTATAAAAGTGCTTCTGAATATTAGTTTTCCTGGAGAGCACAGACCAAATGATTTAATAGTTACATTGTCACTTTGACCTCAATATTTTTGTAAGATTTTGAATTTGCGGATTATGTAAAAGTATGTGCCTTAATTTCATAGATCTGGAATTGTTAATATCATATTATCATTTTTTATTACTATGTTAATTTTGTTGTTGTTTGACAACATGCTCTCAAGACATCAGCACTCTCAACTTTGTTATGATTTGATTTGTATACATTATATGGGAAGTTTTCCTAAATGTTGTGATATTCTATGCATTATATATGATCAAATGAGTTTTCTTTTTTTGCTTTTTAACTATATAATGTAGTTAATAAAGGCAAGATTCTCTCTTTTCTTCCCTCCTTCTGTTTCTTTCCCTCCTTGTATTTACTTAAGGGAACTTTGAACTCATCCTATTACTATTCAGATATGCAATCCATACTTAATATCATGGTTGAAAGTTACATTAAAAATATTCATGTAATTAGTCTATTTCACTGTTTCTTCTCAGTTTTCAAAAAAAAATTCCCTTATGTATTAAAATTGCACTATCAGTTGCACAAAAATTTGCTTACATCTTCTTGGAGTGGTAAAGTTCTCATTACTATAAGAAACCCTTATTAGCCGAGTTAACGATCATTACTTTAAAGCCTATTTTTATGATCTTAATAAAATGGATTATTTTATTCAGTTTTTTAAAATCACTTTCAACCTTTCTTCATACATATTTATATATCTCAAGGTTGTAGATAATAGTTAACTAGGATTTTTATTGTGATCCATTTTCGGTCTTTTGAAATTGCACTATCAGTTGCACAAAAATTTGGTCATTTTGAAAATGAAGATCATTTCTATTTTGTATGATCTAGTTTTTTATTGTGTCTTTTCATTTAGTCTGGCATCTCTGCATTCTTTTAATCCTTTATTTTTCCCTCATGCCATTTCTTTGCTTCTATTATATAGCTTATTTTACTATTTTAATAAACTGTTTCATTTAAGACAAAAGGGAAAGACAGATGGGGAATGGGCATGCCAGAGCCTCTTGCATGAACTCTAGATGCATGTGCTACTTTGTACGTCTGGCTGTAAGTGAATACTGGCAGATGGAACCTGAGCCTTTAGGTTTGAAGGCAAGCACCTTTAACCACTGAACCATCTCTCTAGTCCAGTTTCATTTATTTCAATACTAATGCCAGAAACATTTAATATTTCCATATCTCAACCTAGTATTAATTAATATCTGCACTTCTCTAAACAATTCATTCAGCTTTGTACACTTACAATGCAATGAACACCTTCTAGTCTGAATAGTAGTGATATAGATTTTGATTCTGTTGTTGAAAATGCTATGCTGTGGTTCATCTAAGCAGTGGCTATTTGCCATTCATACCCTGCTCATCATTTATTCCTGCAGCTGAGAGTTATCTTCTGGAATGTTTTCCTCACTCAAGTGCATTAGTTCCATTCAGCTTATTGGGAAAAAAATGCTTTAGAAAACACAGGAGTTTAGATATATGTCTGAGATCTTACTTTTCTTGCCTTTGTATATTTACCCAAAAGTGGGATTGCCAGTCCATGTGACACTTCTGTTTTTTCACTCTTTTGAGGCAGTGAAATAACCTGTTGTGGAAGAACAAATGCAGCATGACTACACTTAGATGAGACATTTAAAAGAGTGAAACTTGGGCTGGAGAGATGGCTCAGCAGTTAAGGCACTTGTCCGCAAAGCCTAATGATCTGGATTTGATTCCCCAGGACCCACGTACAGCCAGATGTGCAAAGTGGTGCAAGCTTCTGGAGTTTGTAGTGGTTAGAGGTCCTGGTGTACCCATTTTCTCTCTCCCTCTCTCTCCTTTGTCTTTGTCTGTCTTCTATGTCTCCTCTCTCTGTGAAAATAAATAAATAAAATACAGGAGAGTCAAACTTATAGAAAGACTGTAAAGTGGTGTTTTGCCTGGGGCTGGGGAATAGGAAGTTGCTGTTCTATGGGTATAAAGTTTCAGTTCCAGTTCAGTAGGAGGACTCGGTTCTAAGACCTGCTGTGCAACACTGTGCCTGTAATTAACAGTCTATTGCACACTTAAGGATTTGTTAAAAGGGCAACTTTCATATTAAGTGTTCTTAACACAGTGGAAAAAAGTAGAATTGATTTTAATGAGTGTCTCTTGGTAGCAAATTGTTCAGTTTTATTTTGCATGAAATGTCTACATATAAACCTTACTTCTGAAAAATATTCTCACTGAGAATATAAATCTGGTTTAAGGTTATTGTTTTTGTGTTCTCTTAATATCCATTGCCTTCTAACTCTCAGTGTTGCCGTGGAGGAGTCACCCTGTAAGATAAACACAATTTCTTTGAAGTTTAAGCTATTTTTGTCTTTGATGTTTCTCAGGTAACAATAGTGTAACTCAGTATAATTTTGATTTTCGAGACTTTTCTTTGTCACGGGCTTCATGATTCTATAGCTTGTATTTTTTGACAGTCCTCCCAGTTCCTTGGATATCATCTCTTCCTCTTGTTTTCTTCTTGCTGCTTCTGGTTTTGATTGGACAGGTATTAAATCTTTGCATTATCCTTTATATCTCAACTCTTCTTCATTTTTCAAATTATTTTATTTTTTTATTTTATGAGAGAAAGTGAAGGACATACACACACGGGGAGTGGGAATTGGTAGACTAGGGCCTTAGCCACTGCAAACAAACTACAGATGCATTCATCACCTTGTGCATCTGGCTTACATGCATTCTGGGGAGCTGAACTTGAGTCCTTAGGCTTCTCAGGCAAGCACCTTAGCAACTAAGCCATCTCTCCAGCCCCTTCAGCCTTCTTTAGACTGCAATGAGGATCATGGTTCCTATTTCCATATCTTAGATCTCTCTTTAACTCAGTCAAGGATCTGTCTTGGATTTTTAGTCTATATTCATACCATAGTTACATTTAACTCTTTATTTAAATATGTTCAGACACCATGATGGTCTGTTTGCTCATGCAAATGTTTTCTTTCATTTAATTAAACATACTAAATATGTTTTTGATATTCTGGTCTAACAATTTTTCAAAATGTTAAGGTTTTATAGCCATTATTTATTATTCTAAGCTTAGTATAAGCTTTAATGTTTGTTCTTGCTTATATTTCCTTCTAACCTCATCTATATTTTTAATGTGAGCTTATATTTTTTTCAGATTGTTATCTGATTGAATGCTTTTATGCCTTCTCTGATTTCTTCACAGAAACTTGGCATTCATTTCTGCAATTGCCTTGTAGTACTGCAAAGCAAGAATGATGTTAAATTGAATTGTTGATTATGTTTTTAACCTATATAAGAAATGTGAATTCTTTCATTTTAAGTAAAGAATATTCATAGCTTAAAAATCAGGAGAGAGTTTTTTCTCGTCAAGATTTAAGAAAGGGCACTTTTCTTGGAGTTGGTAACAGGCTATTCCCACTTCAGCAGGGATCCTTCTGAATTCCAGAATTTTCTGAAGATGGTTCCAATGTTATTTAGCTCACTGCTTACCTCTGTATTTAATCTCCAGACACAATACCCTATATGCCATAAAAAACCACTTAAATTTAATCATTCTTATTGCCAACATGACTTCCATTAAAGATGAGCTCTCTTTCATTTCCCCCTGGTAATATGTTTAGGCTTTTACTGTTTTGTTCTTTTCTGAGGAATTTTCCTACTGTTCAGCCAGTATTTAGAAATTGTTTCTTTATAACTCTGCATGCAACCATTCTGTATCCATTACTTGCACTTGTTTTATTTGAAGTGAATGAGCCTAGCAAATATAGGTTGTATTACGTATCTGAAAATACACAAGGCTTAGCAATGCCAAAACATGCTTTTCAGAAATTTGTTCATTGCTGCATGTTTTATGCTGGGAATTCATCAAACCCCTATCATTTTACTTTAGTCCTATGCAGAACAGTGTTTCTGTCAAATAGGTCACATCATTTCTACCTAGCTATTTTGTATAAAATTATAGTTTTATTCCATTACAAATAAATATTCAATTATTTTCAAAAAGAACTACTTTTAAAGAAGTGAAAAAAAGAAGTAACATGAAATAAAAATAATGCCAGCACAAGCTCCTAAGGTTGGTGTGCAGAGGAAAACATCAGTAGAATGTTGAAATAATATGAAAAAAAAATCTTTACAAACAAGCATAGCTGAAAAGGTGAAACTCTGCAGCTTTAGGGCCATTCCAGGATTATGTTCACAGGAGGTGACAAGTCTTTGGACCAGACTGTCCAGCATTCTATTCACTTTTTCTGCCTTAATGCATGCTGAAGGCCTTTTGCCAGAGCAGTGGAATTGAATGCATTTTTAAAGTTGACCATCCAGTCAAATAGTCACCGACATGTTGGAAATGACAGGTGACTCAGCCTTACATAAAATGTATTCAAATACAGACGAGTTAAAATAATAGTCACATGATATTTGTCTCTTATAGTTTTCTCAATTATAAACCATCTCTTAGCTTTGCTTTGTCTGAGGTATTGAGATACTTTAAAAATCAAATATCCAAGTTGATACACTAAAGATTTTATTTTCAATAAAATACATTCTATAGAATAGATGCATAAAGGCCATTTTTAAACCACCACTCACATGAAAATACTTGTATATTTGCTCTATATTTTAAAATGTGGGCTGGGAAAATACCTCCAAATGTAAAGAGCTTTCTTCTCATGGTGAGTACTCAAGTTCAGATGCGTAGACTTCATATTAAAGCCAGAAGTTGTGGATTTTGCGTAATCCTGGCATGCTGATTGCCAGATAGGAGATAGAGACTAGAGAATTTCCTAAAAGTTCATGGACCAGTGAACAGAAAACAACAGAAGTAAGGTATTCCACCTAAAGAACATAGAAGGCAAGGACCAACATCTGAAGGGCGTCCTTTCATTTACACACACACACACACACACACACACACACACACACACACACACACACAGTGGCATGCACATGCCTGCTGATCTCAACTTTGGTCTGAGAAGTTTCTTTTCTGCAGTTGATAGTGAGTCTTGGGAAACTCAAAGCTGGTAAGTCAGGCTGGGGAGATGGCTCAGTGGATAAACTCTAAGTACTAAGTACTTAGATCTAAGTACTAACTCTAAGTACTAAGATCAGATCATCAAGATCACGTGTAAAAATGTGGACTATATGGCAGGCTGTGGTATTCCCAGTATGCTTACAGCAAGAAGTGAGGCAGAGACAGACGAATTTTCCAGAAGCTACCAAAGGAAACAGTTAATAAAGAGGGATCCTGCCTCAAAGAAAGTGGAAGACATGGACCAACCCGAAAATTGTCCTCTGATGTTTATATGCACACTGTGTGACACACACACTCACACACACCAGATAAAATCATTTTTAAAAATAATAAACTCATCAAAGTGTTGAGGATAAATGACTGACTATTGAGTAATACTTAGCATTAAACAAGGCATCTATATTACACCATCTAAGACTCAGGGAACATGGAAGGTGGGGGGTGAAGAATGTAAGAACCAGGGGATGGGGAGGAGTGCTGTGGAATGCTGTCTTCTGGACATGACATGACCATTGTATTCATAGCCACATAGCAAATTTCATTACTGCATAAAACATGCACAGTATTGGGCCCATTCTTTCATGGATGGTGGAGGGAATGAGCATCTGAAGAGATGGCTTAGTGGTTAAGGT
This sequence comes from Orientallactaga sibirica, assembly GCA_036365145.1. Taxonomy (NCBI): domain Eukaryota; kingdom Metazoa; phylum Chordata; class Mammalia; order Rodentia; family Dipodidae; genus Orientallactaga; species Orientallactaga sibirica. The sequence continues at coordinate 22,700,248 of JAEOAD010000006.1, forward strand.
TAAGTCAAAGAACTCAGGTTCAATTAACCAGGACTCATGTAAGCCAGATACACAAAGTGGCACATGCATCTGGAGTTCATTTGCAGTGGCTAGAGAACCTGGTGTGCCCATTCTCTCTATCTGCCTTTCTCTCTCCCTAAAAATAAACACACACACACACACACACACACACACACACACACACACACACACATATATATATATAGAGAGAGAGTCAGATGTGCAATAATTACAGTTCTGACTCATCTGCTGTATACCTGAGATCCAAGCAAGAATATTAAAAATGGAAAAAAATTATGTTGGTCCTAGTTAACAAAAATACAAGCTTACAGCTCATCCTGGCTCATATATTAATTGTAGAGATATTCAAGTAAGGAATGAGAACAGAATCTTAGCCTTACAGCTTGATAGCAATCTGGGAATATAGCAAAGCTGGGACTATACACAGGTGAAAAGTTCACCTTGCTGTGTTAGACTCTGATTTTAATTGGTTAAGAGAACTTGATTTAGGAGAAGAAAGAATCCGTTATACTACATGATCTGTTCACAAGCCTGGGGATGTTATCAGGTCATTACTCACCTTTCCTGTCTAAGGTCAGAATTAAACGGTGTGATGTTGGTGGAAGATTATCTCTTTTCACTGATCCAGCTTCATTTGATCAGATGCTCCTTAATTCCTAACAGCACTTTGGGTTTCTAGGCTTAATATATATGAAGTGAGGGTCACAGGATTAAGATTCAACAAGGGTTCCATATATTTTGACACAATAAAGTTCTTTCAATGAAATATACTTCTTAAATCAGGTGGGTGATTTTATTTTCAGACATGAAGCAAAGTATCTTGATGTTTTTCTCTTACTAAGGAAATCAGGGGTTAAGCCAAGGGCAGCATTACTTAATTTTAAAAGACAGCAACTGAAGATTACAAGAAGAAATTGAAATCCAACTACCAAAAAAGTTCAGCAAAATGTACAAGTGACTTCCAGTTGTTTCTTAAGTGTTTTATGGGTAATTTTCAATATCAACATTTATGGACATGATAATCATAGAAGTATTGTGGAAGAGAATAATCTTTGTGGACCTGGTGAAGCTCATGAGCTGAGCACTCTCTCGGAGGTCCTGGGCCATAACAGAACATTGTTGGGGCAACCGTCATAGCCCACTCTTTGCAATCTTTCTGGGGAGCTAGAGTGGATGTGGGCATCATTCTTCCAATTGTAGAAGTCAAAGAAAGAATATTATAACCAAATATATACTTTATAATATGAAGTGCTGCTTACAAAATAATAGAAAAAGAAGCCTACAGAGTTTTAGTTGGAAAGGCATAATTAACATGATTGTGTCAGCAATTTCCAAACTGGGATAGTTCTGAGGTTGAACTATACTGATACTCATCATGACCTGAGAAATCAAGTTACCACTGGCATTGCTCCTGGCAAAAATGAAACATGTTCCCTCAAGTCACATGTGATCTTGGCTGGATCAAGATTCAGATAGTGAGTTCAGAGGCAACAGGAGTTCATAACAAAGTGGATGTCTAATACTAGTTTTCTTCATCCCCACATAAGTAGTACGGTTATTTCCTGAGTCTAAACCACATAGATGAAGCAGACGTGGTGGCGCACACCTTTAATCCCAGCACCCAGGAGGCAGAGGTAGGAGGATTGCTGTGAGTTTGAGGCCATCCTGAAACTATATAGTGAATTCCAGGTCAGCCTGGGCTAGAGTGAAACCCTATCTCGAAAAAAACAAACAAACAAACAAACAACAACAACAACAAAAAAACAACAGATAGATGGATTACAATAACAACCTGATTTTTTAGGATTTCTAAATACAACCTATGTTAGAAAAACATATTTCATACAGATAACAGAATCTAAGGAAAAAATATATAAAGGAACATTTAAAGATAAAGCCAGGGCTAGGGAAACAGATAAGTGAAAGGTTGTTTTCCAACAGTTGAAAAATATACATTTCAAAACTGCCAGTCATACAGTGGTAATGGTCTTGATAAACAACCAGAGAAAATATATACAAAGTGAACAAGGTAAAGGGATAAATAGAAACAGATAAAAAGAGTCAGCATTCTCGGACTTGAAAGCATCCTTTGGGTGGTAAAAGCTATAAAAGTGTGAAGCTGGAAATAAAGTGAGACCATGAGTTTCCAGGGATGCAGATAAGAAGTTGTTTGGTCTCTGCTTGGTTCTTTCTATGGTGAAAGCGACATGGAGCTCATTGATGTTATCATCTGTTTGCTTTTCAAAGCACTGTCCTGCTTTATAGCCCTAAGATCTTACTGATTTTGACCAAGCCAGCCATTTGTGATTCAAGAAATCCTAGCAGACATATTTGAAAACACCACTGGCAATTCTTCTCAGTCATAGCTCCTATGTACTAACTTTTAAGTCTTGGTGACAGGAGGTGCTAACAGCTATTCAGTGACTTAGATATAGAATATATCTGAGCAGCAGAGAACGGACTTTCTATGCAAAGTGAATGCAAGGAGCGATAAGAATGTGGTCCAGAATTATACATTTGGGTGATCTGACTAAGGAGGCATCGCATTAACTCAGAATAGCCTAAAGAGATGGCTTACACTCACATTTACCATCATTGACAGTTAAACAATGAGAGAAAATGTTTACAAAGTAAACAAGAAAAAGTGCTAAATAGAAACAGATAAAGAGTCAGAATCCTTGAACCTGAAAGGCATCCTTGGGATGTTAAAAGCTTCAAAAGTATGAGGAGGCTGGAAATGAAGTGAAACCCTGAGTGTCCAGGGACGATAGATAAGAAGTTGCTTGGTCTCTGCTTGGTTCTTTCTATGGAAAGGAGAGAACCTCAGCTAGAATATCACTTCCAGAAGAGCAGCATCATGTTCTTTTGACTTACTGCTCTATCTTTGTGAAGACAGAACTTAGTGGTCACTAAACCAATATTTATTGAAATAATATAAGGCAAACCAATTTCTTTATTAGATATACATGGTCCATTATTGTTAGTCGAGTATTAAATAAGGTACATATACAAAAAAACTTTGCATCAAATAAAAATTTTATAAATAAAACAATACCTTAAATTCACACAGGAAATTTAGTTCTCAGATAATTATGAATTATGAACTAACTTTAATATGTATCTAATTTCTAGATTTGTGAATAGGTATGTAAGTATATCAACATGCTTAGCTATATCTTATAAGCAATACCTGCAAGAAGACTACCTAATCACATGATTTCAAATGGCTAATGTGAAAGAAAGTCCAATATAAAAGGAAAATGAAATGCGTATTGATGAAATTAAATTAAAAATTATTCATTTGGGGCTGGAGAGATTGCTTAGTGATTAAGGCACTTGCCTGCAAAGCCAAAGGACCCAGGTTTGATTCCCCAGGACCCATGTAAACCAGATGCACAAGGGGGCGCACACATCTGGAGTGTGTTTGCATAGGCTGGAAGCCCTGACAGGCCCATTCTCTCTCTCTCTCTCTCTCTCTCTCTCTCCCTCCCTCTCTCTACTTGACTATTTCTGTATCTCTCTCTCAAATAAATAAATAAATAATTTTAAAAATTATTAAATTAGTTTTAGCATATTCTTCAAATAAATGTATTTTATAGATAAGAAACTTTGTAACACAATCTAGCCATAATTTAATGTAGGGATTTAGTAATTATGTTTCTCTATTGGATATACGTAGTTGCTGGGCAGGCATGAAATCTGCTGGTCTATGAGTATCCTCCCCAACTGTGACAGTTAGATCTGAGGTCAACTTGATCCAATCAGGATCAAAGTAAGAGACAGATCTTTGATTCATGTGGGCGTTTCCAGGAAGAATGAACTGAAGGTGGAAGCCCTTCCAGCAGTAGCTAATATAAAAGAGTTTATGGGTAAAGGTGGTACCTTTTGCTTGGTTACACCTGCTACTTGCTGGTGAACACATCTCTTCTGTTGCTGCTTATATCTCATATTTCATGGACATCAGAACCCAGTCTCATCAGACTTACAACGTGGACTGAAGACCAGTGGCTCTCCAGGAATTCTCCTGGCTTTCAGCATTAGACTGGGACTGCCGAGCTATGCAGCCTCATGGACTGAGCAGCTGCTGGGTTCTCAGACTCTGCAACCTACAGACAGCCATTGTTGGATCACTCAACTCATGTGTAAGCCAATCTAATTAAATCATGTATATTTTCATTTTATCCATTCTGTGCCTCTAGAGAATCCTTACTAAAACACCACCTGAGTGTTAATTTGGTGATAGTCTTTCAAGGTATCTGTAGCCATGGGTCCTTGTTTGTTTTCTCTCTTATATTTTATAAGCTTTATTTCTTTGCTGGAATGTTAAACCTCAGTGTACACATATGTTCCTCCACATTTCTCTCTTAAATCTAAGGATCCTTCAGGTACTCTGTTCTTCATCTTTCATCATATAATATTTTAAAACCCCTGTAAATTTTAAAAATCTTAGAATAGGATAATGTGTGGTTTCTTTCCTATTATTCTCCACTGCTTTCCTTCTCTCTCTGAACAATGCTCATTGAAGACCAGCCCCTCCCCCCAGTGGTTAGAAACATGGAAGCTCATGGGTACTTACGTCAGAGCATCTGTCTCCAGTCACTGTGACAGTTGGTTAAATTCCTTAATTCACATGCGACTGTAATGTTATCATTTGTAGAATGGTTATGATTGTTCTCCTTGACCCCTGTTTCTCCCTCCTTCTCCTTCTGCTTTTTCTTCTGGAATTTCTTGACAGCATGTGAATGGAGCTTCTACTATCTAGAGAAAATTTATGTATTGCGAGCCCCCACCGAGGTCACTGTCAGTACCACCACCTTCAGTCCTCTAACAATCTCCCTTCAGTAAGTCATGCTGCCAAGGATGTCCAGTGACAGGAAAGATTCTTCTCAGCACTACACTGGAAGCCATGAGACAAATAAGCCATAGCTTTTTCCAAAACATAAAAATCATTTTGTGTTTGACATCAATGTTAATTACTAGAGCTACACAGGTCACTATCCCATTTCTATTGTAAACTTTTCTGAAAGGTAAATGTCATGTCTTATCCTTTCTTGTAGTTCCCTTTTCCTGCCCTATGCCTAGCACCCTGTTATACATAGTAGGGTCTCAGTATGCATTTGTTAAAGAAATTGCAACTTCATAAAACAGCCTGATACTTTCACCTAGTGATAATTTGGGACATTTGAGTTTGTGCTTTAGATTATTTTATTTTAGTTTTTCAATAATTAATCCTTCATCATTCTTAAGGCAAAAAAAAAAAAAAGCTACCTAATCATCAATTCCAATTTTCAAACTTTGACCATAGTTTAATGTGGGAACTTCAGCTGACAGTTGGTTCATGTTTTATATTCTCTTCATTGCAAACTCCCTAAAAGGTGATATCCAAAAATATAAAATTCAGTAAAAAGATGTGTGAAAAATAAATGCCACTTGATTTTAGTATTTACTTTGTGATGGAATTCTCACTTCGTATTTCTTGAAGCAGATTCCAGTTTTCTAAATGTTGAATTCCCAAAATAAACATGTAAACAATGAAATGTAGATGACAAATGTACAGCCTTAGAGTTGGAGAAAACTGAAAAAATGAGTGCTATAGTTTAGTCATAATGGACTGAATTTTGAGTTTATAGAAGCATATGTTAATTCAAGACACTTATTTCTAGTGTTCCATCTTACATTATTGTTAAACATACATGAAGTTGCTTAAAGTGCAGATTTACCACAGATATGGTAAGATAAATAAAAAATTTTGAATGTCTCCATGTTGATAAAACATAGTAAAAACATTTTAGCCATTTAATTATATATTCCATATTGAAAGAGAAAAGCAGAGTTGTTTATCTACACATACATTCAAGCTGTGCTTTTATAAAAAAATGAAAAGGAAAGAAAAGCTATTTCTAAGACAAATAAGAGCAAGCCTATACAAAAATGTATGCTTAATTTAAGCTTTTCCATCTTATGTTTGGTATACTTTGTCTTCCGTTGTCTGGCTAAACGAAGTGTCATGTTCAGTATTATAAGCCAATACTGTCTCTCTCACTCTGCTCTACCCTTCAAATTTACACACCCCAACACTATCCAAATATTTTGGAGTAACTTTCAAATGATTGGCCAGGAGACATGTGGGAAGTGGGAATAAGGAACAAGGTATTAATGGGCAGAAGAACTTCTTACAAACACTTCAGACTTTCAGACATTTTAAGGAATTTACTTCAGTCCTTATAATTTTCCACACTTTACACTAAGTCAGAGAAAAATAATCTCAAAATATTAAGTATCTGCAACAATGCCTTAAGTAGTGGCTGCTATATATGACACACTAAATGAATATATTAAATAAATATAGTGCATACTAAATAAATATACTACCCACTAAACAGACTATACTACAGACAAAAATTCTGTTGAATGAGTAAATATTTGTGGAGTAGATATTTGAATAAAAAGTATTTGTGGGTTGGAGAGATTGCCTAAAAGTTAAGGTGCTTGCCTGTGAAGCCTTAAGAACCCATGTTTGACTCTCCAGATCCCATGTAGGCCAGACACACAAGTGTCACAAGTGCACAAGGTCCCACATGCACACAAGATGACACATGCTTCTGGAGTTCAATAGCAGTAGGTTGAGGTTCTGGTGGACCACTTCTCTCTCTCTTTCATAAAAATACAAAAAAAGAAAGTACACATTTTTGTTGTTGTTTATTTTATTTATTTGAGAGAGACACACAGAGAGAGAAAGAGGCAGAGAGGGAGAGAGAGAGAGAGAGAGAGAGAGAGAATGAATGGGTGCACCAGGGCCTCCAGCCACTGCAAACAAACTCTAAATGGATACGCCACCTGTGCATCTGTCTTACGTGGGTACTGGGGAATCGAGCCTCAAACTGGGGTCCTTAGGCTTCACAGGCAAGCACTTAACAGCTAAGCCATCTCTCCAGCCCAAGAAAGTATATTTAAGCAGAAAGTAAAGTGCTTTTATTTCCATGGGTCAAATGGTGGGATAAGCTGATATAATTAGGATGTCGTTACAGACTCTTTGCACATCCATTTCAAGCTAATCTTCCTTTAGATGCAACTTTAAATCCTTTTCTCCTTGGTAGAAAGTTTAATATTTCATCTCCTTGATAGAAAGTTTAATATTTCAGAAATTGGGAGCTCTCAAGAATTTTAGCAATCATCCACACATTTCCACCAAACCCTTCTTCTTTCTATTTTGTTGTCATCATTTCTTTTGCTTTCATATTATGCAGGTTTTGTAACAACAGACACTGGGAGGTCATCAGTGCAAAGACCGCTTTGTGTTGGGAAGACAGTGTTTCAAAGCATTCCTCTCCATCTTTTGACTCTTATATTCTTTCTTCCACCTCTACAGCAATGGTCCCTGAACCATGCAGGGTGAGACAGAGATGTTTCATTTAGTGCTGAAGACTACTCTGTCATTTCTCAGTATGTTGATGAGTTTTGAGTTTCCCTAGCAGTCAACACCTCCTGCAAAGAGAAGCTTTTCTAACCAAAAGTGAGAAAAGCATTAATGTATGGACACAAGCATAAATTTTTAGAGAGATTTGGTGTGCAGAATTTATCCTTTCAGACAAATGACAGAAGTATCCAAGACTTATTATTACTTCCAAGTCATAGGGTTTTCACTAGGTTTTCAGTACCAGGCATGTAGTCCCTTCCATGAAGGCCCCAAATCTGGTCATAGAGCTGTTGATTTCCCCCGTAACAGACATGCCATGTTACACCAGTTGGCACATTTTTCCTGGCCACTGAGGTAAAGCTTTTAGGACCCATGGCTTATTAAGACCATCAATGACCTTTCCTCTCCAGCAGCCTTCATAGCATGATGACCGTTAGTCAAAAGGGAGGAGGCTTCCAGGTCAGCTCCAGCTTGATTTCTCAGTATCCTGCAGCCAGTGCATGTGGTGTCTTCAGAAGTAAGGTCTTACCATCTAGTTCTGGCAGGTAACCAAGAGTCTTGACAACAACCCTAGTGATGAGGGGCCATCAGAGTCCTTCCTGATCCAGAGATATCCTGTCGCTAGCATTAAAAGTTTCTACAGTGTGTTGAAACAGTATTATCTACTCCCTCAAGGTACTGCTGCCCAGACTGTCTTTTTTAACATGTATATTTTTTCAGCTAGCAAAGGAGTAGGTTTCCATATGGCTTATTCATAACATCTTTATTTTGTTTTTAACCCTCTTCCTTCCCATTCCTCACTTCCATCCCCCTCCTCTGACTCCACTTAGATGATTTCATCCCTACTATACTGTCCTCTGTTAAATGAAAATATACAACACTATTATAACAATTGATATTGATTGCATTTAGATTGATTGCATTAGGAAAGAAAAACAAAGGGATCTAAATTTTTGTACATGTACACAAACACTCTTAACAAAGTTGAGTGGCAATTATAATCTTTGTTTCTGTAACTGGTCTTAGCTGGTACTTTTAACTACCTTCCTCTACTACATAGACTACATAGTCCATATTTCCTCCACCTTCAGCAAGAACCTCAGTAGGTCTTTTTTTTTTTTTTTTTTTTTTTTTTTTTTTTTTAACCTGGAGGGTGGCCCATACCTTTATTCCTGAAGAGTCTGGGCCATGTATCACCCTGTCTTGATTGGGTGGTAGTTTCCCATTGACCTTTGTCATCACAGGACATGGTAACACTAAGAGATGCCCTAAAATAACTACACTCCACACACACTCGTCCTTGCACACTGGTAGTCTCAATCTATCACCCCTGCTAACACTGTAATTATTTTCTTAGTGACTCAAGGGCATGGGGATCCCCAAGAGGTGAGAGGGAAGTCTTAATTTCCAGTTAAATGGAATGCTTTTCATGCCTCCTGGCAAAAGCGCTATTCCCTTCAGAGCCAAGACCACTAATCCAGCAACAAATAATCTTGCAAAAAAAGGAAGCAAAAATTTCCTCACTGGGTCACTGGGGGTGATGGTGAGTATTTCCATTCCCGTTCCCACCCCTTGATACCTGGACCTGTGAATCTGCTATTCCACTATCAATCCAGCTGCTTTAGGATGGAGGGGAACATGGTAAGACCCATGAATTCCATGCCACACTTCTGTTTGAGGGTGAAGTGAGTTCCTTCATCAGAAGCAATGCTAAGGGGAATACCACAACAGTGGATCAGGCATTCTGTAAGACCATAGATGGTAAGTTTTTATGTGCAGGAAAGGTAAATAAATGCTCAGAATAAGGATCTGTTCCAGTCAGGACAAAATGCTGCCTCCTCCATGGTGGAAGTGGTCCAATGCGGTCAGCCTACCACCATGTTGCTGACTGATCACCCCAGGGAATGGTGCTATATTTGGGGCTCATTGTTGGTCTCTGTGGCTGGAAGATGTAGCACTCTGTAGCAGCTGTAACCGGGTCAGCACTGGTGAGTGGAAGTTCACATTGCTGAGCCCACGCATTAACTCCCTTACTGTCATCTTGGCCTCTTTAGTCATGGACCTGCTGGGCAACAATGGGGATGGCTGGGGAAAAAGGTGACTGCTATCCCCGGAATGGGCAGCTTATCTATTCAATTATTGGCATTTTCCTCTGTTGAGATCACCTTTTATGAGTATTTACATGAGACACAAGTATTTTTATGCCCTTTGCTCACTTGGATATCTATATATACCTATGCCTTCCCAAAACATCTTTTCATTAATTTTCCAAATGCTCTCCTTCCAATTCATGGACTAAACAATTGGCACAGCCCATGAATCAGTATATAACTGCACATCAAGCCATTTTTCCTTCCAAGAAAAATGCACCATCCTGTGCACTGCCTGAAGTACTGCCCAGTGTGAAGATTTCCCTTCACCCCTCCTTCAGGGTTGTCACAGAAAGGGGTAGTTCCTGCATAATGTGTAGAAACATCTGTGAACCATGCCCTAGTCCTTTCCTCCTCAATCAATCACAGGGAACACCTCATGATGCTATAGGTGCATGCGTGGGGATAGAAGGCATTGGAACAGAAGTAGAAACCATAAGCATTTTGGCAACTTCTTCATATAATATACTAGTGCCTTCAGACCTTCTAGAGCCCTATCATGTATTTACCACTTCCACTTGATGATGGACTGCTACTGTGCACATCCAGCTTTATGGCCTGATGGATTGACTAACACCCAGCTCATAATGGGCAGCTCAGGTCAAATAGTAACTTGGTGACCCATCATCAAGCATTTAGTTTTCACTAAGGCCCAAGAACAGGTCAAGAGCTGTCTCTCAAAGGAAGAATAACTGTCTGCAGATGACAGCAGGGCCTTGCTCTAAATCCCAAGGGCTTTTTCTGTGACTCACGAATGGGGACCTGCCAAAGTCTCCCATCCTGCGTCTGTGTTTGTCACTGGCACCTCAAATACCATATGATCAGCTGGATCATATGGCCCAAGTGGCAGAGCAGTCTGCACAGAAGTCTGGACCTGCTGAAGAGCCTTTTGTTGTTCTGGGGACCACTGAAAACTAGCAGCTTTCCAAGTCATCACTTAGTATATGGGCTGCAGTAACACACCCAAGTGAGGAATATGCTGCTTCCAAAAAGGCCCACTAGGCTCTGTGCTTCTTTCTTAGTGGTAAGAGTGAGGGCAAGTGCAGCAACTTGTGCTTCATCTTAGAAGGAATCTCCCTGCATGCTCCACACACTGAACTCCTAGAAATTTTACTTAGGTTGAAGGTCCTCATCTTTTAGCTAGATTTGTTTCCTATCCTTTGCTTGTGCACATGCTGTACCAGCAACTCCAGAGTGGTTGCCACCTTCTGCTCCCTTCATGCAATAAGCATCATATCAATATAATGAAACAACATGATACCTTGTGGAAGGGACAGGTAATCAAGATCCCTGTTATGGGACAGGGCCACAGAATTAATATAACCTTGAGGCTAAATAGTAAACCTTTGCCAGCTAAAATCAAAATGGTTTTGGTGGTCAGTATGGACACATATGGAGAAGAAAGCATTTGCAAGATCAATACCCACAACCAGGTACTGGAAGTTGTGTTGATCTGATGAAGTTAAAAAAAATCTGGTACAGCAGCTGGAATTGGAGTCACTACTTGATTAAGTTTCTGATAATCAACTGTCATTCTCTGTAATGCCTCTGTCTTCTGAACAAATAGAAGAGTTAAAGGGCAGTATGGTGGGAGCCACCATCCCTGCATCTTTCAAGTCCAGTAATTTCTGCCAATCCCTCCATGGATGCAATATTGTTTTTGGCTCACTATTTTCCCTGGTAGAGGCAGCTCGAATGGCCTCCATTTGGACTTTTCACCTGGAACAGCCTTCACTCCACAAGTCAGGGGAACCAATGTGGGGATTCTACAAACTTCTAAGTATATCTGTCCCCAGAGTGCATTCTGGGACTGGGGAAACAAACTTCCTTTTCAGAAGTGATACTTTATACTTCACTTCTAGGGGACTTCTTAGTCTTAAGTCTGGTTATAGGTCAAGAGGCTAAGATGGGTGAACACTAAGGGACACCTACATTGTCTGGGTTGGCATTTCATTTCCTTTAATGACAGTCATTGTTGGTTTACCTAGCTAAAAGCAGAGAAGGCAATACTAGAGGGTGTGGTGGTGGGGACATATTTACTAAGGGTCAGGAGGCTGCTTTTTCTGGAAAAATAAACCCATCAGAATTTGAGAGTTCAATGCTCTCAGCTTCATCAGGATCTTCCCAAACATCTCCATCCCACTTTACAGAATCCCATTCTTTTCCAATCAGTGCCCTCACTTCAACAGCTGACACCATTTGAGGCTGGAACTTGAACCTGAATTGTAAGTCAGCCAATTGTATAATGACAGCTTGGGTTTGGTGTCTGCAATTTGAGCTCTCTGGCTACTGGAGCAGAGTCTCTTCCAGGGAACATCTAGAAACGTTTGGATCACTGATGTGCATCTTGAGCAGGGAAATTTCATCTCCAATTTTGTTTTTTTTCCCTTATTACTTTATCAAGAAATACTAGAGGCACCTGGCCAGCATCCTTATATTTCTTACTTTTTAAATTTATTTGATAGGGAGGGAGAAAGAGAGAGAGAGAGAGGGATTGGGAAAGGGGGCTCCAGGGCCTTTAGCTGTTGCAAACAAACTCCAGATGTGTGTGCCCCCTTGTGCACATATGTAACATTGCACATTTGTGTCACTGTGCATCTGGCTTATGTGGAACCTGGAGATTCAAACATGAGTTCTTAGGCTTCACAGGCAAGCTCCCTAACCGCTAAGCCATTCTTCAGCCCTATTTCTTACTTTTCCACACATATTCAAAAGTTTTATGTACAGAGGCACTACATTCCTTGCTCACCACAAGAAGCAAACCAGGACTGTCAAATACTTCTCCCTCAAGTTTTTCTTAAAATGTTCAAAAGTAAAATGAAGTAAAATACAGAAAAGGAAATGATTACATACTGAGCACGACACATTATCAGTGCCCTCCTTGCTACCAGGAAAGTAATAACACTAGAGTTGGGGAGCCAGATAACACCAAATCCACTAGAGAAATCCATCCTTACAATGGTCTTTCTCTAGAATCATGCCTTATACCACAATCTGTATCAGTCAAGTTTCTCTAGAAAAAAAGAACCATTAGAATTAATATGTATAATACAGAGGATTACTGGGTTAGTTTATAGGATATAAGCTGGGCATTCCAACAATAGCTATAGAGAGCCTGAACTTTGAGGAACCCATTAGCACTCAGTTCACATGGCTGGATGCCTCAGTGACCCTGATCTGGTACTGAAGACCTGAAGGGTTTTTGACTGCCTCTGGTCTCCAGCCCACATTGGAAGGCTGATGAAACTTAGTCCCAATGTCCATGAAAGATAGCTGAAATGAGAAAGATGCATTCACGATGAGAAGTAAAGTGGCAACCGGACAATGAAAAAAGCACAAATCAGTGTTTGACATGGGCAGACAGGCTAAAAACGGGCTGTTTTCTCAGCACTTCATATGTACTTCCCCACTGGGAGGGCTGCCTGCTCTGGAGGAAGGACTTCCTCCCTCAGTTAATCCTTCCTGGAAACAACCTCAGAGCCCTGCCCAAGAGGTGTGCCTCTTACTTGATCACTAATCTGAGAAAGCTGACAACAGAACCTAACTATCACAGTATTTATGCTCATAAATTATACTATTTGGTCATCTTAATCTCATCTGGCTATCAGGTCAAAGTTACGTAACATTGTGTAACATTGGCATTTACCTTTCTGTTCAACTGTTCCCTTGCTATTGGATGCTGATATTTATTCCCATGTTTTCATTTTATAAAAGCGAGGGCATTTCAGTTTAAGATTAACTGGATTTAAGTTCTATTATGGGTCCTCTATCATAGTCTTTATATATCCAGCTGTCAGGAGAAGGTAGCTACAGGGGAATTTATGGAGGGGGTGAGCCCATCTAGATGAAGGCTCATGGAGTAGATATTCAAAGACACCGGTTGCAATGCAAAGCAGTGCAGGGCAGAGCAGAGCCAGTCTAGAGAAGGTTGACTCTTTATGTCAGTCAGTCTAGAGAAGGCTTACACTCCATACAATGATCTCATTGACATGTGAGCAGCATGCAGACACACTCCATACAATGATCTCATTGACAGGTGAGCAGCACGCAGACACACTCCATACAATGATTTCATCTACATGAGAGGTGCTGAATCATAGTTACATAATAAATTTCAGCCATTTTTGTATGTTCGGCTGGAAGTCAAGCTTATAAAAGGTATATGCCCTTATACCAACTCATTACAAATACTTAAAAAAAAATAGTTGGGTGAGTAAGCATAGAAGAAACTGCAAAAGCCATAGAATAGCTGTTTAAAGTTGTGCCCACCAGTCCAAACTTGCATAGTCTTATCAGGTAATTCAGAAGACACAAGTATCACCTCTTCCATCCTCATTCACTCTAGACTCTTGGTCCACAGCAATTCCATGTTAAGGTAAACAATAGCTTTCTGAGAAAACAAGTCATGCTCTGTCTTCAGTTTGGCAACACAGGAGACATCAATGAGAAAATACAAAGGACATAAAAGTGCCTCTCAGCTTACCAGTGTCCAAGGTGTCAATAGTCCAAGAACATACAACTGCTTTCATCTGTTTCTCAAACTGACTTTCCAAGAAAGAGTTGACAATGTGTCTGGGGCAAAAAGAACTATCAATAAATATAAAAATATTATTATATATTTTCACCATGAGACATCCATGAAAAGATATAAATATGATGAAAAAAATTCCATTCTCTATCACAAACTCTTTGTAAATATGATCCTGACTGTGGCCAAGAAGGATGCTGGTAGATTGCTTGAGGGAAGGTCCTCCCTGTGTCATCCTTGCTGAAGAAAACAAAGGACTTGATTTAAATAGCTCCTTTCATAAGGATTCTGAGGCAGAATGCATTTTAAATGGAGTACATAAACATATAAGATACATTTAAAAATTTTCCATACCTGCATCAAAATTAGAGAGAAAATTGGCTTTATTACTACCCAATGGAATAAAATCTTAACTAAAAAAAATTGCATGGTGAAGTTAATGGTCACTTGCAATTGTTGACTACTGCTCAGTGTCATTTTAATTACAAGGTTATTCTGGTTTTAATAAAGGTAAAAATAAAAAATAAAAAAATGATGTCTTATGATCCAGAAAATGATTATGTGGATATACTAAAATGTTGTATAATGTTGAGACTTTTAGGGACATTTCATGACAGAATTATCTTTTATACAAACACTTTTCTGTGAAAGTTAACTGACTGGAATGTCTAAATACAAGGGTAAAGAGATGTAACCTGAGGGGGGAAAATCACATCAATGATTTACAAATCATAAGTTGGAGCTACTATTACCTGCCATAAAAATACACTGCAAAGTAAAATGACATGTCTGACAGCAAGTATATAGAAGCAAAGAATAAGTCCTCCTATTACTTCAAAATAAACTTTAAAAATAGGTGAGTCAGAACCAGACATGGTGGCACACATCTGTAGTCTTGAGTTTTCCAGGAGATTGAGACAGCAGGATAGCTTGAGCCCAGGAATTTAAGCTTAGTTTGAACATCATAATGAAACAGATCAAAATCATGATGATGAAAATAATAATAGTATTAAATAAGGCATGATTTCTACTTCCAGCCAAGCTAGAGTACAAATGGTTGGATTTAACTTTCCAAAAGAAATGGCCAAGATACCATACATCAGGAAATGCAGAGAAGTGATCTCTGAGAAAGAGGAAAGAAACAGGTAAGTGCTAGAACTCACTCCGCTCACCTCCTTTAAGAGTGTATTTGAGAAGAAAAAGTTAACCCAAGTGGAGTCTGACACTCTAAGTTGAGGATATGTAGCTGAGGTGGGGAAGCCTAGCCCAGCCAGAGTATGCAGGAATAACAGAGAGGAGAGAACTTTACAGAGGATTCTCGCCTATTCAGCTGAGTGCTGACCAGCACATGTGTATAGGGAAACTACATAAAGTTGAGAAAATAATTGTAACAGCACTTGGAATTCATGGAGGGCTGAAAATAATACCTGTTTTCACCACAAAATTGACACACTTCATAATTTTCAGGAATATTAAGTCCATTGGTCAGGTGGGACTTGAATAGGGAATAATTGTGTACAGAATTATTACCCACCATCTATGCACTGAAATGAGATGGTGCAGTGGTTAAGTCACTTGCCTACAAAGCCTAAGGATCTGGGTTCAATTCCCCAGTACCCACATAAAGCCAGATGCACAAGGTGATGCATGTGTCTGGAGTTTGTTTGCAGTGGCTAGATGTCCTGGCATGCCCATTCTCTCTATATCTGTCTTTCTCTCTCTCTCAAATAAATAAATAAAATGATTTTTAAAAATTAAAATGTTAAAAGGGATTTGAAGTGTAGTTCATGGATAAGGTGTTTTCATATCAAGTTCAAAGCCCTGTGTTCAAACCCCAGCACTAACAAAAAGAAAGAAAAAGAAAGAAAGAAAGAAAGAAAGAAAGAAAGAAAGAAAGAAAAAGAAAGAAAGAAAAAGAAAGAAAGAAAGAAAAAAAAGAAAGAAAGAAAGAAAGAAAGAAAAAGAAAGAAAGAAAGAAAGAAAGAAAGAAAGAAAGAAAGAAAGAAAGAAAGAAAGAAAGAAAGCAAGCAGGCAAGCAAACAGGCTTGTGGCTGGGATGTGGCTCCGTAGTAGAGTACTTTCCTAGTATTTGGAGGTCATAGATCTAATCCCTAGCATCATCTAATCAAACAGACAGAGAGACAGACAAAAAGAGTTATAGGGACTGTGGATACAATCTGTGGTAAAGTATGTGCTTAGCATATGGGAAGGTTCAGTACTCAGAACACCCAAATAAATAAAAGCTCTGTAAACACAACCTCCAAAGCTCCATCTATTTGCAACAACAACACTTTCATCCCAGCATGAAATTTAGGGATGTTTATATGTATAGAAAAATTTCAAGCACACAAGGTAGAATTCACTATAATCTATCCAATCAAAATACTTCAAAACATCTTCCTTACAACTTTGAAAAGTTGAGTTGAAATGTTGATCGTTGAAAAATACAAAGAAAAAGTGTCTAGTGATGAAAGTCAAAATGAAAAATGTGTGGAATTCAATTAATGTCAAGTTAATTCCATTCCAGAAAAATTGATTGATAAACTTAGGATACAGTAATGTGTACTGTTCAAAGAGAAACTAGAAGAGAAAAATTACCAAAATTAAAAAACTATCAATATCAAATATGTCATGTGTACATACTCTCCAAAGTAGAAGAGAGAAAAGATGGAAGAAATAATGGCCAAAATATTTCTATTGTTGATAAAAAATTATAAGTATACAGACAGATGAAGCTGAATAAATCCTAAAGAGAGATGAGAAAGATTATTTCTAGGGCCTGGCTAAGTTGTTCAGGCTTGCCTCGAACTCACTGTATAGTTCAAGTTATCCTTTAACTTACTGTTCTCCTGCCTCAGCCTCTTCCATAACTAGGATTACAGACCTACATCACCATACCTGACTGCATGAAAAAAAGTCATAAGTACTGTGGCATTTAAACATATATATAAGTCAGAGCTTATGACAATACCAAATCATAATATGAAGAGTATGAAAGAGAAGACATGGAAGATAGCATTTTCTACTATATATGAAGTGGTATATCATTTAATGGTAGACTGTGATAAGTTAAAGATGAGTACCTAATCCTTTAAAGTAAAAAATAAAATGACAAAAACAAGTACTTACATCTAATATGCTATTAAATAAAATACAATAGAAAAATGTTGAAAATCCAAAGAGAAAAACTGGTGAATATTCATTCAATGGGGTAAAAAGAAATAGGATATATGAACCACTGATTCAACCAATATTCATATTAAATATAAGTGGGCCATATTAAATATAAATGGACTATACACTGGTGAAGATTAACTTTGACTACTAAGTTCATGATTGGATTAAGAATCACCTGTGGGATTGATGAGTCTTTATGGTAGTTCTCAAGAAAGTTAGACCATGAGTGCTCTGATCTAAGCAGTGTATTGGTACCTTGATGGATTTGTAATGTGAAGGTTTTATTTATCTATTTTTATATTTTATTTATTTATTTATTTGAGAGAGAAAGAGAGAGAGAGAGAGAGAGAGAGAGAGAGAGAGAGAATGGACATGCTAGGGCCTCCGGTCACAGCAAATGAACTCCAGATGCATGCGTCCCCTAGTGAATCTGGCTTATGTGGGTCCTGGAGAATTGAACAGGGATCCATTGGCTTTGCAGCCAAACACCTTAACCAGTAAGCCATCTCTCCAGCCCCTAATATGAAGGAGGTGGGGGCCAAATTAGAGGAAGTAGTCAGTGGGAACATGTTCCTGGGGCTTGTTCTTGGCTTCTTCCTATATTCTTTCTTTTCTCTACCTCCTGGTTCACCAAGTATAAGTAATCACCCTTCATCACACACTTTTTTTTTCATATTCCATGTCCAAGCATATTGGGCCAACCATCAACTGAGCTCCCTGTAGCCATGAGCCAAAATAAGTAATTCCTCCCCTGTTTCTATTAGATATTTGATCACAATTATGCAGAAATAACTGATGACTCATATACTTAAAAGGCAGAAATTGCAATAATTTACAAAAGTATAAAAGAATAACACTCTGCTACATACTGCATAGGAAAGATAGAAGTTAACACACATGAGTCAAAGACAGGGAATGAAAAACAATATGTCATGCTAAGAGTAATCAAAAGTGAAGCTGAAGTGGTTATACTCATGAATGTCAGCACAGATGTCTGAACTATGCCTATTACTGTGGATAAGCAACATCATTTTATAATGAAAAAGTCACCAAGTCATCAAAAGGATGTGACAATCTTATTTTATTTTATTTTTTTAGAGAGAGACACAGAGAGAGACAGACAGAGAAGGGAGAGGCAGACAGATAGATGGGCGCGCCAGCAGCCTCTCAGCTGCTGTGAACAAAATCCAGATGTGTGCGCCCCCTTGTGGTCAAGTGTGGCATTGTGCCCTTATGTCACTGCATCTGGCTAAATGTTGGACCTGGAGATTGGAACCGCTGGACATTGGAACTAGCGTTCTTAGGCTTAGGAGGCAGGCGCCTTAACCCCTAAGCCATCTCTCCAGCCCGACAATCTTAAAGTTTATGCAGCTAATACAACAAAATATTGAAGCCTATTCAAAAAGAAATAGATATTGTAAGCAGCCATGTATCTAGTAAATAAACTGAACTTGAAACTTAAAACCCTTTTTCTTACACCTACACATACTAGATTCACTAGATTTATAAAATATTTGAAGAAACTGTTCACAAGTTCAACGAAATTCATCCAGTAAAAGGCAACAGCTTTCCCTCTTGTTTCTGGAGCCAGGATAGTCCTGAGGTTAAAGACAAACAAAGAAATTCCAAGGAAACAAAACTATAAACCAGTATACCTCATGACCCATGTGTGAACAGTGTTGACATAATAAAATACTAAAACCATTGTTAGATTTGGCATAATATTCTAAATGATTCAGCAACTACACAATTATTGACATTTGGTTAAATTGTTTAACATACTGGTAAAGCAGAAAAGACTGAGAGTATATTGATTTAGCTTTAGGGATTCTTAAGATTAATGAAATGGCCAGATTTTGTTTTTTAGAATATGGAGATGATTGGAGGAGCATAGGAGGAATGGGACAGACAGTGGTGGTGAACTGTTGTACATGGCAGCTGAGTTTTTCTAGTTTTCTTCACATCCCTACAATGTGATTCTCTTACATCAAGCAACTGCTTCACCAAGATAAATGATGCCTTCCTCGTTGAAGAAAGGCCTCCTGTCTTCTTAGTCCTTCTCTTTCCCTAATATCAAGAAAAACAAAATCTTCCCCTAAGCCACATACAAAGTGTCATTGGGAGTGACTTTACCTTGGTTGTTTACAGGAATCTCAAACCATTCAAAACTTTGCTTTCCAAACCTGACTCTTACTGGTGGGCTCTCCATCAGGATGCTCCAGGCATACAAATAGTGAAACAGCAAGAAATCTTATTAGAGGGTAAAAGGAAAGTTCAAGTTTGGGATATGCTTCACAGAAAGGCAGTGGGCCACTTGAGTGAAAGAACTGGAGGGCCCTGGTTGTATGGTTGAGGGCTTCTTTGTGAGATCTAGGAAGAGGAAGAGCTGGTTGTCTGGAGGTTTAATTTAGTTGGTTCACTATTTTGATTGACAGACTTGAGTAATATAAGCTTTTCTGTACTTTCGTGCCCTGTCTCATGATAGGTTTGATTTTAACCACAGCTATGCCTGATTTTGCATAGGTACAAGATAGTAAACCAGAGATTCTCCATAGACGTTCACTCCATGGTCATAATTTGCACATTGGTTCAGGCAGGATTGGCCCTCTGTCTCCTGATCCTGGATATATACAGGAATATGTTTAAATAATAATGGTGTTCCCAAGGAGCTGATAAGTAGTGTAACTTATTTCCATTACATATGTGCGCCTTGTTGCAGATGGGGGTCCCAAAGTGTCAAGATTGCTAATTGCATTTATTAAGGAATAGGTGTGTTTACTGCCCATTACAAGTGAAATCTGGGGTTACTAAGCTATTCTGTATGCTTGCCTGCCTCTTGACCATGGTCCTGGAACTTTAATATCAGGGAATGTCAATGCTCATCTAGACACCCAAATCAGAGACTAGGGAACTTCTACTCACCCTATGCATTTAACCGATCTCAAATTCCTCTTCACTGTTCCTCCTAAATGTTCCTCACTTTTTTTCTGGTCAGTCTTTAAAATTGATTGTCATCTTTTCAGCAGTTATTATGCTCCTAAAAGGCAATTTATCCTGACCTCCACTGCACAATATGCTGTAAGGTTCCCTCTTGGCCATATCTCTGATCTGTTTTCAGAATCTTTTCCCCATCCCCTTTCGAATGTTGATTTCTAAACCATCTGCTCGTCTCATTTTTGCACGTATTCTGGCTACACATTAACTCCCGTGTCTTCTATTAAAAGTTTTGTTCCTAAATCTATATTTAAAAAGTTTTACTGACTTCCTGAGCTTCAGGCTATAACTGCCTGCAGTTCATAAATCAAAACATCACATGATACCCCATGAATATGCACAACTTCAACATCTTTATACACTGGTCAAAATGCATTTAATTTAAATTAATGTGAAAAAAATTCTATGGGATAACATAGAACACATAAACAGAAATAAAAATTAGCCAGGTGTGGTGGTGCATGCCTTTAGTCCCAGCATTCAAGAGGCAGAGGTCAGAGGATCACCATGAGTTTGAGGCCACCCATAGTGAATTCCAGGTAAGTCTTGTCTAGAGCAAGACCCTACCTTGCAAAACCAAAAAAAGAAAACAAAAGAAATAAAAATTAGAAGAGCATAAGTTTTCAATTTTTCTGGCATGTGGAATAGTATGTGTGCTATTGTAGGTATGTGCGTTGTGGTATGGGTGTATATATATATATATATATATATATATATATATATAAATGCACATACATGTGTGGATGCATGTGCCATATGAGTACATGTATGGAGTCCAGAGGAGAAAAACATGTCCTCTTATGTCACTCTTCTGCTGTTGTTTTTACAGTTGGGCTGACTGATCTGTGAGCCCCAAAGAATCTCCAGTCTGTTGCACACAGGGGTCCAGTCAGTCTGTAGCTACAACCAGCTTTTTATGTGGGACCTAGTTCAGTCTATCTCAGGCCATCCCAGGCCCCCATGCTTGCTTGGGCAAGGCCCTTACCACTGAGTCATTTTCCAAATATCATGTTTTTTGACATCCATATCAACATGTGGCAGGCAATAGTCCAAATTTACATAAATTTAATGAAATAACTTTCACCTTATATTTATGTATACACGTTAGGGATAAAAATTAAATAATTAAGAAGAGCAGTAAAACACTTGTAGATTTATAAGATCTTAAATTTTCTCTTCTAAGTATCCTTTCCAAGGAAGTAACCCCAGGATGTTACCAAAAAATTACGTAGGATCCTGGGGCTAGGAGACTACACACAGAACAGAGGCAAAGGAAAGGCTCTGATTCCTGGTATCGCATGATTAACAGCTGTGAATAAGAACAGAAAGCTACCAGTCCACAGTGGAGGCAAGGGCTCAGCATTCCACAAAAGAAGCCTCCAGAAGGAAATAAAACCAAATAACCAATTACATCAAGAAATTGTGATAAAATTGTACAATTAGTAGTGAACTTTATAAAGAGAACTAATTAAATGACTGAACCACATTGCATTAACTTTAGCATAATCAAAATTTGTGCAGGAAAATAAATTACAAGACACTACTTGGCTTAGAAAAATAGCATTTTCATAGCCATAATAATTTAGACATAGAATACTAATTTATACTTCCTGGGACAGTGGTCATATAAGAGAAGGCTAGACTAGTATATTGAGTCCACAGCTATTTTCAATAAAAAGGTAATAGCATATGAACAGTGGTTAAAAATACGAATATTGACTCCAGAGAAACAAGTAAGTTTTGAATGTGGTTGGTCCTGAGAAACAAAACGTGAGGCTAGTGCAAGAGTGCAGCACGGACCTGTTGCTCTCAACCTGGTGTTAAGCTGAGTATCAGTTTTGTCAAACATTTCTTTCAACTTATCATTTAAAATTTTGAAAGTGAGATTTGTTGGATAAAAGTAAAATAGACAATTAGAATTAATATTAGGAATGATAATGATTTTTATTATAGAAGTGTTTAATCTACAGTTGAGTTGAATTCTCAGATTCTGCACAAGGGAAATTCTGTTGTGATTTCCCATTTTCTTTGGCAATATTTAACACCTTGCTCTAGACAAAGCCTTTGCTGAGCCTACTGAAAGTGCCGAGCATCTTATCAAGGTCTCTCAGAAGCATGTGTGACAAGGTCTGTCCAGAATAAAGGGAAGGTAAAGAGAAACTTCCCAGAAAACATCAGGGACAGTAGAAAGGCCTGTGGCTCAAAGGAGAAACACTACATTGAATGGGTTAATCTCATAGTGTCTCACTCCAGTTCACTGTGGTAAGAAGATCCTCCCCCCAATACACACCCGTGAGCTCGGTGCCTATGGGGAAGAAGGGGAGAGAAAGGGAGGGAAACTAGAGGCTAGCTTCTCTTAACGGTGTTGAGTTAATTCATTTTTCACCTAAAACATTTTCTATGAGACTCTCAGGGCGCCTGAACGTTTCCTTTATGAATGACCACTGATACTTGATGCATGAATTTGACTTATTATAATCGTCAAATTAAAGCACCCACTAGTTTCATTCTCCCCAAAGACGTCCTCCAAGGAAATCTTGAGGACTTTAACTCTTCTCAATAGGTAGAATCAAAGCCACCCGCTGAAATTATCCTTTGTATAGAAAGGAACTCTACTTATTATTTACTCTCTTCCATTATCCATAAAAGAATGTTCATGGGCCCAATATTGTGCTGGGAATGAGAGCTGCTGTGAGATTATAAATGCAATGGCCACTTTGTGTCAAAAGACAGCGCTCTAAAGCACTCCTCCCCATCCTTTGCCTCTTACTTGCCTTTTTATAAAATATTTTATTTATGTATTTATTTATTCATTCACTTAAAAGAGAGAAAGAGGCAGGTATAAAGAGCCATAATGGGTGTGCCAGGGCCACCAGCCACTGTAAACATACTCCAGATGCATGTGCCACCTTGTACATCTGCTTATGTGGGTACTTGGGAATCGAACCTGGGTCCTTAGGCTGAAACGATGGCTTACTGGCTCTTACAATCTTTCTATCTTCCACCATGTTTCCCAAACCTTGGAGGATGTGATAGATATGTCTCATTTAATGCTGAGAGCTAAAGTGCCTTATTATCAGTTCTTTGACATTTCCCAAGTGGTACTACCATCTGCAAAAAAAAAATAAATAAAAAAAAAAAAAAATTTTAAAAAAAGCTTCTCTGACCAAAAGTAAGTGCAGCACTAAGGTATTTGCATAAACATAAATATTCAGAGAATGATTTAATAGACATAAGATATCCATTTAGCCAAATAACAATAGGGGATTCTCTACAAGGGCCTGCCTATGTCATTGCCAGCCATAGGATTTTGACTAGGTTTTCAGTGAACCTCAAATCCAATCAAAGAAGAGCAGGTTACCAGTTGGAAAAATACAATTCAGTGGAAGGAGGATGGGGTGGAGCAAGGCAAAAAGAAAACAAAAATTTTTTTAATTTATTAATAAATTTGATCTTTCAAATAATTATAAAAACATTACACTATGAATATGAATTAGTGGTTAAGCCATTCCTAATTAAAAAAAAAACTCTAAAATAAAATTTTCAAAGAGAATGGAATCATTACAGGCAGTATGAGTAACAGAATCAGAGCAGAGGTCTTCCCGAGGCTGGAATTCATTGGTACCTCACAGAAAGTCACATTATAGATCTATATATTTATAAATGGAGGAACAGGGCTTGGTATGAGTGATTTTGCTAGATACGCTATCTTGATGGAGACAGAAGCATACTGTTAAATCCTTTCCATCATGACGTAAATGAATGACAATGT
This sequence comes from Orientallactaga sibirica, assembly GCA_036365145.1. Classification (NCBI taxonomy): domain Eukaryota; kingdom Metazoa; phylum Chordata; class Mammalia; order Rodentia; family Dipodidae; genus Orientallactaga; species Orientallactaga sibirica. Next base: position 22,724,307 of record JAEOAD010000006.1, read on the forward strand.
AGGTCATGAGAGGAAGGATACCATCAGCAGATTCAGCTTCAGGAAATCTAATGTAACAACTCCCCTTTAGAGATGGCCATTAACTGCTTTAAGTCCTTTGGCTTCTATTTAACAGGAGACTATTTCTGGCTGTGCATGACTTCTCTCATTTTGCTTTAGAGTCGCTTGTGTGGAGAGGAGACTTGCTAGAGAAGACTGAAGCAGAGGGAGGCCTTAGTGGTTCCTGCTAAGTACAATGATTCTCTGCTGTTCTGAGGATGGGTGCAGAAGCTGTGGGCTGTATTTAAATTGTCTTTGTCCTACAACTGCATCACCTCTTTCTGACAAGCATGCTCCAGACCCTCTATCTCAAAGTGCTGAGCAAACCTCTCACATCTAAGTGTTAATGACAGATTTTGTTCTCAGTGTTTAATTTAGAAGATAAAGATGGCTAAGGAGTGATTAGATTTCTTGCTCTGATTTCAGGGAGGGTTATTTTGGGTCAGAAGGTCTCATCTAGTAACCATCAAATTTGAGATTTTTATATTTGCAATTTCTGATAATTCACACAAAGGTAATTAAAAAATCAGCTTTTGCATTGCTTGTCATAGACTGGGTAAAGTATTTCTCAATGTAAATTTAGCAGAAATCTCTGAAAGATATGAACCGTTATGAAGAGGTGTGAAGAGGTTGGGTGGCATACCCTTTGGCACTGATTAAGAGAGGGTTTGTTGGAGAATCAAGTTTAGAATTCAGAATCAAAGTTAGAGTCTAACTTACTGAAGAAGCAGGAAGAGAAGACAGGCCTAGGGATTATTTTGAGGAAAAATTCAAACAGTAGGGGAGGTGATCCATGTAATACGACCACCATATAATACCCAGGGCCAGTGTTTTATATCCTCAAAGAAGATGTCATAAATACTGATGGTTTGGCAGCAAGAGCAGCCCCAAGTGGCCTCTTCAAGGTCTATGTAACATCAGATCTTTGTTTCCAGTCACCTTTTGACTCACTCATTCATTTAATGGGCTGCAGTAAGTCATTTTCATTCCCTTCTACCCTTGAGGACCCTATGACCTTCCTTGGTGGAGATCAAAATTTGAGACATGAATTAACAAACAAAGTCATTTAATATATTTTTAAGTTAAGTGCCATGCTGATAGCTTTATACAATTTAAATAGATTTTCAGTCTTGCAAATAGAACATGGTAATTTGCCCCAAAATGAACAAGCACAGGACAGACTAAGGAAGTGCTACTCTCTATAACAACACAATAGATCTTGTGATTCTACATGGATGAATATTGAATAATAAATAAGTGATTTAATTGGGCATGATGGCACATGCCTATAATGCTAACACTCTGGAGACGAAGGCAGGAGGATGAGGAATTCAAGGTCATCTTCAGCTACGTAGAAAACTCAAGGCCAGCCTGGGCTACATGAGCCCCTGTTTAAAAGAAATGAGAACATTAACAAGGAAAGGGACTTGTTCATCTTCCAAGTGACACGGATGCAAGATCTTCCATGGGACTTGAAGAAACGGATTATCAGACTATGTACACATTGGAGTGAGGTACAGTGTCTGATGTATATATTTATCACTGTAAACTTCTGTACTCACCTTTAGAACTTGAGTAACAAGTGAAACTAATACTGATAGAAAATGTTATTTGTGTTATTACTTTGAGGTTAATTTAAAAACTCAGAACCTTGTAGGTATTAGGAAACATGGCTTCAATCATCACTGATGCTTAGAAAAAAACAGATCTATAAAGTCAAGTGCATATAGATAGATAGATAGATATATAGATAGATAGATAGATAGAGAGAGAGAGAGAGAGAGAGAGAGAGAGAAGAGAGAGAGAGAGAGAGAGAGATAGAGAGAGAGAGAGAGAGAGAGAGAGAGAGAATGGGTGTCCCAGGGCCTTCACTCACTGCAAATGAAGTCCAAATGCATGTGCCAACTTGTACATCTGGCTTACATGGGTACTGGGGAAATGAACCTGGGTCCTTAGGCTTCACATGCAAGAACCTTAACCACAGAACAATCTCTCCAGCCCTGTTTTTAAATTAATATTTTTAATATTTTATTTATTTGCAAGGAGAAAGGGAGAGAATGGGTGCAATCAGGGCTTCTAGTTGCTGCAAATGAACTCCAAATGCATTTGCCACATTATATATCTGGCTTTACATGGGTACTGGGGAATCAAACCTGAATGGATAGGCTTTGTAGGTAAGTGCCTTAACCACTGACTCATTCCTCCAGCCCAAATCATAATTATTTCTACTAAGAGAAGTTGAATAGTATATATATATATATATATGGAATCTAATCACATTCATTGAAATGGTGTTGTTTGTACCCCACTTCTGGACATAAATATAGAACACAAACTGGGAGAACCAAAGCACCAGTGATTTTCAGTATCCATGTTTCATGCTGACAGAAGGCATACCAACATGCACCTTACGTGATGTATGTGTGTATACATGTTCTGAAGTTGCATGTAATTGCTTTTGTCACATGTTAAGCAAAATGCTTCAATCAGTGGTTTTAGTGGTTTGAATTCCTTCCAAATTGTTATCATGAGAAATTCTGGCTATGAAATGGAAAGGCTTCATTCAGGAAGTGAAATTTGATTTGGGATTTAAAGGATATTCAATTGCATGTAGTTTCCAATCTGCTGAATTAAATGCTTTGTCTGTTTGGTGATTAAATTCTACCCAAGGAAAACATCTATTTCCTAAAGTAAAGCTTAGTAAACTATAATTTTATGCAAACAAAATAAAAAACACCTTTGGTGGAATGAAATAATCTATTATTTGCAATATCAACACCAGAAATACATTTTTCACAAGTAAGTAATTATTTCTTGTCTTATGAATATGAACTCTTGCCTCCTTGTTCTTAAGGAAATGAGACACATCTGTTTTGGAGATTTGGAATTTACACAGAATATTCAAATGAGTGACATGGAATTATTTTTCTGTATTGAACCTATACTAAATTTATGGAAGTGACACACATGTTGTTAGTATTTATTTCCCTATTTCTGCCCTCTGGTGGTTTCATTCAGGTGTCTCCCATAAACTTAGGCGTCCTGGATGCTAGGTTCCCAGCTGATGGACATTTGGGAATTCAATCCTCCTAAATACTGTGTATTATTGGGGGCAGGCTTATGGATGTCATAGCCAGTTTCCCCATGCCAGTGTTTGGTACACTCTCCTGTTCCTTGTTGTCCACCTGATGTTGACCAGGAGGTGATGTCCACTCTCTGTTCATGCTATCATTTTGCCCTGCCATCATGGAGCTTCTCCTCAAGTCTTTAAGCCAAAACAAACCTTTTGTTCCCCAAAAGCTGCTCTTGGTTGGGTGAATTCTGTCAGTAATGTGAACCTAACTGCAACAGTAACAGGTGGTACCAGAGGAGTGTGATTTCTGCTAGACACCTGACTGTGGGGCTTTGGCCTTTTGGAGCTGATTTTCAAGAGGAATGCCTGCATGGAGACCTAATGGAGCCATGAGGGTGGACTATGGGCTGCAGTGGAGACCCAGTGGAGATGCTGTGACCAGGAGATGGCTGAGGAAAATTGCGGCCAGGATGAAATTTTCCAGGACTGTGAGTAGCCTAGCTGTAGGGGTGGAATTGGAACTCCAGAGACTTGTTGCTGATTAGAATTATCGGACTTGGAGATTTGTAACTGACTAGAGTTGTTAGACTTGGAGTTACAGAGTTGGATGTTTGCCCTGTTGAAATCTTGTATTGGTTGAATATTTCTTTGATATTCCCAATGTCATCTTTTGCGGTGTGAATGTTTATTCTGTGCCATAATGGGTTTGGGGGATTTTTTTGGTATTCTGGCTCAGCAAAAAGATCTTGGACTATGGGAATATTTGAACATATTAGGAATGATAAAAACTATGGAGACTTTTAGAGTTGGAAGAATGCATTGCACCTTACATCATGTATGGTTAGCAGTTTATGGGGGTCAGGGGTGGAATGTGGTGGTTTGATTCAGGTATTCCCCATAAACATAGGTTTTCTGAATGCTAGGTTCCCCAGCTGATAGCAACTAGAACTTAAAGCCTCCTGGAGGCAGTATATTGTTGGGGGTGGGCTTATGGTAGTATAGCCAGTTTCTAATGCCAGTGTTTGGCATACTCTCCTGTTGCTATTGACCACCTTATGTAGGCCAGGGGCTGATATCCATCCTCTGCTCATACCATCATTTCCCCCTGACATTGTGGAGCTTCCCCTTGAGTCTCTAAGCCTAAATAAACCCCCCTTTTCCCCAAAAGCTGCAATGTGAACCTGATTGCAACACATATTAACTTATAATTAAAAGACAAAATAAATAAGGGCATGTTGCAGTCAGGTTCGGATCCCTAACACAGCGATGCTGGCATCAGATGGTCAACATATATTAAGAAATCTTTCTTACCTTCTTTTTTCATCCATGTGGAACATGCTACTGTGTTATAATGTAGTATGAATCTCAGTGCTTTGATCTTGGACCAAGTTTCAGGACTGTGGGAAGTAATTTTCTATTTTTCATAATTTATATAGTGTCAGATTATGACACTAATTGCTCCCTTGCAAGTTGCTATTGCATCCTAGCAGTTAAGCAAAACTTTCACATTTTCTTTATTAATTCACTGTATTACAAATATAATTACTATAATAGTTATTTAATGAAAATTTGTTAGTTTTTTTCAGAAATCCAATGAATAATTATTACTGTTAATTGTTTAATTATTGTTATAACCTCTGGTCAAAGTGGTCATTATCTCTGCATTCATTTAAACTACTTCCTAAATATGTTATCAATTACTACTGGGGAAAAAAAAAAAAAAAAGGAACTTTTTTGCCAGGCATGGTGATGTACACCTTTCCACCTTTCATCCCAGGACGTGGGAGGCCAAGGTAGGAGGATTTCTGTGAGTTTGAGGCCAGCCTCGAATTCACTACACAGTGAATTCTAGGTCAGCTTGGGCTGAAGTGAGACCCTACCTCAAAAAAAAATTTTTTTGCATTAAATATTGACTGAAAAGAAGTAAAAATATGGGTATGAAAGTACATAGGATCTTAACCCCAACTTCAAAGCTTGGTTATGGTAACAGCTGTGAAAACACATCAATTATACTTTAAAGTTAAATGATAAAAGAATATGGAATTCATGGAAAGACAGATAAAATGTAGTTAATTTCAGTGTTGTAGAATGTAGTTAATTTAGGGATTTATGAAATGTTTAAAAAAAAAAACTAGCATTTGGGCTTTAACTGACCATGTAACAAGAAAGTGGGAAGATATTAAAATATATCATATGTCAGAGTTGGTGAAGGCTCACTGGAGCTGAGCAGAAGGCTTTGGGGGCTATGGAAGGAAATAAGTCAGAATTGAATGTCACCTTGTGCTGACTTTTATGGACACAAAGCCACCAGGATGAATGGCCTGCTTTGTGGCATATATAGGACACCGGGGAGTATCTATCACATTGATCCAAGCCCTGTCCTTTTCCAGCACACCATAAATTGCAAACACTGGTGGAATGCGGTTATAATCCATGAAATCCCTGGGGGCTTGCTTTCTCCCTTTTCCAAAGTGCAGGCTTTCTTAACCAATAAGGACATCAGAAGGCTGGTCTCTTCTCAGGCCTACAATGTCTCTGCCAACTTGGATATCTTCCTGGGAGTGATGACTCCTCTGGAGGTGCTCTCTAGTGTAGTCTGTCACTCCTATGAGGAGCTCTGGTGCACTCATACGTCGGCTCCTCAATCTGCCTCCCTGCACAGAAGCCCAGGAAGAAATGGGTAAGAAAGTGCATGCTGGTTGCCATTGTATTTCCTTCATTTCCAGTAGAACACTCCAGCCTGCACACAAACATAGGAATACCTTTACATACAGGGTAGAGGAATTTAAGAATTTTAACATAAGGAATAGGCTGAGAAGTTTTCCTTAAATTCAAAATCTAAGTAATTTGGCATAATGGCCAACCAAAGGAGAGGGGCTCAAAGTGATGTCATTTAAGAGAGTAAGAAAGACATACAAAATGAAGAGATCTTAGTCCCCAACCCCTTGTCAGTTTTATATTTGATTAGAGGTCATTTGTAGAGATCTTATCTCTTCAATAAAAATCCTAAAGTAACACAATAATGTTAGTGAGAAAATAAATTAAGACTGAAATTAATTTCATTTAACCTCATATGTGTAACCATATTCATGGAAAATAAGTAAAATAAACACAGAATTTAGCACAGTGGGAGAGCTCTGCCTAGCATACGCATGGTCCTGGGCTGGAGCCTTAGGATGACAACAAAACAAAACAAAAAGGTAACAAACAAAACTGCCATCATGAAAAAAGAAAAATATGACAAATTAACATTGTAATAATGTTTATATATATTAACAATTCTAGTTACAGTAATAACTAGCATTATAACTCTATTAATAATGAATTAAAAAGCAACATAAAATTCAACCTCTTGATATTTTCAGTATTAAAAGTTAGTAAGGGACCTGGAGAGATGGCTTAGCAGTTAAACACTTGCCTGTGAAGCCTAAGGACCCCGATTTGAGGCTTGATTCCCCAGGATCCACGTAAATCAGATGCGTTAGGTGGCATATGCATCTGGAGTTTCTTTGCAGTGGCTAGAGTCCCTGGCATACCCATTCTCTCTCTCTCTCTGCCTCTTTCTCTGTCTTTCTGTCACGCTCAAATATGTAATAAAAATAATAATAATTTTTTTAAAGTTAGTAAAGAATCTCATGAGAGAGGGAAAATGTATACTTTCAAAACAAAAATATTAGACTTTTCAGTTTGTACCAGTTTCACTGTTTTAAATGTTAAACATAAATAAAAATTTCAAGGGGTTACAATGAATAACAAAATTGAAGCAGCTTGTGTTCTGTTCCTTTGTCATTTTGATTATGGTTTTCTCACTATTTACTTTGATTTAGTATCTAAATCCAGAATATGTAGGTGCAGCCTGGTACAAACCATACTTGAAATGAGCTCCAGTCATCCTACACTACCATGAAGTTATTCTCAGAAAAGGATCTGTGTCTGCCAGGGGGCAATTTTATAAATGGAAAAATAGGAGCTCTCCAAATTACTGTGCTCATAGAATATAATGTTTGCTGAAGGATAAGTAATTATAATATGCTAATTTTAAGCCTGTAATGTATAATTAATATTGACAAACTGCAGCAATTATTTAGACAACAAAATATTTTTTTCTTATGAAGAATAGTTGACTACTAACACTATTTAGAATAATTAATTGCTAACAAGAACTTTAAACTGAATTTTGGTCAGTTTTATTACATTTTAGAATTTCCTATGTTCCCTCATATTGCCTGCACTTGGAGAGGCATCTCTGGTTGGCACTGTCCTAGCCAAATAGCTAATGAACTGCAGAAATTTGAATATTCTTATGATCTATTTGTAATGGGACCAAAGCAATATTGGGAGAACTTGATATCTGTACCCAAGAATATTAAAACTACATGTATAAATTTTTATATGACAGTGGATAGTGGATGTAAATCATGAGAATAGAAAGGGAACCATGAGACGGGAAAAAGAGAAGTGGGGGGGTAATAGAATACTTGTGACATGAAAGCAGAAAGAGTGATAGAGGTAGGGGAAAGGGACTGGTAAAAAGGGATGGGGGGCTGGAGAGATGGCTTAGTGGTTAAGGCGCCTGCCTGCTAAGCCTAAGAAACGGGTTCCAATCTCCAGTTCCCACGTTTAGCCAGATGCAAAGTGACGCAAGGGCGCAATGCCACACTTGACCACAAGGGGGCGCACACATCCGGATTTCGTTTGCAGCAGCTAAGACACTGCTGGTGCGCCCATTAGCTATCTGTCTCACTCTCCCCCTCTCTCTGTCTGTCTCTCTCTGTGTCTCTCTTCAAAAATAACAAAAATTAAAAAAAAAATTATAAAAAGGGATGGGGGAGTTTGAAGGGTGTGAGAAGGATTAGTAAGAACAAAGTTTTATTGAAATTTCCACAATGAACTCCATTCTTTGTAAGTTGATTTAAAGCAAACTAAAAATAATTTTTACAAAACTACATGTATAGAGCCTGCCATCTGCCTTTTACTTTGACTAATGCCATCTAAAATGACCCCAGGACAGTGTTTTGAGTAGCCTAGGAAGAAAAGTGAAGACATTTTACCAAAGGCAGAAGAAGCCTAAGCATAAGCCACTTGGGGGAAGACTGCAGTGTGGAGCTTCCCATGGAGAACTCGTGTGTTCACCAGCCAAGACGTGCCAGATAGCAGAAGGGAATTACCAGATAAAGCAGAATACATTTCTCTTGCCTGCCCTTCTTCTCTTCCTTCCTTCCAGGCCCTCCTCTGAAACTTGAAGAAACAAGATAAATAGCTGAGTGAAAGAGTCAAACTAGCAAACAGGTGAAGGCAGCCCTTTTCGTAATGCTCATCTTCAATTCATAGACCAATCCTGGGTTCCAAAATGGAATTATCTAAGAATAAACTTAGGCAGGTGTTTTTTCCAGAGGTAAGTGTGAGTGTGTGTGTGTATGTTTAATATTTGAAAATGACCTAAACTCCTGACATTAGTGCAGAGAGATTTAGTGGAGCTTATTTCAAAACAATGACACAAACAATAAAGTGTGCACTGCTGAGCTCAGCCCATCAATAAACTCACAGGATAATCCCACTCACAAATCTATACTGTCTATCAATATATAGGAGGCTGAAGAACTACCTTTATCATCCCTGAGACTAATATACATCTTAGAAGTTCTCAATGTTCACAGATATGCAAGGTTATCTTGCTTCAGGTCCCTTGATAGATTTCCCACCAGTAAAATATCCTATCTTGTCTTTGATGGCTGACCTACCAGCTATCTTATGACCAGGTTTGGGAGGTAGACACTCTGTGTTCATTCCTTAAATGGTCTGTAATCTTCAGACACCATGCAAAATGTCCTCTGTAGAAGGAAAGGGAGAGCATTCTAGTCCTTTACTTCCCCCTTTCTCTTCTTCCTGTGGAAGTTTTCCCAATCCATACACACTCATGCATCATGAAAGAGGAGGCAGTTTAGGCTCTGCTTGGGATCTGCTCCATCCACACCATCTCTAAAGGTGAATGTTCAGTGGCAGGCTTGTCTCGGGTGCTCACTTCCTCCCCTACTTACCAATGCCTTACTCTTGCTCCTCTTTCTCATTCTCTTGCCTGTTTTTTGATACTTAGGGGGTTTTCAGTTATATTAGGATGTATTGTGTAATTCTCAAAATAGTCTCTAAATCAAATCAAATTGTAAATTAATTTAAATAGCACACCAATGTTTTATGGCATTTTAATGGGAGTGCTATAGTGTTGGAAACAGTCTGAGAAGTGTTATATCACAAAATGTTGATTCTGATTTGTTTATAGCCTTGTTTCTTCCAAGTCAAAGAAAAAGCTCAAAAATATAGGGCTGGAGAGAATGCTTAGTGGTTAACGTGCCTACCTCCTAAGCCTAAGAACACCGGTTCCAATCTCCAGGTCCCATGTTTAGCCAGATGCGAAGTGATACATCTGGATTTCATTCACAGCAGCTGAGAGGCTGCTGGCACGCCCATCTCTAACTGTCTTTCTCTCCCTATCTCTCTGTGTCTAATATATATATATATCTGTATGTATATATGTTATTGAGCATGTTTAAGCATCAGAGGAGGGGTTCTGGAAGACATGCTTTGAGCTATCTAGATGGGTCTCAGCAGAGGGAGTGCAGAATGGAGTCTGCTAAGCAAATATGCAGCTAAGCAAATATGTTCTGAAGCTAGCTTGAATTTAATTTTTGTAAGATTTAAGGACATTTTTGGATCAGCCATTAGTAAGTGTTAGAGATATAACCAACTAGAACTTGGGCTCATCTGAATTAAATGCATGTTCTTTTCTTCAATATTCTTTGTATTGATATCTAAATTTGCTATGGTGCTTTTGCCTTTAGGCTTTCAGGTTTGGTTCTACGTGACCAGTTTGAATTCCTTTGCCTGTCCCCACATCCAGATTGTGAGTGTTCAGTTTCAAGTTTAAGGCAATCAACATTTCTTGCCTGTCCTTCTTGCCTCTCTCCTCAACCCTGCTATCAGGGGACAAGAGAATCAAATGGCTATGTGTTAATGAGAATAGGTGTTAAAATATGAGGGGTTGAGTTCAAACCTTCATTTTAGTGCTTTCTAATATGTGGTTTTAAGCTTCATTATTCTGCCTTTTAGGACTGCTTAGTTATTGTATGTGAAGGCCCTTGATGTGCACACATGGGCAAATGATTGCGTGTGCGCGTGCGCACACACACACACACACACACACACACACACACACACACAGGATGAGCAGTCAAGTATTCAAAGTCAGATGTTATAAGGACCAATCCAATAAATGAATGAATCTGGCACAATGACAGGTGGCAATAAGTGCCATAAATGGGATGAACTGAACAGTATATAACTTACTGGTGGCTTCCATACTAACTTGCCTGCAAAGCATACTGAAGCTAGTCTTCTTGACTGAACTGAGCCCAAGATATTCATTCATGCAGCTTTTCTATGAACAACTTCAATGAGATTTGTATCACTGGAGTGCCAAAAGCTGCATCAGTTTTAAATTCGATAGGCAGTTTTGTCTCAGAGGTAGAAATCTTAGGGTTAATTTCTGGCTGATAACTTGACAGGATTTCGAATTGCCAGGGACACAAATCTCTAGGAATGTCTATGAGAGATTTTTTGGATTAGGTTCTTTGTAGTGGGAAGATCCACACTAAATGTGGCCAGTGCCATGCCATGGGCTGCTGTCCTGGACTGCAGAAAAAAAGACAGGTCTTTCTGAGTATGGAAGTTCATTTTCTGCCTCCCCAAGTCCACTGCAATTTGACCTGCTCCTGCCGCATGCTCTTGAAGACACGCATTTACCACTATGATGGATTGTAAACTTGAACTGTACACTGAATTAAACCTTTCCTCCTCAAATTGTTTTTGTCAGGCATTTTGTCAGAGCAGTCAGAAAGTTAACTAATGCAGAGGGAATGGCCTCATTTTGGTATGTTTTTAAATTGACCCAAGGCTTTTCATGTCTTATATTATTGATGGCACCCCTCACCCACCTTTCTGCTTCTAGAAGCTTTGCATCACTGAATCTGCATTAAAGCAATAAGTAGTAGACCATTTAATTTTGTTTTAACCAGTGATAAAAACCGCAGTTGCTATTCCTTATTCTTTATGAGGAGTCCCTATTGCTTCTTTTACAGAAAAAGAAGAGATAGAACACTTTGAGAAAAATCTAATAATGTGGTAAACTTTGGGGACTTTTCAATATAAAGACTTTATCTCTTTAACTCTTAAAATTTTCACTAAAAATTATGTCCATAAAATTGACCATGCAAGAAATTCTATTTGTATAACTTGAAAAACAAACACCTGTGGACTATATTTCTTCTATATGTTTTTGGCCATGATGGATAAGAAGAATTATATTTGTACTCATGCCTGAAGCAGCCAGTCACATGCAAAATGTATGACAAAAGTGATTTTCACAAACTGGATACTAGAAAACAAAACAAACAAACAAAAAAGGTCACGATTCTCTAGAGACAGCTATCAAATCAGGTGTGGTGGTTTGAATATAAATATCTTCATAGCCTCAGATGTTTGTGACAGATTCCTGCTTGGTCCACAGTGGGTTTGAGAGGTGGATTCTTGCTGTAAGAGGTGTATTGCTAGGGCTGGGGGGATACAACTTGGGGTTGCGTCTAGCCCTACTGTGTGTTCATGCTTGTTCCCTCTCTGCTACAGATGTGTGATGAAGTCAGCCAGCTTACTTTACCATGAAAGCTTTCCTTCAAAACCATATGCCTGAAATGAATCCTTTGCTCCTATAAGCTGCTTCTGATTGGGAGTTTTGTCCTAGCAATGAGAAAGTAACTTCAACATGAGGTAAGCCTTGGTAATATGAGAACCAAAAGGCCTGTAGAATGTGCAACAAGATCTCTCCAGAGCCTCCATTAGGTTTACTTACAGGATCAACTTGCCATTCGGATATGGGCAAAACTGACTTCCAGAGGGAACAATTTTCCAGACTGTAACAATATCTTACAAGGCTTAAGAAACACCAGATTGGCCATTCCAGTGTAGGTACACAATTTACAACACCCTAATGGGCTCAGCTTCCAGTCACTGAACAAGGTACAAGCTAAGGTCCATTTTCTTTGGACTGATGGCTGGTCTGGTTGAACCAAGTCTGTGTTACCAATTTGTAAATATATCCTGGACACAAATAAAATTATCTTTGTTTCTGTCATAATCTCTTGTTTTACACATTGAATTTGTCCTGACAGCATTTTGAGCAAGTTTCTGAACCATAATACAAGGAAGAAGATGTCAGAATAAACTGGAAGAAACTTCTGAGTTGGAGAGACAAAGCTGCTAAAAGCCTGAGAAGTTCACAAGATAGAGCAAAGGAAAATAAAAGAAAGCTTAGAAAATTTGCAGTACAATCAAAAATTCCTCAAAGAAGAAGGAATAAATCTCAATATAAATCCAGTATATTGCTCTAAGCCATCATGCATTCATTGGTATACATTATTTAGAAAATTTTAAAGAAGACCTAAATCATATGAATTAAATTATGTCAGAAGAAAATTGTGTTAGAATGAAAAAATACAACAGTCTAATTTGCCTTTCTGAATTCTTTGTGTACTTATAGAATTAGGCAATAGTCTATACCAAAAATTATTTGAAATGCCCCTCTACATTAGTGGATGGTATTGATAGCCAGAGGGAAGGAGACAGGGAAAATGGAAATGAAATAGAGATAGCACCAGGGTTATAGCTCTGTGTCTGTCAGTTGAACATGCAGGTTTTCTTACTGTGTATTCATGTTCATATGTGTGGAATTATGCACATAAGTATGCATGCACATGTACATGGAGATCAGAGAACAACTTCTGGCCTCATGCCTTAGAAATGCCATCCACTTTTTTTTCAGACAGTATCTCTTAATGGCCTGGAGCTCACCAATTAGGCTAGACTGGCTGACCAGGGAGCCACAGGAGTCCTTGTGTCTCCTCCACCTTCTAAACAATGGAATTTCAAGTACATGCCCCCATGGTGGGCATTTTAACATTGGTACTATGGATTAAACCCAGGTCCTCATGCTTACACAAAAGGTGAGCACTTTACTAAGTGAGGTATCTCATCAGCCCCTAGATGAACATGTTTTTAACAGTTTCCAGCTTTGGATTGGCAGAAATGTAGGTTACAGTCTGTTTGTACATTGTGAGAGTCCAGTTCACTGTGTATGGTGAACCCTTTCGGTCAGACTAAAATACCAGTGGGAGCAGGTGTTATAGTGAACTTAGCAATTGTTAATGTTTCAGTAGTACCACTTCACCAACAACAAAATGACGTTAGAAATCAGAAGATTGTTGTTCCTGAACATTAGTGAGAGTGTAGAACAATCAAAACTCCTGCACTCATGGTGAGAATGAAAGTTATTAAAAGCAATTTTGGAAAAATGTTTGATAATGTTAATGCTGATCACATGAATAACTTATCGTCCAGCAATAACACTCCTAGATGTGCATTTAACTAAAATGCATAATATATTTACTACAATTTGTGTATGAAAATGTTCTGGACAGTATTCATAACATTCAAAACTCTTACACTACCACATAATTATAATCAGTAGTGAATTTAAACTGTAATACCAGAATATTTATAATAGAGTAACAGACAGCAAGGCAAATGAATAATCAGTCTAAGACTGTGAGCTATAAAATGGATGAATTTAATATGCAAAAGTTTGAGTGATAAAAGCAAAGAAATACATTCTCTATGATCTCCCTTTTTTAATGTATGTACAAAATTAATCAATGCATTTACCTTGGGGTGTGATTGAGCAGAGGACAAGAATTCCTTGGTTATGGATGCATTCATCATTTTCTTCATCTGAGTGTGGGTTACATGGGTGCTCTAAAATTTTGAAAATTTATAAAATTGCACATTTCTTTATGCATGTAATATTTAATTGAAAGTTTTAAAAATATTTGTCAGTAAGTATCAGCTTTGTACTACTTTGTAGAAGATGAAACACCTCCAAAGCTCTAAAAATGGAAAATGTTTCATAACTGGAGAACAAAAATAAAGCTAATACAATCTTTAAATAACAGCTTTTTAAAATTAATTGCTACAATGGTTGCTTTATTAGCAAATACAGTTTCACAAACCACGTTAGCATTTCAACTGCCTTCCCAAATTTACTTGTGTTTTAAATATAAACCAGTGAATAGTTTTGAAACGTTTTTTCACTAAGTAAAGAAAGTTAAAAGGAATATTATAGAAACCATGTACTAAATACAATATTTAAGCACATATCCTTTTGAATGTTTATATGATGCTGTGTGTATTTCCACATATATGTACAGTTACAGTCTTTTCTGCAAACATTAGATGTATGATCTATAATTCCATTCTTGATTTACTTTTGACATTAACTGCTAAAAGGGTTCTTAAGCATAAGTTTTAGATATTCTTAAATAAAATTTGTAGAGTATAATAATCAGGACTAAACTAAAGTTTAGTTATTTAGCTTACTTGGGAAAAGCTATTTATTTATTTATTTATTTGAAAGAAAGAGAGAATAAATATAGGCACACCAGGGCCTCTTGCTACTTACTGCCAAGAAACTTATGATACATGCACCACTTAGTGCATCTGGATTTACATGAGTTCTGACAAACTGAATCCAGTCTTCAGGCTTTTTAAGTAAGTGCCTTTAACTACTGAGCCATCTCCCCAACCCTGCTTTTATTGATTTTGACATTGGTAATTAGGTAATAATTATTTGATAGGTCAATGTAGCATCTCCTTGTTTTCATTCTTCTTGATTATTCATGAAAATGAATACCTTTATGTGATTATTGCTTGCCTGTGCATTGTGTATTGTGCATAACGGTGAACAGCTCTGTTACCACAAATAGTTGCCAAGTAATGACCACAAGAAACAAGATTTGTTATTGGCTTTCCCAGTAGATGTAAAGTTGGCAGCTGTGCCCAGGCTGACTGGGATTCTAGCACCTGTTCCACTCTTACTCTGCCATCCCCACAGCTGTATTGTTGAGTCTGGGCCACACCCCACAGGTTCAGGGAGAGCCCTTGATCTATGAAAAGCCCTGGCCTCATAGTTGTACATCAATTCTGTTTCTCTGCACTAGGGAGATCCTAGAGATTCAGCCATGAGTGCGATTGGAAATGAACCCACAGACCACAATTTTGTTACTTTTGAAGAAAAAGAGGATGGATTTTTGTTTTTGTTTGCCAGCTGGCACTCTCTGTCATGATGCCCCTTGCCCACCTTCATTTGGAAACGGAGTGAGTTTTCTCTACTAAATATCTATATTTAAATGACAAAAGTTCATTATGTATCATAAATTTGCCTTCCAAATTGACCTGCTTTTAACTTTGAACTATAATAGTATCTAGAACTCTCTACTTATAAAGTATAAATTATTTTCTTTGAGTTTATATTCTATTGTAGAATTTTTTTATGTGACAAGGGGTTTTATGTAGTCCATATTGTCCTGTTGTCCTTAACCCCACCCACACACACACACATACGCACAAAGAGCCAAGGATGACTTTGATCTCATAATCCTGCCTTCACCTTTCAAGACCTGGGATTACAGGCATTTGCTGCCACATCCAGTTTATATGAAGAATTTAAGATTAGTGAGATAGCCTTCCATACTGTTTTTGTTTCTTCATAATAGTTTTATTTCTTTCATTCATACCCCTGGACTTTAATTTGCCAAAGAAGCATTGGTGAGGAGTAAATGTATGTGTGTGTGTGTATATATATAAATTTTATCACAACCACTTCTCTCATATACCTTGTGAGGTTATGTCTTTATACACTAAATTTACAACTGCCTTCTTTGGTTCTGGTTTATCTGGTTATCTCTCCTTGAGCTACCAAGTCTTTTCTGAGAACAGCATCTGTGATAGTCTATATTGATTGTCAACTTGACAGGACCCAGAATCATCTGTGAAGAATAATTTAGATAGGTTAGCCTCAGGTCCTATGAAGGCTTATCTTGATTAGGTGAATTGATTCAGCACTATTTATGGGGTGGGGTCTTGGGCTGTATAAAAAGGAGAAAGATAGCTGAGCCTGGACATTCAGCCCTCTCTGCTTCCTCACTTTACTGAGCGTGCCCAGCAGGCACAAGCTCTGGCCACCATGCCTTTCTATGAACTATAGTCTGGAAATGTAAGTTGAATAAAGTCTTCCTTCCTTGAACTGATGTATTTTTCAGGTATTTTTGTCCCAGAAATGAGAAATTGACTAATATAACATCTTTCTAATTAATGTAACTTTTGATACCTGGTATGATATTTCCTACTCATGACATTTCCCCCCAAAATTTTTGTGGCTATTTTATCAGAATAAACTTGACCTCTCCTTCTATGTTCCAAAATACATCAACATAGCTATCAGAGTTTTATTTTCTGGGTAACATGATAATTACTTATAATTTACTCTTTAATTTTGTATAAGACTAATATCTACTGTTGTAGCAAGAGTTAATAACCACTCTTAATAATAAACATAATAATTAACATTTAATGAGAATGTATCATGATTATTGCAACTAGATAAAATGGAAAAGATACTGTTCTTTTCCAGAAAGAACTTATAGGTCCAGAGGCTAAGGACAGAGCTTAGTGGATAAAGCACTTGCCATGAAAACATGAATGCATGAGTTTAAATGCCCAGAGCCCATGTAAAATTCAGACCCTATAGCTGGAAAATATCTATAATCCAGCACATCTATGGAGAGACAAAAGGAAGATACAGAATACAGAAACTTACCATCCAGGTAGTCTGGTGAGCACAGTGGTGACCTTTAGAAGACACAGACTGAAATGAGTGGAAAGCAGGGACCGGCATCTGAAAGTTTTCCCGTGATGTGCACACATGGCACATGGCACACGTGTGTCCCTAACCCACCCACAAAGAACTTTGAGATCCCATCATTGAATCAAAATTATAAATATATTACCATTTTCTAATAAATGTAGGACCACATGTATAAATTGTATTTAGAAGACATTTTACAGAATATCTCTTTATAAACTTTCCTACACAGTTCTTAACATAACAGCTAGTTCATTCAGCAGGAAGTTAATTATCTACAGAGATTGTGTACACTCCCTCTCTGGTGGTGAGCCAAAGCAGAGTATGGAATGTGACCATCAATGAACAAGATCAAAGCACCCCAAGGAATGCTGACTCTTGTGAAAATGGTATCAATAGTTCAACCTTCAATACTTCATGACCACACATATATCACAAATAGTCAACTGGAACATATCAACCAACAGGCATCAACCAATACCAGAACCATCAGCTGAGTAACTCAAATGAAGAAAGAAATCCCAGGTGATATTTTCTCTTCTGATAGACTACTTTTTCTGCGCATTTTAGATTATCTTTTTTCTGTCATGGTCTTGCAATTACGTTTTAAATCTCCATGTTATCCAATCATTTATGTGTATCATTCCCACATCAAACAAGGTTTGATGTTACCCTTTTTGTAAACGGCCTGAGGTATTTACATAGGGGAGGTGTAAAATAAAAGTGGAGGGGAAAATCAAATCCAGAATAGTCAAAGCCTCTTGGCCTGCTGAGAGTGCTTCCCTTGCTCTCTTTTATAGGCTTTCTGAAGAAGGGGCATGCCCACTTGCACTGCCCCAGCTTCACATCTGAGATGGTGACTGAAAGGATATGATCAGGGCCCCTTCTCAGACCTGAGTCGCCTCCTTTATAAGATTGTCTCATAGTGAGCTCTTGTTCTCAGTGTGTATTGATGGATGTTGGTCATTTGCCCAAGTCATGTTTTTCTTTCTTTTTTCTTGTTTGTTTTTGTTTTTGTTTTTGTTTTTGAGGTAGGGTCTCACACTAGCTCAGGCTGACCTGGAATTCAGTATGTATTCTCAGTGTAGCCTCGAACTCATGGCCATCCTCCTACCTCTGCCTCTCAAGTGCTGGTTTTCCCCAAGTAATTTCTAACATGCTGTGTATATTGCCAAATGGCTAAAAACTTATTATTCAAGAGGTTTGCCTGGGTAAAACCAGTGTAGTTAAAACCAGCATTTCTGCAGACAAAAAATAATGAAAGTATAGGCATATTCTTAGGCAATAGTTTTTATTCACAACCTGTATTGATAATTATTCTTTTTGAAGTGTTGGATATATTTTTATTAGCATTATGGTTTTGAAAAGGGTGTGTCCCAAACCTTAATTAATCTCAGATTCTCAGCACTGAGTCTCAATCAAGAACCTAGTGGAAGCTCAGTAAACTTGGAATTGCATTGAACTAAGCTCAGATAGTTCCAGGCTTACAATTTGACTCTAAAAGTCAAGTTGACTCTAAAAACAAGGTAGTAGGCAGGTATGGTGGTGCATCCTGTTGTGATAGCAGTCAGAGGCTGAGGCAGGGAGGAGCGATTGACCCCAGAAGCTCAAGCTCATTTGGGATAACATGGAAAAACCCTGTAACAACAACAAAAAATCCCAGAGAATAAGGAGTTATTCTCAACCTGGTCTCAAAATGGTGCTTTTAGGCCTGTAGAGATGGCTTAGTGGTTAAGGCATTTGCCTGCAAAGCCAAAGGACCCAGGTTCCATTCTCCAGGACCCACGTTATCCAGATGCACAAGGGGACGCACATGTCTGGAGTTCATTTGCAGTGGCTGGAGGCACTGGTGCACCCATTCTGTCTCTCTCTTTCTCTGTCAAATAAATAAATAAAAATAAAATATATAAAATGATGCCTTTAAAATTTTTAATCATTACAGTAAAAGTCTAATCTAAATTATAACTTTTAGAACTTTACTATAATATGTCCTCAATCTAGCACTATCTATAGGTATACAAAAAGTCTACAAACAAGCTGGGTGTGGTGGTGCTCGTCTTTAATCCCAGCTCTTGGGAGGCAGAGGTAGGAGGATCACCATGAGTTCAAGGCCACCCTGAGACTACATAGTGAATTCCAGGTCAACCTGAGCCAGATGAGACCCTACCTCAAAAACACACACACAAAAAAATAAATAAATTAAATTAAAAAAAGAAAGTCAGGCGTGGTGGCACATGCCTTTAATCCCAGCACTTGGGAGGCAGAGGTAGGAAGAATGCTGCGAGTTCGAGGCCACCCTGAGAATACAGAGTGAATTCCAGGTCAGCCTGGGCTAGAGTGAGACCCTTCCTCAAAAAAAAAAAAAGTCTACAAAAAATATGTTCTCTAGAGTCTATCAAATTAATTTGTGTCATAGGACATTTAGAGTTTACTTCAAGGAAAATATCCAGATGTTTTCTGTTTTCTTCTCTGTTTCCCTAAAAGCACGCCAATGTGCCACAATGATAACAATGTTAATACTTATGTTATATCCATCATTTCTAAAGTTATTCATTAGTAACCAGGGCAAAGGAATTGCTCAATGAGTTGTAATGGAGTTCATGAACATTAAATTAAAATGAAAGTATTAGTACAAACCAAAACCTTCTGTGACAATATCCACAAGATGTCATGATGTAACTTTAATTGACTTTCTTTTGTAAATGTTCAGACTTGGGAGGGAGTGATCCTAAATGAAAAATAATTATTCTTTTTTTAAATTTTTGGTGTGTGGGTATGTGGTATATATTAGGATTACAGGCATATGCCACCACACCTGGCTTTTACATCAATGCTGGGGATCCAAACTCAGGTTCTCCTACTTTAGTGTCATGAACTCTCTAACTACTTTACATGCTGAGCCATCTGCCCCCAGAGCCTGAAAAATAATGACAAGTTATGTTTATAACGTGTCTACAGAGTTCCGACCAGAGGTAGCATGTTCAGATGTGAGCAAATGCATGTGTTCTGTTCTGGGTTGCAAGGACTGGGAACAAAGATAAGGGTTGTCAGTAACAGTGCCTCTTGCAGGTCAGCCTTCAGACACATCACCTTTGTGTGCTATCAATCACTGTCACTGCAGCTTCCTCGTGACATTACTTGCTTAAGGGTTTGCATCAAACCCCAGCTGCATCCCTCCCAACAAGTCACTGCTTATGTTATGGACTTTCTCCAACACTTGCTTGTTCTTTTTTTTTTTCCATCTGTGGCTCTTGGCTGCCCTGGCACGTTCTTTGTTGTCATGGCAACACTCAGACACACCATTCTGATGCAGATTACATTTAAATTCTAAACTATTTTATGTATAACCTATCTTAATTCCATTTTTTAAAAGTTACCTACTTTTCTTTGCATATTTAAAAGATTAACCTTCTTTCAAAATATTTGTAATAGAATTACTAAATATGCTATGGAAAATAGTACTCAATTTACAAGGTAATAAGAATAAGTTAGCTTGTTACAATTTATGAATACTGATAAAAAATATAGGAGATAATGTTGTTGTCAGCTCCACGGTGCTGGGATGAACTTCCAAACCAGACACAGTTTATGGAAGAAAGGGATTTATTTGAAGCTTAAACCCAGGGGAAGTTCCATTGATGGTGGAAGAAGCTAGCCCCCTTTCACAGATCCACACAGAGTGACAAACCACCACCAGCACCACAAGCAAAAGCAAACCCTGCAGCCAAACAGCAGGGAACCTGGGGCAGAACTCGCATTGCATACCTTAGGCTAGAATTCAGATCCACCCCCAATGACATCTCCAGCCAGAGGGCTGGAGACAAGCTTTATAATTTTAAAAAATAACCTGAGGGTTGGAGAGATGGCTTAGAAGTTAAGGTGTCTGCCTGCAAAGCCTAAGAATGCTTGTTCAAATCGCCAGGTCCCACATTTAGCCAGATGCAAAAGTGATGTTGCCCATGCACACAAGGGGGCGCATGTGTCTGGAGTTCGTTCACAATGCCTGAAAAGGTTCTAGTGCACCTATTCTCTCTCCGTCTCTTCTTCTCTCTCTCTGTTTATCTCAAATAAAAAATAAAAAATAAAAAGTAAACTGAGTCTGTTGGGGGATATTCAAACTACAACACATATAGATCAGAGATAAAGGATTTGTCAATCACAACAATAGAAGCCACCAGAATAATACCACTTATGTCAGTTTCCTGAGCCCCAGTTCCCACAGGGTGATGCAATGAAGATTGGGTAGTGCTTGCCCACACATTGGGTTGTGTTACAAAAGAGAAGCACAAGATTATGGAAGTACAGTCTTCCAGAATAGACAATATATGTCTTTGCCTTGAAAGAAGAGTATTACTATTTTACTGGACAGTCAGCAAATCTTCCCTGTATTTGGGAGGAAGATCTTAGCCCTGCCTTCCAAGATGTACTCTTCTCAGTACATTTTTGAAATGTAGTCTAGAATGGCATATAAGACATTCAAAAATAGGGACTCCGAGGATAAATTGTCTCCAAAGCAGAGGAGCAGTAAGAACACTGCAGATGACAGAAGTATATCATAGGTGTGTGTAACAAAGACAGCCAACAATTCTAAGAAATGCCAGTGAAAGATGTTTTTCCTGAAACCAAACAAGATAGTTGTTGCTCTAATTTTATTTCTGCTGCAATTATACACACCTTTGAACAGCATATGTGTAAATCCAAACTAGTTGTTATTTATCATAAAATCAAAGTGATACGCACATCAAGGAAAATTTAGGCTTATCTAATTCCAGTTCTATAGCTGGTTTCTCCAAGAAGCAGAACCATTGTTACTGTAGCCCTAGCACTCTGCACTACTGTAGGTTAAGTATGCCTTCTCCAAAATCCTTGGGGCCAGAAGTGCTTTGGATCTTAAGGTTTATCAAATTTTGGAACATTCGCGTGGCATTTACTCCATGAATTTGAAATCCACAGTGTTCTGATGTTGTTCCATTGATACTCAGACACTTTTGGATTTTGGGTTTTGAATTTCTCAGGTTAGGGATGGTTGACCTGTATTTAGAATTCTTGGGTATTGGGTTTTATTTCCACCACAGAGACATTTTGAATGCTTCTATAACATTAATCCTGAAAAAAAAATGTTGGAAGATTTGGAATGTTGTTGTGTCTCTGTTTTATGTTTACTTATGTTTAAAACTTTTTCTAATAATTGTAGTGCTTATTGCCTCTGTAAAATAAAGTTTCTAAAATAAAAATTAATACAATTTTTGATAAAGTATAAGTGAAGATTGATCAACAAATTGATTTAAACTGCCTATTAAGCATGTACAGACAAAAAACAAGTAAATCAATTGTCATAAAATCATTAGGAAATATCCAAAATAGAAGACTAGAAATAAGAAATATAATATTTCTCCTTATTACTGCAATAGACCAGTAAGTAGGTACTTTCTCCCAAAAATCATTACAGTAAATTAAAAGTATGAAACCATTCATTTTTCCTCTTTCCTATATTTATGGTTATTTTACTTTTTAATTTGAAAATTACTGGTGAGATTAAAAAGGAAAATTTTTGGTATCTGTATCCCTTTACTAGTCATTAATGTAATTTCTTTCATTTTATGATTATTGGTGAACATAACTATATTATACAAAGCTAAAGATGATAAAAAATAAATTCATCTGTGATATCAGATGTGCTAGTTATGGGTCTATCAACAATGACCCAGATAGGATTATGGAAATCATTTGTCTAAATCAGTGGCCCATCTTATCAATGATAAGAATGACTGAAAATAAGAGGATTGGTTGAATCTGTTAAGAGGACCACTCTATAGAGGAAAAGAGGAATGATGCACCTCATAAATAACATAAAGGTCAGAAAATTCATGTTTCATTATTCTTCAACAATTCCCGACTCCTCATAATATAGGTTATATTCTAATTCCTTATTCTAGCTATTGCATGAAGACCTTGAAACAGCCTTTCCTGGGCTATAGAGATGGCTTAGTTGTTAAGACACTTGCCTGCGAAGCCTAAGGACCTAGGTTTGATTCCCTAATATCCACATAAGCCAGGTGCACCAGGTGGTACATGCATCTGGAATTTGTTTTCAATGGCTAGAGGCCCTGGCATATCCATTCTCTCTCTCTATTTGCCTCTCTCTCTCTCTTTCAATAAATAAGTAAAATAAAGAAAAATAGTCTTTCCCTATAACCTAATAGTGATATCAGTTAACAAGCCTGCAGAATATTGTATTTTGTAATTAACATATGCTTCATTTTGCTTGTTGCAGTAATTTCAAGGTTCAATTAATATACCCATTTTCTTTGTCAAATCATTTAACCAAGTGTTCTACAAGAAATGATGCAGAATAGAAACATTTCTAGAAAGCCCAAGAACAAAATTTCACCAAAGCTTTTCAGCACACATTCAATTAGCTAATATAGAAGCCACTAAACTACTATAAAAGAATCAAAGTACAAATAGGTAAATGAAAGGTAAACATGATATATTATATGCCTTTTGGGATTTATAATTACTGTTAATAAAGAGTAAACTACAGATAAAACGAAATTGTGTTTTTTCTATGGTAATATGCACAAACAGATAAGTGGCATATATTGATATATGAATCAAATTTAGGGAGATAAACAAGGCCACATATAGACTTTATTTCCTCTTCAGTCAATTTTCCCTAAGTGTAAAGCTATTTTATATACTCTTAAGCTAAGGTCTTTTTATTATATATTAATATAAAATAATAGAAATTGATGTAGTGTTTGATCTTGATTGTCAACTTGATGAAATTTTAATTTTATTTTACTCATTTATTTATTTGAGGGAGAGAGAGAGAGAGAATGGGCACATCAGGGCCTTTATTCCCTGCAAACAAACTCCAGAAGCATGTGCTACCTCATGTATCTTTACATGGGTCCTGGGGAATCAAACCTGGGTCCTTTGGCTTTGCAGGCAAGTGCCTTAACCACTAAGCCATCCCTCCAGCCCTTGATGAAATTTTAAATTGCCTACGAGACATACCACGATCCGTATCTGAAGGATTTTCTAAACAGGATTAACTGAGGGAAAGAGCTCCTTTCAAAGTGGATGCCATCTTCCAAATGGTCGCCCAGATTTAAAGAAGTATAAGGGAAAAGCAATGTGTGCCTGCCTTTGTTTCTTCTTTCTGAGCAAGTGTTTATTATCAATGCTGCTATTATCTTCTGAGGACATTAGACTCCAGTTTATCCAGCCTTCCACATGGACTCAATACCAGCAACTTTCTGAAAACTTGTATGCAGACCCAGACTGAGATTTCTCTGCTTTTTCAGCATGCAGATAACTATTATTGGAATACTTAGCTCCTACCATGCCACCAATCTAATAATTCCCCTTTTACATTATATATGCATTCTCTTAGTTAGATACACCTTCAAGACCCTGCCTAATACAACAGCCAAATTACTTTTCATAAAGATATATATTTTAAGATCCTAGTAAATATGACTATTAATAATGCTATGTCAAATTTAGTGAAGCATTGTAATTGTCTTCTCTTTATTGTTACATGAAATTGATACCAATATGGTAGAGCTGAGAGGATAGTTTGATTTGCTGCTTTCCCCATCCCTGTTTAATCAAAATAAAGACACAAGTAATTTTTCTCAAGTGGATGAGAATTACAAGGTAGACGCAAAGTGCCTGCTCATCTTGATAGGTCCTAAATCAGTCAAAATAAGAAGAAAGCATTAACAATTCAATATGCTTTCCCACTGGACAGAAAAATAAGTAAGAAGAGAGTGATTTGACATATTGTTCTGTTAGATTTCTCTTGTATCTTATTTTAATGACATCACTAAAGCTAGAAACACTGACAAAAATCAGCCAATAACACAAAGAAATTGGAAATGATTAGAAACATTAAGATGGGAGAAAACTACTAGAATTTGTCAGGAAACAAAGAGCAGCTTGAAAATAAGTGTGGTCTTAAAGATAATCTCTCCTTCATAAGCAATCTTTCAGTGTTAAATCCCTTCCTGCCTCACAATTTTACCTCTTCCTAAGTGTATAAAATAAGCAATGTTAACAGACCAATAGATCTGTAGCATGTCTTGGGGTAGACAATCAACAATTCTACTTTTACTGGGCATCTCTCAAAACCTGTTTGGGAGGATCTCAATGAACAAGCCAGGTGTAATTCTCTGAGAACTAAACAGAAGAGTAGAAATGTGACTGGTCTCTCAGACATATTAATGGCTGTGTAAATCAAGGCCCTATTAGAGTATCCCAACAGAAAACTGCCTGAATTATTTAGAAGCCTTCTTTCTAATAATGTCTCTCTTCTGGATAGCAGCACTAAAACAGGGAGGAATAGGAAGAGGGCAAGGGAGAGGGAGAGTGAGAGAGAGAAAGAAGAGGGGGAAAGAGGGAAGGAGGGAATGAGAGATAGAGAAGGAAAGAAAGAAGGAGGGAGAGAGGAGAAGAGAGAGAGAGAGAGAGAGAATGAAACACAATAGTTTGTAAGATCCTTAGAAGTTCAGGTTGAATAAAGGAAGCAATATTCAAAGTAATTTGTAAGGAGTCCTAAACTTCTAAAGCCATCTCTCCAGACCCCCCATTAGAATTGTAATAGGCTGATTACTGAACTATGATCCACCCCAAATTCATATGTGAAAGCCTTAGCCTATAGTAGCTCATAATTTAATAGTCTTTAAAATATTTTATTTATTTGCAAGCAGAGAGAAATAGAGAGAGAGAAAGAGAGAGAGAGAGAGAGAGAGAGAAAGACAGACAGACAGAGTATTCACACCAGGCCCTTCAGCCATTGCAAACAAATTCCAGGTGCATGTGCCACTTTGTACATCTGACTTTACATGGGTACTGGAGAATCAAATCTTGGCATTAGACTTTGAAGACAAGTACCTTAACCAATGAGAATTCTCTCCATCTGCACATTTAAGATTTTCAAAGAGTCTTCAAATTTATAATCAAGTTAAAATGAGATCATAGGAGTGGATCCTGGCCCACTATGACTGGTGTTCATATGAGAAGAGGAGATTTATCATGCAATCACAGAGAGCCAACAGCCTCAGAAGAACCTTCACTGTTAAGACCTCAATATTGGACTTCTAGACTATCATATTTTGAGAAAAAATGCATATTGCTTAAGATAGTAAGGTGGTGGTACTTAGTACAGGTAGCAAAACTGACACAGTGGCTATGAGCCTCTGCTTAGATCTAGGACTGCTGTAGCAATGAATTCTCTCGTGCTGTTCAAAAGATGTTTGGGGGTCGGGGTGGGGGATCTGACATGTGTGGTGCTGGCATCACAGCTAAACAGAACCACACTCTCATCCACATCACCACCACATACATTTTCATGGTGAAAGCATAGTGCTCCACTGAGAGCAAAGAAAAGCCTGGCGTCTTCTTCTAAAGGACTCATCTCCCCAGCACCCAAGCTTCCTCCGAGTCTACATTCTAAAGCTTCTACCACTCATCCTTTATGTGAATATCCAGACCCACCATCAGTAACCCGGAAAGCTTTCTGACTTTGAATTAAGATCTGAACAGATATTCTAATACATAAGAAAATTCAAATGGAAAGAAAAGAGCTATGCGATGTGACTTTTTAACCCTTCAGATTTGTAGACGTAGAAGATTCAGATTGTTGAAAATATTTGCACAACCATTTTTAAAATAATGTTACATCATTGTTTCTTGAAATATTATAAATGTTGCACAAAGAAGGAACCACTGTATTTAAGGTTGAACAATGAAAACAATGTATTTGCTACATCATTCCTGGGTGTCTTCAATGTGCTAATGTGTTTCAAGAATCCATGAAACAGGATTCTATAGTAAAATCACCTTAAGACTCAAAAGATAAGAAATTCTGAATCCTGTGTTGGATCCTCAGGGTTTCTGAATCACTGGTTATGGTATAGCATGGACATCAGAGATTCTAAAGGTACCCTAGATGATGACTATGCAAACGGGATCTGGGGCCTCTACACCTTGTGTAAAGAAACAGCCTAAGAAACTCTTCAAGCTTATGTACATTCTTTCAAATTGTGTAATTCTGGTCCATTGTGAGCACAAAAATATGGGTACAATACTGATCTCTGTTTTGCTACTGTCATACCTGCAACTTCAAATCTACCGATCTCCTCCATCTTCTGTAATTGTCCCAGAAAAATCTGTTGAGTTCCTCAAAGCCCCCATGATCCAGTGCCCCTATTTCTATATGTAACTTTAACATCCAATGTAGCATCTAACCCAAACAAGCCAAGCTCTCCTTGTTATACTTTTGTGAAATAACTCACCTCATACCACTTCTCTACTTAAAGTCATCTCTTGGCATTCACTGAAAATACTGTAACATAAAGCCAACCCCCTCATCCATGCTCTATAAAGCTTCTTATCTTCTGATGTCTTCCCCTTCTCTAACTCTCTCTCTCACACACTCTCTTGTTTCAGCCAACTAACTCACTCCTAGGCAAATGTACTGAATGTTGCTACCTCCATTCCATCACTCTGATTTTAGCACAAAATTTCTACTCTTCATTTTAGATTTCTTATCTCTCACTGATTTGGCTGTCTCTGTCTTTTAAACAGCCATTTTGCATTTCTTTGGGTCATAAATTAAACAGAACCTTGGCTGAGTTCACATCTATTTTGCCTCTGGGATTATCATGTCTTATTAAACATGGCTATAACTTTCTGTGCATTAGACTTTATTGGGTTTCACTGTGTCTTTAATGCTCATTTCAGCAATTGTGACATGTGCTAGGCACCTTCTTAATGATTGAACACATAGCTAATGATTAAACTCTCTTTTCACATAACTCACATGATGACTATCTTCTGCCTTGGCTCTAGTTCATGCACAGAATAAATATGTATTGATTGCATCCAAAATTTTATTTTTTACTGGGGCTCTGCCACAAACATTTCAGGCAAACACCCATAGGACTCTTGATGTGGAAATTCTTATCACCTAGACTCATGTCAATTTTAGAGCTGATGCAGTGAGTATCATGTTAAAGTTTCACTTGCTCTTTGAGCATTCTTGTTTTTAAAACTTTATTTTTATTTATTTATTAGAGACAGAGAGAGGGAAAGGGAGAGTGAGAATGGGTGCACCAGGACTTCTAGCCACTGCAAACAAACTCCAGATGCGTGTACCCCCTTGTACATCTGGCTTATGTGGGACCTGGAGAATTGAACCAGGGTCCTTAGGCTTCACAGGCATGTGCCTTAACCACTAAACTATCTCTCCAGCCTTCAGCATTCTTTCTATATCTTCTATATTAAAGTATTATCTTGTCCTTCTAGCCGTAGTTACTCCACTACTTACACAGTAGTCTATGTTCAGAGTCTAAAACCAATGATATACTTCCTTTGTGATATCATTGTTACATAATAAAACACTTCTTCAATATTCTCTGTATCGCTTTCCACAAATATATGGGAAACTGTTACTAGTGGAAATAAGATACCTGAGGTTTAAAATAGAAAAAAAAATAAACTTTAAGAAAAAATCAGTGTTTAACATGCAGAGAACCTGCTAAACACCTAGTGTTCTCCCTTTTTGTAATTTTCATTGACGATGACATTGGGAGCATCCCATGTCAATTTTGAACATAAAAGTTAACATTACCCAAATGGTCTTACTTCTTTTCAAGAAAAAAAAATTGCTTTCCCAACAATCTGACAACAAATTGCTGAATTGAATGTGGCATCTCCCTGGCATATTAGCCAGTTTTGAAATCACAGACAGGAACTAACTGGAACTTAAAGCAACACATTACAAGTGAAAAGGAAGCTCTATTCTCTTCTGATTTCTACACTGTAAAAAATTAAATGGATGTTGACATTTACATAAAGCTTAATTGGACTTTTTAAATTATTTTTTATCAGAGAGAGAAAAAGCAAGAAAGAGAAAGAAAATTGGCACCCCAGAGTCTCCAGCCACTACAGTGATACTCCAGATGTTTGGGCCATCTTGTGCACATGTGTGCCCCTGAACCCTTGCATCACGTTATGCGTCTGACTTATGTGGGACCTGGAGAGTCGAAAACGAGTCCTTAGGCTTTGCAGGCAAGCACCTTAATCACTAAGCCATCTCTCCAGCCCTTAATTGGACCTTTAGTTTGCTTCTAAACATAATATATAGTCTTTGATACATGAAACCTGTAACAAAGTATTGGGCTTAATCCAGTGCAATACATTCACAAAGATACTGAGAAAGAAATGGTTCTGTAGATAGAACACATCTCACCTTCCTCTTTGGAAGTGTAGAATTTCTTCAAGATTGCTATTTTAACAATATTTTCCTGCAATAAAGGAGTTTTGTGTGTGTTTTATGTGTTTTCTGTCCATGTGTGTGCACATGTTCATGTGTGGGCACACATGTATGTTCAGGTGTACATGTGGAGGGCAGAGGTTGACATCAGGTGTCTTCAATCACGGACTATATTACAAACACAGGGTCACTGATTTCCCTAGTTCAGATAGCCAGCTTGTCCTAAGGATCCCTCTGTCTCTACTTCCAAGCCCTGGGATTATGGATGCGTGCCACCACACTCAGCATTTACGGGAATGCTGGGGATCTGAAGTTGGGTCCCACTAAGTCATCTCCCCAAACCTGCTCATCCTTTAGGTAATGGCAAGTTCCTTCATTTTATAATTTAATTTTATCTGTCTTAAACTAAGAATATCCTTAATATTATCATCATCTTGTTGATCGTGTCTACTGGTTAGGGTGCAGTTGAAGATGAAATAAGTAATTGGGCAATGTATTGAGGAGTTGAACTCAGAAAATCATTCCCTTTTAGTCTGCTGTCTCCCATGCCTTATTTTCTGGTAATAGATATTTCTGTGTTTATAAAAGGTGAGGATAGGCATGAAAGAGGCGATGTATTTAAATGAGATATCCTCTCTGAAATGAGCACACAGAGGTGAGGGCAGAAAGAACCCAATCAGCCCATGATTTTGATAAGCAATTCATCAGGTCTTGATTCCCCATCTCGTCAGATGTTGGTCTTGCTTACTCCTGGATTCACCATTTCCTACAGGCTTCTGTCAATAGCAACTGTACATTCGTATCTTCTCCTGTCAGCTCCGAGATTAGGTGGCAATGTTGGCTCAGAGAGGGAGTCCCTGTCATTCACAGCTGCACTTCCAGTGCCAACGCCCCTGGTGGGCTCCAGTTTTAGTACTGCTTAGCACAAAGGGAACTACAACATTATCTTTCCACTTACAAAAGGATGGTAGAGTGAGGAGCATGATGTTTGCCCAGCAGGCCACTTAAGCATGTCACTAGTGGAGAGGTGTGTATTTTTGTGGTCACAATTCAATATTAACGATAAACAAGGTAAGCAGTATACAAAAATAACACTCAACTTTGGGTTCTGCTCAATAAAAACAAGTTATATCCAAATTTAGGTTCTTGCCTCATCATTAGGCAAGCCCAGGTGTTCCGAGGTATGACAGCACATATGGTCTGTGAGATCCCCCACAGTCTTTGGGCTCCCTGATAGATGACCATATGGACCCACGGAGCAAGCGAGCCACACCAGCATCCATTCCACTACCTGGCACCACATGCAGAGTTTTCATTTTGTGTGCTTACCAAGGTGTATTTTTCCTCAGTATAGGTTTTCTAAAGCACACCATTTGCTATATTTTTGGAACATTTTGATTTTCAAACTACATTTAAGGCTTCCTCCGTGATGGAACCAATAGTATGTCTTTGCATGCATGTGAATAGTCGTAACAGCATCTAGTCAGCTAGCAGAAAAAAAGTCTTAGCATTTACAAAATATTGAGGCTTTTTAGTCTTAATCAAATTATGTCACTATTATTAATTTATTATTTTTGTTCTTTCAAGGTAGGGCCTTGCTCTAGTGTAGACTGACCTGGAATTCACTATGTAGTCTCAGCGTGGCCTGAAACTCATAGCAATACTCCTACCTCTGCCTCCCAAGTATTGTGTGTTTAAAGGTGTGTGCCACCATGCAGGGCTTTTAATTTTTTTTTTTTTTTTTTTTTTTTTTTTTTTTTTTTTCGAGGTAGGGTCTCACTCTGGCCTAGGCTGACCTGGAATTAACTATGTAGTCTCAGGGTGGCCTCGAACTCATGGCGATCCTCCTACCTCTGCCTCCCGAGTGCTGGGATTAAAGGCATGCGCCACCACACCTGGCTTAAATTTTTTAATTTAATTAATTAATTTATTTTATTTTCTTCCATGTCATTCCTCTTAAATTTTATTTATTTATTTGCAAGCAGAGAGAGAACTAAAGAGAGACAGACAGAAAGACACACACACAGAGAGAGAGAGAGAGAGAGAGTGGTTACATGAGGGCCTCTAGCAGCTATACACAAACTCCAGATGCATGCCCACTTTGTGCATCTGGCTTTACATAAGTCCTGGGGAATTTGAACCTGGGTCAGAAGGCATCATGTTACTCTTCATATAAGTGTTCAATTAAGTATTTTATATGAATTTTTATAAAGTATATTGCATCTAATTAATAACAATGTAACATACTAAATATTTTTGTTTTACAGATTTAAATACATGATATAGCTTATATTTTTATTTAACATATAATGTTATATGTTATCTAGTGGCATATATCATATAAAAGGGATCATGTATGTGTGTGCACATACGTTCTAAGCATATAGGGGAAGAAATAATTAAATGATTTCTTAAATTTTTTTTCTAATTTCTTTTATTCATTTATTTGCGAGAGAGATAGAGAAACAGGCAGGGAAGGAGAGAGACAGAGAGAGAGAGAGAGAATGGGCATGCCAGGGCCTCCAGCCATTGCAAACGAACTCCAGATGCATGTGCCACCTCATGCATCTGGCTTACGTGGGTCCTGAGGAATCGAGCCTTGAACCAGGGTCCTTAGGCTTCACAGGCAAGCGCTTAACCACTAAGCCATCTCTCCAGCCCTTAAATGATTTTTATTTGTTTTTTTTAAATTAGCATACAAGGTAATGGATTTCATTATGGCATTTTCATACATACTTAATTTTGTTGGCTCTCTGTACATTCATCTTCCTCCCCTCCCTCCTGCCAGTCCCTTTCATCCCACTAGTACCACATTTCTGCTTTTAAATTATACCAATCTCTTTTAGTATTGCTATTTTTTATTTTTAGATTTTTGTGTGTGTGTGTGCGTGTGCTATACGTGACAGCACACTCTTATTTATATGTGCATGTGTGTTTGTTTGCATGTGCACTTGCATATACATGCATGTGGAGGCCATAGGTCAATGTAGGGTTTCTTCTTCAATCACTAGTCACTGTATTTTTCAAGTAGTCTCTCACTGAGCCTAAAGGTCATCAATTAAGCTAAGCTAATTAGCCATCAAGTCACAAGGATCCTCCTGTCTCTGCCTCCCTGGTGGGTGGAATTATAGGCATGTTTCATTATCCCTGGCATTTCACATGGGTATTGATAATCTGAACTCAGGTCCTCATGCTGTGCAGTAAACACGTAAATGGCTGAGGTATCTCCTCATCTCCAATCTGCTATTTTGTAACTTGGTGCTTTGTTCTTCGGGCAGTATATGTGGTCCTACTCTATATGATAAATTTTATGGCAGTCAGACTGATGGTTAAACAGATACATTTACAAGGCAAGATCAAAGAGCAGAGAGGATAGCATCAATTGCATAAAGTCAGATCGTGGTTCTAAACTTCCTGTACAATTGTGAGCAAATATGAACACTTTCTCCTCAATAAAATAGACAATGTAAGCTATACTTGACAGAGTTGTCATGAAGATTGATTCAAAACATTTGTGTAAAGTTCTTGACCCATAGTTGTCATCCAAGAGATACCAATCTTTTGTTCTTAGCAGTTGAAAGGCATTTAACTGCATTCTTTTTTCTTTCTTTTTTAAAACAATTTTATTTATTTATTTGAAAGAGAGAAAGAGAGACAGAGAAAGGATGGGCACGCCAGGGTCTCCAGCCACTGCAAACGAACTCCAGATGCATGTGCCCCCTTGTGCATCTGGCTTATGTGGGTCCTGGAGAATCAAACTGGGATCTTTTGGCTTTGCAGGCAAACACCTTAACCACTAAGCCATCTCTTCAGCCCTTACCTGCATTTTTACAAAGACACTCTTCTGTTCTCAGAGTGCTTTTCAGAACTTGAAAAGATTATACATATGCATTAAAGTTAATTTATTGGTTTTGATCCTGGATGAGAAACAAGACTGGCAGCATTTCTAGCAGGGAACCTGCATTCCTGATTGCAAGTCATCACGACTGTGGATATGTCCGGAGTTGAAAACACTCTTTTCCTCCCTGTCCTATGCACCAAAATAAATGTACTCAAGCCTGTTTGTTCTTGACCTGCAGTGAAAATTTTCAGAGGACTTAAGTAGAATAAGGCTCTTCTATCTGTGACACTTTTTTATTAAAGAATTGCAAACACAAAGCTTCAGTTGCCTATTAAGAGAAACCTGGCCCCATTCAAATATTGTCTGACCATTGGCAAGTTGAGACTAGACCATTGTGTCTTGCAAATCGCTGCTGCTCTCATCATTAAGATTGCATAGTTCAGTTTTAAATTGATTTTATAGACAAAAGGCCGCATTTTCTGCTGTTCTTACCTCCTGGTTTCCAAGCTCAGTTCTTATAGTCTTAGAGGATCATATTTCTTATTCTGTTACTTGCTGTTTGCCCTCAAGAATGGTAAAATTTGAGACTAGAGAAATAAGCAGTGTAATCCTGGTTTGTCCAGAGCTGATTGAAATCCCTCAGTTGTCTAAACTGGCTTCTCAATTCCTCCTGCCTAACAATTTCTCAATTTGCCTATTTCTTCAATTTGATGTCCCCACCTGGTCATCTACCTTGCTTGTGTTGCCATGAAGGCCCTATAGCCTGACCTTCTAAACCTAGACATAGCATTCATGCCCAGGATAACTGGGAAGTTTGGGAGAACGAAAATAATTTGCAGTCTTAATTGCTCATTTAACATTTAATGTTTCAGCTTGTTTCAGCTGTAGGGGAAGGTGAAGAACTAATCCCTTTCCAGACTTTAAAGTTTGGACTATGGACAATGTAGCCCACCTGCATCACCTATCCTGAGACCCTGGCCTAGCCTTTAGTGAGCTAAGCCAATAGATACCAAGATCCAAACATGAAATGTCTGATCACTGCCTCTTCCTCCCACCACCTGCCCACATGTGTCCTCACCGGCAAGCCTAGGAAAGAACCTGAGGTTCCTTTCATTTGACCTATATCAAATTCTTCTTTCTGACTCTGAAACCAACTCAAGCCATTGAAAAGCTAAGTGGATTTACAGGTCTTTGAGAAGTCCTTCTTGAGAAAAATAGCATTTCCTGAAAGGAAATCAAGAATCTATCTTTGGATGCTCAAAGATGTATAATCACCTATACTTTTCTCTTTCCATTCATCCTATAACAATATTCATTTTTAACCCTAAATCCTTCTCGTGCAAGGTGGCTCAGAGTCACTCAGGTGACATTCAACATCATGAAAGCACAGTAAAAGAAATATATTAATACTTACCTTTAGCCATTACCCTTACAAGCATGGTAGAATTTGAGTTAACAAAGAACATTCCTAGAATTTTTTCCCCTTAAAAATATTTTAATTTAGCATCCCCAGCAAGGTTGGCTACTATTAAAAGTACCCAGAAATGTATTAACATTAACTTATTTTCCTATTACAAAATCAAAGTTAAGCATTTACTCTAGAACTCACTCGAGTTTCTGGCATGATCCTGGCATTGTGCTTCTGGCTTGCAATAAAGACATTCAAGATCTTATCTTCCTACTCAAAGAACATAGTCTACAGTCTTCTGGTAAGAGAAGAGGACAAGTAGTAAGATAAATATAAGTATTTGTAGAATTTTTAAGATCTGTACTGTTGCTGTCAGGTTCGTATCGTTGACAGAAATCACTCGACCAGGAGCAGCTTGTGGGGACAAAAAAAGTTTTTTTTTTTTTTTTGCTTATAGACTCTTGGGGAAGCTCCATGATAGCAGGGGAAAACGATGGCATGAGCAGAGGGTAGACATCACCTCCTTGCCAACATCAGGTGGACAACAGGAACAGGAGACTATGCCAAACAATGTCAAGGGAAAATTGGCTATAACACCCATAAGCCCACCCCCAACAATACACTGCCTCCAGGAGGTATCAATTCCCAAATCTCCATCAGCTGGGAACCTAACATTTAGAACACCTACGTTTATGGGGGACACCTGAGTCAAACCACCACCAGTATCCAGTGAAGTATACTGTGGGAATGCACTGATCAGAATTCTGTAAAAGAACACAATGGATGGAATAAAGATGTTTTTAAAAATGGTTGATTTGGCTTAGCAGGGTTAGGTGCTTGCCTGCAAAGCCTGAGGACCCAAGTTTGATTCTCCAGTGTCTACATAAAGCCAGATGCACAAGGTGGCGCATGCATCTAGAATTCATTTGGCTGGAGGTCTTGGCATACCCATTCTCCACCCCACCCCCACAGTAAATCAATAAATATATTTTTTTAAAGGGTCAGGGAGTTTTCTCCCCACAACTCAAAAGTAACTGATACAGGGAACCTAGAGCACATTGGATTAATTTATGTGTTCTCTAGTATGCTTACCAAAATGTTTTAGACAAAGTTCTATTGGATTCCTTTGAGTGGTCCCAAGGGAGACCAAGCCATAAAAGAAATTTCTCAGAACTGAGTAACAGATTACTGGGAGCAATACTTCTTGTAGCAGACAGCTTTAGGTACACTGAGATGAACTTCCAGACTGGGCACAGTTATGGAGGAAGGGATATTATTTATTGAAGCTTACAGATCCAGGGGAAGTTCCATAATGGCAAGAGAAGCGGCCTGCTCTCCACAGGGCCAAGCAGAGAGAGAGAGAAACCAACCAGCCACCACAGCACACAGAGCAAAACTACTGCCAAAAGGTCACACAGCACACTTCAGGAACTCCTGCTAGGCACATTTGCATATCTTTACAATGGAATCTCAAACCCACACCTTAAGACCAGCCCCCAGTGACATTGCCTCTAGCAAGGTGATTGCAGATGCAAACTATAACTAATAAAACACTGAATATATTGGGGGACATATATTTAAACTACCACACTTCTCATTTCAAATATTTGAGATTTTATCCAAGGGAACACAGACAACATATCTCTATCTTTTATTTTATCATACTAATATTCTAAAAGGCCCTAATTGTTTTCAAAAGGTATATGGTTTCTGAATGTGACCGATCTAACTATCTAAAAATTTTAAAGCCTAATGCTATGTTTCTGTTTGCTTGTTGCTGGCCTCACTTGAAAAAACTGGGGGTTTCACAAAGTGATTATCTAGCATAAAATTTGAAATGAAGCAAGAAGGTCTCTAGAATCAGACCCACAGCAAGAAGAGCCCTCTTTCCAGCCACAGTAGGTAAACCTACCAATAAGTTATTAAACATATATAGTTATTAAAACAATTAGAACCCTAGTACTCCCCATTTTTTCTATTAGAAAAAGTTTTACAAAATTAAGACACGTTCTTTCAAATCTTCAGCCTAGAGTCACAAGAATATTCCAAAATAAGAAATTTGTTTAGGATTCCATTTGTTTTCACACTTTTCTAATTAAAAATCTGTCCAAGTACTGCAAGTAAATTTAGAAGACAAGCACTAATAAAGAGGAACTTAAAGTTTTAATTTTCAGTCGCAGACTTTTGCATTTCAGTCTTGATATAGGAGGACATTGAGGAGGGGGGGATTTGCGGCATACAGGATAGGATTAAAATAAAAAGAAAAAAGACAGGAGGCAATAGCATTTTATTGTTGCAAATCCTTTTGGTCCCTGGTACAGAGGCTCATTAAGGAATGGAAGGGAATCAAAATTGGTAGAACACAAAGTACATAACACATAACTCCAGAGGCACGTGATGCTTCATGAAAAAAAAAAAAAAACATGTGTTGGGATTTTTGCCATTGCATGCACACCCTTGCTCCTCTGAGAAGAAAAACAAACACCCTGAAGGTATTCACCTTCAGCTGAACCCAGGTGACTAAGTTTTGTATCCAAAGACACATAACCATCAACAAATGTGATTTTCTTAAACCTATTAAGTAAATTTGTAATCTGATAACTAGCCCACAGAGCACCAAAGAATACCTTTTGCAGGCTGGGATTTGTTCTCTTGAAGTTTTTAACCTTTGCACTGCAGACTCCATAGCATTTTAACAATTAAATTTTCATCTACTTTTGCATATGAAAATTTCAAGGTTAATGTTTTATTTTCCTAAAATATCCCTGAATTATTTTGATAATATAGTATGGATAACCAGGTGTGATTGAGTTCCTCCACAATTCTCATATAAACATTCCCTTAAATACTTCCTTTTCTAGAATGTCTTAATATAGTATGGTTAGCAACAAATAGAAGCCATTAAAAGAGAAGATATGGGCTGGAGAGATGGCTTAGAAGCCTAAGAACGTCAGTTCCGATCACCAGGTCTCACGTTTAGCCAGATGCAGTGATGCAAGGGCGCAATGCCACACTTGCCCACAAGGGGGCGCACACATCTGGAGTTCCTTAGCAGCGGCTGAGAGGCTGCTGGCACACCCATCTCTGTCTCCCTCTCTCTCTGTCTCTCTCAAAAAAAAGAGAGAGAGAAGATAAGACATTGGAAGGCTTTTATATTTGTCACCTTCTCAATGATTGGTACAGACACTCTGAAATAAACAAACGCAGAAAATATTATTATACCTGCATGAGTACACGTGATCAGGCTGTGAAATGATTTGATTGGCCATGACACATTTATTTGTTACTTTGGACCTTTAAAAGTAAAGCATGTAGTCTCCCCTTTAGTAATTACACATGGTTAGTCTAGAAGTATGAAGTACCAACAATAATAACGCAAGTTGTGCAGTTACTTAAAAAAAAAAAAAAAAAAAAAAAACTGGAGGAAGAAGGTAAACTTCCACCAGTCGTGGTAGGGCAAGCCTGTGGTCCCAGCTACTCCAGAAGCTGAGGAAGGAGGGTTCATTGAGCCCAAAAGTTCTGGGCTGTAGTGTGCCATGGGGATTGGGTGTCTACACTAAGAGTAGCATCAACATGATGACCTCCTGGGAGCCCAGAGAACGGTCCCAGGTTGGCAATGGTGCAGGTCAGCATCACTGCCTCCGCCATCCACTCTGGCACTCATTTCTGAACCTGTCACTTCCCCCCAGGCTGTGGTGGAGGAGTCCCTTTCCTGTGCAGCACACCCTTGGAGAAGGCACCGTTTCTCTCCCCCTCGTCTCTGTCCTCTGAAGGGAAGGGAGATTGAGCCAGTGAGCCAGTCAACGGTGCTCCTTGATGGAAATCAAAGTTACAAAAGCCATAATGAGAGGTGGCTGCAAGGAAGACAGAGTAGGACAGGGGTCACGGAAGTGTCTTTAGTTTCATTCTCTCACCTGCTGATCTTCTGTCCTTGATCTCCTAGGATATTTTTAAAAATATTTATTTATGAGAGAGAAAGAGAGAGAAAAAGAATGGGCACTCCAGGGGCCTCCAACCACTGCAAATTAACCCAAGATGCATATGCCACCTTGTGCATCTGGCTTTATGTAGGTAGTAGAGAATCAAACTCAGGTCCTTAAGCTTTGCAGGCCAACGCCTTAACCTCTGAGCCATCTCTCCAGCCCTCTCCTAGGATATTAATATGGAAAAGGAGGAAAACTTGCATTTGAGTGTCAACTCTGGCTTAGACTCTAGAGCAGAATGCTAACAAACTAAAGTGTCTCTTTCATTTTAGTGTGGATTTTGGTTTTCCTATTCTGTAGAGCGATATGATTTTAAAAAGGATCATTCTGCACTCTATTTAACTGGGTCACACTCAGATACAATAATTTTGTGGGGATTTCAAGTATTTTACAAGGGGGACATTCTGAGAGTGGTCCTTACTCAGCATGAGTGCCAAGGCTCATTACCATACAAAGCACTTCCAGGCAATCCTACCAAAAGCAAAATCAAAGAATCATTAGATTAATAGCATCAAAACAAGATGAGAGGGCTGGAAAGATTGTTTAGTGGTTAGGGCGCTTGTCTGCAAAGCCACAGGACCCAGGTTTGATTCCCCAGGACCCACTTAAACCAGATGCACAAGGTGATGCATGCATCTGGAGTTCATTTGCAGGGGCTAGAGGCCTCTCTCTCTCTCTCTCTCTCTCTCTCTCTCTCTCTGTCTCTCTCTCATAAATAAATAAATGAATGAATAAATAAATATTTTAAAACCAGATGAGAATGAGAACTGCAGTTGTGTAGAAATGATCCACCTTACTTAGGACAGGACTTTGTACTGAAGTTAAGAATGAGTAATGGTGCTGGGTGTGGTGGTGCACGCCTTTAATCCCAGAACTTGGGAGACAGAGGTAGGAGGACTGCTGTGAGTTCAAGCCCACCCTGAGATGACACAGTGAAATCCAGGTCAAGTTGGGCTAGAATGAGATCCTATCTTGAAAAACAAACAAAAACAAAAATCAAACAAAAAAGAATGAGTAATGGGTTCCTGGGATCAAATCATCTCATTCCTAAACACAGGTGAATGACAATGACCATTTGCTCCCCCATTCCTCCCTCCTACACTCACCAAATACTTATTCCCTGCTTTTCCTTCTTGTGGACTGCGTTCATACCATTAACTCACTGGTAGCAGATTATTAAGAAGACCCTTCTATATCACCTACAATCCAACTAGTACCAGTTACTTCAAACAGTACTGACCAGATACATTCCATTACTTGTGTAGTCCAATATAGTTTTAGAAGACAGTTTCATCTCAGTGCTGAAATAAAACCCTTCTACCTGAAAATACATTCTGGTATAATAAGTGAAAACTTGGAAAGTGTCATTTCCACTACCTAGTGAGGTGAGCTCCTTCTGCAAAAGGGCAGCCTCATCCATCACTGCCTCCAACTTCACTGGCTCCTTTGCTAAGCTTGTCCCTACCTCGACCTTTCCGTGTCCACATGTACTGATTATGAAGTGGAGACGTCTTCTATCTGCAGGTCAATTGAAATGCTAGAATGATTGGGAGCGACACAACTTTTGCTACTGAACAAAAGAAGAGATATCTTACATATGTCGTTAATAGTCCACGTAAGATACACTCCCACAGCCTTAACTATAAAGTATGTCATCGGGATGAGAAGCTGGAGGGACATGTTACTTAGTAAGGTTCTGAATTTGCATAGGTTAATTATTCATGCATCCTCTTAAAATTCACATGTTGAAATTTAATCCCATAGTGACGGTGATTGCAGGTGGGGGCCTTGGGTGCTTGGGTCGTGAGGGTAGACTCTTCATTTATATCCTTACTCCCCTTACAAATGAGCCCCTAGAAAGCTGGAGAGATGGCTTAACAGTTAAGGTGCTTTCCTGCAGAGCCAAAGGATCCAGGTTCAATCTCTCTCCAGATCCCAGGTAAGCCAGATGCACAAAGGTTAGACAAGTGCAAGGTTTCAAATGCCCACTAGATGGCGCAAGTGTCTGGAGTTCCATTGCAGTGGGCGCACCAGTTCTCTCTCTCTCTCTCTCTCTCTCTCTCTCTCTCGTGCTCTCGCTCTTAAAAAAAAATGAGCTCCTAGAACTCTCACTTACCTCTTTGTGAGGAGAGGGTTAAAGATGCTGTCTATGAACCTTCACCAAGCTGACCCTCACCACACACTGAATCTGCCAACACTTCTTAACCTCTAGATATTATAAATAAATTTCTGGATTTTTTTTGTTTTGTTTGTTTGTTTGTGTTCTTTTTTTTTTTTTTTTCATTTTGTTTTTGTTGTTGTTTTTCGAGGTAGAGTCTCATTCTAGCTCAGGCTGACCTGGAATTCACTATGTAGTCTCAGGGTGGCCTCAAACTCACAGTGATCCTCCTACCTCTGCCTCCCGAGTGCTGGGATTAAAGGTGTACACCACCACACCCAGCTAAATTTCTGTTTTTAAAAGCCAAAGTCCATGATATTTTTTGTAGTGGCACAAACTGGCCAGACAAGAATATACTGGCAGCTCAGTGCTCTTGTAAAGTCCTGCAGAACTCTTGGCACAGCCATCATAACAAATAGCACTTCCGATCTCACCATGCAATTGGTACATAATTTCAGAGTTCATCCAGGGGCTATCTCTGAAAATCTCACCATTAGATGTACTTCCTTAGATATGGAAAGGACACAGATGCTCAGTGCCAACAAACTCCCGGAGTCCTTCCCACCCACTATGATGTGCAAGGACTTTTGAGCACTTCCCCATTTTTTTTTTTTTTTTTTGAGGTAGAGTCTCACTCTAGGCCAGGCTGACCTGGAATTCAATCTGTAGTCTCAAGGTGGCCACGAATTCATGGTGATCCTCCTACCTCAGCTTTCCAAGTGCTGGGATTAAGGGTGTGAGCCATCACGCCAGGCACTTGCCTAGTTTTGATGTGCTGTTTTCTCCAGCAATAGCTCCTCTCTGCTTATGTAACTGTTAACACCCAAGTGAAGCCTCACCTCCCCCCGACTCCTTTCTGGCATGGCCTCTGTCTCCCTGGTTGCTTCTTCCCTTACATCCTGCAGCATATGTGACAATATCCTGTTTTAAGCATAATTTCTTGATATTAAAACTTTCTCAAACTCCTTACTTGTACCCCCAACTAGACCAAAAGCAATTTAAAAGCAACACCGTTGAATCCATAGTTTCTTTCATACAGTATTATTGGTATTTTGGGATGGAAATTCTTTTTTGTGAGGACCTGTCCAGCAAACCACAGGACAGTTATCAGCATTCCTGACCTCTACTGTCTAGATATCAGTAGCACCCATAGATGTGATAAGCAAAAATTCTCCAGGATTACTTAAATGTCCTCTGGGAGACAAAATTGCCTTCAGTTAAGAGTCATTGATTTACCCTGATGTTGGAATACATTTTATTGTTAATGATTTAATAATAAATTCAGGGCTGAGGAGATGGTTCAATCATTAAAGTGCTTGTCATGCAAACGTGGGACCTGAGTTTGTATTCCTGGCATGCACGAAAAAGCTGGGTGTGGTGACACACACTGTAATCTTACTGCTGAGGGGACAGAGAGAGGAAGATCCCTAGGGCTTGCTGGCTAGCTAGTCTAGATGAATCAGGGAGCTCTTAGGCTTAATGAGAGAACTGCCTCGGTGAAGGGGCTGGAGAGATGGCTTGGCAGTTAAGGTGCATGCCTGCAAAGCCTAAGGACTCTGGTTCAATTCTCCAGATCCCCATAAGCCAGATGCACATGGTGACGCATGCGTCTGGAGTTCGTTTGCAGTGGCTAGAGGCCCTGGCATGCCCATTCTCACTCTTTCTCTCTCCTCTCCCCCTGTCTCTAATAAATAAATAATTTTAAAAAAATACAATGAAGAGTGACGGAAGAAGATACCCGATATATACCCCTGGCTGCCACATGCTCATACATACATGTACACCTGCCTACACTTGTGCACCCCCACACATACAAATATGCATATACATATGTATGGCACACCACATGCAAAAAGTAAATAAAATTTAGGCATGACACTTGATTTCCTCAATCCTATTCTCTTAAATATTTCCTTTTAGTATGTGTAGATATGTGTATCGTGAGTGTATGTGCATATGTTCATGTGTGAGTGCATGTATCGAGGTCGGAGGATAACTTTTAGGTATCAGTTCTCACCTTCCACCTCGTTTGAGGCAAGGCCCCTTGTTATTGTTGTTCATTGCTGTGTTCACAAAACTAGCTGGTTACTGAGTTTCTGAGGGGTTCTATCTCTGCCTCCCAACCTGCTGCTTTGCATTCTGGGATCCAGAAACCTACCACGGCTTCTGCTTTTTTTTTTTTTTTTTTTTTTTGGAGAGAAACAGAGAGAGAGGGAGGGAGAGGAAGACAGATAGAGATGGGCGTGCCAGCAGTCTCTCAGCTGCTGCAAACGAAATCCAGATGCATGTGCCCCCTTGTGGTCAAGTGCGGCACTGCGCCCTTGTGTCACTTTGCATCTGGCTAAACGTGGGACCTGGAGGTTGGAACTGCTGGGGATTGGAACCAGTGTTCTTAGGCTTAGGAGGCAGGCGCCTTAAACGCTAAGCCATCTCTCCAGCCCTTCTGCTTTTTTACATGGGGTCTGGGGATCCAAGCTGAGGTACTCAGCTTGTGCAGCAAGCATTTTATCCTCGAAGCCATCTGCTCAGGCACATCTTCCTATCCTAATGTAGCTCAGGCTGGTTGTTTGTACAAGTTTGCAAACATGTTGGCCTACAGTAGGACTCAGCAATTGACACACAAACTCAAATCCCCAAGAAATGTTTAGGTCAGCTTCTTTCTTCAGATCTTCTCATGGTAAAAAAGGAAGACAAGAGGTCATAAAGACGGTTGTAGAGATGGTGAGTGTCCTTCCAATTCACAGTAGAGGGCTGGTCCACTTCCCTGAAGCTTCTTGGGCTTGGAACATCTTTGAAACCTTAGGACTGTTGGTGACACTGGCTTCTCCTGGATGTCACCACTGCTGGCCCCAGAGAACTCTGCTCTACCAGTGCTCTGACCTCAGCTCCCAACATGTCCTGTTACCTGACTCCCTCCCACGTCACACACATTTGACATTCGGCTTCAGAGTATAGGTTTGATTCCACCACCTGAGATGCAGTATAGCCTACCGTGAGGTAGCCTTGAGGACAGTTTGTTGCTGGGCTCAGGCAGCTCAGCCTTCCACTCCCACATTCCACCACCAAGTCACTGATCAGAACCTAATCCTGCCTTATATGGTGTATCACTTGCTGAGTTGGTTAATGGCTGAGGCCTAGGGAAATTCGCTAGATCTTTTGTGAGGGCTTCATGTCCCTTTTCAATCATTAAGGTCAAAGTCAGCAAGCTATTTGCTTTATCCCACTCATGAGCTCCAGGCTCCTGCAGCCTCAGAATTTCTTTCCAGATTCTATTCATAGTACCCTTCTGTCTGGACACCAAAAACGAAAGACAACCCAGTTCATTCCTATTCCTGAACACCCTCAAGAAAATAGGTCAGCTTGCTGTGTTTTAATTGTAAAGCATCTTGTAAGAAAGCAGGTAAGTGCTTGGTGGTAGGGTAATTATTTCCTAAAAAGGCACAAACTTTGGTTTTACCAAGCAAATCACTCCACTAGGGATGTAATTTAAACCCCCATTTTATCTTATTTGTTGAAATCAAGTAAGGGGAGGAAAGATCATTTTAATTGCCTCTTTCAAGTAGGCTAGAAAAGGCCATAACTTTTATGGAATTGAACCTGGGTCCTTTGGCTTTGCAGACAAGTGCATTAACCACTAAGCCATCTTTCCAGCCTCATTTCTCTTTTTGTTAGTGTGTGGCATACATGCCATGGTGCATGTGTAGAGGTCAGAAGACAGCCTTGGGTGTTGGTCTTTATTTGTCTTTCACTTTGCTTGAAGCAGGATTTTTCTTGTTTACCACTGTATGCTGCCCACAAGCTTCCAAGGATTCTTCTATTTTCACTTCCCATCTTGCTGCAGGTATACTGGGATTACAGAAGTGCACCCCTGTCTCTGACTTTTGTGTGACTTCTGAGGGTCTAAGCTCAGGTCATCATGCTTGCACAGGAAGTACTTTTACCTACTAAACCATCTCCACCACCCCCATTGTCTTGATTA
This sequence comes from Orientallactaga sibirica, assembly GCA_036365145.1. Taxonomy (NCBI): domain Eukaryota; kingdom Metazoa; phylum Chordata; class Mammalia; order Rodentia; family Dipodidae; genus Orientallactaga; species Orientallactaga sibirica. The sequence continues at coordinate 22,768,875 of JAEOAD010000006.1, forward strand.
ATGGTGTCCTTTTCTCAGCATTATAGTTCAAAGAGATAGAAGAATGACAGGCAGGTGAAGTTGCTCCCTCAAGTCTCGCTTAGCCAGTGTGTTTCCATTGGTCATTTCTACATGGTCCTCTATGTCCACCTATGAAGGCATGCAGACCATATCTTTAGAATGACACACTACACGAAAACTTCTGTAAAATAACTGCTGTCTGGGGTTTTCTTTTCTACTGTAGTTACCTACACATTGCTAGAACAAGACATCTGACCAAAATCAACTGATGGAATTAAAGATTTGATTTTGGATTACAGTCTCTAGAGGAAACTTCTTGATGACAGGGACAGTATGACAGGAGCAGTGGCTGGGCATCGCTTCTGCCATAGCAGGTTGAAAATGGCAGCAGGAGAGTGAGCCCCGCTCCAGAGTTTATGGAGGACATCTGATTCAAGCTGCCGCAATGTCCTCATGAATGCTCGGACATTTCATAAAACTTGTGATAATCTGACTTTGTCCAAACCTGTAATTCCAGAATTTGTGAGGCAGAGACAGGAAGATCAGGAGTTCAAGGCCATCCTCAGCTACATAGAAAGTTTGAGGAGAGCCTGTGTTACATGAGACCCTGTCTAAAAAACTAAATAAAAGAAAAAGAAAAAGAACTTATGTTTTAAAATTCAGCCAGGCTTATAGAGGAAGAGATCATTTTTTGATCATTTCATAAATATCATCTTAGAGCTTCCATGGGCAAAATAGGAGCAATATGGGGGCTGGAAAGGTTGATTAGTGGTTAAGGCACTTGCCTACGAAGCCTAAAGACCCTGGTTTGATTCCCTAGTACCCATGTTTGCCAGATGCACAAAATGGTGCCTGCATCGGGAATTCATTTGCAATGGCTAGGAGCCCTGGCATGCCCATTCTCCAGCACCTCCTTTACATAAATAAATAATTTTAAAAATATATTTAAAAAATAGAAGTAGTATGATCTTGCTTGGCCAGAAGGCTTAATAACCAGCATTTGAAATTTTCGGTGTGAAGAGTCAAGGACACCAGTGTGTCCTTGTATTTCTCTTTACTTAATGGGTAGCATTAAGGGTATTTATTTCTAACTTAATATAACTGCTTCATAAAAATCTAGACTATTCTAAAAATTATACTCTTTGTTTGCCAGAATTTGTGCTAATAGCTTTGTATTAAATAAATATATATATATATTTAATATATATATTTATTATAATTAAATATATTTATATATTTATATAAATATATAAAATATAAAATATAAATATATATTATATAAATATAATATAATTTATTATAATTAAATATATTTATTATAAATAAATAAATATAGATAGATAGATAGATAGATGACTATAACATATAAAATAAATATATTCAAGAATTTTAAAACTGGAAACTGGGCAAAAAGACATCTCTGTAGATTTGCTATACATCATACAAACTGACCAGTTAAAATCTGCATTTCATGGCTGGAGAGATGGCTTAGCAGTTAAGGCACTTGCCTGTGAAGCCTAAGGACCCAGGTTTGATTCCCCAGTAGCCATGTAAGCCAGATGCACATGGTGGTGCATGAGTCTGGAATTTGTTTGTAGTGGCTAGAGGCCCTGGTGCACCCATTCTCTCTCTATATATGCCTCTCTCTCTCTCAAATACATAAATAAATAAATATTTTTAATCTACATTTCAAATGAATAGTCAACATTTTTTACTTATAGCATATCTGAAATTTTTCTTGTGATGTACTTGTTCTGAAAAAAAAAAATTGGTGGGCTGGCAAGATGGCTTAGCAGTTAAGGTGCTTGCCTGCAAAGCCAAATGACCCTAGTTTGATTCCCCAGGACCCACATAAGCCAGATGTACAAAGTGGCACATGTGTCTGCAGTTCTTTTATACTGATTGAAGGCCCTGGCACGTCCACTCCCCCCCCCGTGTCAAATACATAAAATAAAAATAAAAAATAAACCCATTGTTCATCTGAAATTTAATTTTAACTAGCCATTTTATATTTTTATATCCATATGTGCATATGTGTTGGGGGGATATGCATGCATGTATGTTGTGATTGTGGGTACCAGAGGGCAACATTGTGTGTTATCCTTGAAAATAATGTATCCCGTTTTTGAGACAGGATCTCTCATTTGTTTATATCTATTTCTTCTATGGATACTGGGGATCAAATTCAAGTCTTCATGCTTATGAGCCAGTCACTTTACTGAATGAAATATTTCCCCATTCCTTATTCTACTAAATCTTGCAAATTTAAAGCATGGTAAAATTGACTACATACACTTTTAGGAAGAGAAGCCAGATTATATAAGTGTTCAGATCATAGATTTATAATTCAGCCATATTCACTAAATTCATAAATGTTGATTTTCTTATGGTATAAACTAAACTAAACACAGGGTATAGCAGACAGCTTCAGGTTCGCTGAGATGAACTTCCAGACCAGGCACAGTTATGGAGGAAGGGATATTATTTATTGAAGCTTACAGATCCAGGGGAAGTTCCATAACAGCAGAAGCTGGCCTTTCTTCACAAGACCAGGCAAGAGAGAGAAAAACCAAGCCACCAGCTAAACAGCACACTGAGCAAAAACTACTGCCAAAAGGTCACACAGCACACTTCAGGAACTCCTGCTAGGCACCTTTGTATATCTTTACAATGGAATCTCAAACCATCACCACACCTTAAGACCGGGGCCCCCAGTGACCTTGCCTCTAGCAAGGTGATTGCAGATGCAAACTATAAATAAAAAAATAAATATAATAAATAAATAAAAAACTATAAATAAAAAACTATAAATAAAACATTGAATATATTGGGGGACATATATTCAAACTACCACACAGGGGCTGGGGAATTGGCTCAGTTCTGAAAAGGCATTTGCTTGTGCCTACCAGCCTGGGTTCCATTCCCCAGACATCCAAGTAAAGCTGGACCCAAAATGGTGTATGTGTTTGGAATTCATTTGCAGCAGCAGAAGACCCTGAGACCCTGAAGTTCTCTCTCTCTCTCTCTCTCTCTCTTCCAGATGCACACACCCATACCCATAAATAAAACATAAATAAGAATAATAATAAACAGAACAAAAATGACAGGATACTGAATGCCCAAGTTAACATGCTCGGTCCATAGAATCTCACAGACAAATCTATGTCACACTGCAGACAGGTAAAGTCGGCTCTCAGACATGAAGAGCACTTTAAAGTGTGTGAACATTTTATGGCTTAAGACTCAGTATGAAGTATTAATCCCACAGTTGGGAGCCTGGCAGGAGAAATTTAAGATTTAAACATTCTGCTGGCTTAAATCCCCTGTTTCCTGAAAATGCCCAGATGGGCTCTGCTCGTATTTGTCTCGGTGGCTTCTTTCCTTCAGCTGCCATGGGTTGTCTAACCCCCTACCTCAGAGTGACACATCCTTCCGTTAGCTGTATTAATAGCTCCAGTCATATGACGTCAACTCCTGCTGCTAGAAGAGATTGTTTTTAATCTGCTATGTAATGGTTTTGAAGTATAACTCTCAAAAGGCAATCATTTCTTTTACTTCCAAATTCTTAAAAAAAAAATAAAAACTGCCTCACTGTACACTTCCTATTTTTTATTATACTTCAGAAACAGGACTGGTCTATTGCTATTCTCTCTAAATAAACAATGCCAATGATATTTTGGTTTAACTTAAGTGTTTTTCTACATAATCTCATATAATGTGCACCAAGATATCGGGAGGAAGGTGGCACAGTGAAATAGTATCAGAAAAAGTAGATACATCTAGGTGTATCTGATTGGAATCGGCTGTACTATGATGGTACTAACTTCTGCTTTGACATAAAATGCCATCTGTCATTTATAAAGCAAAAACGGTACTGTCTGAATGCACCATAGCTAATGACCATGATGATATGATAAAGAACTAAGCACAGGGTTTGCTTACAGACCTAGATGAGGATCCCATCTCCATGAACGGGGTAGAATAAAAGGACAGGGAGATCAGTTTAGATGTTATCAGCTGAATTGTTGACCCCAAATGCATGTGTCAATGTCCCGACTCTTAGGACCTCAGCATGTGACTGTGTTTGGAGATGGATTATTTAATAAGATGAAAATGAGGTCATTCATGAGGATGCTAAAGTAACATGACTGATATCCTTATACTATGTGGAAATTAGAGTGACCAACTACAAACCAGAAGGAGGTCACCAAAGAAATAAATGCCCATTGGTTTCAGATTCCAGCTTCAAGACAGCCAGAACATAAGTATCTATTGTTTAAGGTATCCAGTCTGACTTAATCTGGTATGAGAGCCCTAGAAAAGTATCACAAATGGGAATTTTAGATCCTAGTTTTCTGATAGCACACTCTCTCTCACTTTCTTCTTCATCTTCCTCTCTCCCTCCCTTTCCCTCATCTCTCTCTGTCATAATTTTCTTTTCTTTTCTTTTCTTTTTTTTTTGATTTTTATATGTAGCCAAAGATGACCTTGAACTCCTGATCTTCTTGCCTCTACCTCCTGACTCTTGGGATTGCAGGTGCACGTCAGCACACCTGCATTGGGGTTTTCAATTGTTTCAAAAAGGCTTAACCCACATGGGTTGGACGTGATTAAGTGCCTAGCATGCATGACACTTTGAAAAAGAAAGTAGCACAATGAATGTACAGACTATCTCTTTATTTTGGTTCACAACATTAAGTCGCATGTTCATTAATTATCCGTGACAGACTCATTAAGTGTCTGTCAGGTGCAAATGTACCAGTCAATATCACATTTCCAGTGTTTTCCTCTGGCTGAGCTTGGGAGGCTAGTGTTTGTCATTCCCTATTGGTGCTTTATGGACTGTACCTTGCTGATTCCTTTGTGCATGTTTTAAAATATACTTAATTATTTTGCATATGCATATGTGTGTTCTATGCATGTGTGGATGTGTGATCTCATGTGTGTGGGTGCAGATGTGTAGGTACTAGTGTACATGTGTGCACAGATGTGTGGAAGCCAGAGGTTGATGTTGGGTGTCTTCCTCCCCCACTCTCCACCTTATTCTCTTAGGCAGTGTTGCTCATTTGAACCCAGAACTTGCTAGCAGGCTTGCCCGAGGTATTCCATACTAACCACCTGAGATAGGCTGCCGTGCTCACCTGGTATCCATGTGGGAGCTGCAGATCCAAACTCTGCTCTTCACAGACAAGGCAGGTGCTTTATCCACTAAGCCATCTCCCCAGCCCCCCTTTTAAAATTTTAAATCATTATAGATTGACCAAAAAAGAAAGAAGAAAAATCACAGATAGGATAGATCATTCTTAGATATTCCCCAAACCCAGTTTTCCTATTATTAACATCTTACGTTAAAATGATACATTTGTTACAATTAATAATTAACAGGGATGTATTATTAACTAAATCCCACTCTGTGTTCAGGTTTCCTTACTTTTAACCTAATATCATTTTTCTTCCCCAGAGTCTCATCCAGATTTAGTCACTCTGACTCCCTAGTCTTTTGCTGCCTGTGACAGTTTCAGGGACTTCATTTTTTATGACCTTGAGAGTCCTAAGGAGAACTGGTCAGATATAATGCAAGATGCTCCTGTGCTAGGATTGGCTAATGTTTTCTTCATGATTATTCTAGATTTTTAGGGGAAAGACCACAGAATGGTACAGAGATAAAGTGTCATTGTCATACACCAATGACTTTTTTCTAATGATGCTGACCCTGATTATCTGGGAGGGGTCGTATTCGTCAGGTTTCTCCACTAACACGTTACTCTTCTCCCCACACCCTCCCTCACTGTGCAGTATTTCTGGAAAGTTTCTAAGCACTTCCTTGAGAAAGTGCATTGACATAAATTATTTGAAATTTTTCTTCCTAGAAGGTTTTTCTATTTTCCTCCACTTATTTATTCAGCCCTTTATAAAACATGTAATTTCACAGATATTTATTTTATGCTTTATGCTGTGATACAGTTCTGCTTTACTTATATTGTTGCTTTTCTGTTCTGGCTTTGGCCATTGGAAAGTGTGCTGGTTTGATTCAGGTGTCCCCCATCACCTTACGTATTCTGAATGTTAGGTCCCCAACTGTTGGCAATTCCTGGAAGCAGTAGGGGTGGGCTTATGGGCATTATAGCCAGCTTTCCATTGCCAGTGTCCGACACACTCTTTTGCTGCTGTTATCCACCAGATCTTGGCCAGGAAGTGATGTCCACTCCCTGCTCATAATATTTCTTGCCATCATGGAACTTCCCCTTGACTCTGTAAGCAAAAATAAACCTTCTCCTCCCACAAGCCATTCTTGCTCATGCATTTTATGACAGCAACATGAAGCTGTCTGCAATGGAAGGTTTTTCAGTGGATTAAAAAAATATTTTATTTATTCATTTATTTATTTACTTATTTATTTGGGAGAAAGAGGGAGGAAGAAAGAAAGAAAGAGAGAGAGAATGGTTGCATTCCAGGGCCTTTAGCCACTGCAAATGAATTCCAGATGAATGAGCTATCTTGTGCACCTGGCTTTACATGGATACTTGGTAATTGAACTCAGGTTCTTAGGCTTTGTAGCCTTAACCACTGAGCCATCTCTCCAGCCCTCACTTGGCTTTAATATACACTAATTATCTAGTGATTTTTTTGTTCTAATATTTTCTCTGAATGGTATTTAGTATCTACAAGTGATGCCCTGCATAATATGCATTTTTCTTTCCATATTAATTATTTTTCACATCTGAAATTGGTATAACTAATATAGCCCCAAATTATAATTGGCATTATTTTTTTCTTACTTAGTCATATGTAACTAACAGTGTGTCTTCCAATTAACAACATTTTAGAGTCAATGAAAGTCAGAAATTACTAGGCAATCTGAACCAAATTTCCAGAGTAATGCTTTCAATTCTTAGCACCCTTTCCAAATCAAGCTTTGGAATTTTGCAATGATCATTTTCTTCGAAAGTTTTCATTATTTTGATGTTTTCTGATTGCTGTAGGCATGCTCTTGATTTCTGTTTATCCTTTGAACACATACATTTGGCCATGTTAGAATTTCCCATATACCCTACATAAGAATGCATTTCTATGAGGAATCCATTTTGTAAGTCACATTTATTAATTAGCATGCTGTATGTGAAACATTAAATCAACTCCATATCCTCAAATAATTAAGTGTTCAGAAGAATATGTATTGTGCCACATTGATTCAAATAAAACAAGCATATATATATATATTGTCTTTCAGTTATTTTAACAATTTTAGCTGGCCCTTAATGATTTTAGCTGACTGGATTGCCCTTTGATGTGATGCTATTGAGGTCAATATTAATCCACTATTATGTATAGGGTTGGGTATGTTCACTATGATTTCAGCTCCATTGCTCAAATGCAGTACTGATATACAGTATGCCACAGCACAGAGAGACAAACCTCAGTCAAAAATATGGTAAAGATCAAGGGATTAGTTTTATTTTTCATCTGCACTGGTGTTGATCTCAAATCAGTTAAATCTGACTTGCTTAGGGAAATTCTAAAAATGAATAACATACCTGTGACAGTTTTATAAATAATGTATAATTTTAGAAATTTTAGAGGATAATGTGGATTAATTATTCAGCAAAACTATTTATATATATTCTCCACTCTGTGTATTTAAGATAGCACATTTTAGAATTTCTCTACAAAGCATTTTGGTAATGAAGAACAAGTTATTATTAGATGTGGAGGCATATAGTTTGTTAATATTTATATTCTTGTCTTTGAACAAACATGCTGAAAATTAAGAACACAGGAAATAGAATTCTGTACATAGATTATAAATCCCAGGATATGTAAAATGAATGATCTTTTAGAGAGACAGATTCTATTTCTCCATGTATCTTATTATTATTAGCTGATAGTCATTGAACCATTGTAGTTATTACATAGGAATTTGAATCACCTAGAATGCTTATTAAAATACAAAATTCAAGGCCAGGCGTGGTGGTGCACACCTTCAATCCCAGCACTCGGGAGGCAGAGGTAGGAGAATCGCAGTGAGTTCTAGGCCACCCTGAGACTACATAGTGAATTCCAGGTCAGCCTGAGCTAGAGTGAGACCCTCCTACCAAAAAAAAAATATATATATATATATATACAAAATTCAAGAGCAAAATGAGACAAATATTTTGAAAATACTACAATAGTACAGGTCAAAATCTGTATCACCTATAGAGTGAATTCAGGACTTTAGGCTATTTTCTTTCAATGATTTTAGGTGGCCCTTAATGACTTTATTTAAAAAAACTGTACAAAATGTAGAGTGGCTTATTCATTATTATCCATATCTAGAAATAAACCAAATGCATAACCCTACCCTGTGACTGACATAGACCAGGCAACTCAGCAATCAAAATGAATGCATGCACCAACTTATAAGAACCTCAAAGACACCATAGGAAAATAAAAAAGACAATCTCAAAATGCAACATACTTTGTTTCCACTTATTTATATTTTTGACAAAAATAAAACTATAGTCATGAAGAACAGAGCAGTGACTGTGGCAGTAAGATAAGAATAGTATAAGGGACATTTGGTGAAGTGATAGAACTATTCTGTATCCTGATGATGGCAGTTATGTGAATTTGTGCATGTGTTAGTAGTCACAGAATTTTCCACCATGACAATCAACATTGAAACATTAAAATAGAAAGCTATAAAATATAAAAATTAAAATATAAAGCTCTCCCTCTTAATGTGTGGTTTTGTAGACCTGATATAAGGTCTAGGAATTTGAATTATTTTGCATGTGTATGTGTGCGAGGTGTACCCCTGTGTAAGCACATTCATATGAATTTGGCATGTGCACAGGCACGTGCACATGTGTGTGCGTGTATGTAGATGTTTGCCTCAATAGCTCTCCGACTTTTTGTTTTTGAGTTATGTAATCTTTCAGTGATCCTAGAGCTCAAAAATTCAGCTAGACTACCAGGACAATAAGCCCCAATGATCCTCCTGTCTTTGACCACCTGATGCTGGGATTATACACTGCTGTACCCTGTTTTGATGTATGTGCTTGGGTTCCAAACTCAAAAACTTATGCTTGAGCAGCAAGCATTTTACTCATTAAGCCTTAATTTACACATGCAAGTTTGTGTTTAACTGGTTCTGACAATAGTGATTCATATTTTAAAGAAAAAAATCACTATAAAAATATATAAATACAAATATTTCATGATATCCCTCATATGTGGAATCTATACTTTTAAATTAAAAAACATGAAAGTGAAGGGAAGCTAAAAGAAAGCAAATGGAGGGGCATTGAATATGATCAAAGCATATTGAATGAAATATCACCATAAAATTCATTATTTAGTACAATTAGTTTATACTACCAAAATTTAAAAAGTAAACATTTCTTGAGAAGAGCATTGAAATAAAACTAACAAGTTGAAGCTTCTGATTAATTATTTCTGGGACTTTCATGGTTCAAAACATGACACCACAATATATATGTATGGGTCTCCTAACTCCTTAGTGGTTAATGCAATGTTATTTGGAAAGTTGATCTCTACAGAAATAATCAAATTAAAAGGAACCATTAAGTTGGACCTGAATTCAGTATGAATATTCTTTTAAAAAGAATGAAACTTTGGCACAGAGATATACACACAAAAATAATTCATGTGATTATGATAAAGATTGGGCTGGTGCTTCTGCAAGCCAAAAAATACCAACAATTGCCAGTGACTACAAGAAACTTGGGAAGAGACAATGGACGCTACCTCTCACACATGGAAAGCATCAAGACTGTGCATAACTTGAGTTCACACTTCCATCACCCCAGAACTGTGTGACAACAGCAAACTTCTGTTCTTCAAACTGCTCCATCTGTGGTACTTTATGTGGCAGCCTCAATACCCTCATAGTGGTGCTTTATTTCAATGCTCTGGCTTTCATCCTCTTTGTTTATAAAGTGGAAATGATAACAATTGTCTTATCCCTGTCACAAGGAATTGTTGATACTAAATAAGATAATAGTTAAGCAACAAATGTATTTCTCTTTACCACAACAAAACACACCGAGTAGCCAGGTCCAGATTAGTTTAGTGGATTGATGTTATCAGGAAGGTCCAGCATTATACCACAAATCTTGTCCTTTCTCCTACAATATGGATGCTGAGTTTTGTGCAGAAGAACGACAAAGAGCAAAAGAACAAAATGAACCAGAGTAAAAGAAGAAAGTAACTGAAATCCCTATCCTTCACAGAGTGAAGTGGCCCATCCCATAATGTCTAATTATATCTACTCTTATCAGGTGGAAATGATTTATCAGCAAAAGAACCTTAACTTTCTGCATTAGCTTGTAAATGTGAACTCCATCAAAGCTGTAGTTTTGTTACTATAAAAGAGAGAAAATATATAGTAGAGAGAAATTATCAATCACTGTCACATTATAGAAAGTTATTCTTCAAATAATTTCACATTGTATAAACTGGAATATGTATTATTGGTATAACTTTCTGTGTGTTTCTTTACAAACACACACTATTTGAATTAATCATCTTCAATTTTCTTAAATCTCAGAACCCATTACAGTATTGAATGTCACTGAAGATTTGAAATAGCTTTTGTTTGTATATAGTATGTGTATTGCTCTATTAGAAAATACATTGTTAGATTAAAGACTAAATATGACATATTAGAGTTAGGCTGAGTGATTTCACATCACTTAAAAATAATAAGCCATACTAATACAGTTGATTTATTTTTCTGAAAAATAACTATATTTTCAAAAATAGTAGTGAGGAAAACATATTGTTTTACAGTATCGCTTGTCTCTCATAGTTTGATTAATGAAACACAGTTGATGTTTAGAAATTATTCATCATTCAATCTATTGAGATGGTTTGCTTTGGTTACAGTCTATGAAGAAAATCTGGCTTAAAGTCAGAATAGGAGAGATAATTTTGAGTCTTTTGAAATAATCTCTTTCCTTGATTCTACATCAAAACTTAATATATAACTTTCTAAAGACTATTTACCATAGGGAAGCTCAAAACATATTTTTTTCCCACTGTATTACAATAAAGCCAGTTAGTCTACCTTTCACTATGAAAGAATCATTCTCTCATGTATAATTTTTGAGCTCACAGAACTCTCTGAAAAGGACCTATGGAACCCTCAAAGTTCTCATATGACACTTTGAGAATATGGACTTTAAGTAAATCACTAATTACTTACACTGAAGTTTGAGTTGCTTGATTCTTCAATTAAAAGTATTTTAGGAATGAAAATGTCTCAACTAATCTCATTTTATACACACTGGTTTACAAAGGCTTTTACAGGTAACATTGATCATTCATTCATTTAAACATTCACCAAAGAGCAACAAGAATAGCCACCATTTCCTCATCCAATAGTCTTTTATATATACTCTGTTTTCTAATGAAATCTCATAGCTGACTTCTCCACTTAGTAGTAAATTCTTACTTGCCTTTCTTTTGTTTTCAATTTACTATAAAACTAGCCAAATTGGTAACTTCTGAGAAAGTGTTCAAGTATTTTGCAGTTACCTTCTCATTGCTGGGACAAAGTACCCAACCAAAAGCAGCTGATGAAAGGAAAATTTTTATTTATTTATTGTTTTTTGTTTGTTTGTTGCTTGTCAAGGTAGGGTTTCAGTCTAGCTCAGGCTGACCTGGATTTCACTATATAGTCAGGGTGGCATAGAACTCACGGTGATCCTTCTACCTCTGCTCCCAAGTGCTGGGATTAAAGGCATTCACCCAGCTTGCTTGCTTGGCTTGTTTATTTTTATTTTGTCTTATAGTCTGGAGGGGAAGCTACATAATGGCAAGGGAAACATGGCATGAGCAGAGGGTCAACATCACTTCTGCCACAACAGGTGGAAGACAGCAGCAGGAGAGGAGCTGAGTTCTGGCAAGGGGGAGCTGGCCGTAACACCCCCAAGCCAGCCCCCAAGGACACATCTCCTTCAGCAAGGCTCCACCTCCCAAATTGACACCAGCTGGGACCAAGCATTCAGAACACATGAGTTTATGGAGAACTCCTCATTCAAAGCACCACAGAGTATTTTCTGCCTTCATATCACTGGTGGAAATTTTAGAGCCATAAGAACTTATTTATGAAATTTCATTTTAAGACTTGAAAGACTTACAAATATTAACCTCTTATTGAACAAAGAGTGCTTCTCCTAGTTTTCCAGCTACCATAAACATAGAGGGCCCATGTGACTACTATCTAAGGCAGGCATGACAAGTGTCTTGTCAAACCCAAGGAATTTAAAAGATGATGAGGTAGAACGGCCTAGTTATTTCTTTTGTCTTGCCTAGGCATACACAGAAACCTTGAAATAAGATGTCAAGACACACTTTAGAACAAACCCGATTTTTTTCACTAATTATATATGGAAACCTGATTTAAGAATGTTGTAGAATTTGCATGAGAAATAACTTTGGCTGTTCTTAGCCACTGAGAATTGACTAAACTGAGAATTTATTACTACATCATAGCCTAGCCTTTCCTGACTAATAAAAGGGCAGAACTAAGAAGATTAATTCAACATGATTAGAAGTAATCAAATGAATTGTTTAATTAAATGTTTTGAGCCTGATAACAGTTCTAATTCCCAGTATAGCTGCTTTCTATTTTCTTCTGCGGGAGTGAAAGAAGATGAATCATAAAGCAGAAGATTATACCTTCTGTAATGAATGAGGTAAGGCCACAACAATAGCTCCCATGCAGTCTTAACAAACACACAGGAAGCTAACAAAAGGAGCTAGGTGCATAAAAACATGCTTTGCCCTTACAACTTTTATTTCACCTTTTATTAATATAAGAAACTCTAAGGCTAGAGAGATTGGTCAGTGGTCAATGTGCTTCCTGTGCAAACTTGTGGGCCTGAAGAGGTCTGAAATCTCTAGAGGTTGAATCTCCAGATCCCATGTGAATCTCTGCACATAGCCACATGGTCCTGGAACTACCCCCAATCCTGCGGTGAGCAGAGACCCAAAACTCTTTGGAGCTATTGGAGCTATGCTCCAGAATCAATATAGACTGGCTTAAAACATGAACAGGCAAAAGAGTAAAGGCACAGACCACCCAATGCTCAGCACTCCAGCCACTGTAGGGCAGAGTCACCACCCCTGTGGATAAGCATATAGAGCTGCATACCACACACCACACAATACACACATACAAGCAAATACATATGTATCATATAACATATCAACTGTAGTTTAGGATATTAATTTTACATATTAGATTTGTAGTGATACCACAATAAATTGCCACTCGTGTGGCATGTAGGCAATATAAATTTTAATATCTTATAGCTCTGAAGTTCAAAAGTCTGTCCTAGGTTTCACTGGGTTAAAATCAAGGTATCTGGAGACCCTTTTTAGAGGCATTAGGGAACGATTTTTTAAACTATTTTTATTTATTTCCAAGCAGACAGAGACAGAGAGAATACAGAGAGGGAGAGGGAAAAAAAAAGAGAGAGAATGGCTGCTCCATGACCTCCAGACACTGGAAGTGAACTCCAGATGCATGTGCCAGTGTGCATATGGCTTTACATGGGTACAGGGGAATCAAACCTGGGTCATTAGCCTTTGAAGGCAAGTGTCTTAACTGCTAAGCCATCTCTCCAGCACCTAGGGAACAGTTTTTACTTCATTTCTTTAGCATCTAGAAGTTTCTATATTCCTTGTCTTAAGATGTCTTCCTTCCATCTTCAAAGCCAGCAGCTTGGCATCTGTCTTGCCCTTCTTTCACAGTCTGGATCCCTCTGCCTTACTGCGGATGGGGAAAGGATTCATGTGACCAAACTTGGCCCATCTGAATACCCAAGAGTGACTTCAAGGTCTTGAACTTTGATATCTTCAAAGTTCCTTTTGTAATGTAAGGTAGCACTAGGTTCTGCAAAGGATTGCAAGGGACATGGAGGTAGCATATATTCTGCCTCTCATGTCTAACAAACAACCCAACACACCAGAGCAGGCACTTCACTTAGAGCTCCTTCTAGGTGCAACTCCTCACTTCAAGCAAATATTCAACTTTTCTAGGGAAAATCCAAGTAACATATCAGCTGGCTGAAGATGGAAAATAGGACAACATAATTTCTGTGGGTTCCTTCTTGCTAAAAAACCTGTGATTGTGTTATTTTAATATGGGAACCCAAATACATATTTTGAGAACCATATACATTAACTTATGTATATAGAGAGATGAAATTTTAAATTTTATTGGTGCCTTATATTATATGAGTAAGGTTCTTAGTAGCTTACTACCAGGAATCCAACTTATCAAACTAAAACTTCCCATGTTCCTTTCCTGTTGGGTAATATTCTATAAAAAGTGAATGGAGGAAGTGACAAATTAGATAAATGAACTGGTTTAGCTAAAAGCTTACCATGCATGTGTACTGTGCCTCAATTGTGTGATCAGAAGGCCTGGAAGAGTGGTCCATATGGTAGGAATTCAACAGAACTGCCCCCTGCCCCCCACCACATCAATGGTTTAATATGCCATGGATGGAGTCCTCCTCAGCTGCTCTGCGAAAAAAGCTGTGGTGTTCACAGCACAAATGTTAAATTAAGACCAAAGTTTGATTCCCTTCTCTTCCATTCCATTTCTCAATTATATTTTGGACAAATTCCTTTAACCTCCCTGAGGTTTTATTTCATTATCTATAATAACAGCTAATTCACAGGGCTACTGGAAAGGTTAAGTGAGATAATGTATATTAAGTGGTCAGAATCCTACCTGGCATAAAAGTACATTCAATAAATAATGACTATTGTAGATACTTTTTCTGCTCATGCTTTACGATATCAACCAAACCTCCCAGTGGACTGATGCACTCAGGATTGCAACGTTTCCACTTCCTTTCACCAAGAATCCACTGAGCATGTAGCTGCACAAGGCACAGGAGATAGAGATGAGAGCCGAAACTGATAATGTGTATCCGTTAGTGGGATTTGCATTCTAGTAAGGACCGATAGGCCAAAGCAAATAAAAGCCAAGTACTGTATACCCAAGTACTGTAGTTTGAGATTATGACGATTACTAATGGAGAAACAAGCAGGGTCACATGACAGTGTGTTCAAGGAGCTCACTCATTGACTAGTCATATTCGTTGTCACAGGACAAGGTGAGGTATATGAGGCACAAGTGTGTTCAGAATTTTGCTGCTGGTTGAGTGGGCTGTGGGTGGAGGTGCAGGATGGTTAGGGAGGATCTAATTAAGCAGATGAAATTTTATTGCCACTTGAAAGATAAATCGGTATCAAGGAAGGTAAACAACAAAAGTAATAAAAACAAGATAGGGAAGCATATAGCACTGGAGAAACACAAGTTAGTAATGATGGGGAAAGTGGCATAAAATGGACTTAAGAAAGGAGGCAGATTTTTCAAGGCTTTACAGCTTTGAGTAGACACTGGAAATTCTATTCTAAGAACAACCATGGCATCAATCGATGGCATGCAAGGACAACATGTTTTAAAGTGTGGTTTTACAAAATGATAGTTGAGGGGCCAGGGGCTACATTGCATACAGAACATAAGCAGGAGATGAGCTTACAAGAGTAGAGTGGGAGGGGGGCTACATAGATGGCTTAGTGGTTAAGGCATTTGCCTGCAAGGCCAAAGGATTCCGGTTCGATTCTCCAGGACCCACGTAAGCCAGTTGCACAAGGGGGTTCATGCATCTGGGGTGCCTTTGCAGTGGCTGGAGGCCATGGCACGCTCATTCTTTTCTCTCTCTCTCTCTCTCTCTCTGCCTCTTTCTCTCTCGCTCTCTCAAATAAATAAAAATAAAATAAAACATTTTTTTTTAAAAAAAAAGTGGAGTGGGAGAGGTTGGAAATGTACTGTGGCATTCCTGATGAAAGATGTGAGCTGATGTAGTACAATAGAACTGGCCTGTGGACTAAAGACTCAGTTGTGTCATGGAACAAGAAGGTCTGCATTCTATGAGGGAGATGAGGGATAAGTTCTTTTTAAAAATATTTTTATTTGTTTTTATTTATTTATTTATTTATTTATTTATTTATTTATTTATTTATTTATTTATTTAACAGAGAAAGAGGAGGAGAGAGAGAATGGGCAGGCCAGAGCATCCAACAACTGCAAACGAACTCAAGACACGTGCCCCCCCTTGTACATCTGGCTAACGTGGGTCCTGTGGAATCGAACCAGGATCCTTTGGCTTTGTAGGCAAACACCTTAACTGCTAAGCCATCCCTCCAACCCAAGGGATAAGTTCTTAAAGGAAGAAGATCTTTTCAGGTCTTTGCCTCAGGTTTTTCTATGCATGGCAGTAGTATTTACTCCATTTGATAAAAAAAAAAAAATACATATGGAGGACTTGGTCTTCAGGGTGGGAATTTGGGTATGTTTTTGAGCTGATGAGTCCTGATAAGTACATTATTTGGGACCAGAGAGATTTTCTAAGTGAGGATGACAATCATATCACAGTGGGTACCCCTTCCTTTTTTTATGACAATAGTGACTTACCCTATCATATCTCTGTCTTACCCTATGCTTGGAAAATTGCACCAAAGAATAAGCCCCATGGCATAGTGAGTGAGCAACCCTCAGTTCCTAGCCTAACACAGTAGCCCCCCCCCAAAAAAATTGCTCTCCAAATAAATAGATATATTGTGCCTTGTACTTTAACCATTTCTATATCCAAGGAGCCTATTCTCTTCTAGAAAAGTTTCCCTTTGGAAGATAACTGGAATTTTCTCCAATGTCCCTAATGAGTTTTGTTTCCTTTCTTTCATGCACATCCAATTAATGTTACTAGGACAATTACCAACAATCTAAAATTCCAGTCTTATCGCAGGGAGAAAAATGGCTTCCTTGTGGTCCAGGAAGAAGATGGGCACATACAAAGGAGTGCTGTCTTAACTGGACAACATATTGCTTCTCCAAGCTGAGAAACTTAAGTCTTCTGGTGGAGAAAGAATAACGTGAATCATGAAAAGTCAATAGGACATTCTTCTGAATCTTCATTGGGGAAGAAACTACTCAAAATAAGAAATTCTTGGTATAGTCAGAGGGTGAAAAACTTATTACTTGTATATGTCCCCTGTCATAATAATTCACAAAATCTCTCAAAGTCTCCTGTTTAACTCTGATTGGTAGAAAATTTCCCATATTTATTTCACCTTTCCATATATATATATATATATATATATATATATATATATCATATATATGATAGATAGATATAGATATAGATTGACAGATAGAAAAAAAAAATATATATATGTATGTATATGGGCATGTGTATGCATTGTGGTGGTGTTAGTGGTGTGTGCGTATGGGTTTCATGGTGCATGCACCTGTAAGTGGGCATGAAGCCCCCATGTTCTCAACTGCACATGCTGAAGGGTGCACATGCCCGCATGCCTGGCCAGAGGAAAATCTCAGGTTTCCATGCTCCATCTCCCATTCTTACTTGAGCTGAAGTCTCTCACTGATCCTGGAACTTACCTTTTTTTTTTTTTTATGAGTCCTAGTGATTATCCAAACTGGGGTTATGGAAATGTCCATGTCCACACCCAACAGTTTGTGTGGGTCCTGGTGACAGAACCCCGGCTGTCTCTTAGATCTCTGCCAGCTCTCGTGCTTGCACAGGAACTGCTCTGAACTTCTGAGCCATCTCTCCAGCCCTCATCTCAAATACTTTATTTTTACTTTTACTGACACATTTTAAAGTGCCTGAGATCTAATGTGTTTGGAACACACAGACCTGTCACAGCACTGTTAGTGATTGATGAAAGGGCAGCCCAGGCCAAGAATGCATGCACTTTGACGTAAATAAAGGATACAACAGATAATTCCACAGAGTAAGGGCACTGTGATACTTTCACAAACATACAATAATTCCACCTGATTGGAACCGAACATTCCATTAAGCTCCCGAGAGCCCTCAACCCTCCTGCACGCTGGCTGCACGCCTGCAGGCTCACTAGGTGATGCATGCTGCAACTCATTCCTGAAGTGTCAGTACCCAGGGGACATCTCTGTCCTGCATGATGCCTGCACTGTTAGGCCAGCCACTGTCCTCAGAGCAGTATCTTATAGTTATTAACTCAGCAACTTTCTGTTGCTTTGTCACTGTTAGGCATTTTCTCATTTAGCCAGAGTAGAGAGTAAATGCACTTAACAACACTTCATTGAAGAAGACAGAAGGTAGTATTGTTCTTTTTTTTTTTTAAGACAATGGTTTTCCAGCAACCAACAACCTACAGAACACAGAACTATCACTCTTGTGTATATTACATGGTTTTACCATTCAATTTGTTGGCACTATGACTTATTCCACTAACAGGACTCTCATTAATATGAAGCAACACATTTTTTTTCCTGTGAGGAGGTTGGTAATAGCATTCCATCCTATTTTTCAAGAGAAAGCTTCTATTGCATCAAATCAACTCAGTTCCTTCCATGCTCCATGCTCCAAGGTAGAATGATACAAATGTAGAAAGGGCCTCCGTCATCTCCCTTCCAGTACTTTCTCAGAGGTCCTTTGCTGAGAAGTAAGGTAACACGTTCTCAAGTTGCACATTTCCACTTGCAATCATTTGCGTATTCTTCTGTTGCACAGAGTCAATGTACAGTAAGACATGTCTTCAGTGAGATTTTTAATCATCCTGTTTCTTTTAATGTGAATACTCGGATGCACACTGAGCACTGATTTCTGAAAAACAAAGTAGCCCACTTTTCTTTAAATCAGGTGTGTCAACCCCTCTTTTCATTAGTGAAAAACTGAACTACATACTAAGTTGACCATATATATATATATATATATGATTGTCTCAGAAGTTCACATCATTTTCCTCTTTTTGAGCATTATCATGGACTCGTGACTCTTTCACCGGACTCAACTGATTCAAGTTATATCATTGTTTTCCCTTAGATGCTCGAAGCATCAGTAGTAGGAATCTCAGCAGTTCACTTTTCGTGTCATCTTCTCTCACACTGCTCCCCACAGTTCTCGCTTTATCCTTTGAAAAGCTGCTTGCTCCCTAGTAATAAGAAGTTTCAGATTGTCTGGGGATTTTCTTGTCTCAAGACATAGACAGTGATTGTCTCTAAGCCGTTTCTAGGTAAAAGATTCAGAAAGAAGGGAATAAATATATAATCAAATAATAAATGTGACAGGCCAAAAGGGCATCAGCACCTTCCAAGTAATGGCTGGAGGGATGGCACAGCGTTTGTTAAGGTGCTTGCTTCCAAGAAAGACACATAATGATTATTTTCCCAAAATACCATGTGTCTTCATGGCTCTACTTGATATCTTCACTCGTGTGTGTGTGTGTGTGTGTGTGTGTGTGTGTGTGTGTGTGTGTGTGCACGCACACACACTCTATTTATGGTCTGAAGGGTATGTCAACTTTAAGCAGCAGAACATTCTACAATTTTAAAACCTGTGGTACCTTTACCAAGCCAACTCTCTCTTCTCACATCTCTGGTATCACTATCACAATATTTTTATGTTTAGTATATCCTTACTTTTGAAAATAATTTTACCATGTATCACTGGCAATGTATTCCTAAGCACTTTTGCTTTATCTGTTTTTAAAAGCAACAGAATCCATATACCTTTTGTGTCATGCATTTTGCTCAATATTGTTCTTGAGATTTATCCATCTTGAATCTTGACCCTGGAGGCACAGCATCATACATACAGGAGCTTATTCCCTGGTTGATGGAAATTTACGTTCTTTTTCCTTAAGTTTCATTTATTTATTTACTTTTTTTTGCAGTACCAGGGTCAAACCCAGGGCCTGTATACACTAAGCAAGTACTCTCCTGAACTAAACCCCAACCAAAATATAGGCTCTTGACCAATGTTTTACTCAAATACATGTTTCCATTAAGAGTGTTGCACTTATTTCTGAGTGTACATGTCAAGTAATTACTTTGGAGGATATAGCTCAAAGTGGAATCTCTACAAGAAAATAAATGTCCATGCTAAGCATTTTATATGGGTGCTGAGAATTAGAACACTTTACCCACTGGTCCCCAAGTTTTCTATTTTTCTGTCAGTCAATTTAGAGAATATTAAAATAATTGGAATTTCATTTAAAGTTTTGTATTTATTGATATAACTTTTAAAACTATATATTTCTATTGTTTTATGGTAATGAAACTCAATTCCATGTTCTATTCCTTCACATTAAATATTTGGCCTTGGGCAGGAGAGATGGCATAGTGGTTAAGGTGCTTGTCTAAGAAGCCTAAGGCCCCAGGTTCGATTCTCCAGTACCCACATAAGCCAGATGCACAAGGTGGCACATGTATCTGAAGTTTGTTTGTAGTGGCTATAGGCTATGGTATCTCTCTCTCTCTCTCTCTTTCTCTCTCTCTTCTCTCAAATAAGTAAATAAGTAAGTAAATAAATGGCCCTTTTTCTCTTTATTGCCCTTTTCTGTTTAAGAACAAAAATCTCTATCAAGCAATATGCAAATTTTATTGCATTTCCAAAGAGCCATTGTTTGGCATTGTTGATTTTATAATATAGGGTCTTAAATAACAGTATCAAGAAAATTTTAAATAGCAATGGCTTAATTAATAATTGTGGTGTTATATCTGCCTCACTCAAAAGTTCAAAGAGGGTACTTTCAGTCCATAAGTAGCTTCATTCAGGAAAACTTTAAGAAAGAGGGTTATTTCTATTACATTACTTCACTTTCATTCCCTTGATCTAAGGCAAAAGGAAGAAATAAACAAGAAAAGGGCAAAGATTATCCAATAGTCTTATTTTAGAATAGATCTCCCAAAACTCCCAAAAATATGGTCACAGATGTGTCATTGTCCAGAACGTGTTGTCATTACTATGCCTCTGCACTGACTGTAATTACAGTCCTGGGCTGTCATATACCTACCTGGATACAGGGTGATGTATTAATAAAGACAAACCAAAAAACTAATACTCCTTGAAACAAATATCTTTGCTATTACATATAAATTTCCACTCCTCTTATTTTCATTTTTATCCTTCTACAGGAAGAAGTATTCTTGCTTATCTCTTCTTGAGATGTAAAGTAACTAATATTTGGAAGCTCAGTGCAAGTTTTTACTTGTATCTTAGGTTAATAACATATTTCTAATTTCTCTCAATTAAGCCTGAAAATTGAATAAATATTAGTTCTTCTATGTTCGAATTCATTCCTTTTTTCTTCCATGTGTCATGTTACAATAATTCATCATATGCAAGCAAAAGACTGATCATCATAATGTCAAAAATTTTTATTGTCATCTTTATACCTTTTTGCATATTCCAATTTTCATCACTAAAAATTAGTGGCATTTTAATTAAAAGAAAATATTAAAACAAATATAATGAGAATCAAAAAGAACAAAATATTTTAAAAATATTAAAACCAGCAATTAACAACAACCCAAAATAGCCAAAAATGAGCAAGATAAACAAGAATAAGAAATGCTTAAAAAAAAAAAAAAACACAAGATGGACAACGAACCTTCGAAGGGAAGATCAGCCAATCACACCTCACCAGGGCCCCAGCTGAAACCATAGAGTAATGCGGGAAAAGGGCAAGAGTACAGCGTTCTTGGTGAACACGACCCCAGAAAAAGGCTGAAGGAGATAAACACAGAGAACATCCAACTCCTACTAAGCCAGATATCCAGAGACACAGAGGCGCCCAAAACCTCATCACTGAAGTAGAACTAAAATAACCCCAATGTGGCTCAGGGAAATTTGTGGAAGAGGGGGCAGAAAGAATGTTAGGGCATTATGCACAGAGACTTGGCCCATCCCCCATAACTCTTGACTACCCCTATAATGCATGACCCACATTCATCATTGATGAGGATCCCTATGGAAGAGGGAGGACAGGGAGGAGGATAATGGAGTCACCATTATGAATGTAAAATTAGAATAATATAAATAAAAATAAATTATAAAAAAAGAAAAAAACACAAGAATTCCTTGACAAACACTGGAAATTTATCAAGAAATATTATTTAAACAAGAATGTATTCAATTAAAATATCAAAATCAGGGCTGGGGAGATGGCTCAGCTGATATAGCACTTGCCACACAAAGATGAAGACTTGAGTCCAGATATTCACATCCACATGAACGCCTGGTGGGTGTGGCTACCATTTGTACTTCCAGCCAACAGAAAGCAGCTACAGGGAAGGCCTGCCTGGGGAAAGCTGTCTATCTAGACTAGCTGAATCACTGAGCTCTGCACTCAAGTGAGAGACCCTGCCGCGGTAAAGATAAAGAGGAAAGAGTTTGATGTCCACTTCTGGCCTCCACACTTACGGATATGCATGCACACAACCACAAGCACACATGCACCACTCACATACACACATATGCACATGCAAAAGTTAAAAATAGCTTGATACATTAAAATAAAAAAATAATACTGATATTGCTGATTGCAACAAACAAGCAAACACAATACCAGATCATCTGGAATTGTGTAATATGTTCCTATTCCTTCCTGATTCCCCTGAATTAAACCCAATATATCCTAAGATTAAAGTCTAGTCATAGAGCCAGACTATAATTCTTAGAGGACCGAAGTCACAGCCAAATCAATATTTCTCAGTCACATTGTTAGCAGAAATGCTGATTAAAAGTCTCCTATGTGAGTCTCATTAGTGTATTGGCAAATCCCATGTACCTTCATCGTGACTACACTCATCCAACAGCTAATCAATGAATGTCGCCTTCTCCTCTGACATGAGGTGTACCATCTCTCCAGTTACTATTACACCTTCTGAAGAATTCTACATGGTCATCTTTGGCCAATTAAAATATTTGGCATAATTGCCTACTGAATACCCTAGCACTTACAGGCAGAAAGGTTTTAGAATTAATGAACAGATGCTGTGTTTTCTGGGGAATACAAATCAAGATGAAGGAAAAGCAAAGACATTTAAACCTGGAAATCTTTTTTTATTAGTTATGTATATTATATATAGCTATGATGGTACCATTGTTAGCCTTCTCCCTGTCCTCCCCCCATGGGTAATGTGAGTCTTGCCTTATGGGGGCAGCCATCAATTATGCAGGAGAGACAATGACTTTGTGGGTAATGACCCATCTTATGGCTCTAACAATCTTTCCGCCCCCTCTTCCGCAAATTCCCTGAGCCATGTTGGGTTCATTTTAGTTCTATTTCAGTGATGAGGTTTTGTGAGTCTCTGTGTCTCTGGATATCTGATTTAGTAGGGGTTGAGAGTTCTTTGTGTCTATCTCCTTTGCCCTTTTGCTGGTACCAGATTCATCGCTAAAGCAGCACTCTTGCTCATTTCCCCTATAATTCTATGGTTCAGCTGGTGCCCTGGTGAGGTGCGATGGGCTGATTCTCTCCTCAGGTTCTGTGTCCATCTGAAAGAGAGAAGCAGATTCTCCAATGGAGAGTGAAGTCAGTGAAAGATACATGGATAACCATTATTATTTTAGAGAGAATTTAATAGGTGTATGCAGTCTTGTATCCCACTTTTGGTGGGAGCTTGATATTGGAGAGCAGGCTCATTCCTGGATATGGTTCTGACTTGTTTCCTGGTTCCAGGTATGGGTTCCACTCCACTGAACAGATCCATTAGCCAAATCTAGAGCAGTTGAAAACCCACCATGGCTGTGTGCCACTACTGCACTTGTGTGGGCATCATGTTAGGTTGTTTGCTGCTGAGGAGCTTAGACCACAAGTTGCTTAGACAGATGTTGGTCATTTTCCCCCAAAGAATGTAAATTTTAAGTTTATAATGAGGAAGATCATTAAAAATAATTTGTGAAAGAAGATATTATAAAAAGCATTCTGATTTTATATAGAACCTCTTAACACATTAACAGATACACATTATTTCTCAGGTCACTAGATCAATTAGCATTTAGCCTTGGCATTTTTATTTTTCATGGCAGTATAAAAACTAGAAAAAATATTACTATATTCTTGTTAACTGCCCTCATGTATCCTTCTAATGCTGTACCTTACTGTGCCTTCAGCATATTCTTCTTCTAACATCCTTAGCCATTTCTGTGTCTCTCTTAGATTTCCACAGCCCAAGTGGCCTCAGAGTCCTTTGCCTAACTTGTAACTATACTTTCCTTGAAATGGTTTCCACATTCAATCCCTTCATCTGAGATAAAGGCAGAGGTGGTGTGAAAGGTTACCTTGGGATGCTTTCCTTGTCAGGAGACATGTAGATTGCCTTAGAAGCTTCTGAAACTCGTAGCCATTCTGAGGCTAATTTTTTGCCTGCAGTGATTACATTGCTAGACAATAATACATACAAGATAAATCCTTATGTAAGGCACAAGTCAAACGAGATGGCAGTTTCCTTGTCCAAACTTATCCATGATAGACACAACTCAGTGGAGATGAGTGACACCTACAGAAAAAGGATTTCTATAGCATTTTGCCAGAAGGGTAAATATGCTCCATTTTTCTCACCCTAGACAGACAGACACAGAGACACACATGTAATTCTTCACTTTCAGAACTTGTTAATAAGTGAGATGGTATGAAATAAGTGTTCCTAACATCTGTGTTATTCTCCCCCTGTGGTGTGGACTCGCTGCTGAAAACAAATCTAACTTAGATAAACTTCTCTTGTTTTCTTCCACATCCAGAATGCAAATATATTTTATACCCTCATCATCCAAAATTAAATC
The DNA here is from genome assembly GCA_036365145.1 of Orientallactaga sibirica. NCBI lineage: Eukaryota > Metazoa > Chordata > Mammalia > Rodentia > Dipodidae > Orientallactaga > Orientallactaga sibirica. The sequence continues at coordinate 22,793,537 of JAEOAD010000006.1, forward strand.
ATAGTGGTTGTCTAAAATCTTCAATGAAGAACAATTCAGAGGGCTTATCTTGGCTCAATGGATCAAAGGTTGGTGGTGTTAACATGTATGAAGTGGGGGGCAGAAGGACACAGTAGCCTGATTGAAGTCCTTTGACAGAGAGGCTGGTAAACTGACAAGACAGCAGACATAGCACCTAGAGTTTGGTTTTGTGTGAATCCTGTTTTCCTTCATAACTTTTATTTATTTTTTTCATATTTTATGGTTAAAATATTAATAATGGTTTAAATATAATTTTGAATTTTAACTATTTTGGTGGATAGGAGAGTTGCTCGGTGGTTACAGATGCTTGCTGGTAAAAGCCTGATGACCCAAGTTCTAATTCCCAGTGTCCACGTAAGCCAGATGCTCAAAGTGGCACATGTATCTGGAGTTCATTTGCAGTGCCAGGAGGTGTTCACATACTCACACCCTCTCTCTCTCCCCTTGCAAATGAGTAGATAATTTTTTAAAGATTAATTATCTTTAATAGTTCATGAGCAGCAGTCAATGTTTTAAGTAATGCTAATAAAATAGTGAACAAGAAAATAATGACATGAACTTTGATCTACACATAAAAACAATGACCAGATAGCCATAAAAATAAGTATGCATTATGATTGAAGATAACCACGAGGAAGGACAAATAGGAAATACCATATAAGTTTATACTAAAATGATACCACAAAGTGAATTTGGACAAGGTGTTCAGTCTGAGCCTTGAAAATATGGGAGTTAGAAGAATGTAATAAATATCTGTAAAGATCAACTGATAAAAATTCAACATATAGGTACATATCATGAATGTCCATTATTATAGTAATAAACATATAATTTATGGACTAGGGCACATTTGTTGAATATCCTACTTAGTAATCATACACATGAAGTAATGTATCACCTGCTATAGATATGCATAGATAAATTTCCTACTGAACATATCTATCCTATGTGTTCTTCACAATCTGTGTCAGCAGTGTAAGCAGACAAAGAGAATTGTTGAAATTAAGGCGATATAGCATATTCACTAAAAATGGGGAGAAGAATAATCAATCCTTATAATCTCACAAAATAGCCAAGTTCTAAGAGTGGGTGTCAAGGTTGTGGGCTAACCAAAAGTACTCAGAGAAGCAGCTACTTGATTCTCTCAATCCATTTCCTCTTGAGGGATCTTGATTCTGTTTGATCTTAACTAAAATTAGATGATTACAATTCACTAGAAAGGGGAATGTGTGGCAATCCAGACTTCTTTCCTCCAAGGAGGGAACTCTGGGACAGAACCAGGAAAGCAGCTAATGGCAGGGGCAAGTGGAAGCTCCCTGCGAACTCTGGAGAGATGTGACCATGTGATCACAAGCTTTGGCGGCGAATCCAGGTTCCAATCCTGACTCTGCTAATAACTAGTCCTGTGACCTTAGTGAGCTTGTTAATCTCTCTGTCCATTTGTAATTTTTTTGACATAAAACTGAGCAAACAAAGGCAAACATGATAACTTCTTATTAGGATAAATGAAATTACAGTGAAGAATAGTGCTTAGAACATCACACACTGTAAGGACATCTAGCTATTTTAACTACGGCATGCTTATCAGTTATAGATTCCTTTAGATGAATGCACCATAGTGAGTGTGAATGGCAATCCAGAATTCTCATCACCAATTAGAATAACAATGACGACTTGTTAATACTCTAAGCTACTAGTGAAAACATATCCAGGTAAACAATGCTTCATTAATGAAGACATTCAATACCTTACTTATAATAAAGCCAGTGATAGCAGGTTATAAACATTTTGCCTGTCTCCTCTCCCATCCTCAGCCTATTGCCTTTTTTCTCGTGATCACAATATGGCTTTCACAACTACAACCTTAGTGTCTAAGAGACAAAGAATTCTAAGAGACATAGAATTCTGTTAAGAAAAAGAGATATATAGCTCATGGGTAAGGTAGACAAAGATAGTTAAGGCAATCTTATAATTTAATGTGCTCTGAATGACTAAGATAATCTTATAATTTAATATGCTCTGAGTTGTATTTGTGAAGGCACAGGCAGTAACTACCTTAACAAATTGAAAGTATATTAATATTTAGATATAAAGATCATAAGGCATGTGCATGAAAAAAGACAGAGCTGTCAGTACTTTGGGTAAGCTTTTCACAGTGAATTTTAAGTGTAATTGTGTGCATAAAACATCAATTTATTTTCAGAAATGCAAATGAAGCACCTGGGAGAACTCAAAATAATATAGCTAGGTTTCTTATATTAGCACTCCCAGTACTATGGATTATCTGAATTATCAGAAATGACTTACACTATACTTTTTCTAAGTCCTTCTCTAAGTCTTCTCACCTTGCATTACCTCCTTGCACTGTAAAACTCTAGAAAGAAAGTTAACTCCTCTCTATATTTCCCCAGTGCAATGTTCTCTCTTCAATATTGTTAAGTCTCTCATCGCCTCCACACCCACTTTGCCAATTCACCACGCCCACTTTCAAGCTCTTTCTTGTCTCTTAACATACCACGTGTGCCCATTGGACCTCCTCCTTTTCTCAACTTTTGTAAAGTTGGAACAGCATCCTTAGGATCTGAGGTGGTTCAGGTCCTTGGACCTCATCAATTCTTCAATCACACACATACTCTCTAAAGAGTAAATTTCATCCTGTTATTACAAATACCCCCTCTAATGCCAAGTACTCCCAAAATAAAATCTCTACTCAAGACATTTCACATGAAATCAACAGTTCTGTGTGCTCACTGGTTATCTCAAACTTAGGGTACTCCAAACAATACTCCTAGCACCCCCACCACTGCCACTGTGGTGGTTTGAATCAGATGCCTCTTCCATAAACTCATGTTTTTTGAAGGCTTGGTCCTCAGTGTGGAGTAATCTGGGAGGTGGAGCCTTGCTGGAGGAGGTGTGTTGCTGGGGTAGGTATTGGGAACTTATAGCCAGCTCCCACTAGCTAGAGGTCAGCTCACTCTTTTACAAGTGTTTCTCACCTGCTATGGCAAGATGGTGATGTCCAGCCTCTGATTATGCCATGCTATTCCCTGACAATCATAAAGCTTACCCTCAAAACTATAAGCCAAAATCATTTCTTCCTGTCAGCTAGTTTTGGTTTGGGTGTTTTGTCCCATAAATGAGAAGGAAATTAAAACAGCCACTGAAGCTTAAGTACTCCCTAGATTAGTATATATTCACCCAGTTACTCAGGCCTGATGCTCTTTGAAATCCTACTTGACCCATGTCTTTCTTTATCTGCTTCCTCCTAGCCAATGGATTGGCAAGACTCATGGACTCGGTGTGCCAAACACATCTTGACTAGGACTGCATATCACTCCTATCCTATTACTCTTTTTTTATTTTTTATTTTGGATTTATTTATTTATTTGAGAGTGACAGAGAGAGAGAGAAAGAAGCAGATAGATAGAGAGACAATGGGCACGCCAGGGCCTCCAGCCACTGAAAATGAACTCCAGATGCAAGTGCCACTTTGTGCATCTGGCTTATGTGGGTACTGGGGAATTGAGCCTCAAAGCAGGGTCCTTTGGCTTCACAGGCAAGCGCTTAACTGCTAAGCCATCTCTCCAACCCTCCTATCACTCTTCTACAAGCCACCACATCTCACCTGTCTTCTTATTATAATTGGTCTCCCTACACAACAGTCTTTTCTCCATGCAAGAACATCGTTCTAAAATATGTTGGACTTTGTCTCTTTCTACACCAAACTTTTCAATACTTAACTGATTTCTTAACAAGTAAATCCTAACATCCTAGAGGATATAATCCTCTGTAGACTCTCAGTCCCCTTTATTTTCACCCTATCCCTGTTTTACTACATCCCATTACTCCTAGTACTCCTAGCACTTCTGGATTGTTCCAGGCATTCCTCTGTCACTTTCATCCATCAGGTTTACATGACTCATTTCTTTTTCCATGTTTCAAACACTTCATATCAAAGAGAGCATCCCTAATTATGAGTCTAAAATATTGCTTCTCATTTGTCTCTCTATTCTGCCTAAATTTTCTGAATCCCATAGTCCTTATAACCAACTAAAATTTATATTTGTTTGATTACTGTCTGTGCTGTCTCATCAAAGAGTGTGCAACATAATATCAGGGGTGTGCATCTGTTAGTTCACTACTGTTCCCACAACATGGACTGTACCTGACTCCTGGTATTACTATATCCATGAGGGTTGGAGGTGAATGAATCAGTGAATGGATATTTGTTGATTGACCATTACATTTTTTTAAATTCTATATAAGTCTCACATTGTTTTTGAGACTGTTTTCACTGTTACAATTAGCATTTTCAATAGGCTTATTTCTGTGAAGCAGATTTTATATATGTATATTTCTTAAAATATAAAGTGTATCTTGTAAATTCCAATAAATTTTTGTGCTGTACCTCTGCCAATGTTATGTTTTATATGCTAATAACTCCTATAAACTGAACTTTTGGACATGTTTTATCTATGTAAAAAATTATATCAAGGCTGGGTGTGGTAGTGCCTGCCTTTAATCCCAGCAATCAGAAGGCAGAAATAGTAGGATTGCCTTGAGTTTGAGGCCATCTTGAGACTACATAGTGAATTCCATGTTAGCCTGGGCTAGAGTAAGACCGTACCTTGAAAAATCAAAATGAAGAAAAAATTATATCAAAATTGCAGTGTTTTGAATTATGTCATCTTTGCCATTTGGGGATCGTTTTCCTATACACCAATATTTTAGTATTCTAATGAAAATCTCCCAAACATCAAACACAGTAATTTTCCTGAATATACCAATTAACACCTTGAAAGCACAAGGCATTTCATTTCACTGGTAGGTTTGGCACCATTACATAATCTTCTGGGATTTGTATGCATAATATTTTGATGACTTTGGCTTAGCATATTCTCATTAATATTATAGCCCTTATACAAATGTTAATAGTTTTATAATATAAAATGACACAGTAAAATATACACAGTAATGTTTAAATGTAATCATTAAGATATCTTTTGGAAAATAATGGAGACATGTTGATAATGTTTTCTATTAGTAATTTCTCACACATACTAATAAAACTATCCAAGTTTCTACAATGGAAGAGAATTTTTAAAATTGACTTGAAATATCTTATCTCTCAATTCCATCCCTTCCTACCCATTTTCTAGTTTGTGTCTGCTTTCCAATGGAAACCTAGTATTTGATTATAATGAGGTTAGCGCTATAAAATGTCTGCCATTCTGTTTAAAGAGCATTCCTATATTCACAAATTGAGTATTGGTGCCTCTTTACTCCTGTTCTTCCTTTAACCCAGCAGCTCTCTCTTTGTACCATGTCTCTGGATTTACTGATCACATTCTGTACTAATTGTCTTCTCTCATCCTCATTATCATCTACATATAACATAGTAATATGTTTTTCCATAGTAATTTCAATGATCACACTTAAACTAACACCAGCATAGTAAATAATCACAACAATTTGGATCTCAATATTTGATTTCATCTGTGTGAAAGACGAGATGCCAAACTCAAGTTCAATATGACTGAAATAGGACATAATGTGTCCTTTCAATTATTCTCCACATTTATTTCCCAATCTGCATTAATCCTTCCCTTCTAGACTTCTCCAACTTATAAGCCTGATATATTTACCTCTTTGTCTTCAAAATTACCAACTTATAAGTAAGAGTTATTAATAACTGTTTATAAAAAAACAGTTATAAAATAACTGTTTCCTTTGAATTGGTTAACATTCAGCTACAAATTATACAGTTGGGTTTAAATGGACCCATAAAATTATTTCAAATAATATAGCTAAAATAAAACAACATATAATTATAGACAAGAAAATCAGGCATAATTACTATACTATCAAGGTAGTTTATGCTAAAATAAACTTTTCAGAATCTTATTTATTGTTTTTTCCTTGGCTCTAAAATATATACTTACCTCTCATCTTGTTAACTGAAACATGTTTTCACATAAACTTTCATAATTACCTGCTTCCCACTGGGTTTTAAAGCTTGTTCACTAATCCCTCTCAGTTGTACAGTATTTAGGATTTAAAATTGCTAATAGCAAACCATAAGTCCATGCACACACAGATTCTTAGAATGCTTGTCACATAGCTCAGAGGGATATCAACACTAGATAATAGGTGTTCCAACCCCCGGAAAATTGTTAGCTTTGATGATCTCAGATGTTTCTAGAATCAAACATTAAAAAAAAAAAAAAAACAGATAAATGTAAAACACCTTCTCAGTCATTCAAGAAGTAGTGTTCTAAATTGGTGTTGGAAATAGTGATAAATTTTCTTTCACTCTCTGTATGTATGTAAGTGTATAATTTCTTTGGTGGTATATGATTACATTTTCTTTCATAAGTGTTCAGTAGCAACATTGTTGTATTTCTTGACAGAAGTAGATGTTAGACTATGTTTATTAACTCCTTTGTTCATGAGGCTATTATTATTTTCCTTAAGGTAACCAGGTTAGAGTCTTTTAATGTATCTTAAATATACATATAAGCGTTAGTACCTTTATTTTGTCATTAAAATTCCTGGGACTCAGTTTTGTCATCTGATAAAATGAAAGGAGGAGTAAATCTCATTTAAAATAATACTATAGTGGTAATAAAAAGATACAAGTAACCAATTGAGTGCCTATTTAGGACAATCAAATGTTAAATCTTTGCAGTCATTTTTAAAATTTGAAGAAATCTTTTTGAAAAGAAGACCATTTTTACCATGTCTTCCAATGCTGAAATTGAATTAGATAAGCTTCCTGAAGGACACAACTGACCTTGTGGGCTTTTGGCTGTTGTCAACAATGTCTCTCAAAGTGGGCACTCCACTCATGACTCTCTGGTTATGACACTGCTCAGTGACCCACCACCCCATGATTTCTGTTTTCTGTTAAATGTACATGAAAGTATTTCCTGTTTTTTCATTCCCCACTGAAACACTTAATACCTTTCCCCTTAACTATGAAATCAATATTTATTGTTTGAGCTAAAGAACTTGGCAAAGGACCAGTAAGTGGAAAATTCTCATTCAGCAGTTCTTAAATTGATGTTGGATTTTACTAAATTAAGAAATCTCGGGTTGGAGAGATGGCTTAGTGGTTAAGGCACCTGCTCCTAAGCCTAAGAACTCCGGTTCCAATCTCCAGGTCCCACGTTTAGCCAGATGCAGTGACGCAAGGGTGCAATGCCTCACTTGACCACAAGGGGGGCGCACGCATCTGGATTTCATTCACAGCAGCTGAGAGGTTGCTGGCGTGCCCATCTCTATCTGTCTTCCTCTCCCTCTCCGAGTGTCTCTCCAAAAAAAAAAAAAAAAAAAGAAATAAAAAGAAATCTCATCATTCCAAGTGACATTTGTTAATAAAATTTTAATTAAAGCAAAAAAAAATCACATGGCTGTCATGAAAACAGAAAAAGTACACAAAACCCACAACAGGCTCTATGTCATGCAGAATATTTATGTCTAAACAGTGTTTCAAATATACATATTGGAAATACTTGCAATTGAAAGTTCTAGATTTCCAAAATATTTAAAATATGTAATTATTAGTCTTAAAAATGTTAATATTATATTAAACCCTTTAAACTTAAAGGTATTAAAAATCAATAAATAATATAAAACATTTTAATATTAAATCTTAACTGTGAAAAATGTTTTCCATAATATTTAGGATTGTTATTTTTTGTTAGAATTGGCACAAAGTTAATAATAGCCAATTTTAATGCCATTTACCCTTTGTCCCTAAACAACTACATATGAGATTCTGGCCCTAACTGTAACACAGTTATTATTCCAATTCTAATTTTAATCTTAATACACTTTGTTTTATGTAATATTAAAATTCTCTTTTTTAAGGAAAGAAAAATATATTCAAGAAAATAGTTTTACTGTCTAAAGTATTAAATTTGGCTTTAAAACAAATGACTATGGCCTGTATGTTTACAGTGACCTGGAGATAAGAAACAAATATCTTTTTAAAATCTAACTTGATAAGAGAACAGAATTTGGATTCAGGGGATTCTTTTAATATATTGAAATATAGAATAGTCAAGCAATTCATACTAAGAACCTGGAGTTTCAGTTTATAAATCTAGAAAGTATAAAAGAGTGTAAATGTTGGCCAAATACAACAGTTAACAACTTAGGATTTAGTGTTTTAATTTACTTTTATTCACAATAGTTTTAAAGAACTTTCTTTATATTGGTACTTAAAAGTAAATCTTTAATATTAATTAGATGAATGACATGGATATCTATTTCATATCCTTAAAACCCTTACAAAGTACTCTTAATTTCAGCAGGATGAAAAAGTAAAAAAATAACATGATTTATGGAAAATACTCTTCCTCTCTCCCTCAGCTCTCTCTCATTCCATATGTGTGTGTGTTTGTAAATAAGTGATAAATAATTTTTTGGTCTTTTTTATGAGAGAGAGAGTGAGTGAGAGAAAGAGCTGGCTAAGTGGTTAAAGGATCTTGCTTGCAAAGCCTGACACCCTGAGTTTGGTTCCCCAGTACCCACGTAAGGCCAGATGCACAAAGTGGCGCATGCATCTCGAGTTCATTTGCTATGGAAAGGGACCCTGGCAATTCATTCTCATTCTCTCTCTCTCTCTCTCTCTCTCTCTCTCTCTCTCTCTGTCTCTCTGTCTCTCTTTCATTGCAAATAAATAATAATTTTTTTTAAAGTTTTAAATGTCCTTCATGTCTAACAGACACTTGAGAGGTAGCTTTCATCTGTTGACATATTGACTTTCTTCCCATTTTGTTCCAAGCCCATACATGTGATTTTCATGTCATTATTACTCCCTTTTACCTGGTGCCAAAAGGACAACCAGTTTCAGCCTTTTGTAAAAAAGACTCACATCTGGGTCTCCAAGATCTCTAGATCTTTTCACACGAGTTTCTCAGTAGATTTGGATTTGATAAAGGCCCTTGTCTTTTCCCCTTGAGCACTGTTCCAATTATACTCTCTTCTTGTCTAGAATTCCAATTCTGAAGTCCAAAAGCATATCTACAGAGAAGTCTCACCCACATGCCTTCACATCATTAAACCTTGATTAACAGGATATGTCAGGAAAAGATGCTGGACAATAAATGTGTGCATCCTTCATCAGGAGAAGGCTCAGGGCAATGGGAAGTTTCAACAACAGTATGTGGTAGAATTTAGTTTGGATCATGAACAAGCTGGGAAACGTCCTAGTTTAAAAAAAAATCTTTGAAAAAACTCTTTGGGGCAATACTATGACAATAAAAAAGAATGGAGTGGTAACTGTGCAACATGATAGATGTGTTCATTTGCTCCACTGTCATAACCATTTACTATTGATAGGTATTCCCAAACAGCCTGTATGCCATAACTGTACTCAAAAGAGTTACTGAAAAAGAAAGCAAGAGAAAATCATAGTGAAAAGTGAGAGATACAGACTAAAGGAATGTCAGAGGATACATCAATGATTGGACAAAAGTCTCAGGGACGAAACCTTTAAAGCAATCTTTACAGCTGCTAAAGGGAAGGATTAGACAGCAATGGTTAATTCTGGTAGAGGCATATTTTGACTTCTTCCAAAAAATGATCTTAGTCTTCCTTTCCATTAAAAAACAATAATCTCAACCTTACTCTCTGCTAATTTAACCCTAAGTAGAAAGTATGGATTCTCAGTGAGAAGGTATTTCTACATCTGGAGAACTGTATTTTGCCCTTGAAACATTATGTTCTTTTTAGTGTAATCAAAGACTGAACAAAATCTTCTTTTGAATGAAAACCTAAGTAACAATATTTTTTTCTTTCATAAAAGGGAATTCATTCCAACAGTCCTTATTCATCAAAAAGGATTGAAATTGTGTCGACTTTGTCTCTACTGACCTTCATCTTTGAATGAAACTTGGTGAGCTCTTATAACAAATTTCTCCAAGGATTTTGGTGTCAGTTGTAATTTCCAGGAAGAGAGAGAGAGGAGGGAAGAAAGAAATACCTTCAGAGAATATAGATATATATGAAGAAAGCCCTGTCAGGTTACTGTCGTAAGATATAATGAACACTGAATGAGTCAGAGTTTAGGTTGAAGTCCCAGATTTTCAACTTTCTAACTGATTCCATACAAGCTGCTTAAGTTTTCAACCTTAACTTCTTCCTCGAAAGAAGGAAGACAGTGATGCGTGCCAAATAAAAGATAAAGTAGATGATAAACACATTGATGTTTAACCTCATTAGTAATCAAATACGTAAAATTATATATCTATTGAATTATCAATAATCTCTGCCAATACTTGCACTGTTGGTGAAGGAATTTTCATACATTTTTGGAAACAAAATGTTAATGTTTTCCAAGGACCTTGAAAGGGTCCATGAAGTTTGAATTAGCAAATTGCTTTCTAAGGCTGCATGCAAAGAAAATCATTTGCAAAATACAAACCATTTTCACAAAGACATTATGAAAATTATAACCGGGAAAGTATACATCTATTTTACTAAATATTTTTTTAAGAAAATAAGGAAATAAAATCTAAAGTAAACTTAGAGTACAATATATGGAATGTGTATGGATAAGTGCATAGCATGGTTTGGAAATCGGATTTAATCTACCTCAATGGCTTCATCAATTGCTAAATATGGAAGGAACCTATATTCACTGTGTTTCAATTACTCAGCCCCACAGAAGTATTTATCAAAAGTTGATCCTAGTCACAGAATGCCTAGCAACTGTCTGTAAACTGCGGAGTTAGCTAGCTCCTGCACGCTCCAGGAGAGCCCTTCAGCCTTCAGCTTTCTTTCTTTCTTTCTTTCTTTCTTTCTTTTCTTTCTTTCTTTTTTTTTTTTTTTTTTTTTTTTTTTCGTTTTTTGAGGTAGGGTCTCACTGTGATCCTCCTCATCTCATAGCCATTTGGTTTTCTTGGAGGAAGATGGCCTTCCACCTAAGAATATTTCTCTGATTCCTCCCCACAACAACTGAGAACAAAATGGATGCTTTTAAGACTCTGGTTGCTTGGGGATAAGGGAAGTGCAGCCCAGGAGGATGTTAATTAGCTGCTGCTGAAGGAGCCCCTCTTGAGTGTCCCAAAGCCAGACTAAAAATCCCACATGGGCCTTGGCGGGATCATGAAGAACTCTCAGACCAACAGAATTCCCTATGCCTCACAAACTAGGGGGAACCCATGTGTTCACACCCCAGAAAGAAGACACCATTCTTTTTTTTTTATTTTTTTAAATTAATTAATTAATTAATTTGCAAGCAGAGAGAGAGAGAGAGAGAGATAGAAGAGAGGCAGACAGAGAGCCAATGGGCATGCCAAGGCCTCTAGCCATTGCAAACGAACTCCAGATGCATGTGCCCCTTGTGCATCTCACTTACGTGGGTCCTGGAGAATTGGCTTCACAGGCAAACGCCTTAACTGCTAAGCCATTTCTCCAGCCCAGACACCATTCTTGACATGTCAGGCTAGTTCATTGCAGTTTTTAAAACAGTGATCGGTCTAACTCCTATATCTGAGACTCAGTCTGCTTCTCAAAGATTAGGTTAAAGAAGACACCAAAATCTCTCCACAAGATAAGAACAGATAGCTGACTCCCTGTCAGCTGATGAGCCACTCCCTCCCACAGCAGTCAGGGCCCAGGCGAAAGCACAGAGGAATTGGAGAGATGACTAAGAGTGCTGCTTCCATGATGAGCCTGACAACCTGCACCAGAGTCATGAAGGCACAAGCTGAGGATATTCAAAATGTAACAAAGCAGAAATCCAGAAGCTGCTGAGAGCTTGTAGTAGTTTGCATAGATGGCCCCCAATATATTCAGTGTTTTATTAGTTCGTTGTTTGCATCTGCAGCTGGAGGCAGTGTCACTGGGCGGATCTTAAGGTGTGGTGGTGGGTTTGAGATTTCAATCTAAAGATATGCAAAGTGTGCCTAGCTGGAGTTCCTGAGGTGTGCTCTGCTGTGTGGCTTTTGGCTTTTGATTCTTCTCTCTCTGTGTGTTTGGTCCTGTGAAAACAGGCCAGCTTCTTCTGCCATTATGGAACTTCCCCTGGATCTGTAAGCTTCAATAAATCCCTTCCTCCATAACTGTGCCTGGTCTGGAAGTTCATCTCAGCGAACCTGAAGCTGCCTGCTACAGAGCTCAACACTAAAATAGACTTAAAACACACCCACCAAGGGCTGGAGAGATGGCTTAGTGATTAAGCACTTGCTTGTGAAGCCTAAGAACCCGGTTCGAGGCTTGATTCCCTAGTACCCACGTAAGCCAGATGCACAAGGTGGTACATGCATGTGGAGTTCATTTGCAATGGCTGGAGGCCCTGGTGTGCCTATTCTCTCTCTTTCTCTCTCTTTCTCTGTCTTTTTCTATCTGTCACTCTCAAATAAATAAATTTAAAAAATAATAATAAATAAAAACAACCACCAAGGGTCAGGGAATTTCATGGAAGAGGGGCAGAAAGATTGTAAGAGCCACAGGGTGAAAGAACTACCCATAGGCTTCGCCCTCCCTCTTCCCCACAATGACTGAGTGCTGTTCTCACAACTCATAACCTAAACCCCATGGGGAATACCAGCAATCCCACTAAGGAGGGCCCCTAGTGAAGTGGGGGCAGGGAGGAGGGAAATGATGATGTCAACACATGATATATCCATACTGTTTCTACTTAATAAAAGAGAGAGAGAAGTGATAGTACCAACACATGAGGCGTCCCTTCAAAGTATATTCTTAATAAAAAAATTTAAACAGAAAATAAAAAAACTAAATAAATAACTTTAAAAAGATTATTTCAAATAATTTTGAATGACAGCACCCATCCAGTGTACATGAAACCAGGCAAATTTGTTCCATTACTGCACTTGGAGAGGCAAAAAATAAAATAAAGTAGTTTTACACTACTATTGTATTTGCTAAATGAATACGTTGCCAAACTGTCTCTAAATATTTATACAAATAGACTAGTACCACTTTCAGCCTTGGTCAGAGAAGCAGACACTCATAGCTGGTCAGAGTCTGAATAAGTGACTCTTGAGCGCTCAGTCCTAAGCTGGACATCTGTGCCTGTCAGTTTCTGAATTTGGGATACAGGGGAACTGGAGACAACTGTTTTTGTTGAGACCAAGACTGTAATTTAATGCCAGAAGAAACAGGTGGGATGAAAAGTGATGTGGGAGTGGGGAAAGAGCTCCTGAACCTTGAATAAAGTGGAAGACAGAGGGTTATGAGTTATGGGCAGAAAAGAGGGAAATCACCTTGGGCGATGTGATTTAGGTAGGGACTGAGGGAAAGTGGCATTCCTTCTTCTCGGCACAGGCACAATGAGGCTCACTCAATTCCAAAATCCCATATCTAATCTGATCGTAAGTGGTGGGCAGAGGGAGAGATGGAAGGGAAGAAACAGCCCCTTGAACTCTTATATAGAATATTGTTATAGGTAGGCAGACATTGGATGTAAAAGTCATTGAAAGAGAGAGCCCACTTCTTGTTTCTCTGGTAACATTAGAAAACCTCACCACAGGGCAGAGCCACTTTCTCCTGACTGCAGGTACAAAGTCCTCTGGTAGGAGTGGAGCCTGACAATCATTTGCCTGGTCAAGAGCCCTCCCCTTACCTACAGACATGCTAAGGAGGTGGGAGGAATTCTTACCTTTTTAAATAAATAATGTGCTCTACCCCTAAGAAGCCACGCCTGGTGCACTTGCTCATAGATTCTAACTGCTGAGTCTGCCTGCTTCTCTGAGTTTTAACTCAAGCAGCATAGCTGTTTCTTTTCTTGCTTCCTTTCTCATCTTTGGATGCTGGCCAAAATCCTAAGCATGCTTGCCTCCACACTTCAAGGCTTTTCCACATTTATATTCACAACCTCAAGCCCCTGATCTGGCAACACCCTCTCTCTCTTGAGGACCCCTCCTACTCTCACAGAACTCTTTTTCTATATTTTCCACAATAAAAGCTGCTTCTGCCCTGCTCACCTCCTTCCATATACTTTAAGTTCTCTTTGGTGTTTGACACAAACACAAGGGTGACCATTGAATTGTCCAGCACTGTAGCCACTTGACTCAAACTCACCTGGGAGAAGAAAAGCCCCACTAATCTTAAAATCTTCAACAATGTCACTCATTCCAAGGCTAAGGGAAAAGAAGAAAGAAAGAAGGAAAGAAGGAAAGAAGGAAAGAAGGAAAGAAAGAAAGAAAGAAAGAAAGAAAGAAAGAAAGAGGAAAGAGAGAAGGAGAGGAGAGAAGGAGAAAAGGAGAAAAGGAGAGGAGAGAAAGAAAGAAAGAAAGAAAGAAAGAAAGAAAGAAAGAAAGAAAGAAAGAGAGAGAGAAAAGAGGGAAGAAGGGAGGAAGGAAGTGAGGGGAGGAGGGAGGGGGAGGGAGGAAGGAAGGAAGGAAGGAAGGAAGGAAGGAAGGAAGGAAGGAAGGAAGGAAAGGAGGGAGGGAGAGAGGATGGGAAGAAAGGAAGGAGAAAGAAAGAAAGAAAGAAAGAAAGAAAGAAAGAAAGAAAGAAAGAAAGGAGGGGGGGAGGGGGGGGGGGGGGGGGGAGGGAGGAGGGAGGGGAGGGAGGGAGGAGAGGGAAGGAAAGGAAAGGAAAGGAAAGGAAAGGAAAGGAAAGGAAAGGAAAGGAAAGGAAAGGAAAGGGGAAAGGGAAAGGGAAAGGGAAAGGAAAGAAGCTGCATGATGTCGAGGGGGTGTGTGAAATGGTGTCTTCTGGATACAACATGGAGGTTGCACTCATGAATTTAAGCAGCATTCATTACCAAAACCAAACAATACAAACACATTTTTTCATGGGTGGAGAGGGGCTCTCATGAGTCCCACCCCTTCCTGAGGAGATTTGGCAGATAACAGTTGCCCCGGGAGGAGGGGAGTCATCTCCTTAATCTTCTAAAGTGGTGTAACCACTTATGTTCCAATAAGTATTTTAACACTTCCCTCTGTCTTCTTGCTGAGGTTGCCTCTGCATTTACCCAAAGAATCAAGTTTGCAGTTCCATCAGATCTATAAATTGGGAAGAAAGCTCACAAGCCCTGTAAGTCCAACTGATATTTCAACAAGCCACTCAGTTGTCACTTATTTCTGTTTGGAAGTTTCCTAAAGATTCCAATGAACATCTGATTTTTTTTTTTTTTCAAATATCAAGACTAAAAGATTTATTCTGTGACACAGAACTAGGAACTTGTGAAGACATCAAAGGCCTTGGGTTCCTGGACACTTTATAGAAAGCATTGCTTGGGACTTGCCACAATCCCAGGGATCTTACTCTGGATTTAACTAAGAAAATTCACTATAAGTTTTCTCATGCTCACACAAGTAACCCTAATTAAAATCAGAGGGCTACCAAAAAAAAAGACATTAAAGTAGGAAGGGACCTAGTTGGGAAGAAGGGATTTAGTGGGGAAAAGGATAAGAGAGAATAAAGGTGATGAATATGATCAAAATATGTTATATACATGCATTCAGTTGTCAAAAACAAATTAGGTTTGGACAGCCCTCCTATGATTGTCTATATCCTGATCCTCAGTGAGAAGATCTTTAGACAAAGGCAGAAGGAAGCAATCATGAGGCAGGAGTTAGCAAAATAGGCTTGCTGGTCAGATCGGGCCAGCTGTCCTAAATTCATAAAGCTGTATTGGGACATAACCACGATCCTCATTTACATATTGCATGTGGCTGTTTCTTTGCAGCAGGACAGAACTCAGTCATTGAAACAGAGACCATATGGCATCTAACGCTAAAATATTTACACTCTAGCCCTTTGCAGAAAATGTAAGCCAACCCCTGATCCCAAGCCAGAAATTATAGCCCAGGTAAGGAACTGGAGAGTTGGCACCTGGTCAAGAAGCTCAGACAGCTAAGAACTCTAGAACTTCTTAAAGAGAATTGAGCAAGAAAACACATTAAAAGAAGATGAAGAAAAAGGCTGGAGAGATGGCTTAGCGGTTAAGACACATGCCTGTGAAGCCCAAGGACCCAAGTTCAATTCTCCAGGTCCCACGTAAGCCAGATGCACATGGAGGCCCATGTGTCTGGAGTTCGTTTGCAGTGGCTGGAGGCCCTGGTGTGCCCATTCTCACTCTCTATCTCTCTCCCTCTCCCTCACTCTGTCTCTATTAAATAAATAAAAAAATCTTCAAAGAAGAAGAAGAAGAAGCTAAAGAGATTCAGCAGTTCACCCTGTAAGTAGATGGCTGACTGCAGATATCAGAGTGACAGAGGAGGCAGACTTCTCCAAGAGTCAAGGGTGTCTTGTTACAAAAGCCGCTCTCTACCCTCTCCCACAGAGGTTAAGAAGTTTTGCCAACACAAAGCTGTTTGGAGGTCAAGGTGACCCAATGGTGCTGAAAACAAGGTCTACAGATTCTACAGTGCTTTGGGGGCATATAATTCTCTTCTTCACCTGGCTTCTATTGTGGCTCCAGGCTGGGAAAACCAACAGTAGGCGTGTGAGCTCTCCTGCTCCAATAATTAGATGGGATCTAAGAGCAGGATGTCATCTTACACAGAGTGAATGTACACAAGGTAGTTCTCTACTTTCAGAACTCTACTTCGCCTGTATTTTAACACTTCCCTCTGTCTTCTTGCTGAGGTTGCCTCTGCATTCACCCAAAGAATCAAGTTTGCAGTTCCATCAGATCTATGGGGAAGAAAGCTCACAAGCCCTGGACCTCCAGCTGCTATTTCAACAAGCCACTCAGTTGTCACTTATTTCTGTTTGGAAGTTTCCTAAAGATTCCAATGAACATCTGATTTTTTTTTTTCCAAATATCAAGACTAAAAGATTTATTCTGTGACACAGAACTAGGAACTTGTGAAGACATCAAAGGCCTTGGGTTCCTGGACACTTTATAGAAAGCATTGCTTGGGACTTGCCACAATCCCAGGGATCTTATTCTGGATTTAACTAAGAAAATTCACTATAAGTTTTCTCTTCTGTCTGACCCCACCAAGAGTCTAATAGAACTCAGGAGTCAGGAGCAGTATTCCTGTACAGATTCCTAAGAAGAGAGGGAACAAAGCCTTCAGATCACCTAGAACATCCCAGTGAGTAAGCATAGGGGACAGAAACTGGATGCACATTTTAGGGATAGCAGGGCCCTGAAGGTGAAGTTTTGTTGTTGTTGTTGTTGTTGTTGTTTTTGTTTTTTGTTTTGTTTTGTTTTATTTTATTTTTATTGACAACTTCCATAATTGTAAACAATAACCCATGGTAATTCCTTCCTGCCCCCCATTTTCCCCTTTGCAGCTCCACTCTCCATCATATCCCCTCCCCCTCTCAATCAGTCTCTCTTTCATTTTGATGTCATCATCTTTTCCTCATATTATGATGGTCTTGTGTAGATAGTGCCAGGCACTGAGAAGTCATGTCTACCCAGGTCATTTTGTGTCTCAAGGAGTGCATGGTAAGCAGTCCTACCCTTTCTTTGGCTCTAATTCTTTCCACCACCTTTTCCACAATGGACCCTGAGCCTTGCAAAATGTGATAGAGATATTTCAGTGTTGAGCACTCCTCTGTCACTTCTTAGCACTATGGTGCCTTCTGAATCATCCCAAGGTCATGGCCTTCTGAAAAAAGAAGCTTCTCTAACCAAAAGTGAGATTAGCATTAATATATGGGTATGAACATTAAGGGAAATGCTTACCAGGCTTTCCTTAGCTCTTTTTTCCTAAAGAAATTCCCAGAAGCCTCCATCTTGCTGGTGACCAGAAATGCCAAAGAAAATGTCTGTTTTTTTTTTCATCTTTTTTTTCCCCTAAGATTCCTCCTTCCCTAGAAACCAGATGTAAGGATATGACTAAGGTTGTAAGGTGCCTAGACACCCAGCATTGGAACTGACTGACTACTTTATACTACCATGAAGTAAAGCCTTATTCCTGTTAAGAAATGCAGATCAGATCCTCCATACGGATTACCCACTCGGGACCCCTCCTACCATACAAGAGCTCTGCCTTCTCCCCTCTTAAGCTCGTCAATAAAACCTTCCTAAAACCTCACCCTAAACGGGCCATGGATTCCTTACAAAATTCATGAGACAAGAACCTGGAGGCATTGCAGAAGAGGGGGCGGATAGAACGGAAGAGCCAAAGGAAGGGTACGACTCCTTACAATGCAACTGCCCAGACAGAAATTGGCCTCGATATCCATGACCTTGCAGTGCCTAGCAATACCTTCGCAAGACCCTTATAAGAGAAGAAAAAGATGATGACATCAAATTAAAAGAGAGACTAATGGAGAGAGGGAGGGGATACGACAGAGATTGGAGGTCTAAAGGGGGATGGGGGGGAGGGAAATATTATACGTGTTTTGTATGTAAGTATAGAAGTTGTCAATAAAAAAAAAGAACCTGGAGGCTGACTCAGTGGAAGTTTTGTGTAATCATGAGCATCCTGAACCTAACTCCTGAGTTAAAAGCCCAAGTAAGAGCCAAAAGGGGCTTACTTGTTCTCAAAGACACCCCAACCTTCCATACCACTGGTAATAAGAGCACTTTAACCATTCACCTACTCCTTAGGAATACCATCTTTGTTGTGTTTTGTTCTCTACTTAGGAAATAGAAAGACTAATGCAGGATCCCTTAGTTTCTTTTATTATTCTGAGTCCTGGAAACTTAAAAGGCAGAAATAGCTTTTCCTTGGCTGCTTTTTACCAGTGCATTCTTTCCCCAAAGCAATGAGTTCAGAACAGCCTTCAAGCTTGAATTGGAAATAGAGGACCAAAGAGGAACAGGAACTGCCAAGAGGAAAACTGTTAAAATTTGGTTAATATTTCAAAAACATAATCCCACTGAAGCCAATTATTCTCCCTCTCTAAGCAATGCAATATGCCATAGATCATGTCTTTTACTATCTCCCTATCATACACATAAAACTACCAATGTTCCCAGAGGTGTTGGGGTCAGAGCCTGGGCCCTGGTAGCCCTAACAAGCTAGGCTTGGCCACCCATCATTAATATACCAATTAAGGACATAATAATGGAAAGCAGAAAAGGGAGATTTGTTCAATATGGCCACATTAGGAGGAGGAAGAAAGAGATCCAGTGATCAACCAAGTCCATCTTTGGGGTCCTAACATGAGGTTTAGTTTAAAAAGAGGATAGGAGTACACAGAGCTAAATACTCCTGGTCAAATTCCTACCTATCAGTATTATATGGCTCCAGGCTCTCCTGCGATGTGGTCTGACAAGTGACATGTGTAAGGTTTGGGAGTGACCACGACCATGCAAACCACTCTGAGGCAAAGATGAAAGCCTTTATTGGGGGGTGGGGGAGCACGAGCTGCCAGGGCTGGCTCACATGAGAGGAGCACAGCCCACCTGAGTTCCTCAGGTAGTGGGCTTTATAAGATCTTTTCAGTTGGGGGAAGTGAAGAAAAGGAAAAGCTGAATAAGAAAGGTGCCTTTAGCTGGGTATGGTGGTCCATGCCTTTAATCCCAGCACTTGGGAGGCAGAGGTAGGAGGATCACCGTGAGTTTGGGGCCACCCTGAGAATACAGAGTGAATTCCAGGTCAGCCTGGACCAGAGTGAGACCAAATCCAAAAAAAAGAAAAAGAAAGAAAGGTTCCTTTAGGGGAGATCTAAGATAGCCAAGGTGTGACATCAGAACAGCAACCAGATGACTTACAAAATAAGGGGGCAGGAAACCATGGACCTGGGGGCATTGCAGGCAAGGAGGGGATAGTGGCTGGGCGGTTTCTTGAGCAATGTGGATTATTCACTTCCTTATGTCTCTGTCCCCATCCTGCTATCCTTGCCTCCATTTTGGGAGCCTGTCCAACCTAAGAACATGGTCTCAGAAGCGTTGAATCTCTTTCTGGAAGACACACTCCTCCTCCGGCTGGCACCAGCTCTTCATGCTTTCCCTTTTCCCAGCATGAGAGTCGTGAGGAAATTCAAATTCTTTGAAGCCCATTGTTTCAATAGTGCAATAGCAAAAAGGAGGGCCACAAGTGTCTCTTTCCAAAATCTTCATTCCTGTCAGGATGGACACACTCTTGCCCCACAGAAACACACATGCAATTAGCATGACAACAGCGTGTAGGAATGTTTTTACAATATACACAATAAACCAAAGTTAATCTCTGCTGATGCAGGAGAGAGCTGGGTGATTTCATGACTCCCATGCAAGCAGCTCTCAAGTCTTGGGTTCTTATCTGTGTTAGCAAAGAATTAAGAATGCCTAGTCATGGGAAGGGTAAGTTATGACATTCATATTAAGGAGACATAGAAAATCCCAGACAAAATGAAATTCTCCCCTTCCCAGCCTTGCTAGGAAGGAGGAAGGGATACCTAGAAGATCTTCGTCCCCCACATAGTGAAGGAGAGAAGAGGCTGGGAAGGGTAAGGGGCAAAAAGATCTCACAGACATGGCTCAGGTCCAATTATATAAATCAGACATCCAATTAGAATAAGCTTCATCACCTGACTCAGGTGTGTAAAGGAGGGACCTGATTGGTTGGTGGGCTCAAGAGGCTGACTCAGGAAAAACCAGCCCACAGGTATTAATCTTTAGAAAAGTTGAGGACGAGACAAAAAGCTGATGCTAGAGTTGTCATTAGAGCCATCTTGGATGAGACTGAATCAGACATGAGTTCTCGTCTTGCTAGAGCAGGCAAAGTGGCATCCGTGTTCTGTGAGCCAATCCCTAGCTAACTACCCATCAGGAGAAATGCTATAATGCTCCTATTCTGTATCACTATTTATCAAGATATACATGTCAGTGTAATATTACTACAGGACAGTTGAGGTTCCTTGCCAATGCTCCAGTGTCATACACCAGTGCACTGATAAATTTGGGGTGTCTGCAGATACCTGGTCTTTTGAATTCAAAGAATGATATCCACAGACCAAAGGAAAACATTCAGAAAGAGCTTTAAGAGAAGGGAAGTTTAAAGGAAGGAAGAAAGACATTGAGAAGCCCCGAACTTAAGAGAAAGAAGCAAGGCACATTCTTGCCCAGGGGATTTTAGAAGTCTATCTCAGGATGCAGGGTGTGAATTTTTAGCTGAGCCCCGTGGATGGGTGGCTGGTTTATCCAGTCAAGTCCTCATGTCAGGTAGGGTCAGGATTTCTGGAAAAGGGAAATTTTCTCAGAAATCTTGATTCTCTAGGAAAGGCCTTCTTCTTGGAAGGACTCTCTAAAGGAGCTGAGATAAGGAAAGGCCAGGCCCTTCTGACATTTCTAACTTGTTGTAAAGTATAATGACTTAGATTTTTCTCCTACAAGCCCAACATCAATCCTACATTTAGTCAAGGAGAAAGCTATTCACCTCGGGATCCTGTCACCCCAAAACTGCCTCAATATAAATATTTGAGGATGACATATATTTCAATATTTTTTACAAGTCTTTAAAATTGCCAAAGGATACAAAGTAGCAATCTACAAAAGAAACAACATAAATGGCATATAAAGATGTCTTTCAAAAACTATCAACAGTAAACACAGAATCTCCTAAGCAGATTGACAAGCATTAGAAACAATTTCAAAGCCCCATCCCTGGTAGACTGACAGAGACTTTGACAAAATAAGCTTGGGTATATTTATTTTCAGTTAATTACCCCAAATACTTTCAGAGCCTCCTGATCTTTGTATCCCTATGTTCCTGCAAAACTTAAACTTGCATAGATATGTTACAAGTCTAACTAGCTTGGGTATATTTATTTTCAGTTAATTACCCCAAATACTTTCAGAGCCTCCTGATCTTTGTATCCCTATGTTCCTGGAAAACTTAAACTTGCATAGATATGTTACAAGTCTAACTAAATCAGCATGAGAAATGACGGCATGCAAAAAGCTTAAACCTGACATTCTCTAAGGATCAATAGTAACAGAAAGCAAAGATGATTTCCTCCACCAACAACAGTGATAAACAAACAGGTTTGGAGATGATATATCCTACCAAGAGGACATTGCTTTCTCTTCCATTATTTTGTATCCAGCATCCAAATATATCTTCCTGGGAAATCCTATACATACCACAATATTTCCAAAATATTTAAAATTAAAAAAAAAAAAACATGGGCTGGAGAGATGGCTTTGCAGTTAAGGTGCTTGCCTGTGAAGCCTAAGAACAGTTGTTCAAATCTCCAGTTCCTACATATAGCCAGTCACAAAAATGTCACAAGTGTGCAATGTTGACCATGTGCAACAAGGGGACACATGCGACTGGAGTTCATTCACAGTGGCTGAAAGGCCCTGGCACATCCATCTTTCTCTCTCTCTCTCTCTCTGCCTCTTCCTCTCTCTCAAAATTAGAATAAACAATTTTTAAAAACAAACATGTTGCTGCTATTCAATTTCAGATATATACATGTTCATAGATTTCTCCCTATTTAATATTTCTTCTGTCTCAACTTGGAAAGGAGAATTATTAGTTATTGGTTTTCAGATCTTTAGGTTTATACCTAATTCTTTGATTAGTCTGTAGGATTCAACTGGTATCATAAAGAACTATACTAGTTGCCTAAATAAACATATGCTTTGCATAAAACACAAATGTGTTTAGTAGTCCTGTTACTGTGATAACTAGAAGCATATAAAGTGGGTGAGACAATCAGCACCCTATAAATAAATGTGAGTCAAACATAGCCTAAATGAAAATCTCTGAAAACAGAGTTGTTTAAAGTCTTGCTCGGTAAGGTAATTGCATTTATATTTTATTAACCAAATGTAAACAAGGCATGACATAAGGAAAAGGAAACTCTTTCAACTGTTCTGTCACCACAAGGAGATGCCATTTAGAAGACTTGTTAATCCTATCCTGGCAGAAATACCTTGTTGGCTCCATTGTGGAGCAGATTGCTTTGATGCACCCCCACCCCCACCCCACTGCAGAACTTAGGTGCCAAGTTCTGTCACCAATATGCTAATGCCAATGTTTGTTAACTTACCAGAAAACAAATGCACACTCTAAAAACTGAATCCGTGTTATTACAGCACCTCCTAGCCCTAAACCATAACTGGAGAGCCTTTATAAAATTTCACAGGAAAGTCTGGTTTGAAAAAAATAGAATAAGTAGATAGGCTAGTTAGTACCTTTCCTTACCTGCTCAACATCCAAATGACATTTCTGGTTTGATGCATAAATTACACTTTAAAAAGTCTTGTGTTAATGTACAGTGTTTTCTCTCTCTCTCTCTTTCTGCGTCCTCTCTTTTCTTTCACTCCTCTCAAAGTATTTCCGTGTTCTTGGCATCTTACTCAAAGGATTGGAGAAGTATGCACACAAGTAATGAAGCAGCCAAGATTTTATTTATAGCAAAGCAAAAAGCAAGATATGAACACACTGCCAAAGGGGCAGCAGGTCACTTGAGTGGTAAACACTCAAGGGCCCCAGGGTGTGGTCGGCAGCTTCTCTTTATAGGATTTTTCAGGGGAGGATTGATTGGTTGCTAGGGTAGGTTATATAATTTTTTTTCAACTGCTCTTCCTTCCCATGGTGCATCTGATTTTAATCATATGTACTCCCAGTTATACACAGGATTGTAAATAGGGATCTCTTTTTAAACGGGCACTTACAGGACACAGTTTGTCTTCGTTTTCATATATCCCAAATCAGTCCAGGCTAGATGGCTCCCATGTTGAATAGTCCCCAGATTTATTCAAGAAAGTATCTGAATAGAAACTGATTATGGATAATGGTTGCAATGCAGAGAAAATTAGTGCATTGCTTGAAGTGGGGTGTATGTGAAGCTCAGTATTGGGTGGGAGGTCTGAGGTTGCCAGTAGGTTGCTAGGTCCAATATTTAGTAAGGTGCATACTAACTGCCCATCCCAATCATTGTGTGGAATGACTAAACTATTCCCTATACTTGCCTTCCTCAACTTCTCCCATGAGAATTCCCCCCCTCCACCCCAATTCTTTAGGGGATCCACAGGCACAGGGTTAGTCTTCTTGGAACCACTTCACACTGAGTAGGGGCCTAGAGCTGAGTAGGGTTGAAATGGTCTCATCTATTCTGTCCCTAAAGCTGTTCTACTTCCAAGGGCCCTGCTAGAGAATGTTCACAGAGTCCCTTAGCCCATTGGTCAACAGTAGAACAGGTACCTCCAGTTCTGTTGTACATGGTGGGAGCTGTTGGTGGAGGACCATTTGCAATGGAACTGGATAGACTCTGGAATAAACAAATTGTATGAGCTTATTGAGAAGAAAAGGTCCGAAAGTAAGCAAGAGACAGGGACAGGAGAGCCACAACCAAGGGAAGGAATGTTGACAATATTCAGCTTTCCCAGCCTGGATTTAAAAGGGCTGTTAGCCACACTTTCAATGGAATTAATACCACAAAGGATATTTGTAATGGTTTCTGGAATTCTCAAGATTCATTAACATCATGAGATTTACCGAATAGTCACAAGGATGTTAAGTCACATACAGAGGGGGTAATACATGGCTATTTAGAGGGACAAAGATAGTTAAAGATAATTTTTGGCTCCCAATTGGTGACATTTTAGCACTTCACAAACACTAATCAATCAGCCTTGTAGACTTTTTAACACAGGTCTGGCTTATTTTGGGAATTGTAGTTCACAGAACACCTTGTTGGCCAAAAATCACATTTTGTGCATGCAGAGGCCAAATATTTTCCTATGCTTCTAGAAAGACTCATTCCTAGGAACTGATAAGGTTGAGGAGAAAGGAAGGCAGTCTTTAGGAAAGAAAAATCATTGGTAAAGCCATTTAGAAAGACAGCCCTGGATCATATCAAATCTACTAGCCAATATGAACCAAATTTGATGTTTTTCTTTTCCCTATATATCTGACACAAAGTTTACGTGTGACACATAATAGGAGTATAATACCTAAGCTGAGAATAATTAGGAACACAGAGTGGCTCGAAGAAGTTTAGGAATCAGATGAAGGAAACAAAGATCACCTAACTTCATGTGTCTTCATGCACCTTAACCAGACAGAGTGAAAGCTTCCTCTGTGCCTAAAAAAATCTGTTTAAACAGGAAGAGTTAGTGTGATTGTTTGAACCAGATGTCTGTCATTCACTCATGTGTTCTGAATGACTGGTCCCTAGCTGGTGGCAATTTTAACTGTGGAGAAGGTGTGTTGTTGGGGGAAGGCTTTCGCGTGTTGTAGTTGGCTCCCCCTTGTTACATATCAGCTCACTTTCCTGATGCTATTTTTGACCTGCTGTGGCAAGAAGGTGATGTCCAGCCTCTGCTCATGCCACGCTTTGCCTGCCATCATGAAGCTTCTCCTCAAAACTGTAAGACAAAATAAATGCTTTTCCTCCCAACAACAGCTTTTGGTTAGGTATTGCTATTCAACAATGTGAAGGTAACTACAATAGAAAATTGGTGCCAGGGAATTGGGGTTATTACTATTAGAAACATGACCACGTAGCTTTGAGTCTTTTAGAAGTGATTTGTGGGAGGAATCTGCAAGGGTTTTGCAAGGCATCTTGCAGTGCTTTATTAAAAACTTGATAGATCATTCTGGTGAGAAATTGAAAAACCTAAGTGCAGAAAAAAACCGATCGACTGTGGAAGTATGGGCTTAGGAGAGGAAGAAGAAATTTGTAAAGACTGGGCTAGAAGCAGTGTGTAGGAGAGATGGGCTGTACTCTTCCCAAGTCCTGAGAACTTAACCAAGGTTGAGTTTAGAAGAAATGGGCTAGTTAGCAGAAGGATATGGAACAGAGAGTGAGACCCTGCCTTCAAAAAAATCTAAATAGTAATAATAATAGTAATATAGTAATAGTAATAGTAATAGTAATAGTAATAATAAATGACATCAAAATAAATACTTTCCCCTTATCAGCTGCTTTGGGTAAGGTGCTTTATCCCAGCAATGAGAAGGTAACTCTTAGACTCACAGTTTTCACTTCAGGCCTGTATTCATTTCTTAGAACATATCTTTGTGGACTTCAGAAAAGCTGGGTGATAATCACCGTCTACTACAATGACAATTGCTACTGCAAATAACTCAACTAAAGGCTCCTTTAACTATCTATAAGTATTTATAGTAGACAGTTCCACATGCTAGAATGAACCTCTGAACATTTTTTTTTTTTTTTTTTTTTATGGAAGGGGTTTATTTCAAGCTTACAGATCCAGGAGGAAGTTCTATCAGTAACAGAACATGTGGTTTCCACATATGAAGCTGCTTGCATGTATCTAAGCAAAGAGAAACAACCAACCAGACAGGAGAAAACAAAAGTAGTAAGCACAAACCAGCAGCAAGCAGGACCCTAGATCTGACCCTGCTGTCTTGTACCTTTGGGCTGGGATTCAGGTCTGCCCCTAGTGATGCCTCCTCCAGCCAGGCAGCTGGACACCCAAGTTACAAGCTTTAGTAAAATACATGTGTCTATGGGGGACACACACTCAAGCTACCATATGATTTCTATGATAGATCTTATAATTCACCCTTTTCCTTGTCTGTTTTCAGTTCATCCCTAATGTGCATAAGATCCTGGGGCTTGAGAGCTGCTAGTATGGGAATTTTAATTCCACAAAGCTTTCTTCTGCATCAATGTTAATCTATTCAGTGGTAACTTCTGCCTTTTGCAACCAATACATATGTTTGGGGATGTCTTATCTTTCCTAGAAGTCTTTTTCTTTAATTCTATGGCTTAAAGTCTGTTTAAAAATGTCTTTTAAAAAGCTGTAACTCAGCCAGGTGTGGTGGTGCATGCCGTTAATCCTAGCACTCAGGAGGCAGAGGTAGGAGGATCATCATGAGTTCAAGGCCACCCTGAGACTACATAGTGAATTCCGGGTCAGCCTGAGCCAGAGTGACACTCTACCTAGAAAAACAAAACAAAACAAAACTGTAATGTCTCTTAAGAAGCCCATGCCCACAGTTGGCTACATTTTTCTTTCTTCCAGACTGCCTGTCTGTCCATCAACCCTCATGCTTAATTAATATCTATATTAGAACACCTTTAATAAAAATCCTACTCTACTTCATACTTTCTCATCCAGAAATACTTTTGTGCATGGAAACCATGATTCCTGGATTTACTTGAATCAAAGTTCCTAGAATATTAAAGTAACTTCTCAGGCCGCTGAGGGTGAGAGATTGGAGCTATGCCTCTGTTCCTTCAGTAGTGACAATTTCACCAGACTAAGACAAGCAAGGAAGCTCAAGTACTGTGATAAGAGAGATCAGAATGTACTCTGATCCCAAATCTGCTCTAGAAGGGGGGCCCAGAGAATTTTTAAGAGCTGGAGAGGGTGGGAGGTGAAGAGCATGGCAGCTGAGGCCATATATTTGCTAATTGGACTTATCCAAAGGAAAACTTAACTTTTTTTATAATTTATTTTTATTTATATTATTCTGATTTTACATTCATAGTGTTGACTCCCTTATCCTCCTCCCTGTCCTCCCTCTTCAAAAGGGACCTTCATCAATGGGGAATGTGGGTCATGGATTGTGGGAATAGTCAAGAGTTCTGGGGGATAGGCCAAGTCTCTGTGCATAATGCCCCAACTTGGGACTCTAACATTCTTTCAGGCCCCTCTTCTGTGAATTTCCCTGAGCCACATTGGGATCATTTTAGTTCTACTTCTGAAGGTGGTTTTACAACTTGCTGCAAAATGCAAAGCATTAGACCTTTCCTTCCTCCTGTCAATACTGTCAGAAACTTATAACCTGGTAGCCTCTTGCTGGAACTAGATTCTGTGATTACATTTCAAAAGGACAGCCACTCCCCCAAGTCCAAAAAAGAAAGAAAGAAAGAAAGAAAGAAAGAAAGAAAGAAAGAAAGAAAGAAAGAAAGGAAAGAAAGAGGGAAAGAGGGGAGGGAGGGAGGGAGGGAGGGGGAGGGAGGGAGGGAGGGAGGGAGGGAGGGAGGGAAGAAGGAAGGAAGGAAGGAAGGTAGGAGGGAGGGAGGGAGGGAGGGAGGGAGGGAAGGAAGGAAGGAAGGAAGGAAGGAAGGAAGGAAGGAAGGAAGGAAGGAAGGAAGGAAGGAAGGAAGGAAGGAAGGGGGAAGCATTCCTTGGCTGGGACACCAGCTAGAGGCTGGGAGACTTATTTATATTTCAAAGTGGCAGAGAAACAATCTGTGCCTATAAATTCTCTGATAAAAGATAGATCAGGGGTCCACAGTTAGAAATAGGAAGGCCTAGAGGTTAGACTAGTTGAGGGGAAGCAAGAGATAATGCTGCCAAGAGATATTGGTCACAATATTTATACTGTTCCTTTGACTCACTATCCTAAAAGGGTGGTTCATACACTGTTACAGAAGGATAATTAGAACACCACCATGTTCTTAGATCACTGTCAATAAAATTCTATTTAAAATGTATTGTCCTCAAGTTAATTAAAGAGAAACATTTAAAAAAAAAAAAAAAACACCACTTAATCTCCAACAATATGAAGAAAGTTTACAATGGAATCCATTATGATTTTGAAACATTCCTTGGTAAATGTTGATTACTGTTGAAAAAGGATTTAATTGTGTTAAATAACTCTAAAAACAAAGTGATTTTTTATTTGGATATGTCTTTATTCAGTGGTTCAGAGTAGTACTCAAATACTTGAAATAAACATTCAATTTTGATGGGTAAAAATACCATTTCTCCTTTCAGACTATAGTTAACCTTTCAGCAAATATTTTCAACTCTTATTATAAACAAAAGATAATACTTCCTGATTTTGTTTAATTAATAAATGAGTATGTAAAATATTTGCTTTTAAAAATCATACAATAATAAAATGTGAGGGGGGGGATTAGTCAGAATTGGGCCCAAAAAAAAAAGGGAATCAAAATATATACCAGTGCTGGCCTGCTCAAGCAGAACCAGGATTTAGCATCTAATCCAGCTCTGTGGCCCCTTCCTCTGGAGCCAGCTCCTAGCAGAAACCAATCAGCTCTCTTTCAGATTCACCTAAGCCTGAGGGTTAAGCCCACCACAATAGCATTATAAATAGATGCTTACCAGATGGGCAAGGCCACTTGCTGGCTTTTCTTTCACCTCACCTGAACTTCCAGGTCCCTGCTCTGGTAACTGCTTGGCTGGGCTGAGATGCCAGGGGAGGGGATGGCAGGTTATGAGGGACCCTAACCCCTACTCCCATGTGGGCTCCCTACCCCCTTCTGCCTTCCACATGGCAGGAGCTCTTTGCACTTTCTTCTTTCCTTCTCTTAATCTAATAAAGTCTCTCTAAACCCTACCCTCTGGTCTATGGATTTAATTCCTTAAATTCATAAGACAAGAATTCAGGGTACCCTAAACATATTGGATCATTGGTGAGGAGCCCCCAAACTCCTATTACAAATGGATGACACAAGTCATCAAATAGCTCAAATCTCAGGCAGACAGAAATTAGTGTCCAAAATTTTCATTACTGTCCCACTATTGAAAAAGAAAAGACTTAAGTCAAACACTACTGGGTTTCTTTCTGTCACAATTATCTTGATTAAGTATTAAAGGGATGCAAGAAACATAAATCCTCTCAATAAGAAGGGCTAAGCATGGGCAAATAGAAATTTATTCCGTAGGACTAAACACCAAACTTCAGAAGCAAATGGATCCAGAAACCAATAATCACAAAACAAAATTACTCTCTGTCTCTCTACAGTGGTGAGCTCTTTTATTCTTTCTTATTTTCCATTAATTTTCTTTTTGCCCTAAAATGTGCTTTTTCTAGTTTGGTAAGCACACAGCTAAGTAGATTGAGTTATGCAGCTTTCCACCTCCGTGAAGTAGCGTCTGCCATCATTTAAGAGGAAAGGTATATTTGGGATCATGGTTTGAGATGTTTTAGTTCATAGTCACAAGGGCCAAATAACTATGTCACTATGGGCCCATGGTGAGGCAGAACATCATAGTGGAGGGGCAGATTATGTTAATTCAGTTGCCAAACTTTATTCACTTTTCACACGTGTTAATTAAGCCAAGTCCCTTTTTTTTTCCTTTGTCCTCTCAACTACCTTGACCTCCTGTCCCTGGGGGCTCTCACAGGTGCCTCCACTTGGTCCAGAGCCAGGCTGCCAAGGGGTCCCAAGGGCTGCTGCTTCTCCCCGCAGCGCCTATCAACAGAGAGAGATGTAGAGCCTGTCTCTCTGAGTTGACTGACCATTTTCTGAGTTTTTGCTGGGTTCTTCCGTTGGCTCATTGGCATATCACCTCTCAGAGGGTCTCTGGGCAGTCTCTTTTGTCTTGGCACCTGGTTGCCATGGTGACCTTGTCACTGCTGGGTGAGTGCTTATCAGAGAGGCCAGTCTCTGGCCAGTCTCTGGTCGGTAGTGGTCCCTGGTTGCCATGGTGACCTTGTCACTGCTGGGTGAGTGCTCCATTTTACTTCTATCTATTGCTTCCAACAGTCCCATTACTTCTAACTATTCTAACAGTCTCCATTTTCACTTCTAACTATTGGTCCTAACAAGAGGTCATGGTGGAGCTAGCTATATATCTCATGGGGTCTATGAAGGAGAAAAGAGAGAGAGAGAGATCCCAAAGTTACAAAGACCCTGCCCTTCAACTATACCCCATTGCTCAAGTTTCCATCACCTCCCAATAGCCCATCAATTGACGATTCCATGCATGGATTAATAATGGAGGTCAGAGGCTTTATGGTCCAATCATATCTCAAAAGTTCCAGCTCTGGATTGGAGGCCAAGCCTTAATACATGCACTTTTGGGGAATCATAACACAGGGCTGGTCTAGACTAATTTGCATCATTTCTCATTTCTCAGGTACCCAAATCCAAATATCCTGAAATGAGACTGAAGCCTTCCATGGTTCAGTTTGGTACCTGTTGTATATATCTCCACTGGCTGGGATGAACATCCAAACCAGACATAGTTTATAAGAGGAACAGGTTTATTTCAAGCTTACAGATCCAGGGGACGTTCCATGCTAATGGGGTGCTCAGGGTTCAGGAAAGTCCTTGAACCCTAAACCTTAGATTCATGCCTAATTTTAATCAAAGAATTGAATAAGATAAAGCTAAGAGGGATAATAATTAAATTATTACATGTATCAAAGGAAGTGCATAGCCAAGGAAAGGCACCCACATGGCTAGAGCTCCTACTTGGAGGGCCTGGGAAAACTGCGGAGAAATAAAAGAAAGAAAAGAAAGTTCAAAGTGCTCCTGCTATGTGGGAAACTGGAGGAGGAAAGAACCCATCTGGAGAGTGAGGGCTAGCGGGGGCTGTGGAAGAATTTACCAGCAGATGGAAGCTCCCAAGTGACCCGGCAGCTCAGAGAGCATGAGTCCCCCTTGCAAATGTATTTATAACCTTATATTGGTGAGCCCTACATTCCAAGGCTCAGGTGAACCAGAGGGACAGCTGATTGGTTAGGGCTAGGGGCTGTCTCAGGATGAGGCTAGCCAAGTTCTGGGGCCTGGGCTTGATGAACTACAGTGTTAGGATTAGATTTAAATCCTAGAAAGGACCTCCCTCCCAAGAGGGACCCAGGTGGTTTGTGGAAAAAAATAGACCTAGGGAACCAAGCAAGAGAGAAGTCAGATCATCTTTGATTTCTAGCAAGTGCAGCCTTTCCTGCCTTTTTGTTTTTAATGGCCCAGTCACACTAACTGCCTGCTCCCTCTCAACATCAGCGGTGGCAGAAGCTGCTTTCTATATCCATACAGAGAAGCAAAACACACCAACACCAGCAGACAGCACCACAGCCAAGCACATCCAGAGCTCAAACGTCTCTGCTTACCTTTGGCTGGAATTCAGTTCCGCCCCCTGTGGCACCTTAGGGCTGGACTCCAGGTTCTGCCCCCAGTGACCCCTCCTCCAGCTAGGAGACTGGAAATCCAAGTTACAGGTTTAATTTTAATACCTGAGTCAATGGGGGACAAACATTCAAAACTAACACAGTACCCATGCCCAAACTGATATCAGAAATCACTTCTAATTATTTGCATTGGGGGTCGGAAGAGGTACAAGAGGGTCTCTTGTCCCTGCAAACAGAATGGCAAGATGTTGATTCCACTTTTTGTGTCAGGCTTTATGTGGGTGGATTGGGAATTGGACCTAGGCAGGCAGGCTTTGCAAGCTCAACCATTAGCCACTAAGCTATTATCCCAGACCCAGAAATTTTTTTTTAACTTTATTTTTTTATTTTATTTTTGGAGAGACACAGAGAGAGAGGGAGAGGCAGATAGAGAAGGGGCGAGCCAGCAGCCTCTCAGACGCTGTGAACAACTCTAGATGTGTGCGCTCCCTTGTGCTCAAGTGCAGAATTGCGCCCTTGCATCACTTTGCATCTGGCTAAATGTGGGACCTGGAAATTGGAACCGGCGTCCTTAGGCTTAGCAGGCAGGTGCCTTCTCTAAGCCATCTCTCCAGCCACCCAGAAATATTTTTTTTATTTGGATGCCCCAAGAACTTGCAGAGTGATAATGAACCCTCTTTTCAGGTGACTATCATTCCAGAGGTCTTCAGGGCACTAGATACACAATATGACTTCCATGGCACTGATGACCACAATCTTCAGGAACAGTAGAAAAGACAAATGGCATCATTAAAAGAGAGCTCAAGAAGTAGTCCCGGAAATTCACCTCCACTGGACTCACTGGGCTTCTCTTCTCCCCATGGTCTTACTGCACATTAGAAATACTCCCTCAAAAGTAGGCTTGAGGGCTGGAGAGATGGCTCAGTGGTTAAACGCTTGCCTGTGAAGCCTAAGGACCCCGGTTCAAGGCTCGATTCTCCAGGACCCACATAAGCCAGATGCACAAGGGGGCGCATGCATCTGGAGTTTGTTCTCAGTGGCTGGAGGCCCTGGCTCGCCCATTCTCTCTCTCTGTACCTGCCTATTTCTGTATCTCTCTCTCTCTCTCTCCCAAAATAAATAAATAATAAAATATTTAAAAAAAAATGGACCTGACATTATAAAAAAAAAAAAAGTAGGCTTGAACCCATCTGGAATGCGGTATGGATAACCCTTTCATGGCCAAGGATGTTCTAATGGACAATGAAACCCTGCACTAGGAAAACACATCTTTGCCCTAACTCAATTCCAACCATACATCAGCCTTTTCTCATCCAACTCAGAGATCTGGAATCCTCCACCACAGTCCTAGTGAAGTTTCTCATGATTAAAGTGTCTGAACTACATTCCTAGATTCATCATTCCAGAATAAGAACCATGGATTCCTGAGTCGGCTGAGAGTTCAATGCAGGAGGACAGCACTGAGGGAGAAGGAGACTATTCCTGTGAGGCTACAGAGAAACACACTGCCATTAAAAAGCAACTAATATAAGTAACCAAATGGTCATTGAATCGCCTTAACCACTGAGAAATCACTCCAGCCCCAAATTTGCTATTTTTAAAGCTGCATTTTATGTTTATCATGCTTAATTATCATTGGGTTTCAGAGCAAGTCTAATTACTCAGACCTTTACCTTGTACTGGTTTGAAATGGTGAGGGAGCACTACACTTGGGCATTTGAATAGCTTGTTATTTCCTGTGACTGACCAACAAGATGACACACACCTCCTTCACAGAAGCCTGAGTCAAGTCTGAAGCTGGAGGTCAGATAGGTTAATCCAGTGCACGGTTTAAGAGAAGCACTCAGCATTCTCAGATCACCTCTTACCACGGGGAGGAAGAGAAATGTGGAAAAGCCACTAAGGCTGGTTCACACATGCAACAGAATTAACACAAAAGTTGTTGTTGTTTTTTCGAGGCTATAGCCCAGGCTGACCTGGAATTCACTATACAGTCTCAGGTTCACGTAAGCCTCAAACTCACAGCCATCCTCCAAAGTGCTGGGATCAAAGGTGTGTACCACCAAGCCCGGCTTCCCCTCAACATTTATCTTTTCTGTCTCCAGAGCTTTTGTCTCCTCAGAAACAATGCAATGTTTTCTGCAATGAATAGGATTCTACAGTTTATTTTAGAATTTTAAAATTAAATTTATTTTAATTGATACATGAATGCATAAAGATTATACATATTTATAAGATACTCTACAATGTTTTGATATAATGTGCACATTGTAATGCATATATTGTTTTCATTGTATACTATTTAAATCAGATCAAACATCTATTTTTTGCAAATATTTTTCTTTTCATTATGGTGAAAACATTCAAGATTTTTTCTTCTAGCTCTTTTTATTCTGTGTTTATTTTTTTGAGGTAGCGTCTCACTCTAATCTAAGCTTTTTTATCTTGTAGTTCAATATATGTTGCCACAACTTTTTATTTATGATTGTGGGTCCCTTGTGTCCCAGGATAGCATCACACTCATGACCCTCCTGCTTCAGCCTCCTGAGTGCTACAATTATAGAAATGTGCCACCACGCCTGGAATTTTGCCATAAATTTTAAGTCAATGTAATTACAGTCTTACTTTGAAAAAAAAGTTATTTGCAAGAAGAGAGGCAGAGAAAGAGAGAGAAAGAGACAGAATGGCATGCCAGAGCCGCCAGCCATTGAAAATGTACTCCAGATGCATGTACCACTTTGTGCATCTGGTTTTTGTGGGTACTGGGAATGGAACCTAGGTCATGAGGCTTGAAGGCAAGTGCCTTAACCACTGAGTAATCTCTCCACCCCTCCAACTGTTTGTTTTTAACTGAATCAAAGATTGATGAACTTAGCTAATACTTTTAATATTGGTTTTGATCTCTGTCACTTGTAGCTAATCTTTATATTTTTGACTTACTTCTCATGGAGGAGAAATTCTTTTCCTATAGATTTTGCCTCAAGTCCTCAGATCCTGGGGTTTATTTATACAGCTGTATCTGGTGAGTTTCCTAATTTCTACATTTAAAGGTGCAAGATTCTTCATTCATTATAATACTCCACTTCTTCATTGATTTTTCTTCTGTCTCTAGTGTTTATTGTCCTTAACTAACTTGATTTATTTTTTTAAGTATTTGAAAGGAAATTTTTTTCATCTGCCAAGTTTATTCACCAAACAAGAAACCCTTGGGCCAGCCAAGTGAACTACCAGATAGAGATGAAAGAATTAGAGTTTGCTTCCTTGTTTTGGACAACAGACAGATGTAACAATCATACTTTATAACCCAGAATCACTACTAAATGTGGGAGTATCATGTATTTTATGTTGGAGCAGGTTGCTCACTATGTTGTAGAAAAATAATCTCAGTACCATACCTGTGTCACTTGATACTGAAGTATGAGAAGCAATCACAACACATAGACATATCCTGAGGTCATGAACTGTAGACTCCTGGAGAAACTTGAGCTTAAACACTTATATTAGCTAAATTCATCAATCTTTGATTCAGTTAAAAACAAACAGTTGGGGGGGTGGAGAGATTGCTCAGTGGTTAAGGCACTTGCTACAAAGCCTAAGGACCTGTGTTTGATTCCCCAGCAACCACAATGCCAGATGTACAAGATGGCACATGCATCTGGAGTCCCTTTGCAGTGGCTGGAGGCCCTAGTGTAGCCATTCTCTCTCTTTCTATCTCTCTCTCTCTTTTGAATAAACAAACAAAAAAACAAAAGTTTGCTTAGGTTGTTAACCAAAATCTACACATGATTTTGATTAGGAAAAGACCACATAACCTATAAGCTATAATCTTCATTTAAAGGAACCCTTTACTTGTCCATGGAAACCCAACGTAGCACGAAAGGGGCCTTTTTTAAAATTAATTTATTTTTTTTTGGTCAAAACTGACAAGCTCAGTTTGTTGATTTAGAATACATAAATTTCCAGTATTTGCAAATTACCTTTAGTTCATTTTTCAAGACTAGTAACAAAGTTATATGAAATACATCCATGATAATCCCCAATAACATTTACATATTAATTTTGATATGTGTGTATATGTACGTAATTTTTATAGTCTGTTCAGCCTTTATCATCTTGGCATGCTAATTATTCCTAAAGGAATCTCAATGCATAGCTAACAGTGGGTTAAAATAAGGAAGACACAGTACACTAGCCATCCATTCATTTGCTCAAAGACAAAGAACAGCTAGCTTGTTCCTTTATGCACAGTAAAGGATGGAAAATAGCCGATTTCCAAAAGTAAGTAGGATATTAACATTGACAGAGATGAAGTGACATAATCAGTAAATACAAAGTGTGATATGAAAAATGCCAGTTACAATGGAAACACTGAGGCTTAAGAGGGGGTAGAGATCATTTTTGAACACCTTTTTATTTATTCATTTTGAGAGTGAGAGAAAGAGACAGAGAGAGATAGAGGGAGAGAGAGAGAGAATGGGCATGTTAGGAACTCTAGCCACTGCAAACAAACTCCAGACACATGTGCCACCATGTGCATCTGGCTTATGTGGCTACTGGGGAATCAAACTTGGGTCCTTAGACTTCTCAGGCAAGTGCCTTACGACTAAACCATCTCTCCAGCCCTGAGAGAATGTTCTAGAGACCTCTTGTAAATATCCTGATGATAATTAGTGTAGCTAGCCCAATTATTACCTAAATTATTGGAAGGAAAATGGAGTGGCAAGGAACACAACTGAGTTTCTGGATCCTTTCAGAATATTATTAAAATGGTGTCAGGTGAAGTGTGACAGGAACTCTAACTAAAAGTCATTGGCTGATCTTGCTACTATTTTCAAATTATCAATCCAGAAATCTGATCAATGTGATCCTTAAGATGTTCATGTTTGTTTCACTAAGTAATTTTAATCTATAGAAATATCCTTTTAGGGCCAAGGAAATGGCTTAGCAGTTAAGGAATTTGCCCGCAAAGCCTAAGGACCCTGGTTTGATTACCCAGGACCCATGTAAGCCAGATCCATAAAGGCACGCATGTGTCTGGAGTTTGTTTGCAGTGACTGGAGGCCTTGGCGTGCCCATTCTCTCTATATATATATATCTGCCTCTTCCTCTCTCTCTCTCTCTCAAATAAATAATAAAATGTTAAAAAACAAAAAGAAATATCCTTTTAAGGACTTAAAAGATGGCACAGAGGTTAAGGCACTTGTCTGCAAAGCCTAAGGAGCCAGGTTCAATTCCCAGTAGCCACATAAAGCCAGATGCACAAGGTAGTACATGTGTCTGAAGTTTGTTTGCAGTTTCTAAGACCCTGGTGTCTTAGAATGGTGTGACCA
Organism: Orientallactaga sibirica; assembly: GCA_036365145.1. Taxonomy (NCBI): domain Eukaryota; kingdom Metazoa; phylum Chordata; class Mammalia; order Rodentia; family Dipodidae; genus Orientallactaga; species Orientallactaga sibirica. The sequence goes on from JAEOAD010000006.1 coordinate 22,830,519, forward strand.
TTCTCTATCTTTCACTCTTTCAAATAAAATAAAATATATATAAACTAATGTCCTTTTATTTTATTTTTATTTTTCTCTCATCCATACAGCCTATATGCCAAAAGTTTTGGCACTACTGTTCAATTTGTTTGGTCTTTGCTTCAAACGATGCAGAAATAAGTGGCCTGGGCTAAACAATATGACTAGAAATTTAAAAGCTTTGTTAATATATAACATAATATCTTACAGTAGAATAAAAATGATGGTAATAAATGTGACTCATGATTACCATCAGAGTTGTATAAAAATTAAGTTACGGCTGGAGAGATGGCTGAGCGGTTAAGGTTCCTGCCTGCTAAGCCTAAGAACGCCCCTTTGATTTTCCAGATCCTGCGTTTAGCCAGGTGCGAAATGTGATGCAAGTGCGCAATGCTGCACATGCCTACAAAGGGGCACATGCATCTGGAGTGTCTTCACAGTGGCTGAGAGGCCATTGGTACGCCCATTCTCTACCTGTTTCTCTCTCTCTCTCTCTCTCAAATTAAAAAAAATAAATAAAAATAAAAATTAAGTTAATGATCATGTCAAACACAACCTAACATATCAGGCTCAGTGGATAAAGTGTTTGCTCCACAGGCCTGCATATCTGAGTTCCAATTCCCAGTCAACATGATGGTGGATGCCTGCAATTCTAGCACTAGGGAGGTGGAAACAAAAGAATCCCTAGAGCTCTCTGTCTAGCTAGTGTATTCTAATCAGGGACCCCTGGTTTAATGAGACTAAGGTAGATAGAGGAAGAAAACATTGACCTGTGGCCTCTGAACATGTGTGTGCATAAATACATGTTCCACACACACACACACACACACACACACACACGCGCACGCCCACACACATATAAACATGTATATACACATGCACTGCACACATAACATGCAAAAAGCCATGAATTGATCACTTCTTTTATATTCAACTTTTAAATTTATTTATTTATTTATTTATTTGAGAGAGGTGGGATGAGAGAGAATGGGTATACTAGGGCCTCTAGCCACTGCAGATGAACTCCAGATGCATGTTCCGCCTTGTGCATCTGGCTTTATGTGGGTACTGGGGAATGGAACCTGGGTCCTTTGGCTTTGAAAGTAAGTGACTTAACCATTAAGCAACCTCCCCAGTCCACTTCCTGTTTTAGAACCCATCTCACCCACTCTACTTTAAAAAGTTCTTGGTCATTCTACACTTCCTGTGTCTAAAAGATACTGTCAGCCTTCCCTTTTCTTGATTTTGCTGCCTGCAACACATATAGGCCTTTCTTCATGGAGGGTTAATTCCACTAAATCTATGGAAATATTTCTTTCATGAACTAAAATAGGCTCACTTGCTAGATCCTTAAACTTACCATCATTCAACATGTGCAACAACTCACAAGGGCTATGGACAGAAAGAGAATATCATCTCCACCCCTTAGAGATGTAAATACCAGGTACACTGGGTTCCTGGCAATTGTGGGTCAGAGGAACAGGAAGAAAATTGGGACCCAGAAGAATAAGGAAGGACGGAGTTTATGTGTGTTGCTATCCCAGTGTGCGTGGACAGAGAGCGAAAGAGCGCGCACAATGGGTAGCTCTTTTCCTGGGCAGACATAAAACACATCTACTCACCCCACAAAGAGTTCAGACAACAAACTAAAGTTCATTTGCACCAAAACCAGCTTCCGTGAACCAATGAGTTTACTGGGATTACTTACAGAGCAGGGTGAGGAGTTGCTTACAGGAGCGCGGATGACTCAAAGCCAGCTGCATCACTGGAAAGCCCTCCCCAGCACAGGTAACGACTCACAGAAGCTACATTGCTGGAGCTCACTGCTCAGCCTGCAGGCAGCTGAGCTGATAGGAGAGTCTCTCCCCAAGCGGTTGTTTTCCCTTTATTTAACTTTGGGGTGGGGTCTTGCAACCTTTCTCCCAAGCTTGCTGACCTCCTGATCCTCCTGAGCTTCCTTCCTTCCACCAGGAAGGAATGTGTCCTTAGGAGGCAATTTCTATATAGTAGTGTCATAGGGAAGAGAGAACAAGATGCAGAGAATACCTACAGGACGGCAGAAGTCTGACAAACACAGACTTGGTTCCCACAGAGATCAAATTTTCTCTTTGCTTATTTTAGTTTTGTTTTATTTTTATTTTATTTTATTTATTTTATTTATTTATTTATTTTTATTTATTTTTTATTTTGGTAAGGTCTTGCTCTAGCCCAGGCTGACCTGGCATTCACTCTGTATTCTCAGGGTGGTCTCGAACTCCAGGCGATCCTCCTACCTCTGCCCCCCCCCACCCACCCAGTGCTGGGATTAAAGGCATGCGCCACCAAGCCTGGCCTTTGTTTTATTGTTAAAGCAGCTTCATCGACATATAAATCACATATATGATTCACATACAATCCACCTGTTGAATGTAAACAGCTTAATCATTTTAGTATATTTTCAGGAATGTACAGTTTCCTAGATTTTAGAGCAGTTTAATTATCTCATAAAGAAACTTCTTGTTCCTTAGCCATCAGCTCCATATGCCCACTTTGTCACAGCCCTGAGCAAGCAATCATTTACTTTCTGGCTCAGTAGGAGTACCTATTAAGAGCGTTTAACATAAAATTATATAGTTTTGTGATTTTGTGTAACTAGCTTTTTCCACTAAGTAATACTTAAGTTTAGGCATCAACTTTTTTGGGTGAATGAATAGTCATACAGTTGGTAAAGCATTATTTCTGGATATGTTTATGACAGAGCTTTTTGGAGATACATTTGAATTAGCAGACACTCTTAGAAAGATCTGCCCTAACCTAGTTTGGGTAGGGACCGTTAAACAAGCTGAGGATCCAGATAAAAGAAACAGACAGAAGACAGATGAATTCTATCTGTCTTGGAGTAAGGATCTCTCTTGTCCTTAAGAAGAGTATCAGAATTTAAGAACATTTAACCTTAAGGTTCTGGGACTTAAACCACTGCACTACCCCCCACTCCCAGTTCTTAGGTCTTTAAGACTGAGAGGGTCTCCCTTGGTATTCTTCAATTCTATTCCTTATCTTTGTTTATTTTTCTCTCTTTTTTTAACTTTCTGTAATGCTCAATCCCTTCTAATTTCCACCCAGATCTCACTAATCTGAAAAACCTGTGATATTGTACTCTATCAAATCAATGTTCTATATATGTGTAATATTCATATATATATATATTTCATGAAGATATTATAAACATAAATTTGTCACCATAAAATCACACACTTTCTGGAAAGTAACTCTACTACTTGTAATTCTCTATTGGGGTTGCTATAAATGTTTCAGCATCAATATAATTTTCATATCCCCATGGTGAAAATAATCCAAAATTCAGTAAAAGTCAAGTCAATCACACTGGCCAATAGTACCTTCAGGTTTAAGAAAGCATGCCAAGGCCTGGATGGATGGATCAACAGGTAAGAGTGTCTGCTGCATAAGCAGAAAGACCTGAGGGGGGCTGAGATGACTGAGCTCGACTCCCCGGAGCCCTTGTAAACAGTCGGGCATGGCCATGCATGCCTGTAACTCGGTTCTTAATGGACACAGAAACCAGAGACTCTCTGGGGCTCACAAAAAACATATGACCCTGAATCAGTGAAGAGACTCTGTCTCAATGAAGCAAGTATTTGAAAATAGAGGGAGACATCTGATGTACTTCTGGTGTCCATGCATGCACATGAGTACAGACTGTACAAAAACACACACACATTCATAGACCAACTGCACATACCACATTACTCCTACTACACATGTACATGCATAAAACGTGTGCCAGTGTGAGGCCATGACTCCTATGTCATTTTGTAATTCACTCTGAGAGCAAATCCAAATTGTAACATTCTAAAATTTCCGTGTTGTGTCAGTACAGACAAAATCAGCTGATGGATTTACCAGTCTCACTGAATGGCATAGTTTAATATATGAATTATGTTTTATATTTTAATTTTCCCAATCTGCCCCAAGTTATTAAAATTTATTTTATAGGTGCTCTTCTCAAAAGCCAAGACTGTAAGCTCCCCAAGAACACTCACGTATTCCTCCTATCCTTCACAATTCACAGCAGTTTTTTCAGTGATGAAGTGGCCTTTGTTGCACACACTGACAGAAGTCAGTACAAGGTTCATAATACTTCATCAAATAATTCAAAAATAAGAGAAATGGCCTGCATGTCGGAAATGACTCTTGATTTGGTTATGAGATATACATAATGATTTTGAATTATAAGAGCTACAAGTCTCTAAAGAATAAAGCCAAAAGCAATTTTAAAAAATAATGAAATGGTAAACTGCATTTGCAAAATTGCTTCTGGATACGAGAATAGACATGAAGTAAATTAATGGAAAATACTGAAGTGATAAGTTTAATATTAAGATCCCAAGGGACATTATTATACCAGCAAAACTAATCAATTTAGATTATTCAGTTTAGTTATTCTTTTCACTTCAGGGGAATTCCTGAGTCATTAAACTTAGTAATTTCTATCACTATCACGGGTCTCTGATTGCATTGCTCACCTAATGAAACAGTAAACAGATTACCAAATTAAAAGCTCCCAAGAGGAGGAAAGCTAAAATATTTATCTTTTCAACTATCAAATATGTAACCAAGAATATTCGCTATCTAAGGTAGGCTTAATGAACACTCATTGTGTAACTAAATTCAAGTATAGATTATGAGAATATGTTATATTTTACTTTGAAATATATGACAACAAAGTTTTATAATTTTTAAATGAAGGTATATATGTACAAGAGATTTGCAATAAGCATTTATCCAGACAAATGAATGAGTTCCTGAAGTTTAAGAAAAAAATAGCAATTAGTGGATGATTTCCTAATCTTCCTGTATTTGTGTACCATTTTCTTTCAGCAAAGGAGTTCATATATCATTTCTTTGTCAAGGTGTTGGTCATCTGTGGGATCCTCCCTGTAGCAGACATCTTCAGGTTTGCTGAGATGAACTTCCAGACCAGGCACAGTTATAGAGGAAGGGATTTATTGACACTTACAGATCCAGGGGAAGTTCCATAATGGCAGAAGAAGCTGGCCTGCTCTTACAGGACCAGGCAAGAGAGAGAGAAAGCCAAAAGCCACACAGTCAGCACACTTCAGGAACTCCAGCTAGGCACACTTTGCATATCTTTAGATTGAAATTGTAGACCCACCACCACACTTTAGGACCCTAAGATTCATCAAGTGAAACTGCCTCCAGCTAGGTGGCTGCAGATCCAAACTATAAGCTAATAAAACACTGAATATATTGGGGGCCATGTATTCAAACTACCACACTCCCCTACAGGATGCATTTTCATTCTTTTAAAGGAATTTCTGTAACAGCAGGAAAACAATGATCAGTCAGGACTGCACAAAAAAAAAAAAAAAAAACACTGGGTAGAAGCTGATGCCATCAAAGCATTTCTTTTCGAATTTTGTCTTGCTTCTTTGCTTGTGTGTGTGTGTGTGTGTGTGTTATATGGAACAGCGTGGTGTGTGATGTGTGTGTACTGTATGCATGTGTATGTGCCCATGTGGCATCCCATGACATTTCCTGTGGCAGGGTGCATTTACCTGTGGTGGTTAGAGCAGAACATCAGATGTCCTACTCCATAGCTCTTCCACCTGTTCTTTATTTTTCTTTTTTGAGAGAGACACAGAGAGAGGGAGAGAGAGAGAGGAAGACAGATAGAGATGGGTGCGCCAGCAGCCTCTCAGCTGCTGCAAACGAAATCCAGATGCGTGCACCCCCTTGTGGTCAAGTGTGGCATTGTGCCCTTGCATCACTTTGCATCTGGCTAAACGTGGGACCTGGAGATTGGAACCGCTGGAGATTGGAACCAGCATTCTTAGGCTTAGGAGGCAGGTGCTTTAACCACTAAGCCATCTTTCCAGCCCCCACCTGTTCTTACTTGACCACCCTCTCTTACTGATCTGAGATCTTGCTGGTTTTTTTGTTTTTATTACAAGCTCTGCTCCCCTATGGGACTGGAGTTACAGATGTGTGTGGTCATGCTCAGCTGTTTATGTGTGTTCCAGGCACTGGACTTGAGTGGTCTCTAAGACCTCCTCAGAGCTCCATGCTTGCACAGAAATTACTTTTAACTTCTGAGTCATCTCACCAACTCTGACTCTATCCAGGCACTTTTAAAAATCTAAGCCGTGTCTTTGAAATCTTGTGGATGGTTCAGTGTGGATTGATTTCTATGCATACAAAAGTTGATGTGATGTTCAAGCTAATATGGTAAGTGCACTAGATAGCTTTCCAGTGAGTATCCAGTAATATATTGTCATAAGTGAGAAACGAACACTCAAACCATACAGATATAGATTTCAGAAGAAAAGCTGAATGAAACCCTTTTAATATAGTATGGCCCTGCCTTAGAAGGTTGAGAAATATGGATTAAGCCATTTACAAATAAATTACCTAATCTTGGTAAAGTTTGTTTACTCTGATCTCATTGATCAACTCTACTCTGTTTTCCATACTGTTGGATGTGAAATACTTGTACAGACAGTCCATATATATTTAGATTAGCCTGCTAACATATGAACATTACTCTTAAAAAGGAAAAATACATTATTAATATCCTATTTCATTTTGCATTAAGGAGTTATAATGTCTCATTAAAAAATTCTTCTTTTTAAATTTCACTTATTTATTTGAGAGAGAGAGAGAGAGAGAGAGAGAGAGAGAGAGAGAGAGAGAGAGAACGAGACAGTATAGATGTGCCAGGGCCTCTTGCTGCTGCAAATGAACTCCAGACACATGTGCCACTTTGTGCATCTGGCTTTACTATGTATGTATACTAGGGAATCAAACCTGACTTTGCAAGCAAGTACCTTTAACCACTGAGACATCTCTAAAATCCTTAAAGAGGAATTCTTAACATTCTTATAAACCAAAATACATTTGTATGGTATAGGAATGAATGGATTTCCCATGAATATGAAAGAACCATGCACCCTGGCCCTGCCATTCCAATTAGTCTGGGCAACCAAATATTTTGTTAAACCAACCCTGTTCTTGCTTTTTGTAGCATGCATCCAAAATATAAAGGAAAATACACCTGGAGACAAATAAATCTATATTGTTTCCAAATGTTTGCCTCATGTGAAGAAGTATTTAGGTGCACATTTTACACTCACTTTTTAACACCTTCAGAAGACAATATTATGCACTTTATAGAGTGATTTGAGTCTTCAGTATTGTGCTAATAATATAATACACATATTATACACATTTCCAAAAAGTTCCAAAAACATTCTTTTTTTTTATTTATTGGAGAGAAAGAGAGAGAAAGAGAAATGGCATATATGTGAGACAGAGAAAAAAAAAAGAGAGAGAGAGAGAGACAGACAGACAGAATGAGCACACCAGAACCTCCAACCACTGCAAACAAACTCCAGACACAAGAGCCATCTTGTGCATCTGGCTTACATGAGTACTGAGGAATCAAACCTGGGTCCTTAGACTTCACAGGCAAGTGCCTTAACCACTAAGTCATCTCTCCAACCCCTGAAAAACATTCTTATAGTCTTTTCAAACGATTTCCATCTACCTCACAGACAAAAAAAAAAAAAAAAAAAAAAAAAAAAAAAGACTCTAAGTGTAGCTTAGGGTAAAAGTTCAATAATTATTTGAAAATGAACTACTTTTTAAATTAATCATGTGTTTTCAGGAAAAGTAACAGTTGGGGTCAGGTTTACATTGCTGGCAAAAAACACCCAACCAAGAGCAGCTTGTGGGGGAAAAAGGGGGTTTATTTTGGCTTACTGACTTGAAGGGGAGCTCCATGATGGCAGGGGAAAATGATGGCATAAGCAGAGGGTGGGTATTACCTTCTGGCCAACATCAGATGAACAACAGCAACAGGAGATTGTGCCCAACACTGGCAAAGGGAAGCTTGCTGTAACATCTGGAAGCCCACCCCCAGTAATACACTGCCTCCAGGAGGAGTTAATTCCCAATTGCTATAAGCTGGGGACCTAGCAGTCAGAACACCTAAGTTTCTGGGGAACACCTGAATCAAACCACAGTAACCCATTAGCTTCGTATGTCTCTAAACCAAGCCAAGTAAAAATCTAGAAATGAGCAGAGAAAGCCCAATTCAATTCAAACTTTACCTGGTTGTTTTGAATTTAGTATTTATGTTGCTACTGAGCAAAATAAGGAATTCACAGTCTAGTCAGAGACAATTTAAATAAACCAGTCCCATCTCTTCATGACTTAGGCTGGCCATAGTCAGGTAGACTGCTAAAACAACAAAGAAGGAACACAAAATTTGGCTTCAAGAGAAGGAATGGAGAGGACTAGAGAGGAAATGCTTCTGAGAATACGTTTTAAAGACAGAAGTGGGAGGGAGGGTGAATCTGAGTGGAGGAGGTTGCTGGTGTCAAAAGCAGCAGCGCCCCTAGAGACATAGACAAACTTAGCTGACTTAGAGATATAGACAGAGAGGGTTTGTCCCAAACACTGAAGATATTTTGGGAAGGGAAATAGAATAAGCAGATGGAGAAGAAAAGGGTAATAGTGAAAGGGAATAACTTCCTTTGCTGCTTAAGAGTTTGGGATTAATCTTGGCGATTGGAATGTGGTGAAGGTTTGCAGACACTGCTGTTGTCTTTAGTCCAAGCTGCCATTCACTGTGCTTTCTTCTATCACATTGGTCATTAATATTGAACCCAATGCTTCGACTTTAAGATGCTGACAAAGATGGTGGGAAGGCACTTTCTAGGATGAAGGGCCCAAAATATTGCATCAGACGGTCTTGGTTTTGGCAGCTCTAGCTGTGTGGCTTTGGGAAATCCCTGAAGTCCTCTGAACTGCGGTTTCTCACCTTAAAAATGGAAACTGAAATAGCTACATGGCAGGGTTTTATGCAGATCACTTATTCAAGGCCTCTATCTAGCATAAGGCCTAGGTGAGCTCTCTATATATTTATTATTTAAGGCAAAATAGCATGGGCAAATTTCTGATTTTCCAGTTGCCCTCTTCAGATAACTAGACCCTGGCAGTGACTCAGGAGCTTATAGCACTAAGCCTGGGACTCTCCTGTCACTTGAATTCCAGGTCGTTAATGCCTCCCAGGAGCGAAAACAGCTGGGCCTCTCCAGAAACCTATGCAAACAGACTTGTCTCCAAGTATGTAATCAACCTGACAGGGCCAAGACTAAAGTCAATGTGAACTCCATGGCCAGGTGGCCTGGGGGCTGCAGAATGCAATTAACCTGCCCACGCCCACTCCCGGAGCTTGTCAGCAAGGCAGTGGCCTTGTCACTGGCTGACTTTGGTTGGAGTTGTTAATTCTATGAACTTTTCTGCTCCTATGATCAGTAACACAGAGTCAAGAGTCTGAGGTACCCACTCCCAAGTCAACCCGCCGATCTCTAAGAAAACAGTTGAGCAGAGAGGTTTGAGTCAGCATCTCTCTTACCATGAGACTATAATGATGAGGCCCATTGTTTTTGAATATGAGGATCGAATCCACAATATGAGCAGAATCACCTGAGTAGAGAGCAAATGGGAACGTTTATCCCCCAAAGTGCAGCATGATAGGTTGGAGAGAAGGTACAGAACTAGAAAAGGAAAGGTTTCTATATTACTGGCTTCCAATTCACATCCATTTAGTACTGTTTCTTCTTTCCTTTTCTAAAGACAGGAAGATCGGGGGGGAAAAAAAATGTCCATCCCTTTGTGGCTGCAGCTGGCATTTTTACAGTGATTATTACAACATGTTGGCAGTGGAAAACAGCTTCAGCATTTGCAAAACTGGCTGTCATTTGTGCCAAAAGCAAATAGAAATAGAAATAGCAGCACTAATATTGTTATTACTGTACCAGGCTTCAGCTCGCTCCTACATGCCTGCAGACTTTGCAAGTAGGATTGAATAGCCATGAGGGACTTCAGGGCACCATTTGTGTAGGTGAGATGGAAGAGTGGGGAAGGGTGAGCTGGGAGTAGGAAAATTGTCACTGAATTTGAACACCTAGCTTAGATTATAGTACATGACTGTCACTTCCTAAGAGCCTTACCTTTTTTAACTGTGGGAAAAGCTTAACAAGTCAGTTTTAATGGAAATACTAATTCAAAAAAAAATCACAAAGCAAATTGGCAATATTTGTCAAAAGATTTTAAAATATATATACATTTATTTGAGAGAAAGACAGAAATTGAGAGACAGAGTTAGGGTGTGCCAGGTCCTCTAGCTACTGCAAAATAATTCCAGATGTATGCATCACTTTGCGCATCTGGCATGGGTACTAGGGAATCAAACACAGGATCTTAGGCTTTGCAAGCAAGTACTTTTACCTGCTGAGTCACCTCTCCAACCCCAAGAGTTTTCAAAGGTATCACATATTTGACTCAGAATGTCATATGGAAGAATATACACTAAAGAAATGGAGGGAGGTAGGTGAGTAGGGAGGAGAGTTAGGTGCAGGAGACATTACATAAAATTAACACAGAAGAAAAATATGTTGGCAAAGAGGAAGGCTGGAAACACCTTGACTGGGATTGGCCAGGCCAGTGTCACAGGCACAGAGGCACACCAGAGTGTCTGAAGGTGACCTCTGACTCCTAATTGCAAAATGCACATCCTGGGTGGATAGTCAAGATGCTAAAGTGATATAAGCTGCATGAGTCTGAAGTGATGTGTAACCAAGCATTTGTGAGACAGCCTGTGTTATAACTGTTCCTAACAGCCATGACTGTGACATCAAAACCCCGCTCCTTTGTCCATTTCCATTGAGCCTGCAAATATTCTGTTTTGCATTGCTTCCTGTCCAATAACTCCTCTCACCTTTCTTGCTGCTATCATTATTCCTCTGTTCAATTCCTTGTTCTGGGACAAAAAAACACTGGAACTAGATGTACCTATCAAACCTCAGTATCCACCAATATCAAAATTATTGACAACACAATTTTTAATATTCTATTTACTTATTTGCAAGACAGGGGGGAGAGAGAGAGGGAGAGAGAGAAAGAGAGAGAGAATAGGTGTGTCAGGGCCTTTAGCTACTACAAATGAACTCTAGAACCATGCACCACCATGAGTCTTGGGGAATCAAACCTGGGTCCTTAGGCTTTGCAGGCAAGCAGCTTAACTGTGAAGCCATCTCTCCAGTACAACACACATTTTTTAAGTACAAAATGTACACTTACAATTAAAAACACTGAACAACAACAATATGACACTAAATAAATTGCCATTCTTCCATAGTTAAAATAGTCAGCTCTTAAAGAAGGTTAGGATCTAGGGAAATGGCTCAGGGGGTAAAGCAATTGTCATATAAGCATGAAGACCTGAGTTTGGACCTCAAGCACCCACATAAAATCTGATCGTGGCTGCACACGTCTGTAATCCTAGCACTAGGGGCTTGCTGATTGACTAGTGTACACAAGTCAAAAATTAAAATGTGGTGGCACACACTTTTAATCCTAGAACTTGGGAGACAGAGGTAGGAGGATTGCTGTGAGTGAGTTCCAGGTCAGCCTGGGCTATAGTAAAATCCTGACTCAAGAAAAAAAATTTCAAGTATAGATCAATTGAAAATTTCATCAACCTCTGGCCTCCACACACACATATCCATATGTGTACATGCACACATATAGACACACACACATGCAGATATACAGGGGAAAAAGAAAAGAGTTTTATATAACTTTAAATGACCTAAGTCATTTCAAGTCAGAAAGATGGGGGAGGAGTTAAGGGTACATATGCAATGAAACTAACAAGGAATAAAAAAGCCATCAGGCATCATAGCGGTTTGGGGAAACTTTTAATCTGACCACTCTACATTTCTGCCTTTTCTTCTACTGCCATTACACTGATCCTGGTTCCATCAACTGCAAGGCTCGTGTGTGTGTGTAAACATGGCTGTTCATTGTCCTTCAGTCTAGGTTAAGAACAGAATGCTTCCCTCTAAACAGCCTACCAGGAGTGTGCACACTGATGGCAATGTTAAAATGAGAAAGCAGGATTCAAAACTATATTCATAGCATCATCTCTCACTTAATGACTCAGTCAAACAAAATGAATATATTTGTTGCATGACTTTTCCTAGGAGACACGAGCAAACATCTGTTCACCACACATAGGACACTGGCAACAACAACAACAACAAAAGAAACAATTTCACCCTGCTCTAGCTTGGTGGACCCATAACTCTACTGGGGTCACAGGAGTACGGGTGAAGGATTGTGTATAGGAGCACAAGAGACTCAAACACAGTTGTATCAGTAAAAGATCCACCCCAGAATAGGAGGCGACATCATGAAATCTTCAACAAATGGTGCTAGGAAGACAGAAGATCTACATGTAGAGGAATGACGTTTTACCCCTGAGGTAGTTTAAATATATGGTCCCATAGACTCAGATGTTTTGTTAAAATTGAATTTGCAGTTTCAACCCCTTAGCAGACCAATTCCTGCTAGAGGGGGCATGTCACTGGGATATGTGATTTCCAGCCCAGCAGTGTGGAGAGGAATTTGAGCTGGTTATGTGTTGGCTGGTGTTGGTGTTTGCTTGTTGCAGTTTTTTTTTTTTTTTTTCTCTCTCTCTCTGCTTGGATCTATGAAAGAGAGCTAGCTTCTTCTGCCACTGATGGAACTTCCCCTGGATTTGTCAGGTGAAATAAATCCCTTCCTCCATATACGGTGTCTGTTTGGAAGTTGGTTCCAGCAAGACAGAGCTGACTGCAACAATCCTCCCTCGTCACTCATCCTCTGCAAAAGTTATATCCCAATGGACCAAAGACCATAACATAACACCCACAACTCTAAAACTACTACAGGAAGCCGAGCGTGGTGACGCACACCTTTAATCCCAGCACTTGGGAGGCAGAGGTAGGAGGATCGCCATGAGTTTGAGGTCACCCTGAGACTACAGAGTGAATTCCAGGTCAGCCTGACCTAGAGTGAGACCCTACCTGGAAAAATAGAAAAACCAAAAATAAATAAATAAATAAACAAACAAACAAATAAAAAATAAAACTACTACTGAAAAAGTAGAGAAAACATTTTGAGATCTAGGAATAGGTACAAAATTTTTGAATAAGACCCTAGTCACTCAGGAAACAGGCCAACAATCAATAAACTGGACGTTGTGCAATTACAAAACGATAAACATTAAATGAAACAGATGATCAAGTGAGAGATAAGTTTCAGAATGGGGAAGTTTTTGCCAGCTATACATCTGCCAGGATATTGATATCTAGAATATACAAAGAACTCAAAAAATGAAACAGCATGCATATGCGTATGTGGGTGCACACACACACACACACACACACACACACACACACACACGAGAGTCCAAAAAATGGGCTGAGTGACTGAACAAAGAGTTCTCAAAAGCAGAAACCAATAAACTTTTTTTTTTTTTTTTTTTTGGTTTTTCAAGGTAGGGTCTCACTCTAGTCCAGGCTGACTTAGAATTCACTACGTAATCTCAGGGTGGCTTCGAACTCATGGCGATCCTCCTACTTCTGCCTCCCAAGTGCTGGGATTAAAGGCGTGAGCCACCATGCCCAGCTGTTAAGTGCTCAGAATCCTTAGTCATCAGAAATACAATAAAAACTCATTTTGAGGTTTCATCTCAAGTCAATCAGACAGAATTTCATTCTATCTCAGATCTATATAGGTGAGCAATTCAGAAGTTATTCCTGCATTTCACCCATTCTCATCCTAATATCCTATGGCAATTAGATCCCTGTTAATAATAACATCCTAAGTTATTATATTAAATTGTCTTTGTGGAGGAAAGTTTTTCTTGAAAAGTTATTTTTAGAAAAGAGGAGGGACGTGTCAAGAGGTATTCAAATGTTTGGAGTGACAGCACGGGAAATGTTAGGTAGATGTTCTGCAAGGAGGAATGCAGAGGTCAGCAGGGATCTCATCGAGAGCAGCCTGAGGGGATCCTGAGGACACCCAGAGGAGAACATATTGTGATGAACCAATGTCTATTTGATATTTGCTGAAATTTAAGCTAAAAAAAAATGTCTCTACCAGACAGGAGTCTGTGATGAGGTCTTGTTAGTTTCATATGGCTGGTGAGGCAATACTTGGAGTTTAGCACCATAGGCAGGCCAGATGTTCAGAGAAGTTAACATACAGTGAAACAAACATTAGCAGGAAATCAGTAATCTATATCATATTTTTCCTCAAATAGATGGGCTATCGTTTAAGCAGAAAAAAAAAGAGGCAAAGATGCTAAACAGAAAGCAGTGTCTGGAAGACTCCCAAGAATACAAACTTGACAAATCCATGAGGCCAGAGAGAAAAGAGAAATGGAGCCGAGTATTCATGAAGGTATTCATGAAAGGACAGCATCATAGGAGTAAAGAAAAACTGGAAATAGGATGGATTCCCCCAAATGAAACAGAATTCCTATATTATAGCTACCTGTGGGAAAGCAAGGTAAACTCAGAGAAATAAAACATCAGCCAAAGCAACAAAATATCACTACTCTTTTTTTCATAGCCATTATTCAGCCAGCAAGAAAATATTTGTAAGAATGTCACAAGACAAGAAAAATAAAGCATAACTCAATTACCAAGAAAGGCAGTCAATGGTGATACTGTTTAGTCAATATCAAGTGCTTTTGATATTAAAGGAATTTAAAATAACTGCAATTAAGGTACTAAAGGAAATAGATGAAAAGTCTTACCAGTATATTGAGCTACATGAAAAATAAATCAAATAATATAAGAAAATTATTTTAAAATCAGTCAAATCAAAAATAGAAGACTTTTTAAATATTATTATTTATTTATTTGAAAAAGAGAGTGAGAAAGAGGTAGATAAAAGAGAGAATGGGTGCACCCATTCTCTCTCCTCTCTCTCTCTCTCTCAAATAAATGAAATAAAATAAGAAAATACTAGAAAGAAAAAAAAAGATGAAAAGTTTATCTCAATGTGAGGAAGAAGAAAAGGAGGAGGAAGAGAAAGAGGGTATGGAGAAGGAATGAAAGAAAAAAACAACAAAACAATTGGTTTTCTAGGAAACAAAGTATAATAATAAAACAAGGATATAAAAATTAATAAATATAAATATAAATATAACTGATTTCTTTTAAATTAAGAGGATTAAATATTTTAAAGACAATACAAATCATGTTGCTGTTTTTTTCAAAAGGAGACAAACATATATATAATGGAAATAAACATTGTTTTAAAAGAAACAAACAATGAGCAAAAAACAAAATAACTGGTATATCTGTACAAATTTCAGACAAAGTAAGATTCAGGCAAAAATCTCAATACATTTAAGTTATATTCATAATTATAGAAGCTCAATCTATGCAGAGATGTGATTATTATAAACCTGCAAGTGCATTGTAAATAAGCCTCAATATATTTAAAATAGTAGGCTGGAGAGATGGCTTAGCAGTTAAGGTGCTTGCCTGCAATGCCTAAGGACCCAAGTTTGATTCTCCAGGTCCCATGTAAGCCAGGTGCACATGGTAACACATATGTCTGGATTTGGTTTGCAGTGGCTAGAGGCCCTGGTGTACCCATTCTCTCTCTCTCTCTCACTCTTGCTCTCTCTCTCTCTGTCTCAAATAAATAAAAATTTATTTTTTAAAAAAAATAGTAGTCTATTTACTGAACATTAGAATAGAAGACCTATTAAGTTATTAAGTGACTCCCTGGGGAGACATAACCAATACCTGTTCACCCTACCCAGACATGGCAAACTGACCAAAGAAAGGATTCTACTCTGGGGTATCTTGGGAACCTAAGTTTATTGAAGGCAGTTGCATCACCAAAAGTTTTACCCATCATGTGGAATGTCTCACAAAAGCTGCATCTCTGGAGCTCCCAATGCAACCAGCAGGGAGGGCCACTGAAAATTTTTCTCTCCCTAGCAGTTGTTTGGTGCTTATAAAACCATGGGGATGCCCATTGTGAATTTTGCAACTTTTTGAGCTACAGGATCCTTTTAAATTTCCATAACTTCCTCTTATGAGTTTCCCTCTTCAATTGCTCCACAAAGAAAATTTCAATTTGGAGGAAATAGCTCTATAGGAAGAAACAGTAAATTTAGTAACACACTGTAAGGATCTTATTTCATAGGTAAGTCATATTTATCCCTGTGATACAACATATTTCAACATAAATAAAAACAAATTGATACACTACATTAATAGAACACAAGACAAAAAACAATCATCCCAATGCATGCAGAAAAAAAGAAAATATTTGACAAAATTCAACATTTATCCTTGAAAGACATTCTTAACAACTCAGGCAAAACCAAATGTACCTCAAGCTAATAACAACATGTGCAAGTCCCCAGCTCACCCAGTAAGTGGAGAAAACCTGAAACTGCTTTGTGAGATCAGTACCCAGATGGCAATGCTCAGTCTCCCCGCTTCCATTCAACACAGCACTAGGAATCCTAGGTAAAGCAATTAAGCAAAGAATTTCATTTATAATAATGTAAAAAATAAAGCCTTGATAAATGTAACCAAGAAGGTGAGAGATGGTTTCATTTGAATATTAAATGTCCTCAAAATGATTATGTGTTAAATGCTTCTGGTGCCACTATTTTGTCAGGTTCTAAAAACTTTAGGAATTGGAGTAAATGTGTCATTGGGGTGTGCTTTGAAGGTTATAATTGGTCTCCAACACCTTCTTCCTGCTCACCATGAGATTAAGAAAGTCCTCTGCCACACAATCCTTCTTTATGCTGTTCCTTGTAAGCACATAGGGCCCAGCAACTTCAGATCGAAACAGCCAAAATCAATTCCTTCCCTTTTAAGTTCTTTTCAAATATTTTGGTCACAGCTACAGAAAAGTAACTAACATTGACTTGTACCCTGAAAATCACCAAGCATTTCTGTAAGAAACTATAAAACAACACAAGTAGATGGAAAGGTTTCAGGAGAACACTAATTGTTGGAGTTAACTTCACTTTGCTGGGGAAAACACCCAACCAGAAGCAGCTTTTGTGAGGAAAGGGTTTATTTCAGGCATATAGATTCCAAGGGAAGTTTCACCATGGTGCAAGAAGCTGGCTCACTTCAGTACCACAACACTAGTGAGCACAAACAGCCAGAGATAAAACTGGCTCTCTACACACCTCTTAGGGCTCAACTCAAAATCCACCCCCCCCCAACCCCATGACACACCTCTTCCCCAGCAGGGCTTTACCTGCTGGAAGCTTAATCTTAATCAAAAAAGTCCTGAGGCGATTAATGGACATATATTTGCATTCAAATTGCCAAAGTAATTATCAGGGAAATTCAAATTAAGGCCATGAGGAAATATTACCTCACATATTAGAATGACTAATAACAAAAAAGATGCAGTATTATTATTATTGGCAAGGAAGGAGAGAAAGGGTATTTGTGCATTTCATGTACTTGAAGCTCACTGGCTAGTTAGTCTATCCTAATTGGTGGGCTCTGGGCCAATGAGGGACCTTATCTCCAAAAAATAATTCCCCAGAGATTGCCTTCTGACATCTATATGCAAATGCATACATGTGCATACACACCCACACATATGTGCACCCATACACAAACACACATACACACATGCACACCATACTGCATATGCATACACATGCAAAAAGAAAAATAATCTATAAGCTATTCCAATTAATAAGTGAATTAGCAGCATGACTAAATGCAACATCAATCATATCTCCGGGCACCAGAGCCATTTAGAAAATGAAATTAAACAAACAAGATAATGGGAATGTACAATATTAATTAATTAAAAGGAAGAGATAAAATAGAATCTTATAATTAGATATTGAGTAAAATGTGGTCTGAAAACAAATGCAATATACACAGAAAATAAACTCAAGCACAAAACTATTCCTTCAATAAAATTAGTATAACATTGCAAAACAAAATAATACTAAAAGAGACAGTTAAATTTTGCTAAGACATAATTTAATTTTATTGTCTTTAATATATTTTCTGTATTATTTTAGCCTCTGTTCTTTATTTTGTTCAACTTTTAAATTTTGTACTGTTATTCTTCTTCCAAATCTCTTTTCCATTAACCCTTGAACTTTTCATTTAAACTGAAATCTTGTGTTATATTAAAATATACACAAACATTTATTCTATATCATAGTATATTTATATTTTTATACAAAACATATTGCAACATATAAGTACTCAAAGTACTTATTCTATAAATAAGTCAGTAGATATTTATTATATAAATGAATAAATTTATAATTCAATTAATGTTAAACCCCTTTCCTACCTAAGTAAAGCTGGTACTATACTAGATGTCTCCTGAAACCTCAAAATCACAGAGATATATGCACCTCAAATAATAGACCGTAAGTTATTACCTTCCATCTTGAAAGTTGTTTGAGAAATGTGATGGTTTATATTGATCATCCATTTGACAGGACCTAGAACCAGCCATAAAGGATCAAGCAGATTAAGTTGGCCTCTGTGCACATGGGTGAGGGATTATCTTGATAAAGTTAATAAAGGTAGGAAGATCCAGTTTAACTGTGGCCAGTACCATCCTCTGTATGGGTGATGTGTCTGAATTTCATTTGCAGAGATAGGAGGCCCTGCCATGCCAATATATACTCTCTACCTGCCTGTCCTCTCTCTAATTAATAAATAAAATATTTTTTTAAATTCACTCTTCTTCTCTTAAACTTATTTTTGTCATATTTTGCCCTAGCAATGAGAATTTGCCTATTGTACAAAACCACAGAATGGTGGTACTTTTTAAAGCAAATCTGATGACAATAAGTTAAGGAGAAATGGCTGTTACCTGATTATGTCTTAGAAAAGAAGTGCATCTATCAACAATTACAGAACACAAAAACGAAAACCAGGTGCCAAAGGCAGGAGTGTTTGGGGGGACATGTTGATTACTGTGTGAGGGATGGCTATGGGCCTCATGTGGATAAGGACAGTGAGGCACCAAGGGGTTGCTTTCTTAAGCATTAGCACTCCATGCATGTGCTTACCCCTGTAGTAGTTCTTCTTTGGCAAATTCTCCCTGAGTCCCTTACTCACTTCCATCCTACATATGTCTCTGATTGTTGTACACCTTCCCGTGATGCATAGTCATGCTGCTGATGCCGTTGTCCTAATGTTAGCATTTTCAGGTGGCTTGGAGCACTGTAAATTATGTTCTGGCCATCATCTACTCAGGAGGTACGTGCATGGCAGCCATGGATCATGAAGTTATGTCAGGCAAGTGAGTGAAAGATGAAATGATTAGCCAAAGTCTTCCAGGATGCAAAAGTCAAAGTGATTATATTCCTTACTTAAGTAATAATAATGATGGGACCATTCTGATAATATGAGGTATGCCCTCTTTTTTGTAGATTAAGGTATATGTTTGTATACCCACCCTATTTCTTGTATGCCCTCTGTGCAGGCTTCAAGGAGTAACAAAAACTTCATGAATGACCTCCTGTATGTGTTCCAGTACTTTATTAGTAAAACATAAAACGAAAATGCTGATGTTTCATTTCATATTTTATAATATATTTTCCTATAAGTTCACAAGACAAGACTTAGGGAGTCACATTTTTTAAAGGCTTTTCTCTGCATTCAACACACTGTGCTCTATTTTTTTCCCAAGACAGGAAATGAAAGTTTTTCATTGTGAAAACAAATGTGATGTTCCACAACTCTCAGGTCATGGCAGCGTGTTCTAGAAACTGTCATTTCCTTTTATAATTGACTTCCTTCATCTTACAAATTTAATCAATTTCTTTATCTTACAAATATCACACAAATATAATCTTTATAAAGGAACACACACATAAAAATAACAGAGAGTTGTACCCAATTCATTTCAAGTACAAATGTGTGTATTTTTAGAAGTAAATAAAGTCAGTACAGAACACTTCATTTCTTGAATGTTTGAGATTTTTAGTTTTGATTTATACTTTCTCATTATTTGAATGCAGAACTCTAAAAGCCCAAAGACAATCTTAACAAAAATGCATACATAGTCAGCACTAATCTTTCACTTATTTCAGTGTAAATAGAAATAAAAAAAAAATTTATGTAATAATTTTAGAATCCAAAGTACAAAGAACTTAAAAACTTTAAGAAAATCCCCAATCCATATAACTTTCTAATTAAATGGAAAACACTGACCATATTTGACAACTATGATAGTTTCTAAAGTCCCTGGAAGTTTACATTATTAACAGATGCTAGGATTTCCCCCCTTCACTACAAAGTGCACTGATAACCAAAATATTCAGTAACCACTGGCATTTTTCTGTTATAATTTTGAAACGTCTGGTGTCTGGTCTGTCTCCACAATTCTAAGTTTTATTTACTGTTTATTTTCCAACTTCTTAGTTGTATAATCTGAATCTGCAGCTCTATAAGCAATCCCAGCCTCTTCTGATTTAGATTTCAGCAAAGTGAAAATCTCTAGGTCTAAGATCTTTGTCACCAAATATTCTTGAGACTATTTTTTCTTCACCTGGAAATTGAATTCTAGAATTAAACTACCTGCCTGTTTAATTAATCTTTGACTACATCAAGTAGTACTGATGTTTCCTTTGAAATTTGAAATTTTTTCTCAACAAAGGTGAAAAGTAATTATGGATCAAAATTAGTGGACAATAACCATCAGATTTCTCACTTTAGCCAGGCATGGCAGCACAAGCCTTTTAATCCCAGCACTCGGGAGGCCATGGTAGAAGGCTATCTGTGATTTCAAGGCCAGCCTGGAGACTCTATCTTGACAGGTTATTACCAAAACATCTGGTTGCCTGCAAGAACTAAAATGTAAGTCCCTATTTCTGAAGACACCACAGCCTGCAACCACAGGACATCAAGTGATAATGCTAGAACGTAATCTTGGAAAGTGCTATGAGAGCTGCAGGAGTATAATGGTTGCCAACTGATTGACTAAACAGGAGATCCTGCCAGTTACAAAATCAACCAGCTGAGCAAGAGGTATACACTCGTGCAATGGTGGCACACAGCTGATAATAGGTAACCCTACGCATTGGCCATGAGACCCACTCGGTGGGGGGGTGAACCCATATCTGGCTTTGGGAACCTATCCAGATATCCTAGAACAGGAAATCAATAAGCTCCAGAGAGAACCTCCACTGCTCTCTAACTAAGATGAATACCACCTCAATATATTCTAATAATTCTGAATGTATTTTTTCTTCAGAAAAATCTCCTTCATTTTCCCTTATAGCAATAATTTCAAATAAATGTTATTTCTTCAGACCTCTCTTTCCATAGAACTTGCAAAGAAAGAACCTTCTGGAACCTGCTACTTCTAAGATTCTAGCAATGTTCACAATAACCCTTTAGATGATAGAAAGCTACAATTATTCTTAGGGTAAAACTTTAAAAAATTCACTCCTTTTCTTTCTTTCTTTCTTTCTTTCTTTCTTTCTTTCTTTCTTTCTTTCTTTCTTTCTTTCAGGAATATTGCCTCTTAATCATAGAAAGACTATTATCAGTCAGAAAGATACTTAATATCATTTGCAGAAATTCAGTTTTAGTCCTGGAAACTTGAAATTGATCTTCCCTCCTGTCAACTAGTTGGAGTCCTGGAAATATGGATCAATATGCAACAATTTCTCATGGCAAATATGTCAGCACACTGTCTTTGAAGGATTTTGGTTCTGGGGGACACTGCTGTTCATCATTTTAGGTATAAAAATATAATAGGAACGAAATTTGGACCAAATACTTATTGGAAAACTTTAAAACATTGAACATTTAATCTTCTGTTGTTTGCTATTCCTCTCATTCAAGATCAGAAGTGTACTCAGATAAAAATCTTTGGTCACGTTGTGCAAATGTTCATATGTTACACAAACTTAGTTTGCCTGACAATAGCCATACCGTTACCTCGTGGACTGGAAATACATATCAAGAATCTAAAGTCTCAAAACCTTCAGACACTTTTCAAGTAAACAAAACTAAAAGAAAAATATTTTAAAAATTTGAATTGAATTGTATCCTATTCCTGTAAGGTTTCTTGTTGGTGATTGTTATCTGTTTTTTTTTTTTTTTTTATTTGAAGGGGAATGAGAAAAGGAAAACATGTATTTGAGGACATGATGGTAAGCATCAAAGAGATTCCATGGATTTATCACAGATAAATTTCCCAAGGAAGTTGCAAGGCCATGTTCACCCATAAAATGACAAACATCTGAGAAAGTCAGGTGGATGGTTGCAGTAAGTCAAGTGGTTGCTTTAGAAAGATAAGCCAAAGAAAATGTAATCTTTTTGTTATAAGCCTTCTATGCCAGTGGGTACAAGGTAACATTTCTTACTTTGTGACTGTTTCCAACATGCAGTTTTCAGAAAGTCAAGCAGGAGTGACATGGAAAACAAATTTAATATCGTGTAAGAGGAAAAAAAGTAGTGTCTTTAAACCAACGTAATGTTTCTATCAATAGCATTAATCTTCCAACATTAGAGTAGTCAGAATTATATCTGGAAGTGAATTTATTTGAAATAATAAGATTAAAAATTTTTCTTTTAAAAAAATTTTAGGACTGGAGAGATGGCTTAGTAGTTGATGAATTTTCCTGCATGTAAGCCAGATACACAAGGGGCACATGCATCTGGAGTTCATTTGCAGTGGCTACAGGCCCTGGCACTACCATTCTGTCTTTGTCTATCTCCTCTCTCTTGCTCTCTCTCTCTCTCTGCTTGCAAATAAATAAATAAATAAGTAAATAAATATTTTTAAAACATTTTAAATCTTTTTATTTATTTATTTTTGGGGAGGGAGAGAGAGCAATAAAAAAAAGGGGAAAATGAGAGGATGAGAATGAGCACTCCAGGACCGCCTGCCCCTGCAAACAATCTCGAGACACAAGTGCACTTTGTGCATCTGGTTTTACATGGGTGTTGGGGATTGAACCTGGCCATCAGGCTTGGCAAGCAAATGCCACTAACTGTTGAGCCATCTCCCCAGCCCTCAGCAATTATTTTAATCTATTTTTACTTCTATACAATAAAACACTGGACTACATAATTTATAACCACCAGAAATTATTTCTCAGTTTTGGTGGCTGGAAAGTCCAACATCCTAGGAAGGCTTGATGTCTTCTTCTTTTTAAAATATTTTATTTAATTATTTATTTATTTATTTATTTATTTATTTATTTATTTATTTATTTATTTGAGATAGAGAGATGCAGAGAGAAAGAGAGAGGGAGAGAATGGGTGCACCAATATCTCCAACCGCTGCAGATGAACTCCAGATGCATGTACCACCTTGTGCATCTGGCTTATGTGGGTAGTGGGGAATCCAACCTGGGTCCTTAGGCTTCTCAGGCAAGCACCTTAAACACTAAACCATCTCTTCAGCCCCTTCTTCTCTTTTTTATTAAATAGAAACTTTGTATGGACACATCATGTATTAGTACCATCATTTTCCTCTTCCCTGCCCCCATTCCGCTGAGGGCCTTCCTCAGTGGGATTGCTGATATTCACCATGGGGTTATGGGTTAGGAGCTGTGAAAGCATCAGTCAGTTAGTCATTGTGGAGGGAGGGGTCATAGCCTCTGGATATTCCCTCTTACTCTGTGGCTCTTAAAATCCTTCTGTCTCCTCTTCCACAAAATTCCCTGAACTGTGGTGGGTGTGTTTTAAGTCTCCTTTGGTGTTCAGCTCTCAGCAGCTTCTGGATTTCTGCACTGGCACGTATTGAGTCTCCTCAGTGTCTGTCTACGTTACACTGGCACAGTTGTCAGGCTTGCTGTTGAAGCACCACTCTTGCTCTTATCACCAATTCCATTGTGATTTCACCTGGACTCTAGGTGGTATGTGAGGAGTGGTTCATCTCCTGCCAGGGAGTCACCTATCTTTTCTTATCTTCTATTTCATTCATCTGAGCATACAAATTTGATTGGTCTATTTCATAGGATTAATTATTTATTAAAACCATTACTTGTTATGGTAGTCTGAATGGATGGCCCCCGATATATTCAGTATTTACTAAAGTTTGTAATTTAGATCTGTAGTCCCGGATTAAGGAGGTGTCACTGTGATCATAGGGTCCAACACTAAGGTGTGGTTGTGGATTTGGAATTCCTGTGTAAAGGTATGCAAAGTGCCTGAGTTCTGCCTGGAGTTCCTGGGGTGTGCTTGTTTGGGGTATGGCTTTTGGGTTTTGGCTTGTGGCTTTTCTCTCTCTCTGCTTGGATCTGTGCAAAAAGGCCAGGTTCTTCTGCCATTATGGAACTTCCCCTCTATCTTCAATAAATCCCTTCCTCCATAACTATGCCTGGTCTAGAAGTTCATCTCAGCAACCGGAGGCTGTTTACTACCCTTGTGTTCCTCAGTTAACATGAATCTGTAATCTACAGGTTCATAAAATTTCCTCTTGTACACTATTCTTGAACTTCACTTGCTGTTTTCCTTGTATCTGTCCAGAAGCTTCTCTCCTCACACCTCATTTTCAGTTGCTTAACCAAACCCTCTTCTCACCCAGCCATTGTTTTCTTCCACTCTCCATTTACTCCATCTTTCTTGTATCAAAGAAGGCAGAAAACAACCTACCTGTGAATAGGCAAACATTTGTTGCTTATGTCCCAGTTTTATATATGTAATTCCCAGAGCTCTAGAGAAGTGGTATACTCTGTCCATAGAGTAGAGTCTCTTAAGACTGTGCTTCTCCCAGCATAACCCTGATGACACTTAACTGTCACATCCTAGTTCTTACTACAGGGATGAGTGTAGGTAACACTCTTGCTATCTCAATAAATCATTGATTCATTGATTCATTGATTGATCCATCCATCCATCCATCCATCCATCCATTCATTCACTTAATGCTATTGTGCCAGAATTTCATTAGTAATGAAAATTTTGGCTTCTGCCTTGAAGAATTTCAAAATATAGTAAAAGATACATGAGAATAATGTTTATGAATCTGATTAATAAATAAAAATAATGTGGGGCTGGAGAGATGGCTTAGCGGTTGAGTGCCTACCTGTGAAGCCTAAGGACACTGGTTTGAGGCTTGATTCCCCAGGACCCACGTAAGCCAGATGCACAAGGTGGCACATGCATCTGGAGCTTGTTTACAGTGGCTGGAGGCCCTGGTGCACCAATTCTCCCTCTTTCTTTCTCTGCTCTCTCTCTCTCTCTCTCTCTCTGTTGCTAATAAATAAATAAAAATAAACAAAAAATATAGAAATAATGTAACTAATCTTTGTGTTTCTCCATTGTTCCAGCCACAGTGTGCAAAGATCTGGGGATATAGTCATGGACATCGTAGATGTTAACAATATAAACTTAATTCAGAGAGCAAGTCAAATACAGAAAACATCTAGGAGATAATGGAAATATCTATGAAGAAATGATCTTCAGCTTGTAGTGAAAGAATGACTAGGATTTTGGCCAACTGAGGCAAAGAAGTTCCTGTGTATGGAGGCCTGGAAGCTAGGCAGAATCATCACATAGGAAGAGCTGAGAAAAATGTATCATAGTGGTATAAACTGAAGATGGTAGGAGGGGTATACTGAAGAGCTTTAATGTATGAGAGGCCTAGTAAAACCAACAGAGGCTGAGAGATTTTACTAAAGGAGATCATCAAGCAGTCCTGATTGTGGACAGTCCGCAGAGTGACGTGAATGCTGGGGGATTAGTGCAGAACTCAAGTAAGTGGTCAAGAGAGAAGTGATTAGACTAGGGGGTGATTTTTGAGATATGAGAAAGTTTCTGTTTTTAGATAAGTTTAGGAGGTGAAATTAACAGTGCCTCCGCTTCATTCGATGAAGGATATAGGAGAGAAAAGTGGGATGTGGGGTTTTGAAAATGTGGAATGAGTAATTCAGGTAAGGACTCTGAAAAAACAAACAGATGAGGAGAGAAAGTGGTGAGATCAATTCCATGTATTAGAGAGGCTTCTAGCCAGCGATATACTTAAAGTACTTGTGTGACGCTCTTAAGTACTGTTAGATGCAGCCTGAAGAGGAATAAAGGAAGTGAAAAGTCCAGTGAGTCAAGGGGCCTAAGCAGGCTTAGCTATATATAGACCATTAAGGATTTTCATGAAAGTAATTTCAAAGGACACTTTGGAAAGAAAGAATGCAGGAAGACAAAAAATCATAAATACTAACTGGTTGTGATATTAGTAATATAATATGGCTTAATCATGAACTTTCCTTTTCCTTTCAAACTAGATAGAACAAACCCAAGCAGTAATACAGGGACACAGGCTCTTTTAAACTGGTGGTGTCACCATCTTCAGTAAATGTCCTTTCGATCATAAAGGCAAGGGAGAATGAATTTTTGCAAGTGAGAGCCTTTTATCATGAAAATGGAAACCTTCCTCACTTCCTTCCATATTTCATTGACTCAAAGCAAAATGATCCCCCTTAATGCCCAAGAGCTGGAAAATCATTTAATGGGTACCTGGGAAGAAAGAGAAAAGCTAGCATTCACCTGTGAGCAAGCAACCCCTGCCTTTGTGGGATGAGATCAAAGCAAGGGCAGAGAGGGGGCTTCTGTGGCACTTAAAAGGGAAGAGATACTCAACCTAAGTGCTCAAGAGAGGTATTTATGGGCAATTATGGAGGGAGTCTGGACCTCAGGAATACAGTATGCTTCACACATAGATTACCATTCATAGACTGTTGATCAGAAGGGAGATGTAGAACAAAGGGTATGGTACAGACAGACATGAGGAGGTCAGCTGTCCTACTCTGAATGTGAGGACACCTATTTGTCAAATAATTCTCACTACTTCCTCTTAAGCATATTTCCAGACAAATATGAAATTAGCCTCAAAGATCTGCCCTACACACAGTGAGATAATTTTAAGCTATTATAATTTGTTTGATAGTTTCTTATCCTTTCACATTCTGCTACATGTAATGAACGATGACCACACCTGTCTTACATAGAAATACTGCTCACAGACTCCTTTTCAGGTTAATTTACTTCATTTGTTATGTTTTATCTTCTGGGAATATTAGCTAGTACCTTGGAATTGTGGCAAGTTTTTTGCTGTCACTTTCTTATTATATAAGAATTATATATAAAAATTAGCACCTTCCCAGCATGTGATTTTTTTATTACAACATTTTAATTCTTTATTTAAATAATTTAAATTGTCTTAGAAATGAAGAACCTGAAAAGGGCATGTGGGGACAATATTTCTCATTTCATTAAGAGGCAGCAACAACAAAATGTGATCCGTGGCACTATTAGGTATAATTGGAAGTCTAATTATTCCAGAGAATTTTGGACTTAAATTGACAGCTCACTGCACATGCAAGTCAAATACCTGCCAATCTCTCTCTCCAAAGATGTCAAAATCAATGACAAAAATAATTCCTGATTAATTGATTTGAGAGACTGTATATTTCAAAATTACCATGTGCTAAAATTTCAGTTAAGAATTATATGTATTCTAACTAAAGACTAAATTAATTTTGGTTTTTAACTAGCCATTTATTAGTAAAATTGTGATCCTAACATTTTTCTATTATCTGAACATAAGGTGATAGAAAATTAGATTTAAAAATTTTTGTATTAGTTACTTTCTTGTTGCTGTGACAAAATCCCTGACAGAAAAACAACTTAAGGAAGGAAGAGATGGTTTCAGTTTACAGGTTAATGGAAGGCATGGTGGCAGGAGCTTTGAGGATCACATCCAGCCCACATTGAAGAAGCAGAGAAAGATGAATTCTGGTGCTCAGCTTACTTTCTCCTTCTTATACAGCCAAAGATCTCAGCTCATGGAATGGAACCGCCATTATTTAAGGTGAGTCTTCCCACCTCAGTTAACCTAATGTAGAAAAGTCCTCATAGGCATGCCCAGAGATTTGTTTCCATGTTAATTTTTAAGTCCTGTCAGCTTGACCACTGAGACTAACCATCAAAGTCCACCCCTTGCCAACTTGACCCTAAACACATTTTTAAGCCATAACCTGCCAGCCCTTGTCCCTATAGCCTCATGGCTATTAATATGTATTCTATCCAACTTCCAATGTCCCCATAGGCTTTAATAGTGCCAACACTGTGCAAAGTGTAAGTGTACAATCTCTTCTTCTGAGACTCAGGAAATCTCTTAACAGTGAGTTCCTATCACATCAAAAAACAAATTATATACCTCCACTATACATTGGCAAAGAATCAACATTCCTATTCCAAAAGGGAAGAATGAAGGGGTGCAGTGGCAATGAATAATCAAAGTGAAACAAGATCAAAACCCAGCAGAGCAAACTTCAAATTTTAAAGCTCCATGTTCAGCATCTGGGATTCCTGCAGGACTCATTCAGGCTCAAAAAGACTTGGTTAGCCCCAACACTCCAGCTCTGTGGCTGAAGCACACAGCCTTTCTGTTGGGGAAGCTCCACTCCTTGCCTGTAGCATTTCCCAACAGAAAAAAAAAAAAAAATGTTCTGGCATTCACAACATCTTGGCTGAAATTGAAAATTCATCTTCATAGCTTTATGCAGTATTCTCTCAGAGCCTCCACACAAGGACTGTGACCCTGCCACATATTCCCTGGCTTCAGCAGCCTTACCAAATGTATATACTAGTTACTTTCTTATTGCTGTAACCAAATATCTAACAAGCAACAACTTCAGAAAGGAAGGATTTATTTCTGCTTATAGTTTAAGGTTCATCATGGTAGGGAAAACATGACCCAAGAGCTTGAGGCAGCTGGTCACATTCAGTCCACAATGAGGAAGCAGAGAAAGATGGATGCTGGCATCTTCTCCTTTTTATACAGGCCAGGATCTCAGCCCATGGAATGACACCACTCACATCCAGCATGGGTCTCCTACCTCAATTAACCTAATCTTTTAAAGCCCTCATAGGCATGTCCATAAATTTGTTTCCATGGTGACTCTAAATCCTGTTAAGTTGACAAATGAGACGAATAATTATAATTCCTATTTCCTAAATGAAAAGATGAAATAAATTTTCACTTTAATTGATGAATTCCTAATACAAGATATAAAAGACATAATGAGCATTCCCCTAGAATATAATTTTTTTTTCCTAAATTGAATGCAAAATTGCAGATATAAACAAAAATGTCACAGCAAAAAGAATTCCAGAATATACCCATGAGAATTGCAATTATTTTGTTAGTATTTCTCACGTCACTTGAGAATCTACATATTTAACATTCCTTAAACCATTCACAGGACAGAAAGACTACACTGTCTCGGGTTGTAAGCTTTTATATCATGCATCTGGAGGAAACTCAAAAAATCAAAGGTAGTTCTAAATATCCTGCCACTTACTGTGAAGTCCCTGCCAAAGAAGAGAGTGCCACCTAGTGAATTCCTTAAATAATCTTTCCAACCAGTCATTCATTTGATACCCTTTCATGGGGTATCTATGTGCTGTGTCTACTCTTCTCTTAAGTTATTCATGCGAACATTTTTAGCCATTGAAATACTCCCACCAGTCTTTTCATGGCATTTTGCCCTTATATGTGGTGTCCTTCATCTGGAAGGTCCATACACTTTCTTCATATCTACTAAAATTTTACCCACTCTTTAAGACATACACAATTTAAATAGTGTTTCCAGAGCTGGACATATAGCTTAATGGCTAAAGGTGCTTACTTGCAAACCCTGCTTACCCAGGTTCAATTATTAAGCCCCCCATGTAAAGCCAGATGCAAAATGTTGCACAAGTATCTGGTGTTCATTTGCAGTGGCAAGAGCTTTGTCATGCCCACACACA
Source organism: Orientallactaga sibirica (assembly GCA_036365145.1). NCBI lineage: Eukaryota > Metazoa > Chordata > Mammalia > Rodentia > Dipodidae > Orientallactaga > Orientallactaga sibirica. The sequence continues at coordinate 22,860,206 of JAEOAD010000006.1, forward strand.
CACACACACACACACACACACACACACACGGACACGGACACGGACACGGACAAATAAATACGAAGTGGTGTTTTCTGCCTAATACTTTCTACTGCCTTTTTCCCATCCAATTACTTCCTGTGGATTTTGTGCTTCTGGGACATTATCTATTATCACCTTTTTCACACATGTGTGATCACATTCTGCTACTACTTTCATGTGTCTGTACATTCCACTTAACTATATGTTAAGAGAGGAAACTATATTTATAATATCATAAACAATTACTTTTTGTATTATAAGTCAAAAGATTATTTACTCAGTTAGTTCATTTATTTGCACACACAGAGAGATACAGAGAGAAGAGAGAGAGTGTGACAGAATGGGTGTGTCAGGGCCTGTAGCCACTGCTTGACAGGCAAGCAAGCCTTAACCTCTGAGCCATCTGTACAGCCCCAGAGGATCATTTTTAAAGTTATTTCTCTTTTGTAGTACTATTAACCACTACTCTGCCTTGGCAATCTAGGTTCTAGAATATGTTTTGGAAGAATCAAAGAGACTAATAAAGAGTATTTACATTATATCTAATAAATTGGCAATCATTGGCTTGATGACTATACAAACTTGTTACTCCACTATGGAAAGTTTACTTCCTCATGGCAATGTAGTAATAACTACAGACTCAAAGTATCAACCTTGGATTATTTTATAAAGCTAAAGGTAGATTCACAAGATAATGAATTAATAAACTAATGCTGTTAAGAACTCTATGTAACGAGGTAGATTAGAAAGATAGGCGAGAAGGAGCCTGGAGAGATGGCTTAGCAGTTAAGTGCTTGCCTGTGAAGCCTAAGGACCCCGGTTCAAGGTTCTATTCCCCAGGGCCCATGTAAGCCAGATGCACAAGGTGGTGTATGCATCTGGAGTTCTTTTGCAGTGGCTGGAGACTGTGGCGCACCCATTCTCTCTACCTGCCTCTCTCTCTCTTTCTCTGTCTGTCACTCTCAAATAAATAAAAATAATAAAAAAATTTTAAAAAGAAAGATAGGTGAGAAGAAAATGGTCATGAATCAAGATAGGGAAATGCTTAGGAACCAGCACTTCCCTCACATTTTTACCTGGATCATGCAAATTCTCCATCTCTCCTCCTTTCAATGTTATGCCACAATATATAGAAACTTCAGTATAGGAGGCAAGAATTGAGGGGTGAAGACTGCCTAACAGCTTCACAGAACAAGGCCCATTTAACAACCCTATATGTTTCTTAAATGTGCTATGCAAATGTTTAAATCCCTAAATACAGGGGGAAGGCCAGGCTTACTAACTCAGAATCTTCAGAGTCGGAACCTGGATTTCGAAGCATACAATGATCAGTCAGGGTTGACAACACCTGTTTTGGTGTGAGAGAACCTAGCCTAATAGACTTCCAGTGACAATTCCCTGGCTGACAGCCAACCAGCTGCCTTCAAGCTGTGGGCCAGAGGAAGGCAGGATGTTCAACATACTGCTGGATGGGCCGAGGAGGGTGTGAGATGGTGAGATGTCGAACTCCAAAGAACCAGTGCAGGGCTAGAGCAGAGTACAGCTAAGCCTGCCCTAGGCCTTTCTGGAAACCAGCAAACAAGATACAGCTGTGGATCTGAGTGAAGGGAACAGTCTAGTGTGGACTCTTGGGCATGCTCCAGATGTTAAATCAGGGAATCGGTGCAGACCTTCAAGATAGTAGTCCAAACTCAGGTCTTCCCATGTGCATGACAACCATTTTATCCACTGAGCTTTCTCCTCACCTCCTGAAGCAGCTTAGTGAAAGAAAAACATTATTGCTAATGAAATATAAAACTTAATTTTTTCCAGGTTCATTTTTGCATAGTTGACAGGGTACTAGAATTTAAAAAAAAAAATTAGGAAAACAGTTAAATTAATTCAGAATAATTTAAATAATAAAATCTAAATGACTGTATTATTCAGACTTATCTTTATTATTCTCATTTTAAATAATCTATTTTAAAACATGGATGTCAGCTCTACTTGCACATGTAAATATTTATGATTTATTTCCCTTAAAGTATTTTCCATCCTATTATGTATGACTCATTCTGAATATGAAATCCTTTAAAAATGAAAGAATAAAAAATTCTCACTAAACAAAATGAGTATACATATCAGGTTAAAGAAAACAAACGATTACAATCTTTAAAATAGACTGGTATTCTCCATTGGAACTGTTATAATCTTAGAAATACATTTGAGTGATATCTTTGCAGCAGTTGCTCTCACCTTTTAATATTTCCTTATGTCTACTTACATTTTGGCAATCTCTCTTTGAACATCAAATTTTCCTGTGTCAAGAGATAAAAATAGTCAGCAGCCTCTTTATTCAAATACAAAACCAAAAGCCAAAATAAAAATCTCATTCACCTGCACTACAATGGAGAGAAATGCAACAATGTGGATTATCCTTATAAACAGTAAGTCATGGAGGTGAAGCCCAGTGAGAGCATAGTGTACACGTCCACTTGTCAGGAGAAAAGCAGATGATACTGATGTTATTAAATATAAGAATAGTGTTTATCCTTGAAAGCAAGAACAAGCTGAACTTTTGGAGTTGCTGATAATGCTATATATCTTCCTTAATCTTGGTTATCGGCGTTTGGTTATTTTAAGAAAATTTAATTTTGTACATGCTACTAATAGGTGCACCTTTCTGTACACTTTCATCAAACATTTAAAATCTCAATAGAAATGCCTCTACAGATGGTTGTGATGCTGCATGCCAACAGAAAATTGCTGAAGAGGTGGAGGCAGGAGGATCAGAAATATCCCTACATCATGTGATGAAATAAATCAGAGGCAGCCTGGAGAAGTGGCTCCCATCTTGTATTTTGAGTCTGGTATCTGGTCTCCATGAATCACATTCCACATGGCCTTGGGGAATACCCTAAGCTACCCAGAAACCAGGCACCTCAACGGTAAAGGTGGATAATGAAAGCCTCACCAGAGAGTGATGGAAAAGTGCAAGTCAGCAGAGGACTGTGACTTAGCGCAGTTGCCAGCACATGCTTTGATAATCGTGAGTTGTTGTTCCATAACATGTTTATTTCACATTTGGGAAAGCACTAAATATTTTTCAAGCAGCTACCTGAATTGTAACATCGGATACCTTTTTTTTTTTGTTGTTGTTGTTGTTGTTGTTTTGATTCCAAGCCTTGGAAGTACTGGGCTGGGGAGCACACCGACCTGAAGACCTGAAGGATTGAGCCCTTAGATGCCAGCCCCTATCTTAGAGGGCACACTGTTTACCATCACAGGCATTGCAGGAAGATAGTATTTGATTCTCTTACTGAGTAGAAAAAGAAATCAAGGAACTGGCGGTTTTTACCCACTGAAGTAAAAGAGAAGGCAACCTTGTCAGAGATGGAACAGGTGTGAAACTTAAGGGGATTGCAAAGATTGAGAAGTCCATGTAAGAAAGGCTATATGTTAAAGGGGTGAATCAAGTAGCACATGACCTATGTTTTATACCCAAATGAGTACAATCTCTGATGTACAGGAAAGGAACTATTGCCTGCAGCTCCTTCTGGGCCCCAGAGCAGCAGAGCTTACCAAGAGGGAACCTGGAAGATGAATGAAGATGCCATGCCTGGATTTATGAGGTAGTAAACCTCATAAATTTAAAGCCGATTTTATGAGGTAGTGGACCAATAGGCTAGTTTCATCAGGTGGTATGAAGGAACGTGTGAACAGCAGGCACTGCATGAGGAACTAGTAAAGCCTTGTTTATGGGCAGATTTCTGGGTGTGCTATGAGACTTAAAGGGTAAGGAAGCACTAGTTGATGAGAATATAGACTTTTTATCCTTTCACTGTAGCCCTCTGCTTTTCCACCCATAAGTTTAACTTAAAATGAGACAAACACATTGTATAAATATTCTAGTTGTAGTTTTCCACTCCCCCAGCAAAAACTAGCTGGAGCATAAATTTGAGAAGTGCCTTAATCTATGAATTTCTTGTATTCTGTAACTATAAAACCTTCATGAAATTGTTGGACCGTGGAATTTGGAATAACCTAAATCTTTGTTCCTGGGCCATGACCACTCATATTTGGTTCCAGAATAAACTATCTCTTATCTCCCCTTGAAGAAAAACACATGGCACAGAATAATTATTGTTTTGAAGTAAGGTCTGCATTAATTTCCCAGTTTTAATCTGCAGCCCAGCCATGACCCTACCCGGCACTATCACCTCCACTACCTGACCCATATGTTTGAATTCAACAAAAATAAGAAACAACTCTAAACTAGGAGAAACAGCACATGACCCAAAGCAGAGTGGAAAGTGTCCCTTCACTGCCACAGGGAGTACACCTTGTGATGGAAGTGAAGGAAGAGACAGAAGGACTAAAAACGTAAGATGGCGCCATGAATGTGTAATGCTGCAGATGATCTCAGACAGCAAATTTTCTTTTTCTAGAAAAGTGGGTCATCTTTGAGGAAATTAGGACAAAAATAAAACCAACATAGGAGGTGTTGGTCCTTAAGGAAGAACAAAGGGAGTTGCTCTTTAATGCATGTTCATCACAGAAGCCTCGCTGAGGAAATAGCACTGAAAAGGTCCCACACTAGACATAGAAGCCAAGAAGGGACATGGAAGAAGAGTTTTAAAGAGAAAACAATCAACAAGAATGTCATGGGACGTAGCACAGGGTTGGACAAAGCTGCTTAACTCGTGGTGGCTGAGGAGGACAAAGAGACATTGGAAGCATCCGTGGTCCCAATACCCTCTTCCAAAGCCCACTTCCAATGCCCTCGCTTTCTTTCACTAGGCTCCACCTCCTCAAGCTTCTACCACCTCCCAGTAGAGCCGGAAGGTGGTGATCAAACCTTCAATACGCAAACTTCGGAGGATATTTAGGATATAAGCCAGGGATGCAGATGTAGCTCAGTTTGTAGAGAGCTGGCCTAACAGGCACAAGGCCCTTCTACAATAGAGAGAACTATATAAACTAGGGGCGAGGGTGGATACTTGTAATCACAGAATTTGGAAGGTGGAGACAGGAGTTCAAGATTATCATCACCTGCAAAGTGAGTTTGAGGCCAGCCTAGACTCCATGAACCCCCCCTCCCTGTCTCTTTCTCTCTCCCTCCCTCCCTCTCTCTCTCTCTCTCTCTCTCTCTCTCACACACACACACACACACACACACACTATAAAAAAGAAAAACAAACAACAAAGAAAACAATCACACAGTAATAAATGATTCTAATCATAGCAAAGCTCTCTCCAAGGCTTGGAGAACAGGAGTGACATATTGTCTCGAACTTATTAAAAGGCCTTTGGTAAGAGCTCTTTGTCACCGCAGTGCTTCAAGCAGACAGTAGATTAACAGTCACTGGGTCCTAATAAAAGGCTGCTGTTTTTAAATTTAGTGGCTCTTTCAAAATGAAAGGATATTCTTGATTACAAAATCTTAAAGACTCTGACCACCACTATAAAGGGATTCAGGGGTCAGTATTGCTTATTCAAGCCTCTTATGTGATTCTGAACTAAAAGATCTGCAGTCTGCAAGTTGTATTTTGAATTGAGACATTGCCTCAGATAACCTTACCACCTTTGTCAAAACACTAATTCACCTATACTTTCGGTAGCAAACTTGTCTTCAAAGTATGAAAGCACTAAGCAAAGATCAACAGAAGCATGCTGTATGCATTTACTATAATTTTCAATTGTGTCACATATCCTTTTTATCAGCAAAACTTTATAGTTTTTTTTAAGTCTTTGGCTGCTTTGTGAAAATTAAATGGTGTGTGTGTGTATGTGTGTGTGCATGTATGTGCATATGTTCAAAGACACTTGTGCATGTATGCATGCATGAGTTGGAGTGGGAAGAATAAACACAAGAGCAAAAGGCCACCTAAGAGTTACTTTATAATCCAAATGAGAGATAACAATGTGTAAGTGGTCAGAGGGATTCACTTGTTCACATGCATTGGAAGTATAGTTAAAAAGATTTATTATTGGATTAAATGTAGGATATGATAAGACAGAAGTTAAAGAAAACTCAGGCTGCAGAGATGGTTCAGTAGTTAAGGTGCTTGCCTGCAAAACCCAATGACCTGGGTCCGATTCCCTAGTACCCACATAAAGTCAGATGCACAAAGTGGTACATTCATCTGGTGTGACCATTCTCTCACTCTCTCTCTCTCTCCCTCTTTCTCTCTCTGCTTGCATAATAAATTAAATAAATAAGTAAGCTCCAAGGTTTTTGGCTTACAGCACTCGAAGAATCTAATAGTCATCTGATGAGATAAGCACTCTCAGGAAGTAGGTTTCATGGAGACAAAATTTGAACCAAAGACTTGGTTTTGACCAGGTTCTGAGATTGCTAACAAGTATCCAAGTGTATATGTTAATTGTATATGCCATTGAATCCATGATCCTGACTTTCCCAGAGGTCAATATGGAAGATATAAAATCAGAAGGCATCTGTATTCAGATGTTTCTCCAGACCAGCAGGTGATCTCACCACTAGGTATAAGGATAGGTGGTAAAGAAAAGAAGTGTGAGAATGGAACTCTGGGCCACCATCATATCAAGAGGAATAAGCAGTATCTCCTAAGGATAAAAGGGGCTCAGTGGGTAAAGGTGCTTGTTGCACTGGCTTGAAGACCCACATAAACAAGAAGCTAAAGTGTGGCCACGTGCACCCATAACCCCAGTGCTGGGAAACAGAGGACAGGGCAATCCCTGGGGCTCACAGACTGGGCAGCCACTGTAGCTGAAAGACAGTGAGTTCCAGGTTCAGTGAGTGACCTGAGCATGATAGGACAGAATACCTGACCCAGCCTCCTCGGCCTCCGTGTGCAAACACCACACGCACACACGTAACAAGAGATGTAATAGAGTGGTATGTGAGAAGGCAAGTGAACAAATGAATAAAATGTTTTCAGAAAAAGGGAATGATCTGACCAGCTCTGACAAATGCTAGTAGGTTAATGACTTGTAGGATAACACTGGGTTAGTAATGCAAGAGGCAGTAATGGTCTCAACAAGAGCTGTTGCCGTGGCAGGAAAGCACAAGCCAAGACAGTTTGCTACTTTATATATATTATGTATATTTATAATATATACTATATATATAATATATAAATAAATATAATATATATAATATATAAATATACATAATGGGAAGGAAGTTCACCAAAATAACGACCAAATATGGATATAATTCTATAAGAATGAAAAATATGGATTATCCAGAAAAAGGGTGTTCTAGGAGAAAGCTGTTGCACTCAGGTTCACATTACTGGCAGAAATCACCTGACCAAGAGCAGCTTTGGGGAAAAAAGGGATTATTTTGGCACATAGGCTCGAGGGGAAGAGTCACAATGTCAGGGGAAAATGATGGCATGAGCAGCTGGTGGACATCACCCCCTGGCCAACATCAGGTAGACAATACAACAGGAGAGTGTGCCAAACACTGGCATACCATCCCCAAGCCTGTCCCCAACAACACATGGCATTTAGCAGGCATCAATTCCCAAATCTCCATCAGCTGTGAGCCCAGCACTCACTATACCTAAGTTTATGAGGAACACCTGAATCAAACCACTGCAAAGGCCAAGATTTTTTTTTTTTTTTTTTACAGATGGAAGCAGAGACAATTCTTTCAATAACAGGAAATATATGTTGCATAGAGTCATGGACACCATAGGCTAGCTGGGTGGGGCATCTGGAACTTTTATTTTGAAGGTGTGTTTATTAAACAAAGACTGATAATAAAGACTGGTCTTAAGAAGGTGGGGGATTCAAGAGAGAAAATGATAGCAACACTGCTGGTGTAGATGCTGTTAGCCAAGGTCAGAAATTCACAATAAGTTACATCTAATGTCTCATACTTTTACCAAGAGGGTTTTGCTTCGGTTAATTTCATTGATAACATTTTTGTCTTATAAGTACGTATTTGTAAAGGCTAGATTCAGTGAAATAGTGATTGAAAATAGAGATGAAAGTCAAGTGAGTTGGTTGAGAATGACCCTAAAATAAATAAGAAGGAATGGAATTCAGAGCAAGGGATGATGAGTAAAGTCAGATGGGATGCCGATGTATATACCAGGAGAGATTTCTTTCTTGATAGAATCACTTTTCTCAGCTGAAGTGCCCATAGGTGAGAATGATGGGCATGGGGATGGAATAGACAAAATAAGGAGAACAATTTGGATTTAGAAGAGCCATGTTAGGGAATTTGAAGGTGCTCTGAGTATGAGGCAAAGAGGACAAAAGTGCCACTAAGTTGAACTTTGACAGGATGTATTTTGATGGGCCACAGCAATACTTGACTTCCTTTACCATTGTTTGAAGCTGAAAGATAAATGTCCTCTTAAGCACAAGGAGAAGAAAATGTAGGCTGGCTTTCTGATATAAATGTAACACTTGTGGAATATTAAATCCATGTTCATTAATTCATCCATTCAACAAAAGGTTACTGAATGTCTTCTATATGCTATGAGCAAAAATTGGAACCTGTAGTGAAATGAAAATAAGGCATTAATCAGACTTGCTCACAAATAAATGAGAAATGGCAAAGTGGGCCCACTGCAAAGGAAAGGAGGAACTGTGACAACGTATAGTACTGCCCCTCCATGGCAAGATGGACTGAGAAGGCTGTATACAGGAAGGAAATAAAGACCGTGCAGGCATTTGAATAGCAAATAAGAGCTCCTTAGATGAGAAGGGTGAGCACACTGTACCCTGGTGCTCTGGGCAGAAAAAAAAAATGTACAAACTGGAGTGACATGGAGGGGGGTATAGTGAATAATGGGGAATGAAAGCCAACAAGAGGAAAAGAAGTCAGATAAGAAACCGAGCAGGAGTGAGAGCCATGGTAAGAATTTCCATTTATTCTACAGCAAAGATTGACACGGAACTTCTTATCAGGAGTGCACAACGATCAGATTTGCATTTCTCAAAGGCCATCTTGGATGGAGGGGGAGGAGTGGAGGTCTGTGGGAATCTTATAGGAGATGATTGGTCTGAGGTTGAATAGAGAGAGGAGTGATGGAGGCAGAGAAGCGGATGGTTGCAAGAGCTAATTAAAGTTAAAGTGATAAAGTCTTGTGATGGATTTTATTAAAGGTGTGGGGGTGAGACACTACAGCCCCCCACCTGGCTTCTGTTCTGCTCAACAGGGTAGGCCATAGAGCTTTGGGGTTTGTGGAGGAAGACTATGAGTTCAGATTGTATCACGCTGAAATTGCCATTATGATAAGACTGGAAACATAATTTAGTCAGCATTAAACAATTTCAGTCAGTAAATCTGTGGTGGTACTAAGTAAAACCTGCTTTCTAGTACTTGCTTCGATATTACCTGTGTTGATTTTTGGGGTTTTTGCCTTCACTGTTATTATTTTTTGGTAAACAGTGACTGACAATGCTGTTCTCTGCAGAAATATCTTTTGGCATGATAGCATGTTTTCTTTTATAAAGCTAAAAGTTAGCACTATATTGTGGCTAGGAAATTGTAAAGAAAGGAATTTACATATAGCATATGTTTTATTAGCTTTCAAAAGTCCTACACAGCTTAATGGTTAGTTCTCTAACTTGTGACTAATTACTTAACCTTTCAACATCCCAGTTTATTTATTTTTGAATGCAGCATGTAAGCAGAGAATAAATGGAATGAACCATGATCTTCCCAGAGTGTCTTCAAGTCATAATACTGAAAGAATTACTCGAGACCATAAAGGACACAATGAATAGCTGAAGGCTATTTCTGTGTTTGGACATCTGAGTTACTATGTGAGGGCAGGGTTCCTTTCTCCAAACAGATCAAAAGTAAACATAAAAATAGAAGAAACAGTCTCTAAAGTTAAAGGCTACAAATAAAGGGGAAAAAATCAAGACATATAAGTAGGAAGATAAAAAATTATATTTATTATTGAAAAACACATTATTGAACTAATGAGTCAGATTTATTCCCCAAAATGGTAAGAAAAAGGCTACTAAAGAAACAGTAGAAAGGATATTAAAGGAAATGAACAGCAAAATAATTATAATTAACTATTTTCAATAAGAACAGCAATCACCTATAATTTATTAGCACCTACTATGCTATGCTAGGGAAAAACAAGATTTTCTTCAATGATGTGAATATAATTTAGAATTTCCATTACAAAATTTGTTATTTCTTTCTCCTGAGTATTAATATACTCATAATTTTAAATGTCAAAATTTAACAAAATGTAAAAAAAACTCATAAATTCACCTAATTTATTCCTTTTTACTCTTAAAACTCAATTTTTATAACTATAACACTATTTTCCATATGTTCATAAGGATTTTAATATTTTGTATTAAACATTTATTTTATTTTTTCTAAATCTTATGACAATATGGTTTTATGCATACTTTGTAAGTAATTATGTAGATATTTCATAATCTATTAAACTCATAACCAATATTTAGGACTTTAACTTTTCTAATTGTTCACAGTTATGAATAATATAATGAAAATATTAACATAAAAATATTTGTTTGTCTCTAATATAAAGCCAGATATTTTATCAAATGACATGAACCACTTTACCGTTTTGTATATACTTAATTTTTTTAGCTATTGCACCAACTTGCTTTTCTATCCACAACGTAAGAAAGACATGCCATTTATGGAGCTGCAGATTTTGACACTTGTTATGCAAGGTTCTGATCATGCTTTGGTCCATTCTTTCCTTGCTAGGACCCCTCATTTCTCCCTTTTGGAATGGGAATGTTTACTCTGTGCCTATATGTTGGAAGTGTGTAGCTTGTGTTTTCACTTCACAGTACTAACAGAGAATGCCTTGGGTCTCAGATGTGACTTTGAACTTCTGTGCAGTGTTGGGACTGGCAGACTATAGAAACTTTTGAAGTTGAACTGAATGCATTTTGCATCATGAAATGGCCATGAGTTTATGGGACTTGGACAGAATGTGGTGGTTTTCATGTAAAGTGCGCCCCCTCAGTAGTCACGTATGTGTGTGATTAAAGCCCATACTTAATACCAGGTGGTAACTAGAGTCTTTGGGAGATGAACCCATGCTAGAGGAGGCATAAATGAGTTTATTAAATATTTTGCTAGGCCAGACATCTTTATTTTTCTCAATTATAGCTCAACGTGTTTCACACAGTAACATAAACACAAATGCAAACCCTGCTCTGTAAACCCTGAACAATAATCTTCATACAGAAATTTTATCTTCATTTCTCTTGAAACCTTGTGAATTTTACATAGCATTTCATGCAGAGGGCTTTCAGGAAACCACTCTAGAGAGTTGTTTTTCTTCTTAAACCTTTTGTCCTTGTAGGCAGCTTTGTGTGTCTACGTAGGAATTTCTCTGTTTTCTCCCATTTCCTTACTATATATCTGCTCTGCATCTTCTCTGCCCCTCCAGGTATCCACTGTGTGGGGGACCTTTCCTACCATGTTCAGCCTGCATGTGGAGTCTGCTTGATCTTGATGAGCATCTTTCCTTACAGAAAACAGGAAACGGGAGTTCTGGTGAAGAATTCTTCCACCTTGCAACACAGAGAACTATTATTGACTCAGGTTTTAGCTTCTAACTAACTGCTAGACTATTTATTACATTCAGTCAGCATTATTCTCTCACCACCATTTAACATACTACAGAGCACATGGTTGAACTTCACACATATGCTTAACGAATGCCTGAACTTTTCTAGCTTCAGGAGGTGTGAGTGTGGCCAGGATGGAAAAGAAGAAAGACAGAAAGGATGACAAGGCCAGAGAATGGAGAACATGGACAGCATATTTTGGTGAAGCCAGGGAATCTGTTTTCTGGTCCATCTCTTTCTTGTCTTTGTGGGCATTCATCAGCAATACCATGAAAAGTTTCAGGAAAAAAGAGCCCTCCAGGTTGGCAGGCGTAAGGAGCTGTTCTCTGTCTGATACATTGCCAAGTTCTCCCCCATTAGTTACTTTCTGCAGTCATAGCAATGAAGGCACAGTGTCAGAAGTAGAAGCAGCTGGTCACATTTAGTCCATAGTGAGGAAGAAGATAGCAGGGAATGCCAGTGCTCAGTTTCCCTTTTTGAGCCAGTCTAGGACCTTACCCCATGGGATGGTACTGCTCAGAGTTAAAGTGGGTCTTCCCACATCAGCTAACCTAAACAAGATAATACCTCTTATACATGCCACAGGCTGCTGTCCTAGGGTGACCCTAGGTCCTGTCAAGTTGACAATAAATATATACTATCACACATGTATTATATTATATACAATCAGTTATCTTCATTATAATCATGGAATTAAATGAAGTCACTGCATCATGGTGCTGCATCTGGTTCAGGTGGTAGGAAGTCAAAAGCTCTGGCATTCTCATTGGTTCAAACATGAAAATTCATTATTAGCAATTATCCTAAATCTAAGTAGATTTAAAAAAAATTTATTGACAATTTCCATCCTTACAGACAATAAGCCATATTTGATTTTTAAAGCAATGTTCCTATGTGAGAACAGGAAGTCTTTCTCCTTTCACAACCACAACACATATGCCTACTCCTTGAGCAGTGACTATTATTGTGTTCAGCATTAACCTCACTTATTATAATAAATATTTTTTTAAAAACACTTACAAGTGGGGTTAAACATGAGGAGGAAAGGCAGGAAGGACCCATTGAACATGAGAGAGATCACCTATGAATCATCTATCAATATGTTTGTGCACATGCACAGATATACATATCCGGTTATGTTTGAAATTCTAGAGAGATTTTGTTGTTGAATAATACAGCCAAAATTCTTCCTAGACATCCTTCTAATACCTCATGTAAGCGCTCAGAAATTCATTTGTGTTCTCTAAAGTTTAACCAGTCTCAGATATTAGCAGAATAAAGAAACCACCTATAGGAGGAAAATGTAACATTAGGATGTGCTATGTTGTGCTATGGCCAATAACTCCTCATATATGAACTTGTTCACTACATTTAACCTTACAACTACATTCAATAGATGGTTATAACATATATCAATAAAAAGGCTAATGTTTACCAAGTTAAGTCCATATAGCATGACTGATATTATAAGACATAAGCAAATTGCTTTGGTAGTTAATATGCCCATAGAATAAATAACTTGGAAAAAATTATGTATTTTATTAACTGAGCTAATGGAGTGTTGATTTATGGTGAATATGTATATATATATTGTATATAATCAGTTGGCTATATAGTGGTCTACCAGAATATATGTCCTTATCCCCAACACCTATTAATGTTACCTTACTTGGGTAAAAGAGATCTATGTATATATCATTATGTTAAGAATATTGAGGTGGATATAAGAATAGATAATCCAATGGGGTCCTAAATCCAGTAACAAGTGTCTTTGTGAGAGTAATAGTGAGGAGAAGGCAGTATGTAAAGATGTACTGATGGGGGGCAGCCATGAGCCCAGGAATGGGAACAACAACCAAAAGGATCCTAGTGACTAGAATGTGGACATTGGACAGGACCCTAGGAGACAGGACTTTTTAAAGAGTCTCACTCTGAATTGTGTGATCTTGAATGCATCAGAACTTGAGTGAGACTAAGAAAGACTCTCCTTCAGCCCCTCCAGGGAGCACAGTCCTGTTGGACTTTGAACTTCTGGCCTCCAGAACTGTGAAAGAATAAGTTTATGTTGTGTAATACATCGAGTTTTTGGCATTTTCTGTGTTAGCCTAGAAAATTAACATATACATCTGCATTATTCTCTCTCTATATTTTTTGGGGGGGTTCAAAATAGGGTCTCACTCTAGCTCAGGCTAACCTAGAATTCACTATGTAGTCTCAGGATGGCTTTGAATGCATGGTGATCCTCCCACCTCTGCCTCCCAAGTACTGGGATTCAAGGTGTGCGCCACCATGCCCAGCAGCATTATTCTATTTTAAAGATGTTTAAAAACCAATTCCCTAGTAAGAAAGCCCTCAGCATGTATTTATGAATAAAATTGTTTGTTTTTTTGTTTGTTTGTTTTGAGGTAGGGTCTCAGGCTGACCTGGAATTCACTATGTGGCCTCGAACTCATGGTGATCCTCCTACCTCTGCCTCCCAAGTGCTGGGATTAAAGGTGTGTGCCAGTACGCCTGGCCAAAATAGTTTTTATACAAGTATCACCATGAACTAATTGTATGACTTTAAACAAGAACGTCAGTCTTCCTGCTAATTTCATCATGGGAGTTGAACCAGGTGATCTTAGGTTGGCTTCCATTTCTAAAACCTATGTTTTAGAAAGCACAGAGGGCATTGTGTGATCAGTTACACACACACACACTCACACACACAAACACACACACACACACTCAAGCTCTTAAACTCATAAGTTTATAAACAAGCTTTAGGATTTATGTTAGAAGAAAGAGCAAAGAAGAAACAAAGTTAGCCAAAACCACTACCATTTATTATGTCAACTTTATTTCATATAGTCTTCATATAAATTTTCTCTACCAATGAATCCAGTCAAGCAGTAGTGACTGGGTTGGAGAGATGGTTCAGCAGTTAAGTGCTTGTCTGTGAAGTCTAAGGACCCCAGTTTGAGGCTCAATTCCCCAGTACCCATGTAGGCCAAATGCACAAGGTGTTGCATGCCTTTCGAGTTTGTTTGCAGTGGCTGGAGGTCCTGGAGTGCTCATTCTCTCTCTCCCTCCTTCTATCTCTGTCATTCTTAAATAAATAAATAAATAAATAAATAAATAAATAAATAAATAAATAAAAGAGTACTGCAGGGTGGATTAGACACAGAGGTGGAGAACCTCAATGCTCAAGAAAAGACAATCATGGGACAAAATTAAATCTCATTGTGTTAAGTTTTATTTATCCAGCAGAGAATTTTGGTGATTTGACAGGGTTAGAGTCCATCTAGATTTGCTAGGTAAATGACAGACCACTCTCCTGAGTGTAGGTGATAGGCAGATGAGCAATGACTGGAGCCATGAGCACTAGCTGGCACAGAGGTGCTCAGTTTGCAAGAAATGAGAGAGCTTGCAAAAGAATTGACTCCCTGTCATGTGATTCTCTGGATCATGATGGCTTCATGCAGTTCTGGATCCATGGGCCACAGAGCCACAGAAAGGACATTGTAAAGCCAAAGCCAGGACTTCAAGATCACAAATGAGTGGATATACACGGTCTCTAGCTTGCCTAGACTCTGCCAAATTTCCACATATCCAAGCTGCTGAAGTCCCTAGCACATACTGAAAACTTCAGGAAACCTCTTCCTCCCTAGCAGCCAGTATTAAGAGAACTTAACACTGGTCTGAAATTCAATGAGAAATACAGGAATTTTCATATTACAGAGCATTTATTGAAGGGTACATTTGAACTGAGAAGCCATAAATTGACAACTGATACAATTGCAATGTAACCATCATCTTCAATCACAGATACACACACCAAGACTAGGAGACAAGAACATAGGCACTAAATAACAGAGGCAGCAAAAATATCCCCAGAGCCATAAATGAGAAATAATTCTTGAAACTAGGTCTGAACTATGCACAAGAGCATTAAGATGAAAATTGCCCACTTACAGTAGTACTTCATAGATAGCTCTGTATGTCGAGACCATCATTATAATTATGACTACAGGCTAAAACTATAGGATTTGATCTAATTAAATAATACTGGATATTATTTCATTAATTTTATATGCAAACATCTTAGAATCTTGAAACCCATTCCCTTAATATATTGAAAGTTTCTTTCCCCTGTTATAAATATTATATAAATTTATTTATTTATTTATTTATTTATTTATTTATTATATAAATATAAATATATTCCTAGCTGTGACTTTTTTTTTTTTTTTGGATATACTATCTTCCATTCTTTTCCTTTCAACTTTTCTGGATCTTTATGCCATAAGTAGCCCATGGCTGCTTTATTTTGTTCTACTGCACCCATCTAATCTGAGAATCTTTTTAATATAAATATTTAGTCTATCTATATTTGTTATGGCTACTGAAAAATTACAAATAGTTTTCCTTTTTTATCTCCTTTTGAAAAAAATATATTTTATTTATTTATTTGAGAGAAAGAGACAGAGAGAGAGAGACAGAGAGAGAGAAAGAATGGGCACACCAGTGCCTCCAGCCCCTGAAAATGAACTCCAGATGTATGTGCCCCCTTGTGCATCTGGTTTACTTGGGTCCTGGAGAATCGAACCAGGGTCCTTTGGCTTTGCAGGCAAATGTCTTAACCAGTAAGCTATCTCCACAGCCCATTACCTCCTAAAAAAAAGCCGAGTTTCCCTTCCTTCCTTCTTCCCTCCCTCTTCCTTTCCTTTTTTTTCAGACAACAGAATTTTGACACAGCAGTCTTTGCTGTGAAGACACATAATGAGACTCTGGAATGGAAACACACTCAGTAAACAAAGTTCCTAGAGTATTTCCTAAATGACTCCTGATTAAAATTTGAGCACAACTAAGTCACCCATAATTTATTAGAAGTACTAAAAGTTTTCAAATTCTTACTTTATTGCTAACATATATAAAATGGTAATAATTGGACTTTCACTTCCAAGTAGTTCATCAGGAAAGATTTAGTCCCTGTTCTTAGGCAACTGGAAGAACAGTCAAAACATATTGAAAACCAGAGAGATTTTTGTTTTGTTTTACATATGTTTTATACATTTTTATGCTCTTTCTGGCTGCAGTTATGGGAAAAGAAACAACTGAACTGATTATATGACTACCAAAGTCAACTAATGAAAATACGTAACTGTCAGGTCTTCAGAGTATGAATATAAAAGATAACAAAAACAAATATAGATTTTTAACTTCACTTAACATGCATATTCTGATTCTCAAAATTCTCCTTTGCATTGAGACAGAACTTAACTTAAAACATAGCCCATCCTGATAATTTAACTAAGTGAGCAACTTTATACTTTATTATATATACAAATCAACATTATCAAACCTCTGTCTACTTTTTAAATCTTTACAACAAAAAGCAACAAAGCATTCCTAAATGGAAATGCTTAATCATTTTAGCAAGTCCTGGAATTTCTGACATAGTACACTCCCCTGGAATTTTTCCTTTTACAACAGGTCTTACAAATGGAATAATAGGGCTGGAGAGATTGCTCAGTGGTTAAGGCACTTGCCTGCAAAGACTAAAGACCACGGGGTTTGATTCCCAGTACCCACATAGAGCCAGATGGAGGAAGTGGTACATGCATCTGGAGTTTGTTTGTAGTAGCCAGATGCCCTGGCATGGCATACCCATGGCATACCCATTCTCTCTCTCTCTCATTCTCTCTCCTTCTCTCCTTGCAAATATATATATATATATATATATATATATATATATATATATATATATATATATATATAGGAGAGAAGAGAGAGAAGAAGAGAGAGAGAGAGAGAGAGAATAAAAGACTGCACTATAGTAGTGCCATGGGCCCAGTGGATTTCCTGAGCTAAGGAGACAGACCTGAGAATTTGGGAAAGTAAGGTGAATCAAATGTGCATGGCAAAATACCAAATGGAGAAGAATGCCCTGAGACAGAAAACAGCATGAAGATTTGAGAGTTGCACACAGATGTGTGTGGTGGGAGGAGAGTACTCCTGAGATGAGCAGAGGGCTTTTGGGTACAGATGAGCATCTGTGTGTAAGGAATAAGACATTAGATGGAGCAGGCAAAGCAATCTCCAGCTACAATAGGCTTTAGAAAATAAAACAGTAGAAAAGATATTGGGTAGAATATGTAGAAGGATATTGCTTTGATAGTAAAGAATTAAATACAGCTCAGAACAAAATTTGATAGTATTTATAAGAATACAAAACTATCCATGCTTAACAGCATAAAATTCACATCTGGCACCCAATAAAAACAACAGACATACAAATAATTGAGAAAGCATAACCTATTATGAAGGGGGGGGGAATCAATCAATATAAAACCTACAAAACAGCATTGATTGTAGAATTAGGAGGAAAGGACATTAAAAGCAGCTACTTTGACTATATTCCATATGGTTGAAATCTGAATAAGTTAATTACACTTGGCTATAATTCTGCACATTGAATTTCAAGTTTTGGCAATATGTCAGTCAAAGGCATGCTTATTTTGTTGTTCTTGCTACAGAAAATTTGAAGGCCTGTAGCACTTATATAATTATGGCTTTTCCTTTCTTTTTAAGAAGAGAAAATACTTTTCTGTATTGGATAAACTACTGAGTTAGAAAACTATTTCTGTCTGCCGAATTCAAAAGAAAAATTTATTGCTGCTTGGGTATATTTCTCTAAATTCTTTATTGCTTTATGACTTCCAGTGCTAAAGCACACTGGAAGTTTTGGGTAAAAAATAACTAAAAGCATGAATCATTCAAGGAAAGCTGCAGGGTAGTGGGATTTTGTTAACAGCCAAAGTATAAGTGGGAAACAGTCAAATCCTACTGCCATTCTCATCAGGCAGGGAAACACGGCCGAGCACATGATGTGGGTTAATAAGGTGTTGGCATATCCTGAGGTCCAGCCGAGTCAGTGAGCCCTGACGACAGTGTGAGGCATATTTAGACAACACATTACACCCACTTCCGATGTCTAGGGGAGAATTCGAATTCATTCCCTACCCTGGCTCACAAGAGTAATCTCTTCTCGGCAGGGCTAAATTACTCAAACCTCTTAAAGTTCCCTATAAATGGGACCCAGTCTGGTTCCTTCAGCTAAGTCAGAAAGAAGCCAAGAGAGAAAATGTAGTTTTAGGGAAGGGTGGGCATTGCTGTTCAACTCTAGACCATGTTTAAAACATATTAGTAGAAACAAAACACAAAATGCAGATGGAGATAAGAACGTCGTGATTAAGATTATATGTGTGTATGTGTATCGCTGACTTCTCTTTCCTTTTATTTCCTTCTTCCTACTAATTTCATGAGCTCATTACAAGTCACCCTATCCATATACCTCTCATAGGCTGACTGCGCAAATCTGAGGTGTAACTTTCATGTCTCACTCAGAGAGGTACAGTCATGGCTTTTCTGTCATCTTGCAGCCTCCTCTGGAGAAGCAGGCTGTCTCAGCAGCCAAGCTCACTAAGTACCCATCCTTACTCCATCCACCGACTGAAGACTCTCAGCCACCAAGCTCCAGTTTCCTCTTCTGTGCAAGGAATATGAAGCTAATTGTGTCAACTTTACAAGTTTTAGGTAAGGAGAGAGTGAGATAGTTTGTGTAGGGCACTAATTGTAAGCACTTTATAAATCATAGGTACTTTTACTTATGCAAATATACTCACCAGTATTTCATGCCCGCCTATTAAAGTCTCTCTCACACACACACACACACTTGCGTGTGGACACACACACACACACACACACACCTCATGCCCAGCCCTTTTTTTCTTCATACCTGTCCTTTTCTAAATTATTCTCTGTACCACTTCTTGATTCAAGGCTTATCACAACTCCCACCTGAAATAATAATCATCTTAGCTTTCTAAATCTTGCAGAAATTCACAAGTATTGCATTCTTTTCTAAGACAATTTCTATGTACTACTTTTTAATTCAAAAAAAGATTGATATTTTTATGGGTCTTATTTTGTTTCCCAGACACTAATCTGAGGTCCTTAGTGAGAGAGAAGTATTTAATGAAGATTCTTTGTACCAGATGGTAGATATTATAATGCCAGACTCAGGAAATCACTATTGACTTATTAACTATATGACCCAATTAAAAAGAGATAGAAAAATATTTAATGAACTTATATGGTAAGAGATGAACTTGAAGGTGTTAAAGAGGGCAAGCTATTTATTTGGCCTGAGTGACATTCAAAAGAAGAAAGAATGAAGAAGTAAAAATACATGGTACAGTCTGGTCTTATTTTTCTTCCACTCATAGAGTTTAAAATCAAGTGTAGTAAATATCTCTATCATCATGCTTTGGTTTTTATCTTTCAGCTTTACTCCTATTACACTCTTCCTGCCAGAGATGTATGGCTGAACTATTCCTTCCCTACCCAGATGTATCTAAACACATGAAGCGGTCAGTACTAATTATGTAAATAAATTATAAAGCCTCTGAGAGATAAGTTGAAAAAATTATCTTTTAGAACATACCCAAACTTCATTCTATGAAGGTTAACAACATGGATGAGGTAATTTACAGGGGGAAACATTGATAATACTTTTGTCAATAAAAAAAAAATATATAGCACATTAAATCAAGAAAAATACCATGCCTTAGAAAATCAGAGGCTGCTGAGAGCCCAACACTAAAGATAAGAAGACACTTACATTATAGCATGCCCTCCAAGGCTCAGAAAACATTGCAGGATAGGAAGTAAAAATAATATAAGACCCACAGGGTAGGAAGGTGTACTTTGAGACATTGTCCGCTCCCCCTCAAATAGAGACTGACAGGTACACTCATGACTCCACAGTGGTTAAGCTATAACCCCACTGAGCAGGTGAAAGGAACAGAAGAGTACAATCAGTGGGGATTAGGAACAATTTGCAATATGTTAATATAATAAAGGTCTCAATAAATAAGGAAAAGAAAACCACCGTGACTCTTTAAGATAATACACATGTGATGGTTTGATTCAGGTGTCCCCCATAAACTTAGCTGATTTGAATGCTAGGGTCCCAGCTGATTGGGATTTGGAAATTAACACCTCCTGGAGGCAGTGTATTGCTGGGTGTGGGCTTATGGGTGTTATAGCCAGCGTCCCCTTGCCAGTGTTTGGCACACTCTCCTATCCCTGTTGTCCACCTGATGTTGGCCAGGAGGTGATGTCCACCCTCTGCTCATGCCATTGTTTTCCCTGCCATCATGGAGCTTCCCCTCAAGTCTGTAAGTCAAAATAAACCTTTTTCCTACAAGCTGCTCTTGGTTGGATGATTTCTACCAGCAATGCGAACTGGACTGCAACAACACATTATTATTATTCTGAGGTTAGAAAAGTTGTTGCCAAGCCAATCATAATATAATAACATAATTAACATATTATCAGACATAGGACTTAGGATCCTAGTCCTTCACTGATTCTCAAACCAAGGAATCATAATAATAAATGAAAAGCTTTGCTGCTGCTGTCTCCAGAAAAGGATACTTTTTCTCATTGTCAAGAACAATGTGTGTCATTTAGGTTGGAAACAAACAGGACATCCAATAAGATAATTTAGATTGATGGAAATGACCCTTAAAAGGACCTTTATTCCACTGGCCAACCAGCAACCTGGTCTCTCATTGAATTTCCTAAATGGGTTTAACCAGCTTGGAGGGATTGGAGCCTCTGTAAGCAGTCAGTGAGCTATTGTACAAGATTTCAAGTCCTACGTTTGCAGATAACATCATTTGTCTTTGAAAAGCAACTTCCTGGGAATTGGTGATTATGTGTCAACAGGGGGGCTCAGCTCACCCATGGGGGAAAAATAATAAAATTACATTTTCAACTCTCTCTATTCCAGCCCCAGAGTGAGCCAGAGTGACCTATCGGGATATGGTCAACTCAGAGGACTCGGTCTCTACCCAGCAACCATTTCATTCCGTGCTCTGTAGCTCTTCCAAACACAACATAGCCCTACCTGAGGAGATGGTTTATCAAAAAGGTTGCAAAGTCTGGGAATCTCTCCAAGTCTCAGAACCCTTCCTCCCTTCTAATTCCAAAACTAGGACTCTCTTCTCTGGGCCACATTGAGGATGCCCCTTCTGCAAGGAATACCCTTTCCCTCCTCATTAATTCCAGGAAGATTTTTTTTTAACCTCACACATTCCTGTATTTGGTACTTTTACCTGGAAATCTTTGGCAGCATTCATATGGTCATTGTTTCAAAATGACCTGCTTGTCAGTGCACTAATGGCAA
Source organism: Orientallactaga sibirica (assembly GCA_036365145.1). NCBI lineage: Eukaryota > Metazoa > Chordata > Mammalia > Rodentia > Dipodidae > Orientallactaga > Orientallactaga sibirica. The sequence goes on from JAEOAD010000006.1 coordinate 22,882,026, forward strand.
TGTTCCTTAGATAAAGCTTAGGCCTGATTCATCACAATTTGCAACACTTTACCAAATGTTTAATGCCTAGGGAGTGCACAGCACACTGAACAGAAATATTCTTGTTGTTCATTCATGATAGTAGGAGCCAATTGGCCTCTCTATCCTCCAAGTTCCATTACAGAGATTGGAATTAAATTTTTCACTCAAGTTCAACCTTTATAACATTTCATAAAATGACAGTTCTGAATATGGGGTGATCCATGGGTCACCATATGGTTATATTTCCCAGTAAATATATTTAAGATGCATATTTTATGTGATACTTATGTAATACTTTCTGTGTACCAGGAATAATTCTAAGTGCTTTATAAATATTAACTTGAATTCTCATATCAAAACAATAAAAGATATCACTATCTTTCATTAATGGTCAGGGAAGTAAAAATGCAGAGAAGTCATGTATTTGGTGAAGATTGCTCAGTTGTAAAGGGAAGGACCAGGGCTTGAATTTAGGCAATGTGGCTCCAAGCCCAAGGCTTCCATTGTAAGCCCAATGGATTTGTCAGTAATTCTTCAGAGAGGAAGTGAGTGGACATATTTGGACACAAAAGCTTTGATGTAAACTCCATTTCCTCTCCTTTCCCCTTTCTTACATTCTTTAACAGATGTCTTTTAAACATTCCCGTTTAGAAAAGAAATTTATTGGATTACTTTCCTCCAAGGAGCCTAGGCTATTTTCTAAAACGGAGACACAAGAAACAAAAACAAAAGCTCAGTAATCCTCATAAAATCCACAGAGGAACACGGATGTAAAGAAAGGACGTATTTTAAATGAGTACTAGCTAAATGCTCACTCTGTCAGGACAAGAGAGAATAGTGATTTCCTGAGATGGAAAAGAAGTACTCATTTGAAATCTTGGAAAGGGTACATGGGGCTCTAAGGGTTCTCTCCCTGGAAATCTATTTTTTTTTTTTGAAGTTCAAATCCTACCAGGATTAGCTGCATCTGACTTTAACTCTCTGCTGTGTTGAGGAAGACATATGGCATCATTGAAAAAAAAAAAAAAAGAAAAAAAACACGAATTAGTCTTGCTCTAGCCAAACACTTCAACTTGTAGCAAAAAGAAAGCACTTATAGACTAGTCAGTCCCCAAATTTCCTTCCGCAGTTTCTTTTTCCAAAGCAGTGAGCTTCTGTGCTCCATCGCAACTCAGTCATAAAGGAGAACAGCAGTAAAAAAAGAGAAGCTGCCAGTGCTAATTGAAAACTGTGTAATAAAAGGCATGGTATCAATTAAATTGTTATGTTCTTAAAAGGATCAATAGGGGTCATAGAAAAGATGTTTTGCCACTATTTAGAAAATTGATGAGGAAGATTCCTCAGGAGATTAACTTGGAAAATTGTGTCTTCAGCAAGCAAATATATAAGGAGAAAGTTGTATGCCCAAATAAGCCCTTATCTTTTCTGTTAGGAAAAATAATGAATTTTCAGTTATAAAGGAGCTCTTTACGTGCAGATCTTCATGCTAGAAGTCAAGAAGACGATTGGCAGAAATATAAGTGAGTGACCTAAACAGAGAAAAGAGGGGCACCAGACACCATTAGCACACATAAATGCATGAACTGTTACTCTCACATTGCTCTCTGTCCTAGGAGTCTCATGTTCACTCACGGTCACTCACATTCATAGCCTGAACAATACTCCTCATCTAAGTACTATGTAGTGAGCCCTTCCTTTCTAATATCTGGAATTATCTGTGGGCAACTCTCTGCTTTCCAGGCACCCCCACACCCAAGAATTCCAACTGGCTTGGTACACTGAACATAGAGTCGGCTGTGCCCCAGCTGGCTTGCACTTCGCTACTCCATGCTTGGAATGTCTCTCCATTCAGCGAAGAGGCAAAATCAGGCCTGCCTTATTTTTTCCTTGTTTTTCAGTGTTTTACTGCCTGAATTCTAGTGACTTGAAAATAGTTCCTTTTTAAAATATTTTTGCAGTTTGGTTATTGTTTCAAATTGGTGTGTAAATCTGGCCTCAACCATCTCAACTTTGCATATCACAATTCTCTCTAATCTTGTGTAGTAAGAATTTTCTTATTTTCCAGCAGAAAAGATAAGAGCTTATTTGTGCATACCACTTACTCCTTACAAATTAGCTTGCAAATGATAATTGTCCAAGTTAATCTCCTGAGTGGACTTTCTATTAAATTTTCTGAACACTTCATATCGAATGCATAAAATAACTTAAATGGATTATTGGGATAAAAATCTGAAAAAAAATCATACCTAGGATTAAGCAAAGATTATTGGTTATAATACCAAATGCCAAATACCTAAAACTAAAGTGAACAAACTGAACTTGATCATAATTAAAACTGCTTTTCAGAGGCTGGAGAGATAGCTTAGCAGGTAAGCGCTTGCCTGTGAAGCCTAAGGACCCCGGTTCAAGGCTCAATTTCCCAGTACCCACAAAAGCCAGATGCACAAGGTGGTGCATGCACCTAGAGTTCGTTTGCAGTGGCTGGAGGCCCTGGTGCATCCATTCTCTCTCTCTCTCAAATAAATAAATAAAAATTTTTTAAAAACTGCTTTACAAAAACTCTGTTTAAAAAAAAAATGAAAGATGGGTTGGAGAGATGATTAAAGAGCTTGCCTGCAATGCCTAATAACCCAAGCTCAATTCTCCAATACCCACATAAGCAGAAAATGGCATATCTGTCTGGAGTTCATTTGCATTGGCTGGAGGCCCCGACACACACATTCTCTCTGTCTGTCTTTTTCTACTTCTATCTGCTTGCAAATAAATAAATAAAAATATTTTTAAGACTGTAACATAAGCCATAGTGTGTAAAAAAATATTTTCCAGGGCTGGAGAGATGGCTTAGCAGTTAAGGTGCATGCCTGCTAAGCCTAAGGACCCTGGTTGGATTCTCATAGTCCCACATAAGTCAGATGCACATGGTGGTGCATGGAAATGGAGTTTGTTTGCAATGGCTAGAGGCCCTGGCACGCCCATTCTCTCTCTCTCCCCCTCTCTCTGTCTCTAATAAATAAATAAAAATTTTAAAAACTTTCCAAGTTTTATTGCATATAAATTATAACTTAATAAGGCCACTTTAAAAAGAACATTATTATGTTCTTATTTTCCTCTAATTTCTCTAACTAAACTAACAACAAAGGTCAATTTAATGAATCTATATTTAATTATTTTTTTCTCAAAGACAAGACTTTTTAAAAATATATTTTTTTATTTATTTATTTGAGAGACAGAAAGAGGGAGAGAGAGAGAGAGAGAATGGGCATGCCAGGGCCTCCAGTCCCTGCAAATGAATTCCAGATGCATGCACCCCCTTGTGCATATGGCTTACGTGGGTCTTGGAGAATTGAACCAGGATCCTTTTGCTTTGCAGGCAAATTCCTTAACTACTAAGCCATCTCTCCAGCCCAAGACTTTTTTTTTTTTTTTAAGAACATACTTTGTATGGCTACATCAGATGTTGGTAACATCTTTTCCCTCTTCCTTGACCCCATTTGGCTGAGGGCCCTCCTCATTGAGGTTTCTGCTATTCCCCATGGGGATGTGGTTTATAGGAGCAGCAGTCACTTCTTGGGGTGGACAATGCCTCTGGGCAGAACATCCCAACTCGTGTCTCTTACAATCTTTCCACCCCCTATTTTGCAAAATTGCCTGAGCCTGGATGTGTCTTAAGTCTACTTCAGTGATAAGCTTTTAGGAGCCTCTGGTTTTCTGCTTTGGTATGTGTTGAGTATCCTCAGGGTCTGTCTGCTTCACCTGGCGCTGCGCTGATTGTCAGGCTCACCGTGAAAGCAGCACTCTTGGTCATCCCCTCAATTCCTCTGTGGTTTCAACTGGGGCTTGGCTGAGATGTGAGAGGTGGTTTATCTCCTTGGGTCTTGCTACCTTTTTTCTTTCTTTCTTTTTCTGAGGTAGGGTCTCATTCTAGCTCAGGTTAATCTGGAATTCACTCTGTAGTCTCAGGGTGCCCTCGAACTCTCGGCGATCCTCCTACCTCTGCTCCCGAGTGCTGGAATTAAAGGCGTGCGCCACCACACCTGGCTGGGTCTTGCTACCTTCTGAAAAAGAAGAACAGATTCTCTGACAGAGAGTGAAATCAGCATAGGTTAAATAGGATAAGCATTATTAATTTAGGGAGATTTTGATAGATAGACAAAGACTAGTGGGAACTTGACATTGGAGAGCATAATCATTGTCCCCATAGGATCCATATCTGGTTCCCAGTTCCAGGTATGGGTTCCTTTCCACTGATCAGATCTATTAGCCAATCAGAAAGCCACTAGTTACTCATCAAGGCTGTGTGCCACCACTGTACTGGTGTGTTCTTCTTGTCAGACCGGTTTCTTCTGAGTAGCTTCAACCCCTGCTTGCTCGCACCATTGTTGGCTACTTTCCCCAGTAGCTCATGTAGTGCTTTCTAACACTAGATGGGCTAACTTTCTAGAGACGGGCTCTCTTCCAAATTCCAGGCAGGTCTCTCCATGTTCTGTGTCGAAAGCATATGGTGTCTTCAGCATTAGGTCTTACCTTTTAGCTCAGGCAGGTAATCAATTGCTTTGAAAGAAGCCTGTCTTGTTCCAGGGACCTCGTAGGTCTCTGTGATCAACAGCTCAATGTAGGTAGCATGGTTTTCTAATACAGTGGGTTACATGTCAGAGCAACGTGTTTTTTAAGGTTAGGCTTCATCCTACCCTCTCCAGGGCCCTTCTTTACAAACGCTTCCCCTGTGTTCCTGTTGAGCGTTATATCTTTTAGTCTACCTCCAACAAGAGGTACAAATTCATTTGGGGTTTACTTTTGTGTTTATTTCTCCCCAACCTCCCTTCCTCTCCCCCAAACCTTTCCCTCTGTATTGTCTGCACCTCAACTTGCCTACCCAGTATACCAGTTAGGAACCATAGGTGAGTGAGAACATGTGGCATGTGTCTTCTGTGATTGTGTGTGTTCACTGTGTATGACCTGTTCTAAGTCCAACCATTTTCCTAAAAATTTCACTGGGTCATTTTTTTTCTTACTGCTGAGTAGGGTTCCATTGTGTATACGTACCAGAACTTTGTTATCCATGCATCCAGTGATGGTCACCTGGATTGACTCTCGTTCTTAGTGATTATGAATTGAGCAGCTATAAACATGGATGAGCAAACACCCCTGTAGTGAAGCATCAAGCATTTAGGGTAAATGCTCAGTAAGGGAATAACTGGGTCTCTTGGTAGTTCTATCTTCATCTTTTTCAGGAATCTCCATATTGATTTACATAGTGGTTGCACAAGTTTGCATTCCCACCAACAGTGAATGAGGATTCCTATTTCTCCACATCCTCACCAACATTTATTTTTGTTTCATTTTTAATGCTTGCTATCCTTACTGGGGTAAGGTGGAATCTCATGGTTGGTTCAATTTACATTTCCCTGATGGTTAGGGAGGTTGAACATTTTCTTAAGGGTGTGTTTTCCATTTGTATTCTTCTTCTGAGAACTCCCTATTCAGTTCTCTACCCCATTTTTTGAGTGAGTTGGTTGATATTTTATTGTTTACTTCTTTCAGTTCTTTATAGATTCTGGATATTAGGCCTCTGTCAGTGATATAGCTGTTGAAAATTGTCTCCCATTCTATGGGTAATCTATTATCTCTGATTATGGTATGTTTGTCTGTGCAACAGCTTTTCAGCTTCATGAGAAACCATTGGTTGAGAGATTGCTTAATTTTCTGTGCTACTGAGGTATTATTCAAAAAGTCCTTCCCCACTCCTACATTGTGGAGAGTTCCTCCTATTTTTTCTTCCAGTAATAAAGAGTTTCATGTCTTATATATTGAAGTCTTTAATCCAGCAGTAGCAAGAGAAACCCCTTCTCAAAAGGAGGAGGAATGAGAGAGAAAAACCTCCAGGTTGTCCTCTAGCTTCCTTGTGTATACTCATATACACAAATAAATAATAAAACTACAAAAAAGTTAAAGCAAAGTAACCATATGTCAATCACCTGAACAATTTCCCAACATCTTTAACCCATAAGCATGTTTATTTTATGCTTCAGTTTGAAGAGATGAATATCCACTCTTATTTTATGTGATATAGGAATAAAATGTGAGTGGGCATTACAGAGATTAAGTCAGGGCCTAGGTGATGAAATTAGTCACTAGTGATTTTACTGTTGTAAATGAACATGGGTCATACACTTGCCATGAACTATAAAGTGAACTCTGTTTATAATCAAGTATTGTTTCATTATTAGAAAATAACCGTGTGTCCATACTATAATTTTGTTGAGAATCTAAATTATCAGATGGCTAAATTACAAGAAGTTTTTGTATTCTATTTATTTATGAGAGAGAGAATGATCATGCCAGGGCCTCTAGCCACTGCAAACTCTAGATGCATGCACCATCTTGTGGATCTGGCTTATGTGGGTTTGGGGGAATCAAACCTGGATCCTTAGGCTTCACAGGTAAGCACCTGTAGCAGACAGCTTCAGGTTCGCTGAGATGAACTTCCAGTCCAGGCACAGTTATGGAGGAAGGGATATTATTTATTGAAGCTTACAGATCCAGGGGAAGTTCCATAATGTCAGAAGAAGCTGGCCTGCTCTCCACAGGACCAGGCAAGGGAGAAAAGCCCATCAGCCACATGCACACAGAACAAAGCTACAGCCAAAAGCCACAGCACACTTCAGGCTAGGCACACTTTGCATATCTTTACAATGGAATCTCAAACCATCACCACACCTTAAGATCCACCCTCAGTGACATTGCCTCCAGCAAGATGTCTGCAGATGCAAACTATAAACTAATAAAACACTGAATATATTGGGGGCCATATATTCAAACTACCACAGCACCTTAACTGCTAAGCCATCTCTCCAGCCCAAGAAGTTCTATTTCAAATTGTATGGTGCTCATAGTCATAGTAATAAGCAACATGGGCTTCCAGGAGTGCTTTTTGAATTATTAAGAATAATGGCTAATCTTGTACATATATGGATATAACAGCTTGCAGTTATTTTTAATATTTTATTTATTTTGTTTATTTAACAGGGAAAGAGGCACGGAGAGAGGGAGAGAGAGAGGGAGAATGGGTGCACCAGGGCCTCCAGCCACTGCAAATGAATTCCAGACACATGCACCCCCTTGTGCGTCTGGCTTATGTGGGTCCTGGGGAATTGAACCTTAACCGCTAAGCCATCCCTCCAGCCCCGAGGTTGCAGTTTTACAAAGAAAACAATTTTAGAAGAAAGAAGTCTGGCTTCAGTTAACACATTGAACAACTTCACCTTTTTTTATATAAACAAGATTGTAATTCTTGCAACATATTCATGAGAAGATGGCTGTGAAATATAAACCAGATTGAAATTGTGAATATGAAAATAGTTGGGAAACTGAAGTACTTAACCTAAGTGAGAGGGGAGCATTGTATCAATATTAAGTTGCTGGAAAATTGCTTATCCATGTTTATTAAGCTAAGATACTTTGCTGACAATCAATATATGTAATTCCTTGTGAAATAGAAAATTTATTCTATTTTGTCATGCCATCAATTTTATAAATGACTCTTATTACTCATGTAACAAAGCTTATTCCTTAACTACTAAAAAGAATGTTTGCAAATAAAATTCAGAGCATTCTATAGCATTCCATGCCTATAATAACATTTAATAAATAGGCAGTCTTGTCTTACATAATGGTATTTTGGTCAGCCCCATATATGATGCTGCATCCCATATGATTATAATTAAGCTGAAAATTTCCTACTGCTTGTGATATTGTTGTTGTCATAACATCATAGTGCAATGCACTATTGATGTGTTTGTGATGGTGCTGATATAAACAAATGCATCTTGCTACCAATCACAAAAATATAGCACATGCAATATGCACAAGGCATAATACTCAAGGGTCAGTATAATAAATGACTATGTCACTGTCTTATGTGTTCATTATGCTGAACTTTTAAACATTATTTTAGATGATATGCCTTCTATTTATTAAAAAAAAATATGGGCTGGAGAGATGGCTTAGTGGTTAAGGCGCCTGCCTGCTAAGTGTAAGAACCCGGTTCCAATCTCCAGGTCCCACATTTAGCCAGATGCAAAGTGACGCAAGGGCGCAATGCCACACTTGACCACAATGGGGCGCACACATCTGGATTTCATTCACAGCAGCTAAGAGACTGCCCATCTCTATCTGTCTCCCTCTCCCTCTGTGTCTGTCTCTCTCTGTGTCTCTCTCCAAAAATAAATAAAATAATAATAATAAAATTAAAAAAATTATGCCCACCACAGTATATCTGTGAAGCTGACAGCAGCTCACACACTTGTGCTTAACATGTCTCTAGACAGTATAATTTTCCTCATTGCTACATTTAACCTTATGTTGCTTTGTTCATTGTGGCTCAAGAAGCATGAACTGTACCATCCAGCCTAAGCATGCATAAGCTACAATACTGAATTTGTTTTAAGAACACTCAGTGGTAGTCACACAATGACCAGGTCACCTTATAATGCATTTCTCAGAACGTGTTCCCATCATAACTTACTTCTGACTGTTTATTTGGAGATATGTTCTCAAACATTCTTTTTGTCCCCCCAAGGTAGAGTCTCGTTCTAGCCCAGGCTGACCTGAAATTCACTATGTAGTCTCAGAGTGTCCTTGAACTCACAGTGATCCTCCTTACCTCTGTCTCCTGAGGGCTGGGATTATAGGCATGTGCCACCACGCCTGACCTATGTGCTTAGACATTCTTAAATGATCATTTAGGAAAAGAATTCTATGTCTACTTTTAAAATTATCTTTATGTTTTGTTTAAAAATTAGTGTGCTTGACTCCTTTAAACTAGTCAACACATATATATGTACAATATGTAAATATATATATAACTTTGACTACGATTAGGAATCTGGTGAGAGAAAATCAATTCCCAATAAAGAACACCCATGCACACAAATTTGAAAATCTTCAAATATTGTGCAGCCTTAAAAATGGTCTCCATACCACAGATACCTGATTAAAAACTTTCTAAAATTTGTATGAAAACATCATAATTAAATAATTTAAAATAAGTTGTCTTCTTATTTTTTATGGTTTTAAAACAACAATTTACACTTACAAATTTGCAGCTTTTCTTCCGACTGCACTGGCCCATCAGCAAACAAACAAACCAAAGTCATTACTCAATGTGATATAACATTTGTAAACAGTAATGAGGTGGAAAATTAATTAATGTGGCTGAAAATTATAAATTATTTAACATTACCTCAAAATTCTCTGAGTGAATAGCTACAGTAGGGAGGCAACAAAGGGCCTTTCTGAAAGCCCTTTACCTTTATAGAAGTTATGCCTGAAACTCAAAGCAAAAGTGACACAAATGTTCCAGGAACATGGGCCAACACCTTATGAGTAATCTGCTGAATTTCAATAGCATGCATAGTCTTATATATTATGAGATCTGTTATACTTATCTGCTAAGTTTATGAATGTGTTTATGGACATCACACCCTCATTGTCAAGCTCTACCAGAAATTTGACTCTGCTCCAACTGCGTTGACAAAAATCCTGTGTACAAACGTATGCAGTGTGCACTGTGTTATTTTCTACCAAAGTAAAGATGCAAATTTGACAGGAAATATATTTAAATTCTCAATTAGTTCTGTACATGTATATACACCAGCATAAATGAGACCCCCTTTTCAGGATTATTCAGGGTAATTAAGCCACAGATCTTTGTTTGATTTTTATTCTCGTTTCTGGAAAACCTGCTGCATAGGAAACAGATTCTTTACCTGAACCCGTCTTTTTTTATAGTTCTAGTCAGTAAAATATGCTTCTGTTAACTACAACCAGATTTGCTTTTCATTTGGAAAGAGCTTTTCACACATGCCCCAACCAGGAAAATCCATTTCGAGCTTAAAATTGATTTCTACTTATGTTGTAACAGATTGTGTAATCCCTGGGTCTAAAACATGCAGCAGCCTGTCTACATTTATGAGGCCAGAATCCATATTCCAGCAACAAAATTGTAGATTTTTCTCAGGAACTGGTCTCCATTCTCATCCTCTACAATCCCCCCATCACCAAAAACATTCAATTTTTTCTTTCCAGAAACTAAACTTGACCAAATTTCTTTTTTCCTCAGACAAGTGTATGCCTAAAATATATTCTGTTTTATTCCTAAAGCATGGGCCAATAGTGCAAAGCTCTAGCACTTTATGTTAGGAAGACAGTAGTCTACTTTCTGTATTTTGTAAAAAAAAAAAAAGAAAAAAAGGCTTCAATTTTAATGAAAATAAAAAGAAAGTTGAACCAAGAATTTGGCAAGCCAAGGAGATCTGACATCCAAATATTTTTTAAATATTTTAACTTGAAGTAGAAACATGTTCTCTCCCATCAACCCCATCACCACCCCATTCCATGATGCCAAACCAGCAGTGTAGATCCTATTTTCAAGCAGAGAAAGGGAGAGAATGTGTTTATCCTTAAAAGCAAGAAACAGAAAGTATGTCTGATAAATGTTTCGGTGCACTGAGCGGACTTTAGAGTGGTATCAGAAGGAACTGCTTGTGTCTCATGCCCCATACGTTATTTAAACAATTTTGTAAAAATGCAACTAGTTCATAGTGGCAAGTAAGGACTTTCTATAGATTAATTCCTCTTGTTGGTCTTGACATTTTTTTTTTACCTTGTGACAACACAGCACTGCTGCATTCTCTGGACCCACTACCACAGAACATTCAACACAAATGTCAATGAATAGCTGCAACAAATTTCTGTGTCTGCAAAGGGGAGGATCAGATCCACAGCGGACAGTATCCTTGGCCTTCTTGACCTTAAACAGCAGATGATCAGTCATTACTGGCCAAAGGAATAGATGGATCTGAGTGAAGGCAGCAGAAGTACTCTTCGTCCCCCGCCCCTGTGTGGTTTAACAAAGGCCAGAGCCTCACATGAAGTGAGGAGTAGGTGGATTTCAGTAACCATCACTCAAGGACCAGCAGTCACCCCTGTCACACATATTTAGGGCTCATCTGAGAAGGTGTCTTGTTCATGTCTTTTAGGCCTCAATGAAGGATCCAACAAACACTAACTCTGTCTGCACCACATCCCCTGCTCAAGTAGACAGCAGCCTAGTGCGAGGAGCCAGGGCACAGGTGAGAAGTTGATAATGAACACTGTGGAGCATAGAGAGGATCTAGAAGGAAGTCTTTCTTCACTCTTGGACATCTAGAAAAAAGAGGTTCTACTTCGCTTCCCTCCACAAATCAGGGATCCAGTTTTAGACATCAATGGATGCAGTAAACATATGGAATATTTTCGAACATTTGCTATGAGTACAATTTTGTTTAAAATGCTTTTTATTTATTAAGTTCATGTTTCAAACAACTCTAAATGTGGATTGTACTGTTTTCTCTCCCTACCCCCATTCCATAAAGAAACTATGCCCTGAGTAGCAGAGTTTATAAGGCATAGAACCAGAAAAAAAAATAAAAGAAATAATTATGAAAGACTCACAATATCAGGGTTTTACATACAATTTCTCATTTACTTCTCACTCCCACCCTATGGAATAATTTTACTATTATTTTCAGTTACTGAAAGTAGAAAACAAGCTTGATATGGTTTTATAATTTGTCCACACTTACACAGCTAATAACAGCAGCAGCAGAATACAAATCCAAGGATATAGGATTTTAATTCTGCTATTCCCACAGCAAGAAGGGAAATGACTTTAAGATCTTTCAAAGGTCCAGGCAGTTGTTTGGAGTCAGGACAAGAGAAGCGGGACCATTCATCTAGCCTAGGAAGATATCCTGGCTGGAGAACAAGTCCTGGCTGTGAACCATGGAGGGACAAGCCAAGCTCCAGGGCCAGCCAGAGAAGTACCAGCCAGGCACTGGACAGTGGAGAGACTGCCAGATAGTGTTAATCCTGAGAGAAGGCACTTTGAAAACCCTCAGCATGGAGAAGGACAGCTCCGTGATGGCCTCGCCTTCCAAGATGGCAGGCCAGGAGAGAACTTCAGGGGAACTCCAGTCCTTCTTCTTCCTCCTCCACCTCCTCCCCTCCTCCTCCTTCTCTTCCTCTTCCTCTTCTCCTTCTTCCACTTCCTTCCTGGCTCTCCCTCTTAGACCTCTGATAAAAAGCCACCCAGCGGGCTGGAGAGATGGCTTAGCGGTTAAGTCACCTGCCCACTAAGCCTAAGAATGCCAGTTCCAATCTCCATGTCCCATGTTTAGCCAGATGCAAAGTGATGCAAGGGCGCAATGCCACACTTGCCCACAAAGGGGCGCACATATCTGGAGTTTGTTCTCAGCTGCTGAGAGGCCACTGACGCACCATTCTCTCTCTCTCTCTCTCTCTCTCTCTCTCTGCCTCTCCCTCTTTCTGTCTCCCCCCCCCAAAAAAAAGAAGACACCTGGCTTTGCTCCCTGGAGACAGAAAGCACTGCTGTCCTCACTCTATTTATAGCATCACTTTACCAACTTGTCGAATTGATAGGCCATTGAACCAAATCAAATTTACTTTGTTTTTCTTTTGTTTTACTGGTATGCTCCCTTGCGGACAGTTACACATTTTTAAAGTATTACCCATTAATCTCTGGGAAAATTGGGGCAGGGGCAGGGGGACAGTTCAATGCATCACAATATAGAAAGGGTCCTCCTGGTTTCTAACTCAACAGTTTTCGTAAGACCATGACTCATAGAAGCAATAAGGAATGAAGAAATTGTCTTAATTAACTAGGTTATAATTCTCTACTTATGCACCCAGTGTGATGCATGCTGTGTTCAGCTGATGGGGAGGGGAAATCTAGACAACAAACAATACCTTACAGTGAGTCTATTTTTTATTTGACAGTAAGTCAAACATGTTGATAATAAAAATAGGATACTCTGAGTATATTGAGAGAGGCAGAAATGATTTTGAGGAATTTAAAGCACAATAGACTAAAGGACACTATAAATAAAGGGCTGAGTGGTTGATAGGTAGGTTCTGGAGGTTTCGTAACATTCCAAAAATAATTAGAAAATTCAGAGTGTTAGAATTATATAAATGGTCTGATTGCTACAAGTTTGAGATAGAAAAATCATGAATCTCAAGTATCAGAAATGGGGTTGGAATTCTGATCTTCAGCAAGGAGTATCCTGGTGGCCCCCCTGCTTCTGAGGCTGTCCACCCTGGGAAGACTTTAGGGTAGCAGGTACCCCTCAGATTCCCGCACCAGGTCTCTGGGCCCCTACTGTCTGCCAGGATCAAATGGAAGCCCTTCCACTGGGGAACTCTAGGGGGTCTTCATCCTGCTGGGCCACTTGTTCCCCTCCCAGAAGCTCACTTCCTTGAGTAGTTCAACTACACTGGGAGGCACAATGGAAACTGGGCCTAGTCAGCTGGGCCAAGGCTGGGCCAAGGCTGGGCTGAGCTTTGGGAACCACACTGGGTTGTGCCTAAGGAGCCAGAGAGCCAGGAGCTGGGCAGCACGCTGGCTGAGGTGGCTGGCTCATGCTTTGCTTTGTGACTGCTGCCTGCTGCCAACATACACGTTGCCAGGTTTTTAACATTTCTCTTTTGTTGTTGTTTTTGACTTTGTTTGAAAAGCACCTGTTACGTGTGCAAATTTATTTCAGTCATTGTTAGAGTCGAGAGGAAATAATTTGAAGGGTATAATGCATTTGAAAATATGTGACTCTTAACTTAGACCTGTTGCCTTATTATTGAGTAGGATATTAAGGCTCTATATAGACTTGCACACTATTAAAGAAAAGACAAATGCCACATGTTCTCTCTCATATGCGGAACCTAACTTCAAAATGTTAGATTTATATATAAGTTGCAATATGAGTCAGTAGAGACGAGGAAGGTAGAGAGGGGCAATATGATGAGGGAAAGGGAATAGGGCTTAAAGTGGGGGAGGATAGTAACCTGGTGGTGGAAAGGTTTAAGTGGGGGTAGGGGAATTGAGGGGAGGAGGGAGTGAAGGAAGGGTTAACAAAAACTAAAGATGTATTAAAAAGCCATGTGAAAGCCTAATTTTTTGATTCTGCTTCCAGAAGTCATGGGTTCTTACAGGAAAATCCCAGTGCTAGGAGTAGGATTCCTTCCAATGGGTTGTTGGTCAGGGAGGCCCCAAGAGTCTCAAAACAACACTAGCTATTGTCAATGCTCTTGTTTGACCACCAGAACTAGAAAATAAGATCCTATTGCTGAAGACACTGTGTGCTTCTGTTGCAGGACATTGAAAACAAATGGGAACTGAGCTGGATGCCTTCTCCCTGTTGACTAGATGCCATAGTGCTAGAAAATGCTACGCAGGCTTCTGGGAGATAAAAGTTATCAACAATCTCCATGAGGTCTCCATGAGCTACACAATCGACCAGCCAGATAATTCCTCCTACCCCATCCTCACTTAAACCTTTCCACCTCCAAGCTACTATTGCCTTCCCTTAAGCCCTCTCCCCTTTTCTTCCATCACATGACTCCTTTCTAACTTCCTGGCCTTTATTAACTCATACTCCAACTGATACTCCAACTACACAACTGACTGGTGCAAGAGCGACATGATTGTTAAAGGGGGAGCCAACTACTCTCTGATTAAATTTGCTCCATGGGGTGGTGGGAATTCATGCCTGGTCATGAAAATCCAGTCAAAGCCTAAAGCTTCGTGTGGTAGTTTGAATAGATGGCCCTCGATATATTCAGTGTTTTATTAGTTTGTAGTTTGCATCTGTAGCCACCAAGCTGGAGGCAGTGTCATGGGGCAGATCTTAAGGTGTGGTGGTGGGTTTGAGATTTCAATCTAAAGATATGCAAAGTGTGCCTAGCTGGAGTTCCTGAAGTGTGCTGTGCTGTGTGGTTTTTCGCTTTTGGCTTTCTCTCTCTCTCACCAGGTCCTCTAAGAACAGGTCAGCTTCTTCTGTCATTATGGAACCTCCCCTGGATCTGTAAGCTTCAATACATCTCTTCCTCCATAACTGTGCCTGGTCTGGAAGTTCATCTCAGCAAACCTGAAGCTGTCTGCTACACTTAGAAAGTCATAAACCATAAGAGAGGAGCTACTGCTATTGTTTGCCAAGTGGATATGCTGTGACCATTAAATTATCCTCTGAATATTTGCATTTATGACAATATCTTAATGCTGCTCCCATCTCAGGTCATAGAAGCTTCTTTTGAAAATGGCAGAGACTATGCGGAAACTCAAAACTCATCAAAGTGCTGAGAGTGACTGTTGAATGCTCAGCACTAAAAGAGTCATCTGCATCACCCCTTCCAAGGCTCAGGAAACATTGTGGAAGAGGAAGCAGAAAGAACATAAGAGCCATAGGATAGAAGGAGTGCTTTGCAATCCTGTCTTCTGCACATGAAGATGCTTTTATGACCGTATAAAAACTGTCATTTCCTGTATATGACCTGCACAATATTGGACCTGTCAACATTCTGTCATGGATGGTGGAGAAAGGCAAAAATAAATAAAATAAAATAAAATAAAATAAAATAAAATAAAATAAAATAAAATAAAATAAAAGTGGAAGAGGGACTAATTAGAAAGAAGAAGGGGTTTAATTGAAGGAAGATGGGGAGAGGAAGCAAGAGAAGATAACAGTAGGGGATTATGATCAAAATATATTATGTACATGTATGAAAATTGTCAATAAATAGTCAAAAATAAAATCTTGTTGATTCTGACAGTAAAAATAATTTTTGTTTAAAAGTAAAAGAATAGACAGCAAATAAACTGCACAAAACTTCCTAAGAGTATAGTAATTTCCCCTTAAATCATGAGCCATTTGACATAGGATATATTTCCTTCCAGTAATTTTACGGCATCCGATCCTACATTTGTCTGAAATCACTTGTACCAATATACTTTTTAGTTTACTCTGGACATGATGGCACAGCATGTAATTCCAGTACTCAGGAGGTGAAGACAGGAGGATCAGGACTTCAAGGCTACCCTCTGTTAGACAGAGAGTTGGAGGCCAGCCTGGGCTACGTGAGACTTTTCTCAAAAGCACAAAGATAAAAGAAAAACAATAAAAGTAAATTTTTATATACAGTATTTGATGAGGGTTTAATCTCACACTTCTTGTGTATTCAGTTTCCCAAAATCAAATATTACAACTGCAACTATACAACATGATGACTCTAGTTAACAACATGTTGCACACTGTAAGTCATTAAGAGAAGAGATTGCACGGGTTCACATCACTATGATAGTTGGTACAAATGTCAATTTACTTGATTTAGACATTTCATAATGTATACATATTTAAAACTATCTTGTACACAATAAATACATACAATTTTGTTTATAAGTAAAATAAGCAAGAATATGGTATTGGAGAGATGGTCCAGTGGTTAAGGCGCTTGCCTGCAAAGCCTAATGATCTGAGTTCAGTTCCCCAGTACCCACATAAAACCAGATGCACAAGGTGGTACATGTGTCTGGAGTTCATTTGCAGCAGCTAAAAGCCCTGGTGTGCCCATTTTTCTCTGTGTGTTTTTTTTTTCTCTCTCTGCTTTCAAATAAATAAAATAATAACAAAATAAGTAAGAATAAACCAAAATATATCAAAA
Organism: Orientallactaga sibirica; assembly: GCA_036365145.1. Classification (NCBI taxonomy): domain Eukaryota; kingdom Metazoa; phylum Chordata; class Mammalia; order Rodentia; family Dipodidae; genus Orientallactaga; species Orientallactaga sibirica. The sequence goes on from JAEOAD010000006.1 coordinate 22,898,598, forward strand.
TAACTAAAAGTGTATATTTATAATATTCTCCCATTCATGGTTTATTTATAACCCAAACAGTTTAGTGTGTGAAGTCATGTGACCACCTACTCCAGTATTGAGAATCAACCCTGAGTGGATTCTCTACAAACAACTGACAGAAAACAAGAGATGAACAAAAGAAAGATAATCTGTCTTTTGATTCTCTCTCTTTTGTTTTTAAATATTTTTATTTATGCATTTGTGATCAGAGAGAGAGAGAGAGAGGACAAGCGCATGTGCCTGGGTACACCATTGCCTTTTGGTACTCCAGATGAACTTCAGACAAATGTACCACTTTGTGCATCTGACTTTAAGTGGGTACTGGGAAACCAAACCCAGGCTGGCAGGCTTTGCAAGCAAGCACCTTTAACTACTAAGCTCCCCCCCTCCCCTACTCTGACTTTCCTGCTGAAATATGTCTAATAAGACCATATCTGTCAATATTAAGACTTTTTTTTTTTACTTATTTTACTTATTTGAGAGAGAGGGGCAAAGAGGCTGATAGAAAGAGGAAAGAGAGAATGGGCACACCAGGACCTTCAGCTGCTATAAATGAACTAAAGACACATACGCCACTTTGTGCATATGGCTTACCTGGGTCCTGGGAAATCAAACCTGGGTCCTTTGGCTTCACAGGCAAATACATTAACCACTAAGCCATCTCTCCAGCCCATGAAAACTTTTTAATGCTAGTTTTAATATGTTTGTGGAGATGAACACCAGAGTAACTCTAGTTGATATAGTGTATGAATCCCATTACAGCTGGCACAAGAAAGGAGGCTTGGGCACATTATGCAATAAGGTCATTCTTCTCATGGCTTCACATGACTGCTGACTATCCTTCAACTCTTTGGTGGGTAGTGCCACTAGTGAAAACTACGTCCACCAAAAAGAATATTCACATCCTTCATCATTGATCACAAACATTTCATGATAAAAAAAGAGTTAGGGCTGGAGAGATGGCTTAGCAGTTAAGGCGCCTGCCTCCTAAGCCTAAGAACGCTGGTTCCAATCTCCAGTGGTTCCAATCTCCAGGTCCCACGTTTAGCCAGATGCAAAGTGACGCAAGGGTGCAATGCCACACTTGACCATAAGGGGGCGCACGCACCTGGAGTTTTGTTCACAGTGGCTGAGAGGCTGCTGGCGCACCCATCTCTATCTGTTTTCCCCTCCCTCTCTCTCTGTCTCTCTCTCCAAAAATAATAATAATAATAAAATAAAAAATAAAAAAAGAGTTAGGATTGAAAGAATGCAAACGTAGCAAGTTACACTTTTCTGAGAGGAGAACTGACGTCAACAGATGCCAGTGTGACAGCTGACACTCGGGGATCTTCTCTGTAGTGTTACGGGGAAGAAAGCCTGAAAACCTCAAATTAATCTTTGTACCAGTGAAGAGATGCCTCATCACGTGAATTAGGAATATAAATTTCACTCTTCCTCCAATTGATTTTGCTGCATATACATGGAAAGATCTTGAGGTGAGCTACAGCATCAAGTTTTATATTGTTGCATTCTGGGGTAGCAGCTATCAGAGTTTCAAGGTGGGTCACAGCACCACTCAGAACCCCTTCTATAACGCAGCATCATTTGCTTCAGTTTGGCCATTCCACAGGGATTCTCCAGAGCAATGAACCTGTCATAGAAGCTCCCTGAGATGGTTAGTGACCAGGTGGTAAACAAAAGCCAAACCCTGAAAAAAGTGAACTGTGGAAAGGCTTGAGAAGGTGTGTTTTTAAGTGTGGAAGAGACTCAAAGTGTCATACACACATAGGATAAGTATAAAGTAGACAATATAAAAACAATGCTCACACCCTATCCTTAATGTATGTATTATCTCCTCGCTGGATCAGGCTCTTTGAAAACACAGCAGGATAAAAGCAGACGAAATTTCCTGTTCCTTGCCTGGTGAGAAGCTGTGTAAGTCTCAGGTGATATTTATACTTTTTGGATTACTGCTCTACGTTGTCCACAGTTTCCATAATGAATGTGCATGGTTTTTATAATAAAAGCATATTTTGCATAATTCCAGATTTTATGTTTATCAAGGTGGCCTTTTACAAGTGCTTTTCCACATAGATACCTCCAGCAGATGCACTTCCTGAGATAACCAGGTTAAATGGCTTATTAACATCCCAGAACTGCAACAATAAACTGGAAGGCAGGCAGGCAGAGGCATGCACGTAAGGACATCTTACCAAAGGATTTATTTGTTAGGAGAGCTAGGATTAAAACCAAAGTCCTCTAAGTCTCCACATCCGGGTCCTTTCCACTGCCTGACAGTGCCTGCTAATAACTTCCATATGTACTCTTAAGGATTCAAGTCAGAACTGCAATATCTTCAGTCATTAAAAAAAAATTAAAAACTGTATTTAAAAAAAAAACTTTAAGCTGTGACCAACATTCTTGTTTTTTTAAAATCCTTTTTTTATTTTCCATTTCTACCAAAGGCATGTATTCATTCAATAGTATTTAGAAAGGAAATAAAACAGATAAAAAAATCACATATTCCACTCTAAATTACTATTGTCGATAATGCACAATAATCACTTTTACCTTTTTTCCATGACTTGGTTTAATTTTTTTTAGTAACACATGATTCTGTATAATTAGTGGGAAGTTTTTTTTTTATGGATCTCTGTTGCAACTCCCCAAGTTATTGTGAAATTTTTAATTAACAATAAGGAAAAATCTCTAAATTAAAAGGGTTAGTAAATATATTAGATAAACAATCTTAGATCAATATTCACTTAAGAGTTTGTCATAAAACACTAAACCCATGAAATGCTCATTAAGAAAAAGGTTCGATACCTTTCAGGGAACATTTTATATTCTTGCCTCATTTTAGGGATTCCCAATGGACTTTTTGTAAAATTTCTAAAAGAAACATTATTTAAGAAAATAAAAACTTGGCTGGAGAGATTGCTCAGTGGTTAAAGAGGCTGGTTTTCCAAACCCGCTGGCCTGAGTTCAATTTCCCAGAGACCACATACAGCAAGATGCAAAGTGCTGCATACATCTGAGATCCCAATGCAACTGCGAGAGCGCAAGGCAGCAGCAGGAGTATCCAAAGCTCACTGGTCAACTATGCCAAGCCCTAGGTGGAAAGTCATAGAAGCAAAGATCTAAAGTCTCGATACTCTTCATAGAGGCCACTTCCTACAGGATAAATATCAGTATCACATAATACATTTCCTGCATTTTCCAATATTTTCCCCTACATTCAACTTCCTCATCAGATTACTCAAGTTAAAAGAGTGAAGTGATCATTTAGGAGCCATGGGCTGACAAGTTCTCACATTTCCACAGAAACCTGCATTTACAACCGTGGAGGGCTGTAGCGTCTCCCTCTGGTCTCCTCGCATTTACTTTGTGCCTCTGTTAAAACACATAGCAGGGTCTGTCCTGAATTGGAACTATTTCTGCATGTGTCTATTTTCTGCCCTGGATTCTGGGCCCCTTCCGAGTTGGGTTCATATTTTATTCATTGTGCCTCACCCACATTGGGCATGGGGCCTTGCACTGAGTGCTTTGGCAAGCGTAGAGCATTGTCAATTTGATCATTTGCATCAAAGGTGTTCTGAAGTACACAGCATTCTTTGTCACTGAGGATCATTATCACTCCATTCTTAGAGCAACATTTGTGAAGTTAGGAGTTAGGAAGTTTCCCTTTGAGTGAAGAAGCAAGAGTGGCTGGCAGAAATGCTAGCCCCGGTGCATCTGCCCCTACGTCTCTCCAGGATAATTCCACTTTCCTAAAGAAGCAATTCTTTCAAGGCCTTAGTAACAGGGTAAGCAAAGACAAGTCATTTCTCCTAATGAGACATTTCCTTTTACATGAGTCCTTACACAAGGACATGATGCATGCACGAAACTTCCCATTATCTAAATAACTGGGGCAGGGAAGAATAAGGAAGTACTCAGGAAAATATATGGCTGTGACCTCTTTTTCAGTGTTATCAAGAAAGGCAAACCATGCAAGGCTATTCCTGCAAATGACCTTAGCACTTACTCAATTTGAGACACTTTTCACAATTAAGGAAAATGAGATGCAGAGAAGTGAAAAAATCTGCTCAAAAGTCATGTGCTAAGAGGAAACACCTCTGTTCTAAAATGGAATTTAGGTCAGCCTATGTGGAAAACAAGGGGTCGACTTGAGACAGTTTCAGAATCTTCTAATTTTAGGCATCATACTTTCTTAGTCCAAAGGGTTATCTGCCCCTTGTTGTCAAAAATCTGACAGAAGGAGAAGCCAAAATGAACAGACAAGTAAAATAGTAGTTTTAAATGTTACTCCTGATGGTTTCCAGGAATCAGAAAGACCAAAAATTAACATTGCTATGGAGCAGGTCACACTGAAATTCAAGTTTCAAGAGCATTGCGTGTCCTTTTCCATCTTTGACATCTGAAAAAAGATGATTTGTATTGTTCGGTGGAATTTGTAGACAGGAGTGTCAACTGCAAGAGGCCCTCCCTCCTTGATTGTGCTTCAATTTAGAATGAGGTATCACTGACATGTGAGACTAAAATACTGATTTTATTTCCTTTTCATCACACAGCCCTCCTACTTGTTCATGCTGTCAACTGTGCAGGCATTGAACCTCCTTAGCCACACTCAGCTCTGTATTTCATTACTCTTGGTCCCAGTCTTCTGCCCACCATAGTTTATATCACTGTGGCAGTTTGAATGTGATAGTGTGAATGTATGGCCCCATAGACTCAGGGGTTTTATTAAGGTGAAGCTTTTTGAAAAGCTGGCAGCAGTCTAGAGTGGGCGTGTCACTGGGAGGAGGGATCTGATTCCAGTGCAGAGGGGTGGAGAGAACAGGTTTGTGCTCTGGTAGTGTGCTTGCTTGAATATTAGCTATTAAGATCATACAGTGCTCATAGTTATTCTATCCATGTCTTCCCCCTCTTTTGGACTGCATATCTGTGAACAATGAGGATTATTTAGACCTCATAATTTAAAAATATCTGATGGTCAGTGAAAAATGCATTTTCATTTTCTAAAACTAAAATAAGAGGCTAGAGAAATAGCTCCGTTTTTATGAGGTGCTTGCCCTGAAAGTGTGAGGATCTCAGTTCAGTTCCTACTACTTGTGTAAAAGGCTGAGCATAGTGGTGCACGCCTATAATCCCAATGTTGAAGAGACAGAGTGAGGAGGATCCGTGAAGAGATCGAAACAGCCCCAGACCAGTGAGAGAGTGGTGGGTCCCAGACCAGTGAGAGATGCTGTCTCAAAGGAGATGGACAGATGTTCCTGACGATGGCACCTGACGTTGTTCTCTGGCATATACATGCATGGAGAGAGAGAGAGAGAGACAGCACAACTAACATAAGTGAAAATGAAATGAGAAACTAATTGCTCACCTAACTTGTCAATTATAGATAGCAGAAATATAATTACAATAAAACCACTTTTGAGCCACAGAATTTTTCTACGGTTTTGTTCAGAATATATGTATGCATCAAAGGATTAATTGGGGAAGTTAGAAAACGGTGGAATTCAGAAAAACCAATATTAGCTTCAGCATATGATCCTCATATTAGAAAGGAACTGAATTTCTTTGAAGAGCTGACAGTTGTAGAGGTATTTTATTTACAAAAGATCAAAAGGATTTGATTTGCTTGCTTAGCACCTCTTGTACCCAGGAAAATGGAAAACACCCAAGGAGACCTGCTTGCACCTACTTCTGCATGAATAAGGATGCCCAACTAATCTAAATGTGAAAGCAGAAATGAAATCAATGAAGGTAATCTTGCCAACGCAGCAAGTGGCAAAACTTTGGCCTGTTGTACAAAAGAGGCTTTTCTCATACAAGAACTCTTAAGTTTCTTAAGATTATCACTAGCTCTTTTAGAATAGTACAAAGAACTGAGTTTTCTACTCAGTGGTGGGTGAATATATACTTTTGATGCTGTTTGTTACCAAGGAAATTTGTTACAATTTCAAAGGGAGGTAAACCCTATTACTATTTTTTTTTTTTTTTTTTTTTTTTGGTTTTGCGAGGTAGGGTCTCACGTTGGTCCAGGCTGACCTGGAATTAACTATGTAGTCTCAGGGTGGCCTCGAACTCTCGGCGATCCTCCTACCTCTGCCTCCCGAGTGCTGGGATTAAAGACATGCGCCACCACGCCCGGCTAAACCTATTACTAATTTTAAAGCCATACTCTTCTGGGCTTAAATCCTAACTTTATTACTGGTCATATGACCTTGGATAAGTTATCTGATCTCTGTGTGAATTGGAGGTGTCATCTAAAAAGAGGAATGATAATAGTACAGACCCCATAGAGTAATTATGATGATTAAAATAATACATGCCTAAAGTTTTACACCATTGTGAATGTTTTAACCCTTAAACTTTATATCGCTTTATTATTCTCAAAACTCTTTTCTTTCTACCACCTAATATGGTCTTCACTGGAGTTCTTAAAGGATCAATATTCCCATTTTAAAGCCATGAAATAGGAGACTCAGGGTTAACAAGTACAGAGGTACTCTATGTACAAAAGATCAAAGGATGCAATTTGTTTGCTTAGCATCCAAGAGAGTTGACAAACTCCTGCAGATACTTCTGAGAGAATAAAAAGATTTGCTGTATCACAGCTGAAAGAAGAAAGAAAATAAACGACAGGAAATAATGTTCCTAAATTTGCCAACCCTATAAACCGTAGGACCAGAGTCCGTGACTGAATGCATTTGGGAAACGGTTTCCTCTAGCACAAGAAGAGAAGCCCTCCCCGCGATGATCCAGGGCCTTAGGTAATGTGGTCCAGGCAGCTCGTTCTAGGGAGGTGTCCATGATCTGTATCACGTAGCCCCGTCTTCCTGCATACCCACAATTGGGCAAGGGGAAGCACATGAATTGAGATCAATCCAAAGCCTTGCCCAGAGATAACAGGCATGTTGGAGTTTGTACTCAGAAGGGGCTTATTCTTACGCCCTATGTCATTCCTACCTTCTCCTCTTAATTTCTCAAAAATGGGTCATAGTCCTGAAGTCACCTTCTTTTACAGGGAGTCAGCTGTAGACACAGGTCCAGAACATAAAACATGGATGTCACCCTGTACTGGTGAGACTGGAATTCCAGTCTGACTCTTTCACTCTATCTCCATCTCCCTCTCTGTGTCTCTAATAAATAAATAAATTTTTAAAAAATATTTTATTTATTTATTTAGATCAGGTGGAAAGAGAGAATGGGCAGAGGTTCCAGCCAGTCCAGAAGTCACCTTCTTTTTACAGGGGGTCAGCTGTAGACACAGGTCCAGAACATAAAAAAACATGGATGTCACATAAGTCCTGACTTAGCCTGGGTCGGGAGACATTGTCAAGAAAATTCGACACTGTATCAAGGCAGACCTCTTGAGTTTCATAAAAATTTGAGGGCTGGAGACATGACTTATCAAAGGATCCATTCTCCAGGTCCCATGTAAACCAGATGCATGCATCTGGAGTTAATAAATAAATAAATTTTTTAAAAATATTTTATTTATTTATTTGAGATCCAGGGAAGAGAGAGAAGCAGCCTGCTCTTCACAGGACCAGGCAGAGAGCCAAAGCACACAGAGCAAAATGGGCATGCCAGGGCCTCCAGCCACTGCAGTGATAAGCAAGGTGATTCCAGATGCATGCTAATCACTGAATATATTGAGGGTGCATCTGGACACATTGCAATGGGACATGGGTCTTGGGAAATCAAACAGGGGAGGGTCCTTAGTAAAAACTGCTGGTGGTGATGAACTATGGCTGGGTAGCACCAATGGCAGCTATATTTGCAGAATGAGTTTCTAAATCACATTAAAGGAGAAGATAAACAAAATTCTACGTCCTGGGAGCAAAAAGCTAACTTAGTCCCAGTTTATAACTCAGTGTTGGACCCTGCTTATTTGAAATCCCAGCCCCCTTTTTTGAAAAAATATTTTATTATTTCTACAAACATATGTTTCTTAAAATAAACATTTTATAATCAGTCATTCTTCCTGTATATGTTTTGTTCAATGTTGTTACCATAGCAGACTTATGCTTATACTTTACTAATCATAAGTCTCTGAGACTTGAGCCAATGGGAAGTCTGGGAGTAGCATTAGCCCATTCAAGTCTAAACTTAGCATTCAACGTCATACAACCCCAATGATATTCAATGGAATTGTCATCTTATTGTCTTGAGCCAAGAGCACTGTAACCTGTGTAAGAAGGTCATTAAACAACCCTAAAGGTAGAACTTTCTTGTTCACTTGTTTGCCCAGAGTCAAGAGGTAATGAAGTAGACACTGGTCACTCTGTCCCAGGGACTTGCTTAGGCCACAGAGCAGGTATATCAATCTCATTTAAAAATTCCAAGCACACCCCAGAAATGAGGGCTGATGAGACATGGCTTCTTGTACTTGTGTGTTACAGAGCTCCCTCCCATGTTAGGGAATTTTGGCATAGGAAACCAAAACACGTGTTCTGAAAAGGAAAAGAAGACCATATCATACGATAGGCTAATATGTTAGCTTATAAGTATGGCCAATATCTCAGATTCTTAACACTACATTTCAGATTGCCCAAGATAGTTCTATTATACACCTGTTATCCAGAATAATTAGTGTTCCTTCTTATACAAACAAAAGCAACCCTGTTTGGAAGGTAATTTATTTGGTCATTTAACATGTAACCCATAAAAATCTCAAGAAATGTCTCTAGGAAAGTACAACATCACCTGATGATTTGGCAGCTTTGATATTAGTGATTCATTCCTTTGACAATGGAGATTACTCGACAGTGAAATTGTTCTTTGAGTCTTCTCCTTCTCAACTCCTCTAGAACTTCATACCAACACTGAGACAGTCACACAACACCTTCTCCTGGGTCATACTTTTGTTACATATACTGAAGTATAATATTTTTGTCATGTATGTCCCCATTGGCATTCCTAGTATAGAGCTAAACAAATGAACAATATTGCATTAGGTCAGGTGATTAATCCCGATTTAACTGCTTAAGGAGTCAGGTTGTTTTCAGAGTTACTTTCAGACATCAGGTTTGAGATGAATCCAGACAAGACACAGTTATGGAGGAAGGGAATTATTTATTGTGCTACAGATCCAGGGAAGTTCCATCAGCCTCTTTCAACAGGGCCAAGCAGAGAGAGAAAAGCCAACCAGCCACCACAGCACACAGAGCAAAAACTACAGCCAAAAGGTCACAAGCACACTTCAGGAACTCCTGCTAGGCACATTTGCATATCTTTACAATGGAATCTCAAACCCACCATCACACCTTAAGAAAGTGACCTTGCCTCAGCAAGGTGATTGCAATGCAAACTAGGGCAAAAACTGAATATATTGGGGACATATATTCAAACTACCACATGAAGGCCCCCAATATATTTAGCTCCTGGCCCCCAATAGATTTATAACTATCACACATTGTAAATTGTACTCAAAAGGTTCTCACAGTCTTGATCAACTTAAGATAGTGAGTCCTGTAAAATCAAACAAGTTAAATACTTTCAACATGTAAAGGCACAGAGTAAACATTTTTAACTGGTATAAGGCATAGCAAGGAGAAACTAAAACAATGCAAACTCAACCACCTGTCATCAAAAAGTTCAATATAACCAGAGACTGACAGTCTCCAGGTTTTCCAATCCTGCCTCCAGCTGGGCAGAAGAGGGAAAACTTTCATCCCATGCCAACACTGCACTCCATGGTAGCTTTTGCACAGTCCTGGTATATCCAAAACATCTTCAGGTCTCCATGCAAACCACGGTCCATCTTCCAAAAGGCTCTTCCAGCCTATTCCTGAGGGTCAGCCTCATGCGCATCTAAGCTCCTGGAATGTGCAACATGACCACTCCATGCATTTTTCATATTTCTAAAACTAATACCAAGGACACAGCCATATTCTTAATCCAGGGACAAAATTTAGCCTTGAAAACAGGTTCCTTCTCCAGTCAGCTCTTTCCAAGAATTGCATTTTTAGTCTTTCCTCAGGCATCCTCTCCATTGTTTTAATGTAAATAAGTCAGGCCACCTTCCTTCCACCTTCTTAAGATTGCTAATGTGTTTGACAATAGCAGCTAAACCAGTCTCAATGCCTCTACTTTTAACTTGCTTCAGGTTTTCCAACTTAAAATCTTAAAATCTCAGTCGATATCTTTAGCCAGCACATCAGTCCATTACAAATTTAACCTTGATCAAACTTTCTTGGCCTGGATAGCGGTTAGCCATCCCTTATGCCAGTAGCCCAGTTCCAACAAAGTCCTCTGCATAGAAAGGGAAGCCAAGCCTTGAAGTTCAATACTGTCTGCACTTAGCATTCTCAAACTCTCATCAGAATAGTCCATAAAACTTGGCTTACCACTCCAGAAGGCATCTTCAGTTGCAAGCACCAAGTCCATGCCCATTCCTCCAAAACAAAAGTTCCAAAAGACAAATATCCACGAGTCAGGTTCATCTCACCCCACACTCCTGCAGACAGCTTCAGGTTCGCTGAGATGAACTTCCAGACCAGGCACAGTTATGGAGGAAGGGATATTATTTATTGAAGCTTACAGATCCAGGGAAGTTCCATAAAGGCAGGAAAAGCAGCCTGCTTTCAACAGGGCCAAGCAGAGAGAGAAAAGCCAACCAGCCACCACAGCACACAGAGCAAAACTACAGCCAAAAGGTCACACAGCACACTTCAGGAACTCCTGAATCAGCACATTTGCATATCTTTACAATGGAATCTCAAACCCACCATCACACCTTAAGACCAGCCCCCAGTGACATTGCCTCAAGCAAGGTGATTGCAGATGCAAACTATAAGTAGTAAAACACTGAATATATTGGGGGACATATATTCAAACTACCACACTGAGAATATAATGTACTAGCAAAATTATATACCAACAACTGTCATCTTGAAACCTAAACAGATATTGGGTTTCTTCCACAAGAATAAGATTGAGATCCAACATTAAATCATTTATACTAGGTCAGTAGCAAAGGGGAAACCAAACCACAACATAAAGCTACTAAAACTCCTCTTTGGCATTCCTTCCCCACCATGACGGCAGGTTATTATTCTCTGTGGGCACTAGTGGACATTTCTGTGCTTTGGTATTTCACATATTATATAACAAGCCTCTAAAATATTGTGCTGCCTTCAGTCTAAAGAAGCAGCATTAGCAAGACTTCATTATTAATAATCACATTCCATAAAGCAAATGAGGGCAAAAATAAAGCTGAAGGAGACAGAGAGAATCAGAAAAGAGACACAACAGCTGAAGACTGCTGGAAAAATTAAACCTGGAAAAGAAAGAAGACACTGCTATTATCACTGAATAGACACAGAACCATCTCTTGCTTTGGGGGGCAGGAAAATGAGTCTCAGTTGCCCTAACTGGATGTACAAATCCTTTCCCATAAAAAGCATATAACATATGTACATCATATTATATACTTTAAGTCATCTCGGATTATTTTTAATACCCAATACAATGTAAGTAGTTGTTGCAGTTACCTTCTTGTTGCTGGGATAAAGCAAACCAGCTGATGGGAAGAAAGTTTTTATTTTGGCTTCTAGTCTCAAGGGGAAGCTTCATGATGACAGGAGAAAGCTTGTCTTCATGATGACAGGAGCAGAGCCTGCACATCATCTGTGCCACAGCAGGTAGAAAACAATAGCAAGAGAGTGAGCCAAACTCTGTAAAGGGGGAACTGGCTAACTCACTTCTAAGCCAACAATCACTCACCTCCTTGAGCATGGCTCTACATCCCAAATTGCCATTAACCAAGGACCAAGCATTCAGAACACTAGATCTTATGGGGAGCCTCTAATATAAACCACCATAGTTGTTATGCTATTTTGTGTGTGTGTGTGTGTGTGTCAGAAAAAACGTCTGTGAGCTAGGGAGATGACTCAATGAAGAAACAAAGAAAACACTTGCTTTTCAAGCTTGAATTCCTCCATTGGGATCCCAAACCCCAAAGTAAAAGCCAGAACCTGTGACAGGCTTCTGTCATGCAACATGGGAGGCAGTAACCAGAAATCTTATTAATGCCAATGCAGTGGTGAACAGCTAGAATGAGAGGTCCTGCATCAAATGAGGGGGAAGGCAAGAAATAACATGCGTAACATAGCATGTATGCATATGCACTCACACATGAATATACACATACATGTCATGCACACATATACCACAATATATACAATCAAAAAAGTTTATATTCGTTCAGTACAGGCACAACTTTAAAATATTCCATTTGAAGTTGTTTGAATCTACAAGTGTGAGAAGTAAGGATATGGAAATCTGGTAGATAGATAGACAGATGATAGATAGGTTGATAGCTAGCTAGGATTATAAATGCTGTTCAAATATGGAATAGGAAAACATTTACTTACATTACAAAATTATCTTACCACTGGAAGAGAGTATATTCTTCCCTCAATTTTAAAAGCTAATCTATATTCAAGTAAGTTTCACATATATTACCTCACTATTTTTATAATTGGAAGAACCTAGTTGACCCCCTCCACCCAAAACTCAAAAAAAAAAAAAGATGTGATCCATTTGTTATTCATTCCCAAACAAAAAAAGGGAAAATTCTGTGAGACTACAGGTAGGCAATGTTTACAGATTATTTAATAGGACTGGCATGATAGAACAGCTTCATAAAAAGAAGAAAACATATTGAAATTATTCCTTATGTAATCTAAGTAAACAAAGCAGTTAGTGCAAGAGCCTGATTCTTTTATTTTACAGAAGCCAGAATCATGTACCAGCTTAGAGAGGGGAGCCAGAATTAGATATCGGATGAGCTAATGTTCACTGGAATGCTACACTACGTCCACGTGACTTAGGAGGAAGGGAAGAGAAGAAGGAAAATTAAAAAAAAAATCCATTATCAAGAGTGTTTGTCCTGATACCTGAAATAAAACTCAAACAGTCTGAAATATGAACCCAGATTTTTAAAGTCTTATATAAAAACTGCCTCCTCCAAAATATTTAATGTTAGTGAGTAATCTATATATTGCTTTAAAGTCTGTCAAGTTTGGGTGATTATATAATAATTTTAATTTTATACAGTATGTAACCATTGGTCTAATGGGGTTATAAATACCCTTTCATAATATTATGTAGATCATTAAGACTAATGTTGATGTTATATTGTGTTGCCTGTGTGGGTAGTAGATGTTATTGTATTACTATTAAAATTCTTAGTTTTGTTCTAGAATGGAGGTCAGTCACCTGTAAAGTTTGACTATTTCAGGTCTTGGTATTTCAGACAAGACTGAAGCAGAGCTCAGTCTAAACTGAGTTATTCGCTACAACTGAAGGACCCTGCGCTCCTTGCTGAAGGTGTAAGTATGCAATTTTCCAGCTTTCCAGGTAAACATTGGCACTATTCATGGCCCTGGGTGGTTGCCAGGCACCGCTGCCTCCAGTCCTTAGTGGAAGTTCCCGCCCTGAGTAGCTTGTTTGCTGAGTACAGTGAGCAGGATGCTTCTGACTATGGAAGGGCTGTGCTCTGCACATCCCCAGAGCTCCTTCCAAGTCCCAAACTCTCCTACCCAGTATTCTGTCCAGAAACCTCTAGAAATTCTACCCTCCTGGACTCCTACCTCTTTCTCCTCAACTCAAGGAATTTACTGGGATCAGCCTCCATTTTTTCCCTTGCATTGTTCCTGGAACCCAGGATCTGCTATGACACATGACTCACCCGGTTCATGTCCTTTCCCCTAGGGAACACTGGGCCAGATGTTCAAAGTCTAGAAAACTATTGTCTCATATAGGTTGAACTTTTTTCTTTCTTTTTTTTTCTTTCTTTCTTTTTTTTTTTTTTTTTTTTTTTTTTTTTTTTTTTTTTTTGAGGTAGGGTCTTGCTCTAGCCCAGGCTGACCTGGAATTCACTATGTAGTCTCAGGCTGGCTTTGAACTCACAGCAATCCTCCTACCTCTGCCTCCCGAGTGCTGGGATTAAATGTGTGCAACACCACACCCAGCTCTGAACCTTTTTTCTTTTCAGTTCAGAATGTAAATCAAATCTCTTTGTTATTTCATCTTGATTGAAAGCAGACGTTTCTATGTTTATTTATTCAGTGTGCATTTGTGTGTGTTTGTACAGATACATGTGCTCCATGGCTCATAGATGACAGTCAGAGGACAACTTTTAGGTAGGTCCTCTCACCTTCCACCTCCCATGAGGGTCTCATTCATGGTTCTGTTGCCAAGTGTTCTGGGAAATTCTCTTGTTTTTTCTCCCCTTCTCACTGCAGGCTCACTGGGATTAGAGAAGCCCACCACTATTTTCAGCTTTTATATGGGGTTTGAGGATCTCAATTCAAGAACTCAGACTTGCATATCACATACTTTATTCACTCAGCCATCTTCCCACCTCTGCCCACCCCCAACAACTTTTTAAAAAATATATTATTTATTTGAGAGAGAAAGAGGCAAAGAGAGAGAGAGAGAAGAGAGAGAATGGGCTCACCAGGGCCTCCAGCCACTGCAAATGAATTTCAGACACAGGTGCCCCCTTGTGCATATGGCTTATGTGGGTCCTGGAGAATCAAAAGGGGGATCCTTTGGCTTTGCAGGCAAGCATCTTAACTGCTGAGCAACCCCTCAAGCCCTTCCCCCCACCAACTTTTTTAAGCATTGAAACTGGAGTTACTTCAGACAGGAAAGCACAAGAAGTAAGTAGACCCAGAGACCATCCTCCTCACCCTGGCCCTGAGCCCAGGGGCAATACCAAGATGCAGGAAGTGGGCAAGGCCGGAGGAGACAGCATGCTACATATCTTCCTGAGTAAACACAGCCCCCAAGGTTTGTCCTTTTGAAACATTCCACCCCACAGCACTCGCAGCCTTATGTGGTCACAGTACTGCCTTAAAATGCACGAACCAACCTTTATTTAGAATTAAGTTTTGATCCTTTGCCCTTTTGTGAATTCTTAGCTTCAAAATGTCAAAATGCTTCAAAAGTTTAATCGAAATGATGTCATTCTTTCTCAACAAGAAAGTCTGTACTGTGTCTTTTCGTAGTGCTATTACACCAGCTTTAACTCTCATCAACTTACTTAGATTCCTGATAAAGCATTAACTGAGGAGTGTTAACAGCAGTTGAATGACCAACAATGTCACACACCTACAAGCATGCTGTAACACCTGAACCATCAATCCAATTTTGGAAATGGTCTTGGAGAAGAAAAAAAAAAATGAATCTGTAAGAAAACATGTCTGATTATTTTACCCTTTATCGTCTCTCGTTGCATATGCTCTAAGTTTTGTTCTAAGTCCTGCCCTATGAGCTTTGACGAAGAAAAGAATCCATGGCTGGGGCAGCCAGCTTCCATTACCGTGGGCTCTGCCAGGCAGCAGTCAGAAGCATCAACATCTCTGAACTAGGACCCTTAAACCCATCCTAATTTGGGGGGACTGAAATAACTTGTGCTTTGGTTGTCTAATGCGCTCTCATCAGTTGATGACATGTCTAAATTCCCAAGCACTGTAAACATGAGTCATTGAACTTCAGCAGCAGGAAGTGAGTAGAATTAAGAGAACCCAGGCCTCTGAAAGATAAATGCTACAGGTCTTATCCAGACCTTTGCAGCCGAAAGCCACAGTTAAGTTTGAAATAAATTATACATAAGATAAAAAAAAAATAGTAGTTATTAAGTACTTGTCAAGTATTTATCTGGCACTATATTTACCATGTGACTTATGTACCTAACAATCCTCACAGCAATTATGCAAGTGTCGTGTTGTTCACATTTCACAGATGAAAGAACTGAAGCGCCAATTATGTGGCAGAATCATTATTTGAATTCAGTCCTATTCAAAGATGTTATTCATGTTAAACACATAGTAGTTGTACAAAGAATGGAAAAAAAATAATTAAAAATGACTTAAAATAAAGCTGCTCTCCTGCCTCCATCCCAACCACAGTTCCTCTTCTAAGTGAGCACCACTTCGCTAAATCAGGTGTAGTTGTGAAAAAATTTTTCCACCTCTAATGATGCACTTGTTCTTCCTCCTTTGGGTTCTGCTGAGTTTCTGGTTATAAAAGCTGAGGAGTGATTAAGGCGCCTGCCTGCTAAGCCTAAGAACACAGTTCCAATCTCCAGGTCCCACATTTAGCCAGATGCAAAGTGACCCAAGGGCGCAATGCCGCACTTGACCACAAGGGGGCGCACACATCTGGATTTCATTCATAGCAGCTGAGAAACTGCTGGAGCGCCCATCTCTATTTGTCCTCCTCCCTCTCTTTCTGTCTGTCTCTCTCTGTGTCTCTCCAAAAATAAAAATTATATATTAAAAAAATAAAAAAATAAAAGCTGAGGAAAGCCAGGCGTGGTGGTGCACGCCTTTAATCCCAGCACTCAGGAGGCAAAAGTAGGAAGATCACCATGAGTTTGAGGCCACCCTGAGACTACAGAGTGAATTCCAGGTCGGCCTGAGCTAGAGTGAGACCCTACCTTGGAAAACTAACACTTTTTTTTTTTTTGTAGAGAGACACAGAGAGATGGAGAGGAAGACAGATAGAGATGGGCATGCCAGTAGCCTCTCAGCTGCTGTGAATGAAATCCAGATGTGTGCACCCCTTGTGGTCAAGTCCAGCATTGCACCCTTGCATCACTGCATCTGGCTAAACATGGGACCTGGAGATTGGAACTGACGTTTTTAGGCTTAGCAGGCAGGCACCCTAACCACTAAGCCATCTCTCTAGCCCCTAACACAATTTTTCTTTAAAGCTGAGGATTTATATGTCTTCTCAGAGAAGGGGTCTCAGATCATTAAATAATAAATACCCCTTCTACCTCTAATAGTTTTCCTTGTTATAAAATTTACTTTGATATGAAAACGATTTTCAGCCTTTTTTTGATTTGTGATCACCTTACTACACCTTCTGCCATCCTTTACTTTGAGCTTATCTGAGTCTTTATGTTTAAAATAGATTACTTGTAGATAGCATAAACTTGAGTCCTGTTTTCATTTATCCCCTTGGGCAATGTATTTCATTTATGTGGTGTATTTTGGTTTATTTAAACCACATGAAAAATGATTTTTTTAGGCTGGGCATGATGGCACCCACTTTTAATCGCATGATTAAATCCCATGATTAATCCCATGATTTTGAGGCCACCCTGAGACTACAGAGTGAATGAATTCCAGGTCAGCCTAAGCTAGAGCAAGACCTTATTTTGAAAAACAAACCAAAGCAAAAATTAACTTTTGATTTTATTTTATTTGTGTGGATGTGGATGCTTGTGTTTGCATGGTCATACTCATGCCTCAGGACAACCTTGGGATATGTTCTCCTTCCATTTTTTTTTTTCTTGCCATGAGGAAGTCAAGCCAGCCCCATGAACTGCAGGATGCTCCTGGCTCTGGATACCATGGATTGCAGACCAGTGTGTCACTTTGAGTCTGGCTTTACACGGGTGTTAGGGATTTGAACTCTGGTCAACAAACTTGTAGAGCATACCCCTTTCACCATTAAGCCATCTCCCTCAAATATTTTTTTAACAAAATAGAATTAATAACTGTTATCTTTAGCATATTTTCTCTTTGTTAAATTGGTTGTTTCCTTCCTTCCTTTATTACTTGTCCCTGAAAAAGTCATGAGATCAACCCTGAGTCTCTTATTGGATGGTATTTGGAGGCAGGACCTATGGGAGATAATTAAGGTCCATGAAGACATGAGAATGAGACCTTCATGATGGGAACAGCCCTGTCAAGGAGTGTAGCAGACAGCTTCAGGTTCGCTGAGATGAACTTCCAGACCAGGCACAGTTTTGGAGGAAGGGATATTATTTATTGAAGCTTACAGATCCAGGGGAAGTTCCATAATGGCAAGAGAAGTGGCCTGCTCTCCACAGGGCCAAGCAGAGAGAGAGAGAAACCAACCAGCCACCACAGCACACAGAGCAAAACTACAGCCAAAAGGTCACACAGCACACTTCAGGAACTCCTGCTAGGCACATTTGCATATCTTTACAATGGAATCTCAAACCCACCATTAACATCTTAAGACCAGCCCCCAGTGACATTGCCTCTAGCAAGGTGATTGCAGATGCAAACTATAACTAATAAAATACTGAATATATTGGGGGACATATATTCAAACTACCACAAGGAGCAACGCCAGACAGCTTTCTTTCTCTCTCTGTCTCTCTTTTCTCTCGCTCTCTCTTCTCTTGTCTCCTTCTTCTCTCTCTGACATAGGAAGAAGGTAGCCACCTGTAAGCAAAGAACCCAGTCACACCAGTACACTGATAACAGATTCCCAACCTCCAGAACTGTGAAGAACGAATTTGTTTTACAGAGTAGACTATTCATAGTGTACCGTGATGACAGCCCAAGCCAAGGCACTCACTTTTTGCCCCTTCTGTGAATTGAAGTGGGTAGCATACCACAGGGATTGCACTGCTTTTCCCTTACCTTGTGTGGATTTTCTCCTGCATTTTAACACTGAAAATCCTGATGTCAAAACTTATGAAAGAATTGGGACCCTGTTGTGAATGCAGCTCTCATTATATCTTCGTCTCACACTCAGGCTCAGCCTGTGACAATTATCCAAATTGTCTTTTGAGCTTTCTTACTGGAGGCTTCAGCTCCTGTAGGCAAGTCTCAGCTGGAATCTTGGATACACGAATCTATCCACATGCTAGGAGTGTGGCTTGTCTTACCACCTCGAGTCTCTTTGAGTCCAAGAAGTATAATTCAGTTTTTACTTTCTTTCTTGCTTGCTTGCTGGATTCCTTTTTCTGCCCTTCTTTCCTTCCCATCATTCTTGCTTTCTTAAAAAAAAAAATAGACCAACAGGGCTGGAAGGGTTGGTTCATTGGTCAAAACCAGATATGCATGCATCTGGAGTTCATTTGCAGCCACATAGAGGCCCTAGTGCACCCATTCTTGCTCCCTGTCTCTCTTAACTCTAACTCTTTCTGTTTGCAAATAAATAAATAAAAATATCAAAAAATATTTTGGGGCTGGAGAGATGGCTTAGCAGTTAAGGTGCTTGCCTGAGAAGCTTAAGAACTCATGTTCAAATCCCCAGGTCCCAAGTAGCCAGATACATAGTGACACAAACATGCAATGTGGCAATGCACCACAAGGGGATGCATGTGTCTGGAGTTTGCAACAGGCTGAAGGTCCTAGCACTCCCATTCTCCATCCACCCCATCTGCCTTTCTCTCTCTTACAAATAAAAATAAAAATATTTTTAAATTATATTTTATTTTTATTCATTTATTTGAGAGAAAGAGGCAGAGAGAGAGAGAGAATGGGCACCCCAGGGCATCCAGCCACTATAAACAAATTCCAGACTCATGTGCCACCTTGTGCATCTGGTTTATGTGAGTTTTGGGGAATTGAACCTGGGTCTTTTGGCTTTGCAAGCAAGTGCCTCAACCACTAAGCAATCTGACTAGCCCTAAAAAATATTTCTTTAAAAAAGTGGAACAACAACTTGCACTGTCTTCCAAGCTCTGTATAAATCAAAGCTGAAACCAAAAGTTTCCTTCACTAATAATTAATTCAAGGTTATTTCTCCTCAGAGACATGGGCCATGTACTTTAATGAAAATAGTCTTTTCCAAAATTCATTTAAGTATGCACATGTGTGCATGGATGTGTGCACGTGCCAGGTCTCTTGCTAAAATCAAATGCCAGATACTTGTGCCACTTTTTGTGACTGGGTTGATTTGGGTGATTGGGGAATTGAACCCAGGTCAGCAGGCTTTGCAAGCAAGCACTTTTAACCTCTAAGCAATCATGCCAACCCTGAAGATAGATTCCTATCTTTCTGTTAATTGGGGAAGTGCATGAAATTTACTTAAGAGTTATACACATTTGAAAATATACAATGGTGAGTTAATAGAATTTGACTCTGTATCAGTTAAGGTGGAAGTTTTTATTGTCACAGAATCTCCTTATCTGTTTGCCACTATCTATGAGAAAGCATTAGAGTTTAGGAAAGCTCTGTTGTATTTACATTTTTTTCTTGCAATAGAGCTCATAAGGTTAACTTGGTATATGCTGCCAGTAGCCTTGAAGTGATCCTGATCCTTTTTCTACAATGTCCCTTGGATATACATCTGGGATTGATTTGCTATCAAAATATTTTTGTTCTCCAAACTGAAGTTCTATAATGTATAAAAAGAAACTATCCATATGTTTATAGAAATGTCATGAATCTAATCAGGCTCAGTTGTTGCCCTTGGACTTGAAATATGAGTTATCACATTCGTGACTCTTGGCAAGGACAAATAAAGGGCCAGACAATTGAGACAACAATACAACACTGGTAGTTTTTCTTTGATTTTGTTCATAGTTGAGTGATAGCAAAGATAGCAAAGTAGAAAGAGTTACTAACCACCAAAGACCAGAATCACTGAAATTACAAAATTGACACTGTTCAGGAGAGTTTTGTATCAGTCCCAAATTCCATGAATAAATCCTCCTCTTGGTTAGCAAAAGTATCATTACTGACTGACAAGCTATAGCCACTCTCCCATAAGTACATTTTTGAATGAACTTTTAAATTGAATATAGCCTCTTATTTCTTTATATTACATCGATTAAATTAATCATCTTAAAATGTAGTTACTTAAACCACAATAGTTCACTATTTCTTAACATCCTGTGAGAACACTAATTGATCCTTCTCCTGGCTGGGGGGATGCATTGTACTGGTGAGTACCTGGGGATGGTTGGGAAGGCCTGGAATTGCCAGGCCAGTGTCTCCCTGGGATCTTCCACTACAGCCTCCACCACCATGTCACACCAGCTGAAAGAAGCACATACACTCTTATTACGCCCCCGCTCTCACCATGCTTGCTTGCTGAGCTATCACTGGTCTGTTGTATGGCAACTTCCTGTGAACTGAAACATTCCCTCCAGTGGGGAGGAAGAGAGTTCAGAAGACTGAACAAGTCAACGAAGTCTGGGGCAAAGGTGGCAAGACTCCTCCCTACAGTTATATAAAGGGTAGACAACTGCTTAGAGACTTCCACTAGCAGAGCTGTATGCAAGTCGTGTAGTGTGTGCTAGAGACTCTGACCTACTCTGCCAAGCAGCCTGCAGGTTGTGCCGTGAGCTCCAGAGATGCAGCTCCCATGAGTTGCCAGCTGTGCTGGGGTGGGCTTTACAGTGATGCAGCTGCCTTTGAGTCATCTATTGCTCCTGTAAACAACCCCTCACCCTGCTCTGTAAGTAACCCCGTGAACTCATTCGTTCATCAGACTGGTATTTGTGCAATCGGACTTTGGTCTGTCATCTGAGCCCTATCTGGGGTAAAGAGATGTGTGGTCACAACTTTACAGGGAAAAGGTTTCACGCAACAGGCCAGAAACCACACAACCAATATCAGTGACAAATGAAGGAGAAATATGTAAGTGTCTCAAAAAAGGGAGCTTCCATTTTTATTGGGGTATATTGTGAAAATATATCCCAGTCCTGTTTGCCCCCATAGACGTGTATCTTTTCCAAATGTGAAATATACTCCCTTGTTCCCAAGACTTCCAACATGTTATCCATACAGATGAACTACAATGACTAAGTTCGGGGCTTAATGATATTATGAGGTCCTAGTGCAAATGAGACTTGTTGGTGAAGTCTCTAATGCAGCTGATTGGAAGCAACTCTTTTTTAAACTGGGCATCTCTGGGAGGGATGAAGAGATGGCTCAGCAGTTAAAGGTGTTTGCTTGCAAAGCCAGGTTCAGTTTCTCAGTACCCACAGAAAGCCAGACACACAAAGTAACACGTGCATCCTTTGCCATGGCAGAAGACCCCCTGGTGTGCCTATTCTCTCTCTCTCCTCACAAATAAATTAAATTATTAAAAGAACGGTGGTGCACGCCTTTAATCCCAGCATTTCAGTAGCCGAGGTAGGTAGGAGAATCACTGTGAGTCCAAGGCCAGCCAGAGACGACATAATGAATTTCAGGTCAACGTGAGCTAGGGTGAGACCCTACCTCAAAGAAACAAAATGAAATAAAAATGAACTTTGTATTTCTGGACTAGAGTCATTTTAATCTCAGACATCCAAAACACCCAACTTCCTGATGATGCAGGTAGAGGACAGCTACAATGAGACATGTACATTTTAAAGAGACAGGAAGAGAGGCACTTAGTAGTCAAAGATCTCTAACTATTTCACAGTCTTGGCAGGCATATAATGTCAAGGCCCATGACAAGCAATGCATGTTCCTTGAAAGAGATGCGTGTGTGTGTCTGTGTGTGTGTGTGTGTGTGTGTGTGTACACGCGCACGCATGCTATGTATGGGTATGTGTGTGCCATGGCACACATGTGAAGGTTAGAGAACAGCCTCAAGGTGTCTGTCCTCACTTTCCATTTTGTTTGAAGACAAGGTTTTTTGTTTGCTGCTGCAAAAGCCAGATTAACGAGTTTGCAAAGTTTGGGAATCTGACTCTGCCTTCCATTGACATGAGAGTACAGGTGCATGAGCTCCCATGCCCAGCTTTACGTGGGTTCTGGGTATCTGAACTCTGGTCTTCAGGCTTGTATGAGTGTCTTAAACAATGGAGCCATCTCCCCAGCCCAAGAGGCCAGCAACCTGCTAGTACTTACTTCCTTTGACTTTTAACAAGTTCTCTCTCTCTCTCTCTCTCTCTCCATATATATATATATTCTTTTTACTTGATTTGACTAATGATTCCTGAAATTTTGCTTTTGAAGAACCTATTGCGGCTATCTCTCCCTCAACCTTTCTTCTCTCTATGAAATTTCAGTTATACAAATGCTAACTCAACTGAGTCTCTTCGAATTGCATTTTCATTTTCATTTGCTTTTGGGAGAATTACAGTTTCCACCTAAATCCTGCTAACAGTAGAAGTCAGACAAATGCATTCAGTAGACCTAAGGTGGAAGGGACATCCCAGCATTTGATCCAGGAGACTTTATCAACATCCAGACTCTTTAATCTGAGGAAATAGAAAGCTGAACTTAAGTTTCAGGGAAAAGCTAATGCTATTCTCTGTCTAGAGAGATCAATTAGATGCATCTAAAACAAAAATGAAAAGCCTTTGCTGGTTAAAACAATCAACAAAGGTGAGGACAAAAGGAAGGGAGAAAGTACATGGGGAATATTACAGAAAATGAGTTTTGAAATATTAACAATTCTCTGCTTTCAATCCAGCATCCTCTGTGGGAAAAATTCTTTCCAGATGCTCTAGGCTAGAGTGATATGTTATTATCTAGTTTTTAATTAATACACAAAAAAGAAGAAAATATAAAGGAGTAATATATATGTACATATATATAATACATAATGTATGTGTGTGTGTGTTTACTTTAAAATATTCAATAATTTAAGAAATAAAAAAACTTCTTGGGACTTCCTCTTTCACAGCTGTTTTAAAACAGAACATGCTGGATTCCCTGAATAGTAATAGGCTTCCACTATGTGTAACTTAAATGCAGTATAGTATGAGTTAGCTGCTCTAATTTACACTTGAATACCCCACAAAGACCTGTGTGTTAATGACTTGGTCCCCAGTCTGTGGCGCTGTCTTGTAGATGGCAGCACCTTTAAGAGGTGGAGCCTTATGGGAGGAACATAGCCACTGCAAGACTGTACTTATATAAGGCCCCTTTGTCTCTTTGTCTCCATCAGTGAGCGGTTTTCTTCCACCATGAACTCCACTCCTCTCCTCACCGTGACGCTCTGCTTCACCACGGGGCTCAAGCAGCAGGGCAACTGAAAGTACTGAAACCTGGAGCCAACAGAAATATTTCCCCATAGCTTGCTTATCTGAGATATTTTTGCCACCACAAAGATACCTAGACACAACATCTGTTGTTGAAAATTCACAAATGGTTTCTGCTTATTAAAAGATAATTAGGCAAATTAGTATCTTGTAGGAGCCCGGTCAAGGAAGACATGAATTGACTTTCCTGCCTTCAAGTGCTGGATATTTTCCTGTATTCACTGAAAAACTAAAACTGTTTTTTTTTTAAATTTTATGTTTTTATTGACATCTTCCATAGTTTTAAGCAATAAACCATGGTAATTCTCTTCCCCCACCACAGTCCCCTTTGCAACTCCACTCAGACATCATATCCCCTCCCCGTCTCAATTAGTTGCTCTTTTATTTTTGATGTCATCATCTTTTCCTCCTATTATGATGGTCTTGTGTAGGTAGTGCCAGACACTGCAAAATCATGGATATCCAGGCCTTTTTGTGTCTGGAAGAGTGCATTGTAAGGAATTCAAATTCAAGAATGTAAAACAAATAAAAGAAAGAATCAATAAACACAACACCCCTTGAATTCTGGCAGAGCAAAAAAATGCACTGGCCATAGGCCCCGATTCTATTCAAATGTGTCATTTAGTAATTTGTGACCTTTGGCAAAATAATTCAACATGAGGCTGAAAATTTTACAACTTTGAAACAGAAAGGGAGATGCACACGAACTCTATTAGTATTTTGCTAGGAAGATAAGATAAGGCACATCAAAGTACTTGTTAAAGCTCTGAGCGTGTTCAAATGAAGACATTATTTTTGTACTGATACTTAACATGAGAAAAATAAAAGATTAATTCAAGACCATTTTGTACGGTTATGAAAAGCATTCAGTTATTTTTAAGGAGCTCCATCACTTGCCATAGGCAGGAATATTTAATTAGTCCCTTAAAAAAAAAAAACGAAAGAGAGAGAAATACAACAATAAGCACTGGGCCTAAGAAAAAGTGATAAAGCTGTGTTATCTCTTGCCTACTTCTCCATCTTCCTTCAGCTTCCTCTCACTCTCCGCAGCTGCAGACTTTACACTTTTAAAGTTTTAAGCCTCTGAAAATATGCATATTTCTTGAATGGAAATGATGTCACTGCAAGAAATGTCCTGACTGTGGCTGGTAAAAATATAGCTTCAAGGGCGGCATCTGAAGTCAAGTGTGCAGCTAGCCCAGTGATATTGGTTTGCTCGGTTACAGAGAAGGCGTGCTGAATCTGCATGTTAGGAAAGAGCAGTCATTCCCCTAGGACTTCCTCACTGTTGCCCGATGCACCTTGCTGGCTTTTATCTTTTAGTTCAACTCTTTAAAATAGGAGGAAAAAAAGAGGAAATCACTGGTTAGGATAGAAAACATGGAGGCCCCATAAATGTAATTTAATCTTGCTGCTATGCACATTATTGCAAATGTAGGCATGAAGCCGAGACACAGATGTTCTTGCTTACTTAGCAATGTCCTGTTTCCTTAGCTATTCTTAAAGACTGAGTAAGAACACCTTTTTATACCATTCTCATTCTAGATTCTAAAAATAGTGGGTGAAAAGTAATGTGATACTGATAATATAAAAATAACCCCCATTTATTAAGTGCCTACTCCAAAACAGGCAATACACAAACACAAACACACACACACACACACACACACACACACACTCTTTATATTTACTTTCCTGAATTGTAATAGATTGAATAACTTATTTTTTAAAATATTTATTTATATATTTGACAGAATGGGTACACCAGGGCCACCTCCAGATGCATCCGCCGCTTCGTGCATCTGATTTTTACGCAGGTACTGGGGCATTGAACCCAAGCCGTCAGGCTTTGCAAGCAAGCACCTTTAACCACTGAGCCATCTCTCTAGCCCCAAGCCAATTATTTTCTGACATTCTAATCAAATTGACACAGCTGGTCAAAATAAATCTCATTGAGCTTCACACTTGTTCTTTACCCTGCCTCCAACATCCCTGAACAGATACCAAGATCTCCAGGAATAATAAGATGCTCTGGGCTCATTTTGAGTTTCTACTGTCTAGGACATGGAATCAGCTACTTTCCTAGGAGTCATGGTGCCTGCCTGTGAGATCAAGCCTAACAGACCAGGCACATGTCCAATGGTTGTGTGGATTCCGCATGTTGCCGCTGCTCATGGGCACTTCTCCTTTGGAGCTAGGGAACTTATTCTTTTTTAAGATCCTAAGTTTATTCTGGTATTTTCAATATGATTATGATTACAACATTATATTTTTGCTACCCACATTTCTTCAGGACTAAGACCAATTAGGGAACTTTTATTTGGACCAGGCTCCCATGCCCTCCTTCATGTGTATAGTTGCTGGGATACCACATGGCCAAGAATACTCTGGAGCATTTCTTGCCACTTAATTGCTTGCTATTCATGGCTCATTACTGTTAAAAGTCTGAAGTTTCCAATTGTTTTTGTTTTATTTGTATTGACAATTTTTATGCATGTATATAATGTATTTTGATCATAATCCACTTATTACCTTCTCTCCATCCCACTCCCATTCCTCTGTGAAAATTGAGATTTTTGACAATAATATGGAACCTAACAATTTTGTCTCACACCATCTTAGGTAACCATCTGAAACCCTCACACATCATTCTGTCTTTTATTTTATTAATAATAGTAATAATAATAGTAATTGTTATTATTATTATTATTATTATTATTTTGAAGCAGGGTCTTACACTAGCCAAGGCTGAACTGGAACTTATTCCATTGCCCAGAGTGGCCTGAAATTCATGGTGATCCTTCTACTTCAGCCTCTAGAGTGCTGGGATTATAGGCATGAGCCACCATGCCTGGCTTCATCATTATTATTATTATTATTATTATTATTATTATTATTATTGAGATAAGGTTTTACTTTGTAGCCCAGACTGCCCTTTAACTGTAGGCAATCCTCTTGCTTCTACCTTCTAATTGCAGGGATTAAATTTGTGTCCCATCATGTCTAGCAATCTTTTTTTATTGTTTCTTCCTTCTGTGTAATGAAAATATCTTTATGACAATTCAAGATCTTTCAGAAATTCTGACTCTGGGCAGAATTATATTTCTGGCAGATGATTATATTTATGTATTTCTCTCTTTCATCTGACGGTAAATTTTCTTTATTAAGAACAAGTACTTTCCCAAGTCACAAGGCTTTAAGAGAAGTGCAGTGGAAGAAACTCTTATCCACCATTTCTAGTCCGGAAGGATTCCTACCAATACACAGGAAAGTAGACCCAGCAGCAAGCCACTTAGTAAATGTATGCACTGAAAGGCAAAGGCTCTTCTCCTTATTCTCGCTTATTCCCCAGAGGACTTAGAAGTTCCTTGCATGAAATACTTAACCAGTTACTGCTTCCTTCGGTAAATAGCAAGAAAAAAAAACCTCTGTCCCTCTGTGGTGTACACTGTTGCTTAATGCTATCCAAGTACCTCCTGGAATAATACAATAAATATATAATTTTGTTATATATTCTATTTATATATCAATATGTTATATTGATATATTAAAAATAATGTTATTATGCCCTTGGAATAATATAATACCTTGGTGATATTGATATAATTTTTTTTTTTTTTTTTTTTTTTTTTGGTTTTGTGAGGTAGGGTCTCACTTTGGTCCAGGCTGACCTGGAATTAACTATGTAGTCTCAGGGTGGCCTCAAACTCTCGGCGATCCTCCTACCTCTGCCTCCCGAGTGCTGGGATTAAAGGTGTGTGCCCCCACGCCCGGCTCATATAATTCATTTTTATCCTCATCAAGTTATGAAACATATATCACACATTGAGCACTATTGTTGCATATATCCAAGAGGTTCTTGCAATAATACCACCTTTATTTCCATAGAGAAGTGAATGGGCCCAGCTTAGAAACAGCAGTGCTGGCATTAGAACTCAACTCCACTCCTGAATCTATATTTTTAGTCACTACATTTGCTTGTTGCTTTTCATTCTTTCTCATACCCTAATTTCATGCTGATAGAATGAAGTCCCAAAGAGAATTCATATTCTATTAGCCCCGTCATTGCATGATTCTATTTGGATATAGTCATAGCAACATCAACTCCTTATTCGTATATTGTAATTGACAGGAACCTAGAAACCACACGCTGTTACAAAACTATGCCCATTAAGCTTATATTACATCAAACACTCAACTTCTCCTATTGTTCACCCACAGCTTCCCTTCTGGTCTCTTATCAGTGAAATCAATTACAGCCTCATGTTCTTGCCTTTCAGGTATTGTCAAATCCATTATCACACTACAGGCTTAGCCTAATTATGTGAATTCCATCCCCTGAGTCACTAGCTTTGAAAGATGGTGAAGCTCCTCACCACCTGGACACCAACACACACACACACACAATTTTCCAAAGATGACACTTGGATACTTTACAGGTACTCTGGTGATACATCCGTCTTCTTCCAGTTCCAGTGTCCCTTTCACTAGCAATTCCATATGCAGGTTTGGTATCAATGTCAATGTTTCAGAGTTCTGAATAGAAAGAAAGTGGGGTCTCTCTTTCTCTCACTCACTCTCTCTAACACACCAGCCAACTTCTTGGAAGACAGATACTTATGTATAAAAGATGAGAAGAAAAACAATACTATAGCCAAAACTAACATGAGATAGACATGGATATACATGTGTGCAAGTTTTTTTTTTCCATATACTATAAGTTCTCATCAGTACCAAATGTTTAAAAACTCAATTTGAGTACATGAAAACTTTAAAAAAAATATTTATATTTATTTATTTATTTGACAGAGAGAAAGGGGGAAAGAGAGTGAGATAGAGAGAGAATGGGCACTCCAGGGCCTCCAGCCACTGCAAACGAACTCCAGATGCATGCACCACTTTGTGCATCTGGCTAACGTGGGTCCTGGGAAATCGAACCTGGGTCTCTTGGCTTTGCAGGCAAGGGCCTTGACCACTAAGCAATCCCTCCAGCCCCATGTACATGATAACTTTTAAATGCTCCAATTGTTATAACTCATTCTCCCATATCACTCTTGCCTCTTAATGGCAATTGACATACAGCTATATATAACTTGAAGGAACCTCAGGCTTCTCCCTCAAGCACATGCATTCACCTTCTCACATTCTACATTACACATTTCTCTGTATAGTCAATCGACTTTCACAATAGATACCATTTTAAGAGGCTTGAGTTTCATCTCAGTTTGTCTCCACCTTATCTCCAACATATATCTTAATTGCTCATATATAATAGTAGCACTGACCTCTTTGATCATGAGGAATTAAATGTCAAAGAATGCCTTCTACTTAGTGTAATGGCATTTGAATGGCACTCTAAAATATTTCCAAAATATGTTAGAGAATTTTTAACTGGGAAGATACTTCAGATCATCTTAAATAATTCCTTCATTCTATACCTAAGAATTTTAGGTGACTTTTATAGGGACTAATGGACAATAGGCATAGATTTTAATTAACAAGAATGCATTCCATTAACAACTGTAACTCTGGAATCCCTGACCAAATTCAGAAGCAAATTTAAAACTCCTAGATTGGCCAGTAATGTGAAAATTATCAATATCCATCACATTTCTGAAATAATATTGGCTCCATCTGGTGGCCAAAGTATTACTTTCCAGTCCCACCTATGATTAATAAAGTATGCTGTTTTAAATTGATAGTATCTGACTACAAATATTGAAAAGTTTATAATATTAATTTATTGTCATGAATGTTGTAATTTCTGCCTAAGATAAGCTTTTTCTGTGATAAAAATTGTTAAAATTTTGTTAAAATGTGTAAAAATTTCAACTTAAGTAAAGGTAAATCCTGCATAAGAAAATTAAAATAACTCCCCAGATATCGTATGAGAAAAATTTGTGGTCATTTAAAAATATATTTAATATTTCATTATGAAAGAAACCAACTTTTTGAATATGCATTGCCAATTAAGATGTGTACAGAGCAAATTAGTAATTCAAAAAACCCATGGGATTACTATATTTTCATTGTGTACACTCTTTGGAATCAGATATTAAGATTGAGTAGGTAGACTGTTCTTATAGGGAAGGAAAACCCGTGTTGTGTTTCCTTAGTGGAAATTCTGTGGAAATTGAAACTTGAAGCCAAACCTTCTATACCTTTGTTTACTCTAGGACAAGCAGCAACAGGAGGCTTCCGTCCTCTTTGAGTTTTCAGAGTGCAGCGGCCCCTTATTTGGTTATGAAGTTCTGTGCTTGTCTTACAAGTGGACTCAGTTTATGCAAACTCATCAAGTATGTTTATATATACTTGAAAAAATATTTTTATAAGTTAAATAACCAGATTTTATGTCCCCTGACTTAAACATATAATAATAATTAACCGTCCCATGTGTTAAGATAGATAAATGGTTAATGTTATTTAAAAGCCCTTTGCAATGGAATGTCTCTAATGGTAAAGTGTCCATAACTTCCTTGAGTTCTTGTTAAAATTATCCTTTAAAATAAATAATATTTAAAACTTGATTTCTTCTTCTAATACCCTCCCTAGTCCCCTCACGGATATTTTGCCCTGTGGTTGGTCCAATGGTGCTTAAAATCAGCAATGATTCACTGCCTCCGAAATAGAGTTCGATGCATATTCTAGTCATCACCACCAAAAACAAAAAGACACTTAGGAAAACAAAGAGCATGATGGATGTGTGTACTTTAGATAGGGCAACAACAAAGTGAAAAAAAAAACAGTTATGCATGTCTCCTTCTGATTACTGTTGCGGCTCAGTTTCAAGTTCACCTTGTTTCTTTGCTCTATGACAACGGATCTGGGCCCTTTAAATTTGAAGCTTCGTCAGTACAAGACACTGAAGAAAAATAGAAGGAAAAAAAAAAAGGTCATTTGGCCTTCTGGTCCCAGGGTTCTCTTGCAGCCAATTCCCACTGGATTCACTGCTTCTTCAGCTCCAGGCTCCTAACATGCTTACAGCGTCTCTGGTGACCAGTTTCTGGTCCTGTTCAGCACTCAGTAGCTCCTTCCAGCAGCCCTTCCCTCCCACTGGAGGATTTGTGGAAAACCATCTCTAATTCTTCTAGTACTGTGATATGCCAGGTCCAACTGCTGAAGTTCGTGGTGGGCAGTGGTACCCAGAAGACATCTTGTTCCCATACCTATGCCCCCTAAGTGCTTGTGTGGTGGATCCACTCCTGCCAGACTGCTTTCAACGAACACTTTCTATTGGCTCCCTAGAATGCACGAGGCCAGTAAGTTCTGCTACCTGACAGTTTCCAGCTCTCCAGTGAGCTAGAGCACTAAGCCTTCCCAGGGAAGCTTGAAGAGCACTTCTCCTGAGCTTTCTAGCTCAGCCCCAGCGTAGTGACTGCTCCTTACAACTTACATAGTCTTTAGTTCTTCCTAACCTTGCTAGCCAATCCTTGAACTCTAAACCTTACTGTACTTCATATTTGTTTATATTAAATCTTCTGTAGGTTGTTCCATTCTAAGTGAGCAAATACTGATACAGCCTTCTACTTTTCACTCAACTAAGATGTGTGAAGCAAACTATCAGAGATTTGATAGAACCCTGACTCCACCTCATGGATGCTATGGAACAGTTGGTCTGCTTAAACACAGTTGTGTGATTTGCTTATTTTTCATTACAACTTTTTTTTTTAATTTTAGAGACAGAAAGAGAGAGAATTGGCATGCCAGAGGGCCTCAGTCATTGCAAGTGCCACCTAGTGGGCATGTGCCACCTTGCCCTTGACTCACCTTTTGTGGGCTCTGGAGAGTAGAACATGGGTGCTCAGGCTTCACAGGCAAGAGCCTTAACCACTAAGCCATCCCTCCAGCCCTCTTTACAGGATTTCAAAATATGTGAAAAGCAGAGATGACGAGTCATGTAAACAGTACCAGGTTTTGCATATGCCGTTGACATGTTTAAATCAAACCAGTCAGATATGGTTGTTTACCCTTAAAGGGCCAGAGACATCTTGACAATAAAAACTGTGTAAAGCTGGTTTACTATGGTGGCCATTTTCCATCAGCAAACTAGGCCCTCCCACTCTGAGCTGTTAACTGTGTAGTTTGACCTTGTCCATGACGTCCATCCTTCTCCACACCAAGCTCCACTGCAGCTGGGAATCAGCTCTCCACCCTCTGAACATGGCCATCAGCTCAAGACACATACATGAAACAAGTCTGTCCAATGAGAAACTGTGCTGGGAGTTGGTGAGTTTTTAGGATGTAAGTGTGGATCTGCAAGTAAAAATCTTTGGCAAAACATAAGACAAATTATCTGATAAAAAGGGAAACGGAGCTGGGTGTGGCGATGCACACCTTTAATCCCAGCACTCGGGAGGGAGGCAGAGGTAGGAGGATCGCTGTGTGACTACGAATTCCAGGTCAGCCTGAACTAGAGTGAGACCCTACCTCGAAACCCACCCCCCCCAAAAAAAAGAAAGAATAACTGAAAGAGGCAAAACAGAGATTGCCAATGGCATCATTTGAGGACTTGGGTCTGAAGTTTTCAGGAACATAACACAATAAATGCCCTAAATTAGTTTTTGGGTCCTGTCACTTGTGCCGACAAAGTACTGACCACTACAATTATTAAATTATTAAGCCATAGTAATTCATAGTAATTCATTGATTCCCAAGGTCAAAGCCCAGGAGAAAAGTTCAATCACATATGCACCAAGCCCTTACTGTAGAAGGCACATTCCATGCTAGGCAACAAACATCAGAAGGAGAAAAATCTAAACGCAGGCTCCAGTGATGATGTCATCACCAGAGAAGTCTCTTCTGTCCTGTGATGGTCCACAATCAAAGCTATGCTACTCTGGAAAGACAACTTTTCTTTGAATATTTGGAACAAGGCTAGATTAAATAGCCAAACACAGTATTTTGTGATTTTTTTTTCTTTTGTAATCTCTGACCTGTTGTTTCTTCTTATCAGTTCAAAAAGCACTGAGATAGAAGTCAACTGTAAACATTTAGCATTGGTTTCTAACAGGTAAAAGAAGGTAGGAGGAGACAGTTAAAGGTCAAGATTTCTCCCCTCCCTGTCTCTCTTAAGATGCCAGCATGCTGATCACACTGCCGTATCTCATGTCACCTATCATGATGAAGTAATATCTTTTTAAATTTCATAATTGTCTTTGTTTTTATTTTTTTATAATTTCTAGACTGTTTGTCACATACAGCAGATCTGTGAGAGGTTTGTACAAAATATAAAAGCATATTTTTAAAAGAAACACAATGTGGGACATAATGACAAAAGCCAGAACATGGTGTGTTCCAATGGACGAGCCACTCTTCTCCCAGGTCTCCATTTTATTTTCTTTGCAGAAGAGAGTGACACATGGAAGGGCCTGGCATTTGTCAGTTTATGTCACAACTGTGATATTTAAACATAGATTGCTTTGTTGTTATTTCTTTCTATTCAAAATCTCTTTGGAAATGTGCCAAATGTACATTTTCTCAAGTAAATACAAAAGGTTAACTTTTGTCCCCTGCTGTCCCATTTGAAGCAAAATACTGCTGAGTTGTAACCCATTGCCAATGTTAATTTTTATAGTCTAATCTGTTTTTAGATGTTAAAATTCTCTTTTATATGCCCATTTCTCTTTATCACAATAACTCTTTTAATATTTTTTGTATATAAAATTGAAAACTTAATGCCATTATTTTTAAAAACACTAATTCATTTGAGGAAAGAGTCTGACTATGTAGCCAAGGCTGATCTTAAAGTTCCTGGGCTCAAGTAATCCTCCTGCCCCAGCCTCTTAAGTAGAAGCCAACCCTTCAAATTTCTCATTGGTTTGGGGGAGTATGCGAAGACTAGTGACTGCATGGCATAAGTGAAAGTTACTTCAATCTATTAGTTAAAATAAATGTATCAAAAGATACAATCCCAGGGCTGGAGGTGGTTCAGTCAGTTAAGTGCCTACTGTGGAAGTGTGAGGACCTGAGTCCGGATCCCTAGACTCCTCATAAAAACCTAGTATGGTGGCACGGGATGATAAGCCCAGTGCTGGGGAGGTAGAGGTGAAAGATCCTGAGGCTTTCTGACTAGCTAGTCTGGCTTAACAAGTGAGCTCCAGGCAGGTTAGAGTTCCTGTCTCAAGCAAGGAGGTAGAGAGTGACAGCAACCGAGGAGACACTTGTTGTTGACCTGGGTCTAGGGACATGCCTCAGCGCTGGAGGGCACTTGCTCGCAAAGCCAGCTGGCCTGGATTCAATTCCTCAGCACCCACATAAAGCAAGAGACCCTGTCTCAAAGAAGGTGGAGCACAGACACCTTAAAGTGGCATTGTGCCCATAAACATACAAATAAATAAAACTTTTTTAAAAACGTTGTTTTTCAGAAGCCAGGTGTGGTGGTGCACACCTTTAATCCCAGCACTCAGGAGGCAGAGGTAGGTGGATTGCCATGAGCCATCCTGAGACTACATAATGAATTCCAGGTCAGCCTGGGCTAGAGTGAAACCCTACCTCAAAAAAAAAAAAAAAAAAAAGAAGAAGAAGAAAAGAAAAGAAAAGAAAAAAGGAAAGAAAAGAAAAGAAACAAAAAGAAAAGAAAAGAAAAGAAAAGAAAAGAAAAGAAAAGAAAAGAAAAGAAAAACCTTTGTTTTTCAGAGTCTGGATAGATAGCTAGGTGGTTTTGCTTGCCTGATGACCTGAGTTCGATTCCCTAGTACCCATGTTAAACCAAAGTAGCATATGCATCACGTGTCTGGGGTTTGTTTACAGTGACATGAGACCCTGGCATGCTCATACTTTCTCTTTCTTTCTTCCATTCATAAATAAATAAATAAATAAATAAATAAATAAATAAATAAATAAATAACTTTAAACACTTTTTTTCAGAGATATATGCCTATAAAAATTGTATAGAATGCCATGAACTTGTATTACAATATACTGCATGATAAGGGCCATTTGTCAGCTCTAAGAAGTATAGTTTTTAAATAACTTAATAATAAGAAAGCAAATTTCTTGCTGTTTATTTGTTGGCACTTGTCCTAGAAGCTGACACGTTTTTCTTGAAATTTACAGTAGTCATTACAAAACTAGAACCCGTTTCTCAAATGCTCTAGAAATAAAGTAAATATACTCTTGACTCAGTGAGGGCCTGTCCCAAGAGACCACAAAGTTGAAGTTAAGCTGAAAAAGTAAGCGTATTTCAAATGGACTTTAAAATTTCTAAAAAGAAAAGTTGAATTATGGTTGCTGCATGGCTACTCATACTTTAATTTTTATTTATTTGAGAAAGATAGAGAGAAAGAGGCAGATAGAGAGACTGGACACTCCAGGGCCTCCAGCCACTGCAAATGTACTCAAAACACATGCACCACCTTGTGTATCTGGCTTACGTGAGTGCTGGGGAATCAAACCCGGGTTCTTTGGCTTTGCAGGCAAGTACCTTAACTGCTGTCCCATCTCTCCAGTCCCCATACTTTATTTATTTATCTCATGTAATCTTTATAGAGTTTGTTTGGTTTTGCTCTGGGCTTTTGTGTGTGGGGGGTGGGTTTTGTGTTTTTTGGGGGGAAAGAGTTTCTGTCCTGGGACTTATTTTGTAGCCTGGCTAGCCTAAAACACAAGAATCTTCCTAGTTAGTCACCTGTGTAGGTGGATTACAGGTATGAGCCACTGCAACAACAATCTGTAGGTTTTATGTTTCTAAAAGAATCTCAAGGGTTCACATTAAAATAGATCACTAAGTGTATCCGGATAATACAACCAGCATGAATGGTGCCCTTAGCTCAGGAGGGCTGTCAGTTTGAGGTCAGCCTGGGCTGAGTACCAAGTTCCAGGCTAACCTGTGTTACATAGTAATATCCTACCTCCAAAAAAAAATAGACAGGAGAAAAAAATAAAAATTAATAAAGAAAGAAAAACTAGTTACAGAGATACCAACATACTAATAAGAGAAAAATAGAGTGGAAATAAAGTTAGTATCAGACTTCTGGATAAGATGGCTGACAAAAAGCTACATCTGTATGGCCTAGTGAAGGAAGAGTCAGAAGCACTCTATTTCAAAGAAAGAAACAGAAGAAGAATTTCAGAAAGTCACAAAGGTACTGAAAGCGTACGTGGAAAAAACAGATACAAAGACGGGTAGAGGAGCAAAAAGAAGTAAGCCAATCCAGACACAGCCCCAGCTGTGTGGATCTGCAGCGGGAAAAAGACAAAGCAAATGGCTCACCCAAAACGTGAAACCGGAAGCGCTGATGAAATCACACTGGCCCAGGAGTCCCTACAAGTGTCAAATCCAGTTGTGGATTTTGGTGAGAGAGTGACATGTCAGCAGTGGAGAGGAATCACGTGATGAGAGCGAGAGCATGGCCTCATAGCAACTGGAAAAGGAACCTGTTGTTTAAAACCAACTGCCCTCCGAACCCGAGAACAAGACAGTTTAAAGACAAGGAGAATGCTTTAGCCTGCTGTGACCTCAGCATGGGACAGCCCTGGGATGCAGTTGTGGAGGCTTGAGGTTCACAAACCAAAAGTTCCAAGCTGCAGAAAGCTCCACTCAGGCAGTGATGTGCATGGAGCAAGGTGGTCGTGCCCTTGGTGCTTGGGAGCAGAAACCAAAACTGAGAATTATTCAGGAGATTAACAGCCTTGAACCTGAGGTCAGTGGGCAGAGGATGAGAGAACCTGCCCAGTCCCAGACTGCAAAGCTAAGTGTGGCCAGCAGAGGCCCCTGGTACACAAAGAAGGGAAGCTTCTAAAGTGAAGACAGCTCTGTCAGACATCTGACACTTGTCCAGGCCTGGCCAAGAACTAGCATAAACCACAGCCAAGAGTCCACAAGTTCACCTTCCCCTCCTACCATGTATATATCTGGATGTCATCAAGATTCAAGGACCCAAAAAGAAGTTGCTCCAAACTTCATTTTTGTCCTTTTCTTTCTTTTCGTCCCTATGCTTCTCCATTTCCCCCTTCTCCTACACTTTTACCCACATTTTTACTTTATTGTATTTTAAAAACTTATGTGTTTTATACTCTTTCATACATAAATTCAGATAATTTCATACATTCATATAATAGTTTATATTTTTTCACCATTGGGTAATATCTTTTTCCTTTTATTCTTATTTTCATTGTTGCCTCTTTTCCTTTGTACTATATTAGTCGTATTTTGACTTTATGTTTTAGGTTTTGTGTGTGTGTGTGTGTGTGTGTGTGTGTGTGTGGTGTATGCCATTTGTGTGTGGATATGTGTATGCATGTGTGTTTGTATGCTGTTGGTGTGTGGATGCATGTGTGTAGATGCACCTGTGGTGTGTGGATGCATGTGTTATATTCTGTTTGTGTGTGGATGCATGTGTGTAGATGCACCTGTGGTGTGTGGATGCATGTGTTATATTCTGTTTGTGTGTGGATATGTGTGTGTGTGGATGTATGTGATGGAGGGGCAGTATGCACATATGTGTAGATCAGAGGACAACCTCAAATGTCATTCCACAGATACACTGTCTACCTCCTGTTCAAAAAATTATTTTATTTTTATTTATTTATTTGAGAGAGGGAGAAATAGGCAGGGAGAGAGAGAGAATAGGCATGCCAGGAACTCCAGCCACTGCAAACAAACTCCAGATGCATGCGGCCCTTGTGCATCTGGGTACGTAGGTGCTGGGGGAATCGAACCTGGGTCCTTTGGCTTTACAGGCAAGCACCTTAACCACCAAGCCATCTCTCCAGTCCCTGTCCACCGCTTTTTGAATTGTGGTTTCTCATTCAGAATGACAAGAAAACACATGTTGATGAGGATGAGGGGAAAGATGAATTCTCATAACACTGCTGATGGAATTGTAAACTGAGGCACTCAGTATGGAAATCAGTGTGGAGTTTTCTCATAAGAACATCAATAGAGCTGGATAGATGGCTTAATGGTTAAGGTGCTTAACCAACTGGGTTTGATTACCCACTATCAATGTAAACCATATGCACATGGTAGTGCATGCACCTGGAGATTGTTTGCAATGGCTGGAGGCCCTGGTGCACTCTCAGGCCTATAATGAAAATTTCCTGGGAAGAAATTCTGATTGGTCTAGTTTAAGTCTATGAATGGAGTCTGTAGATCTTGTAGGCCTTGTTGTATGAAAGTAACAGCAAAAATCCATCCAGAGATAGAGAACAGTGTTTGTGCACTAGTAAACATGCTAACAGGTGGCCAACATGGATTTAATCAGAAGCAGAGCTTAAAAGACTGTCAACAAAGGATTGTAGAAGTAATAGCAATAGTAGAAAAATGGCACACATGACTTGTGTCTAACTTTCTGTGCCAGACTTTATTTGCCTAAAAGATTTGTGGCACTGAGTCTTCAAATTATTTCCCTTTTTCAGTTTCCAGGAATTACTATTTTGTTGCTAAAGAGGAACTTTGATTTGTGTAATGCAAGATTAAGGGGGGGAAGAGACAGAAGAGTGCCTAGACTTGTTGAAGGAGTTTGGAGGATAAGAAATTCTTGGAAGTAGCTGTGTGGTATAGCAGAAAAGTAGATGAGAGAAGAAAATAAGATTTTAAGGAGTATTTCTGAATACCTATTATTTCCTAATGTTTAACAATCTCAAGAATTTGATTGCAACTATTTTGGAAATATTTGGACCACAGGTGAGTATTCCTTTAGTTAGACACCAAACTCAAGCCAAGAAAATTTTCTTCAAATTATCCTCACTATTTATGACATGAAAATAACCCCTGCCATTTCATCCAGCTTATGGAGTATGGCTTCAGTGAATTTCAGTGACATAGGAGAGAAAGCTAGGGTCCTTTAAACAGGAAGATCATGCAGATAAGTAAGCATCTCATGCAGCTGGGCATATGCGCTTGCATCTCAAATGGAAGGACAGGGTCACATTTGAAATGTTTATGCAGACAACTAAAAGTGAACCTTTGAATTAGTTATGTACATTGTTAGATATTAAGAGTCCACCCCCTCCCTAGAGATATGACAGGACCAGAATACTCCTGATCTACTGCCTTATTGTCCCAAGATCTGGAGGAGGAATGAGACCTCCTCCCATCTACTGTGTGTGACCCTGGATGGGAAAGTGGTAATCCAAACTTCACTTCCCTAAGGAACTTTTTTTTTTTTTAAGCACAATACAGCAATTTATTTAGATGCTTAAAATGAATACAAAGGGAAATAAAGATCACAAAATTATACATACTACAACGTGTATCATATATTAGATGGTATAAATGAATGCACCAGGGAGGTACTCAACTAAAGATAAAACTAAATATCCAAATGCAGCACTCCACTGTGCTCGCTGCTTCAACACAACACTCTCATACAGATCTAAAAGGTGTCAAAATTAGTTGCTGCAAAGTCAATTCTTGCATGTGATTTTAGCTTAAAAGATTTCAGAAACCTCTGAAATACCAGTTTTGTTTGACAGCTGTGATGTCAAGGATACTCAGAACAAGAAAAATTCTATAATACAATAGAGGCCAGACACTCCAGCGAACCCTAGTCACCATCAAAATGCAGACCCAGAAAAAGAATGCCCCCCCATATACATCATGTAAGCTCAGTCCCCTTGAGTCACAGGTGCTTGACTCCCCCGCACTATTCTAAAACCCTTAAAAGTATACTTAGACGGGAAGTTCTAAGGCTTCCCTCTCTCGATTTGGATCTCCTCAGGCTTCCCTGGCATTCTGAAGGGATCCCTCTGGCCTCTCCTGGTGAGTCCTGAATCTGGGGGGAAAAAAAATCATAGGAAAAAACAGACAAGGAAGAACTAAGCCTTGTACAACTCACAAGTGAGAAGCATGGGAAGAAAGCAGAGGCAGAAGAGACAGCAAAGGATTTTGTGGGCTGGTGTGAAAAGCAAGAAAACATTCCAGGAACAAGGAATAAGTAAAGTAATATGCTTTAAAAAAAAAAAAAAAACTCAGGCTACATAATGTAGGACCCAGCACAGGATAGCATGCATATAAATATCTCTGGTGGGTGTTTTCCTGGGTGAACATTTCCTGTCTTGGGAAACTCATCTTAAAGAGGGTTGACTCCATTGATGAAGCAGTTTTAAGTTTATAGGTTCTCATAAGTTCTCAATGGGGATGACATTGCTTCCAAAGTGAGAAAGCTTATTTTTAGGAAAGTCATTCAAGACCCCAATTTTGGTATGATTTTATAGGTACAGACACATATATTTTTATAGGTACAGACACATATATGTTTAATAGCAACACATAACTGTCTAGGAAGGCTGAGCAGTGATTTGAGAAAATAATTATTCAAAGTTTTCAAAATGAAAGCGTTAGAAAAATACCAGTTTGTGTTAGTCTGAAGTTAGTAAATTCATATGGGAACTTATAGAACAGATGGCAGATTACATGGTTGTCTACACACACACACACACACACACACACACACACACACACACACACAGCACAGCACACCTCAGGTAACTCCAGCTAGGCACAACTTGCATATGTTTAGATTGAAATCTCAAACCCACCACCACACCTTAAGATCCGCCCAGTGACACTGCCTCCAGCCAGGTGGCTGCAGATGCAAACTACAAACTAATAAAACACTGAAATATATTGGGGGCCATATATTCAAACTACCATATAGTCATATTCCCATGGATTTATACTTCTAGTTTGCCTAAGGATCCTTCTTAGAGGAGTTATCTGTATTCAGTGTGTGGTTATAAATGCACCAATCAGTCTGTGGGGTGGATGGACAATTCCTCAGGATACGCCTTCCCACCCTGTAGCTCTGACAATCTTTATGCAATGTTACCTGAGCCTTAGAGGACATGTAATAAGTCTTCTTTAGTGTTGAGCTATAGCCTATGACTTTCTGCTTTGATGAGTTCTGAGTCTCCTCAGTGTCTACCACATCTCCCTGGAGGAAGTTCTCAGGTTACTAGTGAGAGCAGCACTCCTGTTTAATGTGCCACTACCTCTGTAATGTCCCTTGGACCTGGGCATATATGATAGAAATGCCTTCATCTCTTGCTAGACAGTCAGCTTTCTTTCCCTGTGGTACTGATGGTTCTTTGGTCTTCCTGGTATTTGCTGCCATCTGTACAACAGAAGATTCTCTAACCAAGATTGAGAACAGCATGAACCAAAGAGGATAACTGTATACAACTAACCTTCCACTTCTTGAATTCTGTTCCTTCAGTTGCCTGTCAAGTTTCACCTTCCTCTCATCCCTCCTTGATTCTCCTCTACAGTTTCCTTGCCAATACTACTGATGCTTACTACAACTTATAAACAAATCAAGCTATCCCATGTTAAACCATGTATGACAGAGAACATGTGGCACTTGTCTTTCTGAGCCTGTGTAACTAGCTTAGTATGATTTTCCAAGTCCATCAATTTTCCTGCTTATTTAATTATTCCTTACCACTGAGTAGAAGTCCACTGTGTTTATGTGCCTCATCTTCATTGCTCATTCACCAGTTGATGAACATCTGGGATGATTCTTTTTCCTAGCTATGGTGACTAGAACAGCCACAAACATGGCTGAACAAGTATCACTGTACTAAGGAGTAGACACCTTAGGATATATACCCAGGAGTAATATAAGTGGATAAAATGATCAATCTATCTATATTTAGTTTTTTGAGGAATATTTATACTGATTTTCATAGTGGCTGTATAAGTTTGCACTACCTCAATAGCGGGTGAGGGTTTCTCTTTTCCTATACGCATTTGTTGTCATTTGATTTTTCTTGATAATAGCTATTCGGGCCTGAGTGACATGGAATCTCAAAGTGCTGCTGTGCTGTCTCTGAATCTTATCAGGGACATGGATAGAGAACACAAGTGTCCTCTACTACAAATTAACACTAAGACTGCAGTCAATCATGTTTCTATTGCTGCAGTCAACTCCCATTGCAAATAGGAGTTGGAAACAAACTCAGATGAAGACAATGTAACAGAAAGACTTATAAAATAAGACAAACAAAGAACAAGGAAAAGGGAAAAATTAAAATTGGAGGACACATCCACCAGGCAAGAGGTTCATGCTTATAACATAGAAAGAACTATAAACTTAAACACCAAATATCAATGCTTCTTGGGGCTCAGGGATGGCTCAGCAGTTTGCTTGCTTCTAAAGCCTAATGGTCAGTGTTTGATTCCCCAGTACACACATAAAGCCAGAAATACAAACTGGCACATGCATGTGAAATTTGTGTGCACTGACAAGAAGCCCTAGCGTGCCTATCTTCTCTTTGTTTCTCTCTTCATCTTTCTTTGTTCTCAAATAGATAAAAATATTTTTAAAAGATCAGTTCTTCCAATAAATAAATGCACTAATGAAATAAACAGTAGAAATCCATATGGAGATTTCTCAAAAAAACTAAAATAGAACTACCATTTGAATCAGCTATTCTACTTCTGGGCATATATATATCTCCACTGAGTTCTTAGACATATACTGCATGTTTCCTCTCCTGTGTGGAACTTAGATTTTAATTTGTACATAGTGTATAAATGTGTGAGGTGGAGTGTGGGTCATTGTTGTAGTCAGTTTCATGTTGCTGGAATGAACATCCAAACCAGGCACAGTTTAGGGCAAGAAAGGATTTGTTTTAAGCTTACAGATCAAGGGGAAATTCCATAATGGTAGAAGACGTTGGCCCCCTTTCACAGATCCAAGCAGAGAGAAACCACCCAGCCAACACCACATGCAAGCACAGCCAGACAGCAATCAAGGAACCCTCAGCATGCAGCAGAGTCCCAGGCAGAGATCAAATCACCCTGTATACTTTTAACTGCAAATCAGATCTACCTCCAAACACACCTTAGGGCTGGGCCCCTCGATCCACTCACAGTGACACTTTTTCCAGCCAGGCAGCTAGAAATCCAAGTTATAAGCTTTAATAAAACACCTGAGTCTACTGGGAGATGCACAAACTACCACAGTCATGAAAGTATAAAGAGAACCCTAAGAAGGAAAGGAGAGTTCTTAAGTGACAGAAGAGAGAGTTTAGGGGAATGGGTAAGGCAGTGGGGAAGGGGTAAAATAAAATGAATGTATTATGTAAATGTCATAATGAAATCCATTACTGTATATTCTACTTTACATAAGAACCCATGGGTTAAAGGAACAATGTGGATGTTGCTCTAAGTCTTCCATAAAGAGCTCAGGATGTGATAGATATTTTTGGAGATTTCAGCTCCAACTGTCATTCTTGGACTCAGTCTGACAAGTGACAAGACTTTGCGCCTGGTGCCTTTATGGAACACATTCTTGGTGACAATGAAAGCACCTGGAGAATCAATCATTGGAGTTTACTATCTCAGCCTGGAAGTCACACTCATTTCTTCTATCCATGTTTCATTGTCTAGAGCAAGAAACATGCACTGTCTACATTTAAGAGGATTTGGAAAGAACAGCACACCTTAATATGATCTGCTGTGAAACTTTTTTATAGCTCAAAGCTGCCTCTCCACAACACAGTGATTCTTGTTGCACATAGTTAAGAAGCACATAACCACCACCACCCCTTAGTCCTTCATTCTCAAAAGGGAAAATTGTCTTTAAATTCTTCTCACCATTTATGAAATGAAAAATGACCCACACATTTATCAAACCATCTCTCCTCAAATTTTTGTATAGTCTGCCAATGAGTATTTAAAATATCTTATTGAATCCACGTTCTGGTGGGGCCACATAAGGCAGTGGACAGAGCTCTAGACTGAAGAAATCAGTATAATTCCAGCTCCATCCTTAACAACAAGGACCATAGAGAAACCCCACCTCTTTGGCTCTTGTATTTTAAAGAAACTGATTCAACTACAAGCACTTATGGTTCCACATAAAGTTAACCCCCTGTAATTGTCTACTTCATTTTGTGGAACATAAAGTATGTTGGAATTATTTTTCTAAGAGTTTGAGTATGAATTCTTCAATGCAATCTATTTTTTCCCTCTTTTGCACACCATGCTATGTTCTGATACTAAGCTGTGGTCAACTGAAACCTTGACCTAGTTT
Source organism: Orientallactaga sibirica (assembly GCA_036365145.1). Classification (NCBI taxonomy): domain Eukaryota; kingdom Metazoa; phylum Chordata; class Mammalia; order Rodentia; family Dipodidae; genus Orientallactaga; species Orientallactaga sibirica. The sequence goes on from JAEOAD010000006.1 coordinate 22,942,305, forward strand.
TTAAAACTTCTGCAGTGAAGGAAGAAACTCTGTGTTTTATGAAAGGTTAGGAATTAACAAAGAATACTTCTCAGTGTACCATCTCTGTAATACACTTTTAATAAGTTGCCTTATTTTCTTTACTTTTTCTCTTAGTTAAGAAAAGTTGAAAATGAGGATAGCAAAAGTATGGACATTTAAAACCAGTTACGTGTGTGTGTGTGTGTGTGTGTGTGAGAGAGAGAGAGAGAGAGAGAGAGAGAGAGAGAGAGAGAGGATCTCATGTATCTCAGTTTAGCTATGTAGCCAAGGCTAACTTTGAACTTCTGATTCTCCTGCCTCCATCTCCTAAGTTCTGGGATTTCTGGCACACTCCACCACACCAAATGTATGCAGTGCTGAAGATAGAACCTGGGGCTTCATTCATGCTAGGCAAGCACACTGTTAACAGAACTACATCCTCAGTCATGAAATTTTATTTTACAAATGATCTGTTCTACAAGAACTGAGCTGTGTCATTGTCTTTGTTGTGCTTTCGCTATTCCTTCACAGAGCTATTGAGACTTGCTCCAAGCACAATAGTTAATCAACTAGGTAAAACTCAAGTGGCTGGATTTCAACAGCTTTTATCCTCAAATTTCCTCTTTAGTTCAGTAGCAATTATGATTGTGCTCCCAATCCCTTTTCATACCCTCTATCTGTGTCAAAATTCACATTTTGTTCCTTATATAGGAATAAAATCAAACAACCCACTCCAAAAATGGGGTAGAGAACTGTATAGAGAGTTCTCAAAGGAAGAAGTACAAATGGCTAACACACACTTAAGAAAATGTTCAACATCCCTAACCATTAGGGAAATGCAAATTAAAACAACCATGAGATTCCATCTTACTCCAGAAAGGCTGGAAATCATTTAAAAAAAAAAAAAACCCAACAACAACAAATAGTGAGGATGTAGGGAAAGAGGAACCGTCATGCACTGTTGGTGGCAATGTAAACTTGTATAACTATGGAAATCAATATGGAGATTCCTAAAAAGAATGAAATGAACATAGAGCTACCAACAGACCCAGTTATTCCCTTACTGGACATTTATCCTAAATGTTCCATGCATCACTACAGAGATATTTGCTCAACCATGTTTACAGGTGCTCAATTCATTATTGCAAAGAATTGGAATCAACCCAGGTGCCCATCATTGGATGAGTGGACAACAGAGTTGCAGTACATTTGCACAATGGAATTCTACTCAGCAGCAAGAAAACATGATACAAAGAAACTTGTAGGAACATGGGTGGACTTAGAACAGATCATCCACAGCTGAACTAAACTCAAAGTTAAAGTTGTTAAGTGGAGATGAATCCAAAGGCCAGGAGACCTGGTGCCTCATTGCACACAGCTGGTAGAGAGACAGCTGAACTCTCAGGTGTGGGTCTGATAATGACCTTCCTCAGGCTTCTGGAGTTGTCTGAGCTGCTTTTGATAAAAGCTAGAAATAGTTGTTTACTGTTTTCAGTTCAGAGGAATTTTACCACTCAACACATGATTATCACCTGGAGGCCAGAGCTTTCATCAGACACAACTGATGGTGTTGCTATTGCATTTTCTTACAAAATTATTTTCCCACATTTTCTTACCTCTTTTTTAATTTTAAGAAACAAAAGATTATATGGCTACTTAAAATCTTGGTATTTCCCATTCCTTTGGGGGCAGTTGCTTGAATACCCACATAAACACACACCTGTCCATTTACTACACAATCTGTACAAGTAACCATTTGAAATTTTAAGGGGGTCCTTGTACCCCATGCTTTCAAAATGATTCCACTACATATGCCTATACAATATCAGAAAGTACTATAATAGCTTTAACTCTTAGCTGACTAACTCAACTAAATGTGTCAAAATGGCATGAATCATACCATATATATATATATAATTTTACAACTTGCATTCCTTCACCTGATGCATTTCATCATAAATCCATGTTGATAAATCTAAATCTCATTACTTAGACTATATGTAGTCTTCCATTTCCTAATTAAATCAAGATCTGTTTTCCTGCAGTTAGAAATTTAAATTATTTGTTCTTTTGTGTTTATAAACAACACCATGAGCAATTCATATTCTTTGTGCATTAATATATTCAAGTGCTAGTACCTCAGTAGGTCATTCAAGACTGGAAATCCAGTTGCTGGCAGAAAACACCTGACCAAGAGCAGCTTGTGGGAAAAGGGGTTTATTTTGGCTTACAGACTCAAGGGGAAGCTCCATGATGGCAGAGGAAAACAATGCCAAGAACAGAGAATGGACATCATCTCCTGGGCAACATCAGATGGATAACAGTAACAGGAGATTGTGCCAAACACTAGCAAGAGAAAGCTAGTTATAACACCCGTAAGCCTGCCCCCAGCAATACACTGCCTCCAGGAGGCTTCAGTTCCCAAATTGCCATCAGCTAGGGACCTAGCATTCAGAACACCTAAGGTTATAGGGGACACTTGAATCAAACCACCACATTCTGCCTCTGGCCCCATAAACTGGTAACCATACATAGTATAAAATACAATGTATGCAATCCAACTTTAAAAGTCCCCATAGTTTTTATCAATCCCAATCATGTTCAAACATCCTCATTGTCCAAGATCTTTTAACTGAGCCCTAATACCAAAAAACAACAGCAACAACAACAACAGCAACAACAACAAAAAATCCTCAAAAAAGTCCACAATGGCACAGAACAAACATTCACACTGCAAAAGCTGACATGGGTATAGCAAAGAAATATTCAACCAATACAATATTTAAAACCAGGACAAAATATCAAAATATGCAGCTTCAAGTCCAACAACTCTAGCCAGTGACAAGTCTCCAACTCTGACAATTCTAACCAGCAACAAGTCTCTGGAGTTCCAATTCCGCCCCTCCAGCTAGGCTACTCACAGTCCTGGGAAACTTCATCTGACACCGGCAGCACTCCTTAGCAGCCATCTCATGGTCCTGGCATCTCCAGTGGGTCTCCACTGCAATCCATAGTCCATCTTCATGGCTCCATCGGGTCTCCATGCAGGCAAACCAGCAAACCTATTTCTCACTGCCATGGCCGTTTCCAAAACACAAGACCATGTTGCAAATTCAATGACCCTCTCTCTCCTGCATTTCTTATATTCCATAATAACAGGTGGGGTGCTAATTTATTAATCCAGCAGGGAACAAAGCAGACTTTGAAGAACAGGACACACGTTGAGCATTCAGGCCTCTTCAAAAGACTCTGCATTCTTTTTGCTGTCCCCAACGCAGATCAGCTGATCTAATCTCAATAGTTGTTATCTCTCAAACTGTTTCAGCTGAATGTGCAGAAGTTTCAGACCAAATTTTTCTTTCTGTGTCATATCGCCCTCTGTACCCTGGTCCATTTGTACCCAGTGCAACCCTGAACATGCTCTCACGAGACAGGCATAACAGCAACCCTTTCACATGAACTCCTTCTAGTCCAGGCAAAGCTCTTTCTCACCTCATAAACTAAACTTCACCATCCATAGTTCTTACTGCATTCGGGTCTTTCAGCTCTGACCAGAATATTCTATCGAACTGTACTTAGAGCACTGCAAGGTGTCTTCTTAGGCCAAGGTTTAAAATCCTTCCACAATCCTCTTGAAAATCAGCTCCAAAAGACCAAAGCCACACGGTCAGGTTTCAAGTAGCAATGACACCACTCTTGATACCAACTCCACTGTTGCAGTCAGGTTCACATTGCTGGCAGAAAACAGCTGAGCAAGAGCAGCCTGTGGGGAAAAAAAGGAGTTTGTTTTGGCTTACCCACTAGAGGGGAAGCTCCATGATGGCAGGAGAAAACAAGGACATAAGCAGAGGGTGGACATCACCTTCTGGGCAACATCAGATACACAGCAGCTACAGGAGAGTGTGCCAAACACGGGCAAGAGGAAGCTGGCTATAATACCCAGCGGCCCGCCCCCAACAATATACTGCTTCCAGGAGGCTTCAATTCCCAAATTGCCATTACCTGGGGACCTAGCACTCAGAACACCTAAGTTTATGGAGAACACATGAATATAATCACCACAAACGTGTACACATCTTTCTAGGTCTTGGCGGCCTGTTTTCTAATGCAGTATTACAAATTTATATTCTTACCAACAGTTACATTGTAAACCACTGAATTTTGTGCATCTGATAATTTAAAAAAATATTTTCATTTATGTATTTGCAACCAGAGAAAGAGGTAGACAGAAGACAGAGAAAGAAAGAATGGGCCTGCCAGTGCTTCCAGCTGCTGCAAACTGCAAATGCACACACCTCTTTGTACACTTGGCTTTACCATTGGTACTGAGGAATTGAACCTGGGTCATTAGGCTTTGCAAGCAATTGCCTTTAACTGCTGAGCCATCTCTCCAGCCCCATATGTTAGTTTCTTTCTTTCTTTTTTTATTTTTTATTTATTTTTATTTTTTATTTTTATTTTTTGGTTTTTTGAGGTAGGGTCTCCCTCTAGCCCAGGCTGACTGACCTGAAATTCACTCTTTAGTCTCAGGGTGGCCTCAAACTCACAGTGGTCCTCCTACCTCTGCCTCCCGAGTGCTGGGATTAAAGGCATGCGCCACTACACCCGGCTTTCTTTTTCAAATTTTATTTATTTCCAAGGAGAAAGGGAGGGAGGGAAGGAGAAAGAATGGGTGTGAGGACCACTAACTCTGGGGACCTAACTCTACATATATGCCCCACTTTGTGCATCTACCTTTCCATGGGTACTGGATAGCATTCAACAATGGACTTCTTTTAATTTGCCTTTCTCTGATTACAAGTTAGGAGAAAAATCCTTTCAAATAATTTTTCATGCAGACGACATTTTCTGAGAACTGCTCTGTGCTTCCACTGGGTTTTAATCTTTCTCAATGACTGTAGGTATGCAAAAGTCCTCTGTGTATTTTGATTACTGGCTTCCTATTTGCTCAAAGTGCTCCAAGTTTATTTCCTGGTTGCTGGCTTATTTTTAACTCTATGATGATAATGTCAATTTTTTAATTTAACTTATCACATTCATAGATCTTTTCCTTCCTTTTTTATGCTCTGTGTCTGCATTTTAGGTTAAATTCCACAAAACAGAAATGCACATTAAAAATGTAACATTAACATTTTGAAACTGTAAATAAAATGTTCAGTCCCCCCCACCCCCGGGCCCAGAATTGTGGAAGAGCTAATATACCTGCTGTCAGTGAAATGAGAGTAACTGGTAAACTGTGCTGGCTTATTTTATGTGGCAGGGTGGACAGGCCATGAGGCTTCGATGCTTGCCTAAGCCCATCAGTATATATTGTGAAATAATTACTTTTCATGGCATTAACATCCAGTTCTGTAGGTTAAAAAAAAAAAGGACTTTCTTCATAATGTGTCTAAATCACAAGTTGGACATCCTAAGGCAAAGGCCAGCTCTCCCAAGGAACGGGTGATTCAGCAGTGGAAGCCTTAGTTGAGCCGCAGTACCATCTCTTCCCTGGGTCTCTAAGCTGCGGGCCAATCTGCAGAGTTTAGACTGGTCAGTGTCCAGTCATGTTGTTTATTCCTTAGCATAAAGCTGTCTATATGTGATTCTGCTTCTCTGGAGAACCCTTACTGATCCCATTATAATGCACTTTTTATTTCTATGTAACTATATGTATATGTATTAGTTAGTTTCTCATCGCTGTGACCCAAGATCTGACAAGAAGGATTCGTCTGGGCTTGCAGTTCAAGGTTATAGTCCATCATAGTAGTAGAAGCTTAAGGCAGTTGGTCACACTCCATTCACGGTGAGGAAGCAGGAAGCATTTCATTCAGTCTGGAACCCCAGCTCATGTATGGTGTCCCCCACTTAGAGTGGGTCTGCCCACCTCAATTCACCTAATATAAAAAAAAAATTGGTTGGGGAGATGGCTTAGCAGTTAAGGCACTCAGGTTCAATTCTCTAGTACCCACATAAAGCCAGATGCACAAGATGTTGCATGGATCTGGAGTCTGCAGTGGCTAGAGGTCCTGGTGCACCCATTCTACCCATGTCTGTCAAATAAGTAAATAAAATATATATTTAAAAAATCCCTAACAGACATGCCCAGAGATTTGTTTCCATGTTTATTATAAATCCTGTCAAATTAATAACTAAGATTAACCATTGCAACTCTACCTCTTGTCAATTTGACACTCAAATATAACAGCTTTAAGCCATGACCTTGTATTCCTTGTTCCCATAGACTCATGGCCATCTCATAATGCTATATGTGCTCAGGCCAACTTCAAAGGCCCACATAAGCTTTAACAGTCCCAACCCTATTCAAAACCACAAATGCAGTCTCTTTTGAGGTTCAGGTAATATCTTTTTTAAAAAAAAATATTTGTGGTGTTTTGATTCAGGTGCCCCCATAAACTTAGGTTTTCTGAATGCAAGGTCCCCAGCTAGTGGTAATTTGGAAATTAACACCTCCTGGATGCAATGTGTTGTTGGGGGCGGCCTTATGGGTGTTATAACCAGATTACCTTGCCAGTGTTTGGCATACTCTCCTATTGCTGTTGTCCATCTAATGTTGGCAAGGAGGTGATGTCCACTCTCTGCTCATGCCATGATTTTCCCTTGCCATCATGGAGCTTCTCCTAGAGTCTGTAAGCCAAAATAAATAATTTTACCCACAAGCTGCTCTTGATCAGGTATTTTCTGCCAGCAATGCAAACCTGTCTGCAATAATAGTTTTAAATGATTTATTTATTTATTTATTTATTTATTTATGAAAAAGAGGCAGATAGAACGAGCTCACCAGGGCCTCTAGCCACTGCAAATGAACTCAGACATGTATGCCATCTTGTGCATCTGGCTTTCCATAGGTGCTGGGGAATCAAACCTGGATCCTTTGGATTTGCAGGCAAGTGCCTTAATTGTTAAGGCATCTCTTCACCCCAGGTAATTTCTTAACTGTGAGTTCCTACAATATCAAAGTGAGTTACATACTTCCAGCACAGAATAGCACAGAGTAAACATTCCCACCCACCCACCCCCCCAAAAAAAAAGAAAGACAGAAAACCAGCAAGATATACTCCAAATCCTACAGCTTCAAGCCTGGCATCTGGGGCTCATGATGGAATCATTTGGTTTTAAAACCCTCTGGGTAGCTCTGCCCCCTCTAGCTATGCTGCTTGTCTAACTCATACATTCTCTCTTGGGGCAGCTCTCCTCCTTGACTGCTGCTTTTCTTGGTCAATGGGCCGTGATTCTGATATCTCCAATATCCTGGAATCCTTTACTGCAATTTAGAACTCACTTTCATAGCTTCATGCAGTGACATCTCAGGGCCCTCATCCAGGGACTCTGACCAAGCACGCATTTCCTGGTCTCAGAAGCTCTCTGGAACTGTGGAGAGAGATCTCATGACACCTTCAACATTCCTCCTTCATGCCTCTAAAACCATTATCATGTGAACAACATGGCCAAGTTCTGTTGCTAACTTGGGTTGAAACCAAGCCAAGGTCATAAATAGATAATATGGCATGTGAAGAAGCTTTCTGATCATAGTTTTCCTCATTAGGGTGATGTTTCCAGGTCAAGTATAGTATTCACTTCCTTCTGGTCTTTTGATTATCATGGTATTTTTGTTTTGTTTTACTTTGAACTGGTTGACATTTCATTGAGATGAAATTCTCATAAACTGTGTCTCTATTCATAAATATTTTATACTCAAAATTCATTTCCAGGGCTGGAGAGATGGTTTAGCGGCTAAGGCACCTGCCTGCTAAGCCTAAGAACGCTGGTTCCAATGTCCAGCGGTTCCAATCTCCAGGTGCCATGTTTAGCCAGATGCAAAGTGAGGCAAAGGCGCAATTCTGCACTTGCCCACAAGGGGGCGCACGCATCTGGATTTTGTTCACAGCAGCTGAGAGACTGCTGGCGTGCCCATCTCTGTCTCTCTCTCCCTCTCTGTCTATCTCTCTCTGTCTCTCTCTCCAAAAATAAATAAAAAAATAATTTAAAAAAATTTAAAAATTCATTTCCATACATCAAACTTCTTCATATTACCCTTAATCCCCCAATCATTGACATATGCATTTAAGTTTCTAGAATATATTCATGACTTAATGGAGCTATATCAATAAAATACCACATTGTAAGAGAAAACTAATTTCTAATTATTCAAGGGGAAATTTTTACATCAATAAAGATTACAAAATAATTATTTTCAAGTTTAGAAAATATTTTTGGAGTATGTTATAAAGAAGCTTTTGTAATATTATATGTATGATTGTAACTATGAGTAGTATATAGAAAAAATCAATTCATGAACTAGATAAACTAATTTTTCATTTTAATATTATGATTTCTTTAAAATGTAGCTTGGAAAACATAATGAATTTTCAGTGAGCAATCTCATAGACTGAAGAATGAGAACTTGCTATTGTTCTAATTTCCACAGTAACCAAACCAGCTCTATTCACATTCTGCACCAAAAGCCAACATCATTCATGGGACAAAATAATTGCTGATAGGAAGAGAAATATTTTTAAACTACTCTTCTTTTATTCACATCTGTTGGATGTTTGAATGAATGTTCATTTTGCTTTAGAAATGTGCTAAAGTATATGTTAGTCAGCAAGGGTCCATGTGAATTATAAAAGAAGAGCTGGTAAAGAGACTGTCATGGGACTGGATGAACATGCCACAGTGGCCTAGACTGGCTTTTCTGTGTGGGAAAGTGCAATGGAGCTCTTTACTAAATAGATCCCAAACACAAACAGTACACATAGCTCTGTGCCTTATCAATTTCAAATCATCATGCATTATTCTTGGAATTATTGACATTAAAAATAGGTACTTAATTCCTAAGGTCATTTAAGGACTGGATAGTATTACATTGTAAACTGCCTTCCTTTGTGGAAAAAAAAATGTAATCACTGAGAAATAAACTACTTTTTGTTGTAATCTTCACGAAGTAGGAACTATAGGTGTCACCTAGAAAAACCTTAACATTTAAATAACACATAAATTTTAGGTAAAATGGCTAATATATTAATTGTAGTCCTACACATATTTATTTTTCTGAAGTAAAGAAATTTATTTCTCGAAAAACTCCTTTTCCTTTAAGAAATGTGGCCTTAATACTTGACTTAACCTAGATCAGTCTATTGCCACTAGGGACAATGTATTTTGCATACAGCAATTACTAAGGCTTCCTGCTGAATCATGAGTTCCTCCCACCAGCCAAGTTTGTCCCAGTGTTTTCTGCCTTTCCCAAGTGTATCAGTTTCTATGAACTTGGGAGAGGTCATTAGAAATAAGAATTCTTGAAGCTATGAAGAATATTGAATTCTTCTTAAAGAAAATTCCTGTGGAATATGTCAGACCTCAAGAATAGAGCTGGGCTACCTGTGTGGGGCTGCTTGAACGCTGTGCTCATGCAGAGTAAGTAAGCCTGGGTTCCTTATTCCCTACCTCCCAGTTTCCAGGCTCCCATTTCCCTGTCACTGGTGTAGTAGCTGGGACCTTACACATGTGTGTAGTGAGAATAGGTCCCAGCTTCCTATTCCCTAGTGGGATGGGTAGGGAACCACTGGATTCCCATATGTGTTGTTGATGCAGGACTTTGGGAGTTCAGGTTGGGTCCCCTAGAATTTACAAACCCCAAGTTTGGGTTTGGTCCTACCTTTCATGAAGAATTAATGGAGAAAGCTGCTCACTGGTAACAGGCAGACACATGTGAACCCAAGTCCAACCTCAGCCACCTTCTCTGATTGGTACCAAGTCACAACTCCTGTTGCCTCCATATTTCTGCATTCCTGCCCCATCATTTCAGCTGATCAATGCCCCTACACAAGCTACCACTGCAGACCCTCAGTCAGGCTTGGTCCATAAAGCCCAGCTCCACCATTCCTCCCAGCACCACCAGCATCCCCTGATAGGCACTCCCACTGCCTCTTTAGCACCTTGCTCCTTCTCCAGATGGGGATCACAGGAGTACCTGGCAAGCCAAGGGGGATATCCATGCACCTGCAGAACCTTTTCAGCTGGGGTACAGTGGTGAAGTAGGGAAAAATGCTACTTCTCCTGAGCCTCACAGGCAAGGCAGAGCTGTAACCATGGCCTGAAGAGATTCTGAACCACTAATTAAGCTCTGGTATCAGCAACCAGCCCAGAGCTGATGGTAGATTTGCATCCTCCACAACCCATCCTACTCCAATCCAGTTCAATCCTAAAATAGCACACTCAGTGAAGATCCTATAAGGGCAACTGCTTACTTTCTCTTAATAAAATAAGACTTTTACCCCAATATAGGTAGGCCCCAATGCAAAAAAAAAAAAAAAAAAATCCTGAGAGATCTCCATCAAGTTTGTCTAGTCCCACAATGGAAGCCTCCAATGAAAACATAGAGGAAACAACAGCAATTTAATCCCAAAATGAAAGCACAATAAGCTATGTGACTATTACCAAGAAAATCATGGAACTGAAAGCAAGTCAGAAAAAAACCAACCATCACATAAATGAAATGTACACAGCCATCATAACTAGGCCTAACTTAATTGAGGAAAACCAGAGAGACCTCACAAGAGAGATAAATAAATTGAAGATGAGTCAACAAAGAGAGGATCTCAATAACCAGCTGATTAACCTTAATGAAGACATGATCAAATGTATGAAGAATCCCTGGAAGCATCAAGAAAATCAAACCTTGAAAAACAAGATGATGGAGATCTGGAAATGTGGCTTAGTGGTTAAGGTGCTTGCCTGCGAAGCCTAAGGGTCCAATTTCAGCTCTCCAGTATCCATATAAGCAAGATGCACAAAGTGGCACACGTATCTGGAGTTTGTTTGCAGTGGCTAGAAGCCCTGGTGTGGCCATTCTCTCTCTCTCTCTCTCTCTCTCTCTTGTTCTCCCTCTCTCCCCCCTCTGTCTCTCTACATGCTTCTTTCTCCCTCTCTCTATCTCAAATCAATAAACAAAAATAAAAATATAAAATAATTTAAATATTTTTTTAAAAATAAAGTATTTTTTAAAAGATGATGGACATAATGTAGAAAAGCACAACAAAAAAACAAGAATCAAATAGAGCTTTTAAATGTCTCTCTAGAAGTCCTCACTAACAGTCAATCATGTGTAGGACAGAACCTCTGATCTGGAAGGCAAGGCAAGAAATTGATCAGGAACCCAAAAACTTTCATAAGTTCAAAAAAATAATGAGGGAACTGTGGAATACCCTAAAATGATCAAACATCCACATCATGGGTATATCAGCAGGGAAAGAAATCCAGGCCAGAGGCATAGAGAACATATTCAACAAAATTATTGAAGAAAATTTTCCCAGTCTGGCAAAGAGAGGTCCATCCAGATACAAGAAGATCACAAAACACCAAACAGACAGGACCAAAGAAGAAACTCTCCAAGGTACATCATAATTAAAACTCTAAACAATGAAAACAAAGAAAGAGTACTAAAAACAGCAAGAGAGAAACAACTCATTACATACAAAGGCAATCCATCAGAGTGATCTCAGGTTTTTCAGTGGAAACCATGAAAGCCAGAAGGGCTTGGAATAGAGTACTTCAAAGCCTAAAAAACTATGGCTTCCAATCCAAACTAGTGTACCCAGAGAAAGCATCCTTCCTAGTAAATGGAGAAAGGAAAACTTTCATTATAAATGCTAGCTCTATGATTAAAAGAACCCAAAGCCAAACCTGCAGAGAATACTTCAGGAACTATTCTACACAGAAGAGTCAAAAAAAAAAAACAAAAAAAAAAAACAGCCTCAATAGGCTACAGGAGGATGACCACAATTACTGTAGCTAAATCAGGAATGAAAATGTTCATAGCACCAAACCCCGTACACTTCCAGCATTGCAGCGATTAAGTTAAACCCTACAGTTATAACAGTAAACGTTAATGGACTTAACTCACCCACAAAAAAGATACAAGTGGATAAGAAAAATGGAACCTTCATTCTGCTGCCTTCAAGAAACCAACCTCACCATTAAAAGTAGCCACCTCCTTATGGTGAAAGGATGGAAAATATTTTTTCAAGCAAATAAATAAGAAACAAGTAGGTGTGGCTATATTAATATCTGACAAAATAGACTTCCAAACCAAAAATACTTAAAAAGAACAAAGAAGGCCACTTTTTACTCATCAAGGGAACAATCCAACAAGAGGACCTCACACTCATAAATCTATATGCACCAAACACAGGTGCTCCACATTTTATAAAGCAAAACCTACTTTACAACAAGTCAGGAATAAATCCCAATGCTATCACAGAGGACTTACTATCATAACTAGACAGAGTATCCAAGCATAAAATCAACAATAAATAATGGAGCTCAACAACATCATATACCAAGTAGATCTAATGAACATCTACAGAACATTCCACCCCAATTATACTGAATACATATCTTCTCAGCAGCCCACAGAACCTCCTCCACAATGTGTCATATATTAGGACTTAAATAGTGCCTCCATAATTTCAGGAAAATTCATGTAACTTCTTGCATCATATCAGACCACATGTTTTAAAGCTAGACATTAGCAGCAAAAAAAAAAAAAAAAACAGAAGTTGCACAAGCTCCTGGAGACTGAACAGCACCCTATTAAACAATGGATGGGTCATGGAAGAAATCAAAATTGTAAAATTTTTTAAACTGAATGATAATGAAAACACAACATACCAAAACTTATGAGACAATGAAGGCAATCCTAAGGGGAAGATTTGTAGCACTAAATACCTTAATTACAAAGACCAAGTCATCTCAAATTAATAATCTAACCATTCACCTAAAGGCATTGGAAAAACAAGAACTATCCAACTCTAAGAGTCCCAGACGGAATGAAACAACAAAATCAAAATAAATTATGTATATGTATGTAAATTGTCAATTAAAAAGTCATTTAAAGGCATAAAGCAAATAACAAACTAGTAAAACAAAACAAATCTGAGGCCAAGCATGTTTTCTCAATGACAGACCTCATAGCTGAATAGTTTGAGAGCCAGCACATTCCCTCACACCTCAGAACCATGGCACCGAAAGACCTGCGAAACATAATATTAAGCTGTGTCCAGATTCCAACCACATCTCACTGCTGCTACCCAGTTCAGTTAGCAGCTCTCTGTCTTCCAAGCGACTGCAATAGCTTCAAATTCGTCTTCCCATCTGCTTCTCTACTGTATGGCAATCCTGCGCTTACTCAGCAAGCATGGGGATCTTTCTAAAACAGAAATCAGATCACGTGTCTCTATGCACGAACAGTTTCCCATGGCCGTCATGGATTCTTGTAATGGAGCCCTGCCTGTACCTCTTCCATTCCTTTCTCAACTTTCTGCTCCCTAAGTCACAGTATTTGCTTTCCTCTTGATTTCACGTGTGCCAGGACCTTTAAACTACTTCTACTTCTTTCTGAGTTTCTTTCCCCAACATTTCCATGATTGCCTCTTCATGATTCGCTGGGTTTCATTTCAAATGTAACATTTCACAGTAATGTTTCTCTGAGCAAAGCAGTTCCTCCCTCATGCCTCTAAAATATTTCTGATTTGTTTTCTTCACAACACTTACTACCACTTGAAATTACTGTACTAATTAATTTATATTATCACCTCTTTTCTAATAGTTATCAGTGCTGTAAGATAAATGACCCCAAACTTAAAAGCTTGAAATAAAAGCAAGCACTTTTATCTTACTTAGGTTTTATGAGTTAGGAACTTGGGAATGGCTTCACTGAATAGTTCTGGCTCCAAGGCCCATGTGAGGCAGCAGCTAGAAGTCATCAAGGATTGTAGACCCCTGAAAGCTTGAGTTCATGATCACAGACACACAGAGTTGGCAAGTCTGTGCTCCGTCTTAGACACAGGTCTCTGTTCTTCATGGAGCTGTTGGAATACCTTACAATATGGCAGCTGGGTTCTCTTAAGTGCAAGTTCTTTAAGAGAAAGCTACACAAAACCTGAAATATGTTTATGATCTAGCCTTGGAGGTGACACCCAAGCTTTCTAGCAATATCCCCATTCACATTCAGTGGCAGATAAAGAGAGAGAATAGGTGCACCAGGCAAATGAACTCCAGACACACTAGACCTTGTGCATCTGCCTTGACATGGGTACTAAGGAATTGAACCTGGGTCCTTAGGCTTTTCAGGCAAGTGCCTTAAACACCAAGTCCAAGTTGTAGCTTTTAAATTGTGTTACATTAGTTCTAACCTTCTAATACCCTTTGACAGAATGGATAGGTTAAGTCAGATAATTTATCATGTGATCCATACCTCAGAATCTGAAGTTGCTATAGCTAAAGCAACAAATAGCACAATGTGATTTGTAGGCACTTTTAAATAACAACACTACCAGATCATGTCATTTAAGTTAAAAAGTATATATTCCAGGCTGGAGAGATGGCTTAGAGGTTAAGGCTCTTTCCTGTCTAAGGACCCATATTCGACTCTCCAGATCCCATGTAAACCAAATGCACAAGGTGATGCAAGCGTGCAAGGTCACACATGCGCACAAGATAGCACACATTTCTGGAGTTCAATTGCAGTGTCTGGAGGCCCTGGTGCACCAATTCTCTCTCTCTCTCTCTCTCTCTCTTTCTCTCTCTCACTCTCACTATCCCTTTCTCATAAAACAGGGGGAAAAATTACTATTACCGAGTCACAACACAAGTCAACCTGTTGATAATTGTAAGGTATTCTGACTGAAGAGGTGGGGCAAGTTCAAAGTAAAGCCACAAATGATGAAAAAAGCCCAAAGAACAACTAGAGATAATACTGACAGTAACTAGAAAACCTGATTTCAGTCAATCAGGAGGTTGCTACCACCTCCCAGTTTCTCACATTTGCTTTCCAACACCCTGAAGTGGCTTTTGTAGTGTCTGACTTTGAAGGAACAAAAACTCAAGAATATGAGGAAAACATTTTTTAACCAGGGCCCAAGAGGGCACCCTTGCACCTTTATAGAACGAAAGAGAAAACAGCCCCAACTACAGGTCACCAGTGTTTTGTGCATACTATAAATACATACTTGTTTTGGAATTCTACTCAGCTTCCCTCAGGCCCTATGTGTACTCACAGACTTTTGCCAAGAACAGTCCCCTTCCCCCAAACTAAGAAATCTTCAAAGGCCACCAAATCACAAAATGCAAGACGCTTGTTAAGGCTGCTAGCTCGTACTCTTTCATTTAAAGTCTTCTGTTTTTGTTTGGAAACTGTATTAGAAGTCAGTAGGAATTGAGACACGAGCACCTATCTCATTTCTACATCATTCATGTTTACTTCTTGGAGAACATTTTGAAAGAGAAAATCTGTAGGTCTTATAAAAAATAGTTTATTGACCTCTCACTGGTCATTTCTCTTATTTAAAAACAGCCTCAGTTTGGGCAGTTGTGATTCATTTGATCTTCATAGTGGGCGATACAATGAGACACACAGAGACAGACACAAAGACACAGAAAGACAGGAAGACAGAAAAGCAAATGCCTAATGGAATTTTAGTGTTTGTGTCTTATAAGAATACCACATTCCCAGGCTTTTTAAGAACTAAGAAGCATCTTTCATTTGTGTTTAGAAGAAAATCTTGATCGTAAAATTCTGGACAGTGATGTAACTGATATATTTGAACAAACATCTGTACAGAAAGATAAAGTGTCACTGATTTGTTTCTTTGGAACTAGGCCATT
The DNA here is from genome assembly GCA_036365145.1 of Orientallactaga sibirica. Classification (NCBI taxonomy): domain Eukaryota; kingdom Metazoa; phylum Chordata; class Mammalia; order Rodentia; family Dipodidae; genus Orientallactaga; species Orientallactaga sibirica. The sequence goes on from JAEOAD010000006.1 coordinate 22,957,968, forward strand.
TGAAGTAAAGTGTGAGGATTTGTCAGCATTCTTACCCGTTGTAGCTGGCTAGAAGAAGCTTAAAACATTGAAGCATATTAACACTGCTCTGGATGTAGGATCTGAAAGAAAACATTAGAATTCAAAGCAATACAATCAGAGCTACCAATTGCACTGAGTAGCAGATCTGAAGTGTTTGATGCTCAAAGCCACCTTGAGCCATGTGCTGAAGCCACCATGAGTGTTGAATGAAAAAAATCTAGAGGGATTATGGAGTTATTTCCGCTACAGAAAAACACATTTTCTCAGCTGTTCTGGTCTGTATGAGGAGGGATTTTCCTTAAACAATCCAGCCTTCTTCCTGTCCTTTTATGTCTTTTTCTTCCCTTTCCCCTGGGGAGTCAAATGATTTATCATATTCGGGAACTTGAGAGTAAAGATGGCATGTTCAGCTCTGTTTTTACCCTCCATCATTTTGGAGAAACGCCCTCTGCTCTTCCACCTTTAAATCCTGCCTGACGCCCCCCACCACCAACTGAATTGGAGAGCCCCACCTGCCTCCAGCACTATGAATAGAATGGACAAGTTTCTTGGACCCACTAGTTAGCAAAGCTATTTTGACTTTGCTAATATTTTGAGCCTCCATTTGTCAATTTTTATTTCACTTGTCAAGACCCCAACAGTGTTCAACAAACTAATTAATGCAACGTCTTGGCAAGTTTCCATACATGCCTTCATTGCCCTCAAGCTAAGCCTGTACTTGGGGCTATTCACCACACTTGAAAAACTAGACATGCTAAGAAGTCAGATAAGGTTATGACCTACTCGATACTATGTTAAGTGAAAAGGTAATATAAAAATTTGTATTTTAAACATTTCATCCAGAGCCTATGAAGGACACCTGTTTTGCACACACATAAGCACTTTAATTGACTTTTGCAAAAGAAGTATTTTCATAATTTAGTTAGCTCTTTCACTACTAAAATATCTGACAATATTTCCAAACAAATAGATGTCCTCAACAGAGAGCTGTCAACAATCATAGCAATTTTTGCATACCCTATAGTGCCCTTTATATAATTATTTCAATTTTGTAGATTATTAAATGAAATTTCTTAGAAATAAAAATAAATCTGAGAGCTGGAGAGATGGCTCATAAGTTTAAGCACTTGCCTGCAAAACCTAAGGATCTAGGTTCAATTCCCCAGTACCCATGTAAAGCCAGATGCACAAGATGGCTCATGCATCTGGAGATCCTTTGCAGTTCCTAGAGGCCCTGATGCACCTATCCTCTCTATCTATATCTGCCTCCTCCCCCCCTCTCAAATAAGTAAATAAATAAAATGAAAATTTTATTTGGTTCACAGGAATAAACATATGTATAGATAGCAAAGTAGTTACTTTTTAAATAAGCAGCAAATGAAATAAACACCTGTTTATTTTATCCAATCCCCTGCTGGCCTCCTTCTTTGTCTGTTCCTTTACCTTTACTTCCCACTTTGCCTCACACTTTGAAATCTTGGTCAGAAGTTACAGTTCCCCAGTGACAGCCACCATCCAGGCCTCCAATCTGGGTTAGACAGAACTTGGTCTAGGATTGTGTCGGTCTCTGAGAACTTCCTCAATTCAACCACATGAGTTACTGTATGAGACTCTTTGATGTGTAACACCTATAATTAAACTGATATTTACATCATGAAGCCAGGAGAATCAAATATATTTCATTACGGTGAATTACATTATTAATTAACTATATTGTGATTATAATGAAATGAGTACAAAATGCTCATTTTCTGAAGACTATATTACATCACTAACTATGAATGTGTTTATGTTGATTAATATTAAGTTCTGAATTTATTAGTGATTCCACATTTTAGCCAATATTCAGCCCACAGACTAGGTAGTAATGTTTTAATGTTAATACATTTTGAATATCTGTGCACAGTGTGTGTGTGTGTGTGTGTGTGTGTGTGTGTGTGAAGGAACAAGTGTGAATTGGGATTGCTTAGCTTCTCCTGCAGTCTACCTGAATATCTGAATCTAGTTCTCTGGCTTCCCTTGAGGCCATGAGAGACTCATCATTTGCCTTCCAATCAGTATTGATTGGATTTCCCTCCTGAAAAGCCACGATATTTTTTTTTATCTTTTTATTTTATTTCTTTTTATTTTTTTCAGTATACAACCAGAAACCAGGAGATAGATCTGCCATTTTTTATTACTCTTCCTTTGAAACTAATTGAAGACTTTGGAATTACCCTGTAGATATAGAAGGACACTTATCGAGGCCACTCTTTGGGGAGAGCTGTGAGTATAGAAATCAAGTGATAAGTGCTTTCATCAGAGTTAAATGATTTTCAATTTATTTGGACCATAAGAACAAAGTCTGAAGTTCTTTCAAAACCACTATCCATTAGTTCCCTTTGACAAGTTTTCCATTTCTTTCATGGAAAGAAATTTTTTTATTATTTGTTATGTGAAGCCTTTGAAAACTTTAGAGGAATTTTTAGAACATGAAAACACTGTTTACTGTTGTCCTAACACACTGAAGTTGCATGTTACTTCCCTGAACCATCATCCACACCCACCCTCAGAGAGATCAGGTGCCTGCTTAAGGCACTCTGGGTTTGTTTCTACACATGAGTATAGAAATAGCATGAGTATTTTACTCTTGATTTTATGCCCAGCATCTAGAACAGTGTATGATACAAAGTAGGTTTTGAATGTATTTTTAAATACAACTAAAATAATTAATGAGTATTCCTGTGAGTTAATTATCCTTGAAACCCACATGTTCTCAGGTCTCACCAGTTGGTAGGCATGAGTGACAACATTTAAAGTACTAAACTTTTCTAAGGCCTGAGTTGTTCCAGCATGAGTTTTGGATCCCTACAAAATTTGTTCTCAATATTTAAATTTCCCCAGATTCTTTGTAATGTGTGCTGCTTCAAAGAACAGCTCTCTGTCAGTCATATGACCACCATGGTTCTTAAAGCCATAGCAAAGAAAAATAGCTACTCTCTCCCTTTGTTCCTCCCTCCCCACTTTGACATACTTGCTTATGTCTCCCTCTGCCATGTTACCTTTGGTTCTGAAACATTTTAAAGTGTAATAGTCATGCAATCCACTTCCTTCCCTTTGCAAGTTTGCTGGCAGATGCCAGTCCACAGACTAACTTCATCTGAGTTAATCAATTCAAACAGATACTACAAAGACAGTGTGTCTTCTGGCCCCAATTTTGCCTTTTCTCTCTTTGTGTTTACAGGACCAGTTTGCACAGAAATCTGTTCTTAATGGGGAAAATAAAAGATTATTTTTTAATATTTAGAAAGAAATATTTTGTGTCTGTTTCCGATCACTGTATTTAATCACACAATCTGTGTAATTTGCTTCTTCAATCCATGATGAAATCTCTGGGAGCTCTTGCAGCTTTCTTGTCTCCTTCCCTCTGAACGTTTTAAATTTGACTTTCATATACCTTCTTCCCCGCAGCTTACACCTAATCTTCAGCTTATGAGACCTGTAGATCTTAGCAATCATGGTTTACTCGCTAACTCCCTCCATCCCCTTTTCTATTTGTGTTAGGTGGGAGGAAGTTGTAAGAGAAAGTGACAAGGGTCTGACACAGCTGGCTACCTAATGATGGGTGAAGCAAAGATAGCTGTAGAATCTACTTCTGCAGGACCCCCACAAGAGGGTCTCAGTAAAGATATCATGAATGATTTCTTTGGGAAGTGATCTCTGTCTTACCTCAGAACTCTGCTCAGAGAATCACTTGTATCTCTCTTTACCTGGGATCTGGGCTTCCAAATCCTTCCCTGAGTGGGGGCATCCTCTTTCCTGACCAGAAACTGCCCAGAGACCTTCTGATCATCTTCCTGTCTCTTACGTATTTTCTTCCAGAGTCATGGAAACTTGTGAGGTTCCTTTGTGGACACGTTGGGTGGATTGGAAACGTGCACATTTTTCACTTGTGTCCTATAGTAAGATTACCTCATACTCCCCTGATTCAGGTGTCTAAGGAGGCTTCTACCTCATGAAATCAGCAAATGAGAAATAACCATAACACCAGGGTCCACTTGTCTAGATTTCCCATATTATTATTCCCATAATATCCCTTAACTTCTATGTGGGGAGAAATGTCCCAATGTCTCTACTAGTTCTGTGTCCAACAAGCATTTAGTCAGGAAAGAGATGCTCACTAGCTCCTCCTTATAATTCATAGTCCTATCTTCAACTATCTTTCTCCCTTCTCTTCTGTAAAGAAACATTATCTATGAAAATTTATACTTTTCTTTCATAACACACATTTCTGGAAGGCCATCACCCAGTTATAGACTACATTTTTCTAGCCCCATTGGTATAAAGATGGAGCTACAAAATTTGGTCTTATCAGTGGCATATAAGTAGAAGTGTTACCTCTAGGCCCAAGTTAAGAAGCTGCAACTTCTCCCTGCTTTCTCATTTTGTTTAATGTTTTGATTGCAAAGAAGACTTTGATGCCTTAGGGAATAGTCAAGGCACAGTATGCATGACACTTTGGTTCCATAGTGACTCTACACATACAGACTTTATATAAGGAAGAAATAAACCACTGTGTCATGTCAAACCTACTCTGACTTGGAGATATTTTAATAGAACTAATATGTCTAAGAAAAAATACAAGGAGTTGGTTGTCACTGAGTTTATAAGACCAGTTCTGCAGCTTCCAAAGCCCGGCCTCTAAGTGATCTCCATAGATGCCAAGATCCTACTCTTAGGTTTTAACATCTGTGTGTCAGGAATTTCCCACTCTTTCCTCATCTTTGATCATAATCATTATCATCATCACTACCTCATAGCTACTTGGCATGCTAGAAACTATTCTGCTCCTGTATATTATTTCATGTTTCCTTGCAACATTTTACTGATGAAGAAAACTAAAAAACAAAGAAGTGTTTGGAGTCTAGAAAACGTTATAGGTGAAAATAGTACAAACAGGGTTCAAACTTGTGTACTTAGCCTTGTGTAAAGTACAAATTCATAACAACTAAAGTACATACTCTTTGACTGCAAAACCCTCCTATAGGAGATGGGATTTTTAAAATGGTCCTATTCAGTGCCTAAGTATACCTATATATGTTTCTGTAGCCCATAGTTCCACAACCCACAGGCAGTAAATAAATATTCACTCCTCAGCTTGAGTATGCCATATAGAAGTGATTATGGCCTCCCTTTTATATTAATAATTAGTTCCCAGAATATAGAAATTGTTCTCTTTTAAAGGAGTTTAAACTCCCTTTCATAACATGTACCAGGAACTTTTTACCTCTATAACACACACACACACACACACACACACACACACACGGCTTATTTATTTGGCTTCTTTTCAGTTTTCACTCCAAACTTGGCACAGGTAATTGGAAATAATATAAAAGGCTATAAAGAGTTTAAAGGAAATCCAAATGACATTTATTTGCTAATTATTAAGCTCAAATTGACCAACTCTTACCCCCTGTCCCACCCAAGCTTCCTTCAGCCAGTCTGCACCAAGATTATGCATCATGGTTCTCTCCTGTTTATCCCAGGGATGTCTCAGTGGCACCATGCAGTGCTTGTGCCTTCCCCACCCTCTTTAACTCTGTGTTTATTGTTTCAGTGATTGAGATCACCCTTGAACTCCATCCTATTCAACTATTGCCTCTTTGGAAATGCCACTCAGATTCTCATAGAACTAGAATCCTGTTGTGACCTGAATGTTAAAGGTCCCCTCATGTGTTTGGACACTTAGTTCCCAGCAACTGGCCCCCTTGGAGATGGTTGAGGAACCTTTAGAAGGTAGAGCCTTGCTGAAAGAAATGGGACACTGGGGATGGGCATTGAGTTTTTTGAGCCTGCACTTGCTTCCTGTTCATTCTTTGATTCCTGGCTGAATGCGGTGTGACCAGCCGGCTTCCCACTCCTGCCATCCTACCTTCCTTGCAATGATGGAATCTGTCCTCTCTAAACCATAAGCCAAAATAAACTTTTTCCTTCCTTAAGTTGTTTTGGTCAGCCCATCTAAAAATGAAGACTATTTTTATCAACACAAATTCAAAGGAGCTACACACTCTACAACTATGGGTGAAATTTGAATTTTAACCATAAGACAGAAAATTTTTTGCCCTTTCTGCTACTATTCTTCCATGTACCAATGTTGTCTTCCCCATTTTTATCTTCATATTTTCAAGGTTACTCTACACAATTAAGAATAATATACTTGAACTTGGAGCGTAACCTAATAAAGAACACTTATGTGGTATGCACAAGACTTTGGGTTCAATTTCCAGCCCCAAATGTACAAAAATGAACTTAGTGTCCTATTCTTTTTCATTTAGACTTTGGAGGAACTTAACTTTTATTAATGAAAAAAAAATACTGGCATGATATTTTAAACATTACTAAATCTAATTAAAAAGTAGGAAATCACAAATGAAAGTAGGGACAAAAAGGAAGATGTTATAAAAGATAAACAGGATAATGATACATGATAGTTGAAGATTATTTATAGTTTTGTGTCCAGGGATTTTAATGTTAAAAATAAATAATCTTGTCTGAAAATATAAAATAATAATTGGCTTATAAATGTTGATAAAATATGGGTAGATCAATAACCATCATTTACCAAGACACGAACATCATCAGATATTTACCTTTAGTATAAAAGGCTCTTCTTCATTCATTTCCTACAAATTTTTAAGAAAAAATAAATCTATGTGCTATAGAAAAATACTAAGAAGCCTAGAAACAAAGAAAATGGCATTGAAGTTTACCAAGTGTCTTTTCATTTTTATTTTCTCTGGTGTATCGATTTGATTTATATTATTAATAAACCTTATGTTAATTAGTAAAAAACAGATTATTGAAATACAATTAATTCTAATTCTCTAGGAGAAAAGTTACCTCCACGAGATAATTATTCTCTACAGGATCTCAGAGTAGCCATTAGTGTGTGTTCCCAGATACTCCAATCAAGTCCATAAAACTATGTGTGGTAAGTTAAAAGCTACTTGTTAATAACAAACTTATGAATAAGACTTTTCAAACATATTTACTTGTGAGTTCTGAACATTCTGATAGTGTAAATATTTGTGGAAGCTGCTTAATAACCTAAGTATTCCTAGAATTTTTCAGTATTTTATGATTTTTTGATCATCAATCTTAACTTTGGCCAAGAAGGTAATGATAGGTGTTAGTCTTGATTGCTATTAGTCTATTTCATTCCCCATAAACTGTGGTTTTATACTGGGGTCAAATTAACACCACAGGACTCATCAATAAGTAGCTTACTGAGTGAGAGGAGCTTGGGCCCTGGGTCAAGCCTAGATTTTCGAGGTTTACTGTGAGTGAGAAAACACAGGGAACTGAATTTTCCATGGACCAAATTTTGAAAACCAAAATGTAGCCAGTAAACAATGTTCAGTTCAAAGTGTCATGTGAATGTATAATGGAGTGAAAATTCCGAAGAGTGGAGAAGGGGTGAGGTTAGTATGAACAGAACCTTCAGGAAAAGGTATAGGAGGGCAACTTTAAGGTGGAGACTGAAACCTAAAAATATCATGACCTGATACTCTTTTAACAAACATAATTATAGATAAATGAGACTCTACTTACATAACAATAACTTAAAAATGATAAAAGACCTAGAAATGCCTCCAAATGAGCAATTTAAACATTTCATCATATCTAAAATGCTATCTTGGGTATGCATTTGAATGTTAGAAGGTTAAAATAGAGTATAGACTACAACTTAGAATCCAAGAAATACTGTGCGTTGAATTATACTAAAGGTAACTTACAATACTGTATATTGTATCATAATTCTGTAGAAATATGAAAATACGTAGTACATTTGGCAGCTATTTATCATTCCACAGATTATTTGATAAATGCTACACGACATGTCTAAAGATAAAGAATTAAAGACTCTCATGCAGACCAATTTTCCCCAGAATGAAATCATTCTACATTCCTGAGAAATACTGTAGGTTTTGTTGTTTTAGGATGAGCCAAACTACAATGACCACAAATTAACCCTAAAATCTCTCTAGTGTAACCCCAAGAGATTTTCCTTTTAGCTCCTATTCATCCAGTGCTATCCAGGAAGTCTTCCTGAAGCTACACCATGTGGGGAACCAAGCCTATAATAGCCCAAGCTAACACAGCAGGCATGAGAGAAGGCACTGGTAGCCTGAAGAGCCTGGCTCAATATTAGACTCGTCTCCTGCTGACATTGAAGTATTGAGCTACTCCAATGACTTTCAAGAGAAACTGAATCAAAATAGATAATTTGGAAACTATTGCTGACATCAGAACAATTAATCAAAAGGCTTTATATGGATAGAAATCCTAAACGCCACACATTTTCATTAACAACAGACATCTGGCTTGGTTATTGGCATCTGTTCCTCAGTGTTCTCCCTCCTTGACACATCTTTTGAAAACTAAGTAGCATCTTCTTGTAGCTTATTGTTTTATGAATGTCATTCTTTCCTGTAAATATATATATTTAGAATTCTTTCATTGAGTGTAGAATTCCATTACAGCACCATGACAAAATAGTTAGAACCAGCTATGACTAAGCTTCCCCTGAGACCTCAAACTTTAAAAAGTGAGACACAAAATATAATGGTAAGGCAGGACAACAATTTCATGTGGCATCTTTAGGTGTCTTAATGTATGCAGTTAGTGGGGAGGGGCGCACATCACAGGGTCATTTGAAATGAGCCAAGCAAGCCACATCTATACCTGAGGCACAGAGCAGCTCTGAATGGCTACCTGGAAAAAATATTTATTTTCATTTTATTGAAAAAACATCTGTCTGGAAATTGTCACTAAGGGCTCAGAAAAGGACCAATTGCAAAATTAGAGCAGATTTTTGCCTAAAATATTCCATTTGAAATGAGGTGAAGATGAGCTAATGAAGGGATTTACCTGCTGATCTGAAATTGTGAGTAAGAGTAGTCATCAGTGATAAACACACACAGGTCCCAATATGTTGGAACAAGGCCAGAAAAATGGGCACTTTAATAGCAGAGAAGCATCAGAACATATGAGGTCTCACCACAGAGGAGAGGAGGACGGAAGCGTCTCCACTCCAAAACAGCTTCAGCTGCTTCTCACTACTCTCTTTCACAAGGCTGTTACAAAGTAGTGCTATTAATTTTTAACAAACATGCCAGAAACTCACTCATCCAAATGAACATTATTTTAGTCAGAACAGCCATCTTTTGAGGCTGTGGGTTAATTTGATTATATTAATGTTATCCAAATATTTTTGAGCACTACTCTTCTGGGATTACCTTCAGTGTCAGCAATAATTCTTTGGAATGGTAACAAAGCAGTGTCCTGAAGGGAAGAATTTAAATGAAGTCACCAGGTTGCATTTGAAGTTGAGTTTGGAATACTGAGGAATACTGAATAATTTCATTAAGTACACTGTTCCTTTATAGCACTGTGATAAAATATTTTAGCAAGAAAATCCCATGCTGATAAATACTATTTTAAACTTTGAAATATATAGAAATCAGATCTTATTATATAGAATGAAAGGGATTTTACTTAACATTCACACAGTTATAAAAGAAACTATGTAAAAATGTTTGAGCAAAGATAGTTAGCATTATTACTGGAAACTCTATGACGTCTACTATATTTACTTAAAAATGCTTTCCATTTTTAAAATTATACTGCATGAGTGCATTAGTTATGTTCTTGCTGTTATGACCAAATACTTGACCAGAAGCAGCTGAAGGAAGGAAAGGTTTATTTTGGCTTAGAGTTTGAGGGACAGTCTGTCATGACAAGGAAGGCACGGCAGCAGGAGCTTCAAGTGGTTGGTCACATTTGGTAGTCTATAGTCAGGATGCAGAGAGTAATGAATGCTGGTGGCCAGCCAGCTTTTTTCTTTTTTAAAATATTTTATTTATTTGTTTATTTATTCATTTATTTGAAAGACACAGAGAGAAAGAAGAGAGAGAGAGAGAGAAGAGAGAGAATGGGTATGCCAGGGCCTCTAGCCACTGCCAGCAAACTCCAGACACATGTGCCACCTTGTGTGTCTGGCTTATATGGCTACTGGAGAATTTAACCTGGGTCCTTAGGCTTCAAAGGCATGCACCTTAACCACTAAGCCATCTCTCCAGCCCAGCTTTCTTTATCAATACAGTCCAAGACACCCACTCATCTGCCACCCACAGTTAGGGTGGGTCTTCCCACCTCAATTAACCTAATCTAGAAACTTCCTGACAGAGATTTGCTTCCATGGTGATTCTAAATCCGGTCAATTGACACACAGAGGTTAATTATCACAATGATTTAGGAACGAATTTCTCCCTTTCCCATCAAATCAATAACACCATATACTATACCTATCAAATCTCCTTTTTGTTTTCTTTTTTGGTTTTTCTGAGGTAGGGTCTCACTCTAGCCCAGGCTGTCCTGGAATTCACTATGTAGTCTCAGGATGGCCTTGACCTCACTGTGATCCTCCTACCTCTGCCTTCCTCCCAAGTGCTGGCATTAAGTAAAGGCGTGCACCACCATGCCCGGCTAAATCTCCCATTTTTTAAAAAAAATATTATTTTATATTATTACTACCTCATAAATAAATATATATGGACAGATTAAGCATCATCATAATCTTCTATCTAACTAATATTAGAGACTACTTGGAAAAATATAATTGATGTTGTTATTTGCAAAAAGCCAGAGATGAAAGAAAGAAACCATAGGTTTAAGGATGCAATCAATACCAGGCACTCAATCTGACTGAAACCAAGAAATAATTAGGAAAATCCAGGTCACATGTGCCTAGATATTCCTCTTACAGCTCATTTGTACCAGGATGTTCCTTTAATAGGACATGTGTGTTTAGATACCCCTTTAATCCTAGCCCTTGGGAGGGAGGCAGAGGTAGGAGGATCACCATGAGTTTGAGGCCAGTCTGAGAATACATAGTGAATTCCAAGTCAGCCTATGCTAAAGTAAGATCTTACTTAAAAAAAAAAAAAAGTTACATACAGCCACATTTTCTAAGTTTCCTATATACTTTACTATTTCTATTCTGATAAAAAATATCCCCATATTTTCAAATACGTTCTTCCATTTTATATATTTAAGCTTTATATTTTTATTTATTGTTATTTGAGACAAAGAGAAAGGGAGAGAGGAAAAGAGAAAGAGAGAATGGGCACACCAGGGCCTCTATCCACTGCAAACGAACTCCAGACACATGCCACCTTGTGCATCTGGATTATGTGGGACCTGGAGAATCAAACCTGGGTCCTAAGCCTTCACAGGCAAGCGCCTTAACCATTAAGCAATCTCTCTAGCCCTATGCTTTATATTTTATTCATGTTAAATTTTCACTTAAGCCAGATATAGAAACTCAGACCCATAAGCCTAGCACTGAGGAGGTTGGGGTAGAAGGATCACAATGCATTCAAGTGTATTCAAGACCACCCTAAGCTAAAGAGTGAGGTTTCATGTAAGGACCGGTTCAATGAGGGACCCTAGAAACCAGTCTTTTAAGTTGCACGAGTTTCTGCTACGTCTTTCTATCATCCCTTCCTCATAAATCATTCCTTTCTCATCAGAACATCTGTACTAAGTGTACCATTAAGATATTTAATCTATTTATTTTTGTATGTGTGAGTATAGAACAGGCATGCCTTGGCTCGTGTGGAGGTCAAGGGGCAACTTTTGTGTGTTAGCACCAGACTCCAACTCCTTTAAAGTAGTCTCGCAGTTCTCACATCACAGTTCTGCTTTTGCCAAGTTAGCTGGCTCTGGGGCTTCTGGCAGATTCTCTTGTCTCTGCCTCTCTTCTTGCCTTTAGCCATGGCTGGGATTGCAAAGGCCTGTCACAGCATCTGGCTTTTTACGTGGTTGCTAAGGCTCCGAACTTGGGTAATCATGCTTATGTGTCAAGTGTTTTATCCACTGACCTCATATCCCTAGGCCCCATTAAGATGTTTGAAATTAATAAACCCACTTTCTTTTAAAATAGTGAATACAAAATTTTCCTTTACTCTACTTAAATAAAATAAATTTTGCTGCTGCTGTCATCTGTGTGTGGCAGGTGTTAAGGAGACACTGGCTGAGGTTCAGACAGGGCTACGTATGTAACATAAAGTCTTCCAGAGGGCACTTCCAAATGCAGAGAAAAAACTGCCTCTTACAACAAAGGTCCACAAAGTTTATAAAAGTAAACTTCTTATTAAGAGAACAATTTTTCATATACTAAGGCATTATTTAAAATTCAGCAATAGGAAAGAAAACGATGAAAGAATGCTGCAAGGGAAGGTGTCTTTTTTGTCTTCTTGTGGGAACAAGTTAGAAATCTAATTTTTGCTTCCTCCTGACCATTCCCCCACCCCTGGGTTTGTATGTGATTTAGAGGAAGGAAGTCTTCAGAGGAGAAATCAGTTTCCTAAAGTTTTTACAACCAAATGACTTAGGGGACTGGGTTTTTTTTTTTTCTTTTGCTAAAATAACAACTGCAAACGGATATTTATATAAAGAGTTAGGTCAAGCCTAAGAACTTAAGAGTTTATTTTTAGGTTTCTGCTTAGCCAAGGGGGAACTATGGTAAATGGACCTTATGTTCTTAAATGGGCATGCAGTTGGATTCAAAATATTTCAGAAATGTGACAGGAGGCACTCAGGAGTACCAGCCTTAGTAGGTATTTTCAGACAATCCAGAACAATAACAGCATTGCTTCTGGGCGTTTTCTTTCTTCCTTTTCTTCAAACTTACTTTCACTTTTAATATTCCCTCTTGGACTGCAAAGTTTTGAAGATAATAAGAGAAAAACGAGATTATTATTAGGAAGCCTTGATATTCCAGCTGACCAGCAGTAGAA